>CM021105.1:112139630-112587598 GCA_007115665.2 Sequoiadendron giganteum | reverse complement strand
CCTCAACCTTCAACCCCTATACCCTCTTAATCCCTCAACCCTCGACCCTCAACCCTCAACCCTCAAACCCTAATCCCTCAACCCTCAACCCTGAATCCTGAACCCCTATACCTTCTTAATCCCTCAACCCTCAACCCTCAACCATTAAACCCTAATCCCTCAACCCTCAACCATTAAATCATAATCCCTCAACCCCTATACCCTCTTAATCCCTCAATCCTCAACCCTCAACCCTTAAACTTTAATCCCTCAACCCCTATACCCTCTTAATCCCTCAACCCTCAACCCTTAAACCCTAATCCATCAACTCCTATAACGTCTACCATATAACCTATTAATCCCTCGTCCCTAAACCCTAAACCCTTAAACCCTAACCCATAAACCCTCTACCCTCTATCGCCAATCCTCTACCTTTTACCCTCAACCCTAATCCCCCAACCCTTAAACCCACTTAGTAAACTCTCTACCCTAATCTTGCAACCCTCTTGACCCTTAAACCCTCAACCCTTAAACCCTTAAACACTCAACCCTAAACCCTCGACCCTCAACCCTAACCCATTAAACCCTAAACTGTTAAACCCTTTAACCTCTACCCTCTAACCCTCAACCCAATACTCTCTACCCTAAACCCTAATCCTGCAACCCTTAATCTCTCAACCTCTATAACCTCTAACCTATATATTGGACCCTCAACCCTAATCCGTCAACCGTATACCTTAAACCCTCTATCCTTTACCATATAAATTAAACACTCAACCCTCAATTCTCAACCCTCAACCCTTAATCCCTCAACCCTCAATCCTTAAACCCTAAACCCTCTACCCCTTACATTGGACCCTGGACCTAATCCTTCAACCATATACCCTCAAACCTATACCCTAAACCCTTAACCCTAAAACCTTAACCCCAAACCCTTCAACCCTAAATGCTTAACCCTTAAACCTTCTACCCAATACCCTCAACTAAATACCCTCTACCATCAAACCTATTCCCTCAACCCTCAAACCTTAAACCCTAAAACCCTAAAAACCATCAACCCTATATGTCCTCCACCCTAATCCCTCAACCCCTATCACTTTCTCTCTATCTATACATCTCACCTCTCCCTCCTTCCCTCCCTCCCACCCTCTCTAATTGTCTCTATCTACCGTCTCCCTCTTTCTATGTACCTCTTGTTCAATCAATCCCTACCACCCTCTCTCACTCCCTCTATCCATCTCTCTTTATGTCCCTCCCACTCCATCCCACTCTCTCCCACTACCTCTCTCTCCCTCTCTCTCATGTCTCTTCCTCCCACCCCCTCTCTCTCTAAGGTCTCTCCCTCTAGAAACCTACCTAGGTAGCTCTCTCTTTGTCTCTCTTCCCTCTCTCTATCTATCCCTCCAACCCTACCTAGATAAGTCCCTCTCACTCCACCCCCTCTTTCTCTACCTCTATCAGGTCACTCCCTCTCACACCCTCTCCCTCTCTCAGGTCTCTCACTCACACTCCCTCTCTCTCACACTCCCTCTCACTACCTATCTCTCAAGTCTCTCCCTCTCACCCCCCTCACACTCTCAAGTCTCTCCCTCTCACACTCTCAAGTCTCTCCCTTTCGCACCCTACCTACATAACTCTCTCTTTCTCTTTGTCTCTCTCTCCCTCTCCCTCTCCCTCAATTCTCTCTCTCCCACCCCCCTCTCTCTCTCTCCCTCTCCCTCAATTCTCTCTCCCACCCCCCCCTCTCTTTCTCCCTCCCTCTATCCCTCCCACCCTACCTAGCTAGTCCCCCTCAATCCAACCCCTTCTCTCCCACTCCCTCTCTCTTAAAATCTCACTTCGACTCCATCTCCATCTGTCTAGACTCTCTCTAAATTCTCCCTTCGTCTAAAGACATACATAAATGCATACATACAAGCATAATACATATGTACATATAATCTTACATCCATACAAGCATACATACATACATGTACATAAAAATATATCAGCATACCTTAATATATTAGCATTTAACATTAAGTAAGACATAACATGAGCACGTTATAATGCACTCATGTTATGTGCTAGTAGACATGTTCCCCGCAAAAGCAAAAACCATGTCAAAATTGAGATATAACGTGAGCACGTTATATCTTGTTTTGGGAATTACCAAACTTTAAGCTTGGTATTTGCCTTGGAATGCCAACCCAAAGGATTGGAGGGCATTCCCAACGACCAGAGACGTGTTTTTAAAAAATCCACCATATTTCTCATAATTGAGTTCTTGCTCATCATCAAGATTGCATGTGGTTCAATATCAAAAAAATCGAGCACATGGGTAATATTGGTTATCTCTTAGCTATCCAACGATGTAATTTTTTTCACTTTCTGAAAATGTTAAGTCTTTCATCCATAATTTATTTTATCTTTATGTCTTTTTTATGCCAAAATACAGTGTTTGGTATTTTTTTCATTGTAAATTAAGTGTTCATCAATTTTTCAAATAAATTACATTTTTAGAAACTAGACGCCATTCTACAAAATTTAAAAAATAAAAAAATAAAAAAAATCAATTAGTTTCCAAAATTTGTAGGGGTAGCATGATCAAAATTCTATTTTCAGGATATGTCCACTTCGCAAATTAGTAAGAATTCAAATATTCATTAAAAAATTATCAAAAAAATCGAGCATCAACTATATACTATTAGCTAACTTCTAACCATTGTGATTTTAAAAATACTAAAAAAATTTTCACCGTATGAGGGTCATACAAGAGTTGCTATGTTAAGTTTTTCTGACAAAAACAACACCAATTTGTGTACATCCCTCATTTGAACCCCTTAATCTCAACCATTTTAAAAATAAATTATTATTTTAGAAAGTAGACTTGGAGCACTTGAATCCTTCTTTTTGTTACATCTAAAAATTTTGAGTCTAAGTATCCTCAATTTCACATCCAAGGTCAGTATTTCCTGATTTCAGAAAAACGTTGTCCACTTAAGTCCCCTTTTTGGGAACCATCTTGGTGCACTTACCCTTTGGTGCTTTTGATTCATTTATTTCCCCTTCTTTAGTGGAGGGATGTGGACTAGTGGCAGCAAAGAAAGATGGTAGGTGACAAATCGAATTGGCCTCTAGAGCTAGAGTATCGGTAGAATCCCTTATGTATGGCTGTGGATTGAGGATTGGTTCTCTCTTTACCATGGTAGATCTTCACATCATACCCCTAGGATACTACATGACATAGTGTTGGGTATGGATTGGTTGGATGCTCATCGAGAAATGATAGATTTATGACATAAGTTAGTGTAGTGTTTTGATGATTCATGTAGGGAGGTAGAGGAAGTTGGCATTCAGAGACCCATCTCTTTGCATATGATTTATGCTATGCACTTAAGAGGATGTATGCATTAGGGTTACCAGTTGTTTGTTGTGACGATTAATGATTTGGAATTGGGGGAGAGTTGAGAGGTGTCCCTCGATGATCATCCTATCCTTAGGGAGTTTATTGATGCTCATAGGGTTGATTGAAATTTTTTTGTAGGTGACTAGGTATTTTTGTGGGTGCATCCACAAAAGAGTCTGATCCGCTATAGAAAATGCTCTAAGCTCACACCCTATTTTGTTGGGCCATTTGAGGTTTTGGAGAGGATTAGTCCTCCTGCATGCCATATTTCTTTTCTACCTAGTATATCGCGTATCCATGATGTGTTTCATGTTTTTGTTCTTATGCATATTGTCCATATACTTCTCATGTTCTTGAGTGGAATTATTTTTAAGTAGAGGATGGGTAGCTGGCTCTGGAGCATGTGGGAATTCTATAGCACAGGAGACTCGCCATTAGGGGTTGATATGTTGAGCAAGTGAGGGTCCAGTGGGATCCTAATGATGAGTCCTCAACCACTTGGGAGGATGCATCCCAAATGCAAGAGTTATACCCTTTCTTTGTTTTAGGCTTCCAAGAGTAAGCCTGATTCTAGGGGGGGATGTAGTGACCCTCATATTATTCTCTGTTAGTTTGATAGTAAATCTTCTTAGGTTCAGACATTATGACACTTTTTTTGATGTTTGACTTACTGCTACGATAATATTTTCATAACAATGTTGTGATACTTCTATTACTTGAGTTTATGCTCATGTTATGATGGATATATGGTTTGTTAGATTATGTGGATTAATTCTATTGTGAGCATTAAATGTGGTTATCTCATCATGATTATTATGTGATTATCTTGTGATTTTTCTTATATTATTTTTTATACAACTACTTTTCATGAGTTGGTGTCATTACTTGATTAAGTGTTTGGATAAAAGGGATAGTGTTGCATTACTCACTTATGAGTGCCTTGCTACACTATGATTCCCTTTTCATAGTGTGTCAGATTGTATGATTATGTATATGTTCGACCATTTTGTGTGTTATAGGTTGTAGGTACTAGGTATAGACTCCACATGAATTGGAAAGATTGAGTGTGCCTTAAACCCAATGGAATAGTTGATCAGAGATAACATTTGGTCTCCTACCCTAGCCATCATCCTCGAAGAGGATGAGCATCTAGTCTGTTACCTCGTCAACATTGTCAAATGTTTGTGGTCAGTTGGTCTTTCTTTTTGACCCTAGTTAGGGTTTAGGTAATTATTGTTGATCTTTGGTTTGTTTAATTTAAATTTATTTAATAATTTATTTTTTGATTAATTGATGTATTAAATAAATTATTAAGTAAAAGTATTTCGATAAATAGATATAAATACATTTATTAATGATTATGGTTTATAATAAATTTAAAAGTGTAATGTAGTATCAAAAGAAATAAAATAAAATAAAATTATAATGAAATGTAATAATAGATAAATAGTAAAAATAATATAAAAGATAAAAAGGATTTTTATGGAGCACGTGCACAATTTCAAACAGATTATTGAAAAGGAAACTTCATGTTTTATTGGATATTTTAGAGATTTTATTGGATTTTTGTTTTCTAAAATCAAATAGCCTTCGTTTTGTAAATAATTATCCTTTTGAGAGATTTTCATGATTATGGACTTTTGTTTTTTGGGAAGAGAAGAAAATTTGGTCGGCAAGAAAATATCATATGCTATAATTTTGTGGGGAATTTGAAAATTATTGAAAAAATTGATTGGGGATTTTGAAGAAGGTGTTGCTCTACAAGATTGATCTTGGCATTGGGTTTCTATCTCAACCAGCATTGGATTTAGTTTGGTTGGTTCCTTGTTCCTTATTTTGTTTCTCCGATTAATGCAACCACTTTCTCTCTCCTTATACTAGTTGAAAATGATTGCTTAATTGTTTGGATGTGTTTTAAAATGCACCATAAATTCAAGATTTTCATTGCTTCCTTGCAAAATATATCATGTTCATATTCTACAAACTTGATCTTAATAATGGTGTCGAATTATTTCTTCCCATTGTTTTTCTTTTGTTTGAAATTTTTTGAAGCCTATTCAATATATCCAATTATGTGCTTCTTTTAATTCCTCCCAATTGTATTTGTTTGGAGGTTTCTTAAGCCTTTGTATGGCTATTTTAGTGCCCTCTCTCCCATCAAATTCATTGTGTTACATCTTTTCGTACTACTACCATACAATTTGGAAAGATTGATAAACCTTTTAATGACATTCAATAGATATACATATATAAGTTTCCTATTTATGTATACTTGAATTTGATACCTTGTATTGAAGTTTTATGTATTGTGCCACATCACTGGCACTAGATCTTTCAGTATTTATTTTCAACAGACTATGTTTGGATTCAATGAATTTGATTTGGGTGCAGTCCTTATGCATATGCCTTCATTGCTTAATATTTCTCTTCTCTGTGTTTTATTTTTTGTTGTATATTATGTTTTTCATTTGAATCCTTGTGATTGGAATTTGATGTCTTCATTTAATATTTGGTATTCGATGAAATTACCTTTTAGTGGAGGTTTGTTGTATATGCTCCATGCTTGGAACTCGATATCACAAACAACATGTGTTAATTTCCTCGTATATGTTGCCAATTCATTTGTATAGACTGCAATTTATTGCCTCTTGTTTGTGCCTTGTGTGCTGACTTCATACTATATACTACATTTTACTTAGACTTGGCATTTGAATTTGGTAATGTTTTGTTTACATTCGATTGTTGTAGATTTTTAATTTCTCCTTGCATGTATCTCCATGTTGAATATTTCAAATACATATTATTTTGATGGTGTTGTAATTTTTCCAAAACCGGTTACATAGATGATTCGATGAATAAACATTAGTGTATACACCTAAAAATGGTCTAGATAAATATAATTAATTAAATACAATTATTTGATTAATTAACCTTTAATTCATCTACTTATAAATAAATATAAATATTTATTTATATAGTTCACATTCTATTTTCTTCTATTAAATAAATAAATTCAATAATTTTTTTTATTTAATTATCTAATTTTTCTATCTTAATTAAAAAAATAAAATTCAATAGTTTGTTTTATTTAATTATCCAATTCTTCTATCATAATTAAATAAAAAAAATCAATAATTTTTTAATTTAATTATCTAATTCTTCTATCTTAATTAAATAAACAAAATCACATAGTTTGTTTAATTATCATTCCCTTTTATTAAATAAACAAATTTCAATTGTTTTATTTTATAATACATCTTCCCTCCAAAATTGAATAAGTAAAATTACCAATTGAGCATGCATGTCTACAACTTTTCTCTCAATAAAGTTGAAAGATTCAAGTTGTATTCAATTTTACTTTTTCTTTCTAGCCAATTTTGGAACAAATTTTAAACAGTTGGAAATAGTTGGCTTCATGGATCGATAATTTATTCTTGATCATTTGGCACAATGCTTTGCTGAGAGAAAGAATTTCCCCTTCTTCCTCACCAAATTCTTCATATTCTACCATTGATTTATCTAGATCAAATTTGAACCATTGCTTGCTGCCACATCATAATTTACCATTGAAAATCTATAAAAGCAACCTCTTTCTACAAGAAATAGATCCCACTTTTATGCAATTTTACTCTACAGGAATCATATTAGAGCAATTTAGCATACAACATTTGAGTAATCAATAATTTAGAATCATATAGCAATCATATTAGATTACAATTATGTCACAATGTATCATATCATTTGCATCTTAGTTTATAACGGTTTATCATATCATTTCATATCAGTATCACAATATCATAGCTTTGATTACCAATCATTTCATCACAACAGATCATTTAGTTTATCATTCTCATTCTCTAGGTTGCCATTTTAACAATCACAATGCACACAATCTGAAAGCCACTTTGATTTAATAAATCCTTGGAGTTAGAGATGAATGGAACGATTTTAGAGATTTTATTATGTTTCAAATTGATTAAATTTTTCATTTGATTTCTCTAATAGTGTTTCATTAAGGTGTGTTGTTATTATTTCATTTACATATATTTTCAACACACATGAATTAACACCCACTATGGGGAAAAATCCCCATTTTAACATTTCTCTAGAAAGTGACTGTAAATTTTGACATGATTCTATTTTAGCGCAATAGAGAGTTCTTATGGTACATCCGATAGATATTTTAGCACATCCAAATACTATTACAACACATTGGACAAATATAATAGTGCATTGCACTATTGTTACGATGCATCAGAAGAACATTTTTGGTGCATACAATTGATACTTTAGCATATTCAATTTATGTTATAGCACATCTGTCAATTCTTTTAGCGCATCTGACTATTTTTATAGAAAATTTTTTAAAAATGATATTAGTCACTATTTTCTATGTTACAGTTATAGTTGTTGGAAACATTTACGGAGGTCAAAGACAAATACTACAAATTACCAGTGGTGTGTGCAGGGTTTTGAGTTTATCATTGCTTTCCTTTATTTAAGATATGCATCTAGCTTAAGTAAAAGGATAATTGAACCCCCTGTTTACTCTGGTTGAAGTGATAGGCTTATGCTCTCCCCTTCACTAGGTGATCAAAACACTAGACTCACTTTTCATGATTTTATAACACCTTTAGAAGGCCTGTCGTAGTGGGAAAAAGTACTCACCCTACGGGAATGACCTAAGTGGGAACAAACAAAGCCAGGTTTTCCAACCTACTATAATCAAAAGTGAATTCAGGGAAAGTATGAAATTCGATGGAAGTGTGCTAGATAACCATCCCCAAAGCCTTTTTTCTAAAGGTTGGGAGGTCTCTTGAGGGATTTTATCTATTGCCACACTAAATAGAAACCCTATCTACGAACTTTAAGCTAGAATCTAACCGTATCAGTTTCTAAACACTTTCTATATCACAGTGCAAGGGGAGCGAAGAATTTTCCCACAAGACACTCACAATATAACTATTAGAAACCCTAACCAAAAGTGGAGGATTCGACTTTGGTTAAGACTCGAGAGAGGCAAAAACACGAGCGCTCTCTAGGGGGTGACATGGCTATGTGATCTGACATATTTTCAAGATGTGGGTTGTGGTATTTTTAGTGATCTTTTGAAATTAGAAAAGTTCTTGAATTGTCTTTATTGTGTCATACCAGTGAAAATTGAAAGAATCTGACTTGATTCTAGAACACGCACTATATGTTTAATGAGTAGATTTGAAACAACTATTTACAAACTTGTTGTATTTGCAAATCATTTTCAAAAGATCATCCAATCAAAGAAATCAATTTATGTAGTCCACAAGCAAATCAATTAGATATAGGTTCATCAGTCATAAGTTTATTCTATGGAGTCAAACAAATTCAGTATAAAAAACCAGAGAAAAAATAAACTATCAAAATCTAGAATACTTCCAGAATAGCACATTTTCTCTCTAGTATAGTGCATTCAATTGGTTTAATGGTGCATAGACCCATAATTTAGTGCATAGGAGGAACAACCTAGCACATAGGAGGAACAATCTAACACATAGAAAGAAAATTCTAGCACATAGGAGGAACCATACAATGCATCCAACCTGTTTAACATCACATCTAAACATTCTATTAGTGTTTCTATCAATTCTTTTAGCACATCTAAGGACTGTTATAGCGCATCCAAAAAAGTAAAAACCAGAGAGTTGTTTTCACAATCTGCTAGACTTTTAACATCAAAATTAGATCCAAGAATTAGATCTCGTTAATAATTTTATAACTCAATACTCCTATAATACAACATATATCACAATGAAGGATCTTTGAAATGCTAAACAAAAGAAAGGTGAAACATTTCTCTCATTTTCACAAAGATGGAGAAGGTTGTTTGCAAGATATCCACGTTCCATACCTGAAAAGGAAAATATGGAACTATTTATTGATAATTTAAACAATGAAATGAGTTATAGACTTGAACTACAATGTCCACCTAAAATCGAGAAAATGATTGAAAATGGTCTCAAGGTAGAAGAATATTTGGTCAAGAGAGGAGTCCTAATAACATACAATGAAGGATCAAATAATTCCAATTCCTCTAATCACAACAACAACAACGATAAACCCAAGTTTTCGAAAAAAAATATAGAAATTACAGAAACAATGATGTTGTGATTGAAACACAAAACACAAAACCAATATTCAATTTAATAGCAGTTTCCAATAAGAGAACTCAAGACAACAACCAAGGGAGAAATCTAAATGTAAACCAAAACAAAAATTTAAACAATTTTGGATCTAAATCACTACCATTCCAAAAGCCATCAAATCAGAGGAAATTCACATCTTTAGTACAATCATTGGAATCAACATTAAAATAACTTATTGAAGCCAAACTTGTAACGTTGCAAGAGTTGTGAAATTGGGATAACACAAAGATACAAACATATAACAAGAAGACATGACAATAAATTAATCATTCATGAAAAATACACATGTAAAATGACTTACAAATTTCGAACAACAACAATTTTAAAACCCTCTAATCTGCTATAAAACGGAGCCAAAAGTGATGATTTTTAGAATATTCTACTATAAAACCAACCACGGAGCTGAAGGCAATGATTTTTAGAATAGTCTTGTGTCAATCCAACATCACAATGGCTCTTTCGACAATGCAACTTAATCAATGTATTTTCTCACACATTTTGCAGTATACTTTCCCACACTACAATATTGAATATCACATTTACTTCCTCTACCACCATCGTACAACAACATGATGATTCATTAACCCTCATGCAATAAGACAATTACCATTCTACTTCCACATATTGAGGCAACCAACTCCACCACCGCCAATCGATGCAATTATAAAACTCCAGATCATCATAAACAACCCTAAGGAACTCGCCGCCGACTGAGAAATTTTTGACGTTGAGAAATTCTATTCACGATTGGGCCAACAAAAATCGCAATGAAAATTTCAAACATATAGCCTATTGGATAATAAAAAGAATTCATGAGTTTAACTTAATTAATTAAAGTAATAAGGGACCTAAAAATTAATTAATTATCAAGTGATGCCCTAATTACACCAACACCCTCACTTAAGATCAAATTAGGGAGAAGCTAAAAATCCCTAATGAAGAATTCAATGATGGATGCAAGGATTATTCCTAGATACAAGTCCTAATGAGTTAACCATGTATAAACAAATTAATCTCTCATAACTAGAGAAAATGAGTAAACCACAAGGGAAAAGCTCCTCTCTAAATGAAAGAAGATGAAATAATTATACTAGAGAAATAGGGATAGAAGGAGGACTCAATGTGACCCCCTTAGGACTAATTATGTCACACAAATACAATAGATATCCACCAATAGGAGAGAGAAAATAAGGATATGAATCACCCCATAAAGAAGTAGCTCATGTGTCAATGATGAACACTTGAAGATAGAATATGATCCACTACCTGCAAACAACATTCCTCCCATTAGGAAGAAATAGATATAATTGGATAAGCCAATCCAAATGATTTGTTCCTCTTAAATGTGCTCAAGTTTCCTCATATTGGAAAGATATGATGCCAATCCAAAACCTAGTGAAGATTGATGTAGAACAAGTTGCCAAGGTGATGAAGGTGGTAGTCCAACAATGATGATGCAAATGTCAAAAAAGAGGAGATGAATATCCTCAAACTAATCATCTAGATCCATAGTATAGGAATCTAGAAATTAGGATGATATGCGTGCAAGATATAAATCCTAAGTAGTTGTGTTAGGGAGATGATGTATATCCTATTTTACTAAAGCAATAGGGGCCAAGGATGTGGAAATATCAATTTGATGAGGAACAATAGAATATGGTGATAAAGTCTCGATCTAAAGAGTAGGTACATGAAGGAAAGTCTTTTAACCATTATAATACGGAAGACCTATGCTATACTCAAGCTCCTCTAAAGTATTGTCATCAAACTATAAGAAATTTACATCTGCAAGAGGAATGTGATAATCTACAATAGGATCCTCTAAGAAGGGAGAGATGGGAGGGTCTCCATGGATCTCCCAAAGTCAAGTCCAAAGTGTATGGGGAAAATCAATTTCTAATACAACACACACAGTGTTAAGATAAAAACTAGGACACATAACCCCTAAAAAATGGTCATTTCTAATACCCCATGTCGAATAACCTCTTGATGTGTCTGGTTTAGGTATGCGTACATAAAGATAAGTAAAAGGATCAAGCTACTTGAGATGGCTCAATAGTTTATTTCATTAAGAATCATAGTTATCTTTTTCTAGGATGAACATAAAAGGATGAACAAAAAACTCATGATACTTCCTCAAATGATAAAATTAGAGACTAATAACTTCAATACATATAAAGCATACCAAATGAAGTCGTCTCATGCAAACAAATCCTTTCTTGGTGCCAACACTTCCAAGTAAATGATCTAGAAATGTGAAATCATAAAAAACCAAATAAAAGGTATCTAGGGCCAATTCTAGAAAAGTTGCATAAATGGATCTAAAGATCTCTAAAATATCTTTTGAATGCCATTGGAATTGTAAAAGTTAGAGATTTTGGTAAAAAATTATGAGCTATAGAGTGAAAAATGAAGATCTTACTTTGACTAAGTATATAATACACCAGTAGTAAAATTTTATGATAAGACCCACACCACTAGAAACTACTTAGAAATATTTTTTTGATGATATATCTTGTTTGCCCAATTTTGACACCATATGCCCAAGATATGATGAAAAGAAGAAAATCACACCTTTAGGGAAAAAAGGGGTTAGGAGGTAGCAATGAGGGGTCATATGGTTGTCGATATAGTGCTAGTTACATCAGCATGACATCAATGGTGAATATTTCAAAATATTCGATTTTCCTAGAAAAAATTGCTCGATCACCTAAAAAGACCTAAGCAAAAATATGCTTCTCTGGCATCAAAATATTCTAATTGAATGGGTTGCCACCAAAATATTTAGAGATAATATTCACTCTATTTTGGGGACACAAAATTTTTGAGGGGCAATGGCCGATATTTATTGAGCTTTGGGATATTAATGTCGAGTGGTAGTTTGAAGTTCCATTAGCTTGTAATTAAAGGCTTGCGGCTGCAATTAAAAATTACCTATTGTAATTGGATTGTAGTACACCTCAGGCCATGCATGCATAAAAAAATATTTTTGATTGATCTTTTTTTAATTTTCAAAAAAATCTTTTGATTAACTTTTGATTTTGTAAAAAAATATTAGTGAAACCATGTTTTTTTAAAACTTGATGGAAGAACTTGTAGATGTATTTAATGCAAAAAGTGAATTTTGGATTCGTACAACCATATGAATTTCCGTATAGCAATCTCAAACCCCTACAAAAAATTCCTTTTTACAACTGCACCAATTTTGACCAAACAACAAGTGTTAGTTTTTTCATTATTTTAGACTCAACAATGATGCCCATTTCATCCTTAGATGAGTCAATTTCCCCTCAAGGCTAGATCTCTCAAAATTTGGATAGAAAGTTACAAATTTGGTGCTTTGATACCATTTTGGAGTTGATAGTGAACCCCACAACTCCTAGTAATCATTTGCAACTAAAATGTCTATCACATATGCAAGATCAAAACAATCGATTTTCTATGCAACCAAGAGAGAAATAATTGATCCAAAAAAGCATCCTATATGATTTTTGTATTGAATAATGAATATGAAAAATAATTTCAATGAATTATTAATCCTTATAAAAGGAAGAAATAAAAACCTAGGTGAGGATTTGATTAAATTGTGACAAGTGTCTTAATCTCATGGAATGAGACAACTTGACCCATATTCAACCCAATCTATGAATAAAAAGAACTCCTAATTTTAGTTTAATTAATTAAATTAATAAGGAACCTAATAATTAATTAATGATGAATTAATTATCAAGTGATGTCTTAATTACTCCAACAAAATATTTTAGCTTAATGGATTAGTTTATAGTGCACCACATTTATACATTTTCATAGGGCTTGAGAATGTTTGAAAAAAAAAAATCTTAGGCATAGACTATTAGATTCTGGTGATCTAGAAATGCAAAATGTTTTTCAAGAAGGGTTATAAAAGTAGATATAAAAATTGTTAGTATGATCAGTTTTCTATCTATAATGTTTTATTTTAATAAATTTAAAATTAAATTAGATAATTGATCCTCATCCTTAAGTCAATGTAATAGAGATTATATTTGATCCCCTTAAAAATATTCATCTTTATAATATTAATGATCTTTCTTTTCGCAAAGCTAACTGTTGAGAAAAATGTGTCTCAATTTCGAGTTTGAAGCCTTAGAATTAAAGGACTTGGCGAAAAAAAAATGTTTCTCATCTTTACCGCTTTACCGCGACGGCTATGACTAGTCGTGGTGGTACTGCAGTGTTAGACCTTGGTGGTTACCGCCTTATCGCATGTGGTGTGCTTGCTCACTGCGGTGGCATAGTAAGGCCACTAGTGGCTTGGTTGGCAGCTACTGCTGCACTACGCGCAATGAGTCCTCTCACCGCGATGGCCATTGTGAGCCCCACCTGCGGTCGGTCCGGTGGTTACTACCACACCATAGGTGGTGGGTCTGCTCACCGCAGCCACCACGGTGAGTATCGCCACACCGTGAGTGGTGGGTCTACTCACCATGGTCATTGCAGTAAGACCACCAATGGTCCGGCCAATGGTCACCACCCTACCACAAGGTGGCCTGGCGACCTCTGCAGTAGTGCGCTTTGACTGCCAATGGTTCCCCAAACAGTTTACCGCGATACTATGGTAAGGGAAGTTGGTTGTAGCGGTAGTGTAAGAATGTTAAGGCAGAGCTCGATGAAGTGGTAGGGTGAGCTCGGATGAGCTCACTGCTATACTGTGTTGGGTCAGTCAGACTTAGTGGTAGTGTAGTAGATGACGAGGTGAGCTTGAACGAGCTCATCGCCATACCATAGGAAGATGAAACAAACTCAGCGGTGGCGCGGTTACAACTCGATCAACTAAGCTTGACCGAGTTGGAGGAAATGTCAAGAGCGTTCAATGAATGAAGGACTAGCACATGGCTCAGGGTTAGAGTGTTGATTGGCTAAAAGAAAAAATAGTGTAAAAACAATAAATACATGGCTTGTTCAACTGAAAGACAAAACCCGATTATGGCAAGGAATTGAATGTCTGGGTGGCTCAATGAAAATGAAATTTGTCAGTGTAGATTGGTAGCATGATTGGTTGATCGATGCATGAACCTGAAGTCAGTGATTGGTTGGAACATTTAATTGGGATGTATGAATTTATAAGTCAAATAAATTATTATATTTAGAAAACCAAAAGGTGAAAGTTGTAAGAGGTTGAGTAAGTAAGTCAATGCAAGTCAATGAGAACATTAGATACTTAGAGAAAGTATTGTAATAGTGTAGATAACTAAGTGAATGTTGTTGTGAGTTGATCAGAGAGTGAAGACTGAGAATTTTGTATGTAATATCTTATTGCTATAATACAAAATAGTCTTTCCTTTGGTATGGTGGGTTTTTTACCTAAAAAGGTTTTCTCACGTTAAATAACTGTGTCATCTGTGAATGCTTATATATTTTGTGTTATCTCATTTATGTTGTTTGTATTCATCTCAAGTAGTTTTAAGAAGCTATTAGAACCAATTTTTTCTCTTCCTCTATTGTATTAGTGTTAAGGGAATATATTCCAACCTATTGGGTCAATAGATCAACCCTCGTTTTCCCTTCAAGTGGTATCAGAGCTTGGCCAGTTGTGTTATCCTTGAGAGAAAAGGTCAATTTTTTGTCCTAATATTGTTTCAGTGGGAGTCTTGCATTGCTAAAACTTGTTTCTATTTGAGATGGCAATTAGATTAGGTAGAGTAGAGATTGAAAAGTTTAATGGCGGAAACTTTGAGCTATGGAAACTCAAAATGGAAGACTTGTTGGTGGATAGAGACCTCTGGATTGCAGTGTCTAGAACTATGCCACAAAGTATGAAGCAAGAGGATTGGGACCTTGCTAATTAAAAAGAAAGAGGTATGATAAGACCGAGTCTGGCCTATTCTGTACTCCTGAACATCCATGAGAAGAAGTCTGCAAATTCTTTATGGAAGAAGCTTGGTGATATTTATCAGGGAAAGTATCTGGTAAATAAGTTATTCTTGAGGAAGAATTTGTACTCTTTGAAGATGGAAGAAGGTGCATCTATTGTAGACCATATAAAATTGTTTAATATGAGTGTTACTTAGCAAGAATCTATAGGTGTAAAGATTGAGGAGGAGGATTGTTGCATGCTCCTGTTGTGTTGGTTACCTGACAGTTGGGATCATCTTATGATGGACATTGGAAGTACTACCACTACTTTCAAGATGGAAGACATTGTTGCCTCATTGTTATCTAAAGAGATGTGGAGGAAGTCTTCAGAGATGGCCAAAGAGGCTCTTGTTGTTCGAGGTAGACCAAAGGAGAAAGGCAAGAAAATGGATAAGAAGTCCAAATCCAAATCTTTAGGGAGATCAAAGTATCTTGGTAAAAATCCCAAGGTAAAATGATGGAACTGCGGGCAACCTGGCCACATTCGAAAGGATTGCAAGGAGAAGAAGAAGCACGCTTCAGAAAATGAATCTTCTCAGATTGATGCAGAAGCCTTCATTGTAGGCTTGGCAACTCAGGCATCAAATGAAGTCTAGTTGGTTGACTCACATGCATCCTTTCAAATGATGTCCCATAGAGAATGGTTCTCTGAATATGAGAAGTATGATGGTGGAAAGGTGTACTTGGCAAGTGATTCAATGCTAGAGATTGTTGGTAGAGGAAGAGTCAAAATTTCGCTCCCTGACGGAAGAGTCAAAGGGATTGGTGGCATACTCCACATTCCAAGTCTGGCTCAAAATATTTTTTCTGTTAGTAAGTTAAATGATGCTGGTGTAGAAGTTTATTTCTCTAGTAGAGGATGTAAAATGGCTAGAGGTGCAATGGTGATGGCTAAGGGTGTTCGTACTAGCACTCTATACAAGCTAGATGCACATCTTGTTCAATTTAACAATTCCTCTGTAAAGTCAAGCAATGATGCTACTATAGAGGAAGATGAAAACACTTCTCTGTCTGTAAATGCTTTGCAGGTAAAAATCCCAGCAGAGAAGACTATGATGTAGCATCATAGATTAGGTCACATAGGTGAGAAAAGTTTAAAAACCTTGAAGAATAAAAATATTGTAGAAGGGCTTGATGATTGTAACCTTGAGTTTGATTTTTGAGAACATTGTATTAATGGAAAACAACACCGTGTTTAATTTTACTTTAGTCCTCATAAATCTTTTGGCATACTGGATTATGTTCATTCTGATGTGTTTGGTCTAGTTAATGTTCCTTCATTATCGAAGTCTAGATATTATGTTTCTTTTATTGATGATTGTTCGAGAAGGAAATTTGTATACTTTCTTAAAAGTAAATCATAAGTGTTTAGTCAGTTTAAAGAATTTAAATCTTTAGTAGAGAATCAAACTGGAAGCAAAATTAAATATTTGAGGACAGACAATGGCGATGAAGTTTGTTCTGCAGATTTTGAAAGGTACTATACTGATCATAGAATTAAAAGGCATAAAACAACACCTTACACTCCACAACAGAATGGAGTTGTTGAAAGGTTGAACAAGACCTAATGGAAAAGAAAAGGATTATGCTGAGTGATGCTGGTCTGGAGTGGAAGTTCTGGGCTGAGGCTGTGGCTACAACATGTTATCTAGTAAATCAATCTCCTTGATCTTCTCTTGTTGATAAGACACCTCTGGAAGCATGGTCTGGTAAGAAGCCCTCTCTAAGGCATGTTCGTGTCTTTGGTTGTGATGCACATGCTTGTGTGCCAAATGAAAAGAGATCAAAATTGGATAACAAGGTTGTTAAATGTAGTCTCATCAGCTATGGCGTTGGTGTGAAGGGATACAAGCTTATGAACCCTATTACTGAGAAGGTTTTGTATAACAGAAGTGTGATATTTTATGAGTTGAAACCTTTATTAAGTGATCAACAATTTGAGATAGATCATAAAGACGAGAAGAAGGATGCAGTTGAGATTCCCCAAACTCTAGAAAGGGAAGAGCTACATGATGTACTTGAGACCGAGGAGAGTTCAAGAAACTCTGAGAATTTTGATGATGAAGAACCACAACCTCAACCTATAAAAAGATCTACATGAGAAAAAAGGAAACCTAAAAGGTATGGTTTCTCTATATTAGATTCAAACTATATGCCTATGCTTTAATTAATAGCACTGATGAGCCTAGAACTGTAAAAGAAGCAATCAACATGTCTGATTCAAATTCTTGGATAGAAGCCATGAATGAAGAAATGGTTTCATTGAAGAATAATGAAGCCTGGGATTTGTTACCACTACCTAAATGGAAAAATCCTATTGGTTGTAAGTGGGTATTCAAAACGAAGACAGACCTTGATGGTAATTTTGAGAAGTATAAGGCATGATTGGTTGCAAAGGATTTTCTCAAATTGAGGGAATTGACTATGGAGATATTTTTTCCCCTGTAGAAAAGCTAACATCCATCAGATTTTTGCTGTCATTGGTAGTTGTGTATGACTTTGAAATTGAGCAGATGGATGTGAACACAGTGTTTCTCCATGGTGAGCTGGAAGAAGAATTTAATATGTCCCAGCTTGAGCATTTGTTAAAAAGGTAAACAAAATATGGTTTGTAAGTTAAATAAATCTCTGTATGGTTTGAAGTAGTCTCCTAGAATGTGGTACTAGAAATTTGACACATTTGTGTTGTCAGTGGGATTTGTAAGATCAAAATCTGATCATTGTGTTTATTATAAATCTGAAAATGATTGTGTGCTTGTTATTACCCTATATGTGGATGGTATGTTATTCATAGGAAATAGAAATTCTATGATTTTTGATCTTAAATCTTAGTTGTCTGCAAAATTTGAAATGAAAGATCTTGGTGCAGCAAGGTATATTCTGGGAAAATGGAGATAACTAGGGAAAAAACAAGCAAAAAACTTTGGGTAAGTCATAGTAAGTATGTGAACACAATTCTGGAGAGATTTGGGATGAACGATTGCAAGAAGCTAGTTGTTCCAATCATGCAAGGAATGAAACTATATGTTGAAAACTATCTAAAGCCTACTACTGAGATGGAAGACATGACCAGTGTGCCATATGCAAGTGTTGTTGGTAGTTTAATGTATGCAATGGTCTATACAAGACCAAATGTTTCCCAAGAAATGGGAGTTCTAAGTAATTTTATGGAAAATCTGGGAAGATCACATTGGGATGTTGTGAAGAGAGTGTTCAGCTATTTGAAGGGGACTTCAGACTATGCTCTCGATTACCATGGAAGTTTGGTTGCATCAAAAAGAACACTCAACATTCAGGGATATGTTGATTTTGATTGGGCATGGGACATTGACAGCAGAAGATTCACTAGTGGATAGACATTCATGCTTAATGGTGGACCAATCAGTTGGATGAGCAAGTGACAGGTTGTAGTTGCTTTATCCATGACCGAAGTAGAGTACATGGTAGAAACTCATGCCTACAAGGAGGTTGTTTGGCTAAACCATTTTTGTTCAAATATCAGTTTTAATGCAGGGTAGATTACAATTTGCTGTGACAGTTAGAGTGCCATTTATTTGGCAAAGAACCCAGCTTTCCATGTCAGGATGAAGCACATTGATGTGCAGTATCACTTTGTGAGAGACAAGGTTGAAGATGGAAAGGTTAGTTTGGAAAAGGTCAACACCTTGAGGAATATTGCAGATGCATTAAGGAAGTCGGTTAGCACAAACAATTTCATATGGTATGGAAAATTGATGGGCCTTGGGGCCTATGATCGTTAGTAATTTTTTCAGAGTCTAGAGGAAGCTGGAAGTCTTCACCAAGTGAGAGCTTGTTAAGAAAAATGTGTCTCAACTTCCAATTTGAAGCCTTAGAATTTAAGGACTTAGAGAAAAATTATTGTTTCTGACCTTTACCACTTTACTGCGGTGGCTATGACTGGCCCTAGCGGTACCGTGGTGATAGACCTTGGTGCTTACAACCTTACCATGCATGGTGAGCTTGCTCACCGTGGTGGTGCAATAAGGCCAGTAGTGGCTTGGCTGGCGATTACTGCTGCACCGCAGGTAGTGGGTCCTCTCACCACGATGGCTACGGTGAGCCCCACCTATGATCGGTCTGGTGATTATCGCCGCACCGCAGGTGCTTTGTCTACTCACCAACATGTCGATGGTGAGACTGCCATTGATGAGCCTAGCGGTTACTGTTGCACCACGGGCAGTCAACTTGCTCACCGTGGTAGCTACAGAAAGATCACCAACGGTCCAGCTCGCGATGATCGCTCTATCGTGAGGTGGCTTGGCAGCCTCCACGGTAGCTTGGTTTGACCACTAGCGGTTCCCCAAATAGTTTACCACCATACCGCAGTAAGGGAAGTTGGTCACAGTGGTAGCATCAGAATGTTAAGGTAGAGCTCAATGAAGTGGTAGGGTGAGCTCAGATGAGCTCACTGCTATACCGCAGTTGGGTCGCTCGGACTCAGTGGTAGTGCGATAGATGGCAAGGTGAGCTCAGATGAGCTCACCACCATATTGTAGCAAGATGAAACGGACTCGGCGGTGGCACGGTTAGAGCTCGGGTGAGCTCATAGCTCGGTCAACTGAGCTTGACCGAGCTGGAGGAAAAGTCAAGAGCGTTCAGTGAATGAAGGACTGGCATGTGGCTCAGTGTCAGTGTTGATTGGCCAAAAGCTAAAACAGTGTAAAAATAGTAAATACATGGCTTGTTCGATTGAAAGACAAAACTCGATTATGGCAAGGAATTGAATGCCTAGGTGGCTCGATGAAAAGGAAATCTGTCAGTGAATATTAGTAGCATGATTTGGTTGATCGATGCATGAACCTGAAGTCAGTGATTGGTTGGAACATTTAATTGGGATGTAGGACTTTGTTAGTCGAATACATTATTATATTTGGAAAACCAAAAGGTGACGATTGTAAGAGGTTGAGTAAGTAAGTCAATGCAATTCAGCGATAACATTAGATACTTAGAGAAAGTATTGTAGCAGTGTGGATAACTAAGTAAATGAAACTGTGAGCTAATCGGAGAGTGAAGACTAAGAATTTTGTGTATAATATCTTATTGTTGTAATACAAAATAGTCTTTCATTTGGTGTGGTGGGTTTTTTACCTGAAAAGGTTTTCCCACATCAAATACCTGTGTCAACTGTGAATGTTGTATATTTTTTGTTATCTCATTTATTTTGTTTGTATTCATCTCAAGTAGTTTTTAGAAGCTATTAGAACCAGTTTTTTCTCTTCTCCTATGTTGTATTAGTGTTAAGGGAATGTATTCCCCACTGTTGGGTCAATAGATCCACCCTCGTTTTCCCTTCACTAACACCTGATTGCTTTTGATTAAAGTAAATAGGGATTTTGAAAGGGCCTCGACCCTTGTTCAAAATTGATGATGAAAAATTAAATATAAAAAAAATACAAATGGAAACCATGAGAAAATAACAACAAAAAATCTACACCACAACTAAAAATAGTAACAAAATGGAAATAAAATACTCGAATATAAATCAACCCGAATTTGAGGTGATCTGCAACTAAACTGTTCCAATTTGATCTTTGTTTAACCTCAAACCATATTATTCTTAGTGAGCTAAAATCTTTCTACACTAATCTCCTTCTTTTTGAAGATCCAAGCAAGTTCATAGAGCCACAATAAATCTTGTCTCCTAACCTTGAAGCTCATCTTTGAAAAGGGGTGTCCATTATAATTTAGTCTACTAGACCATTCCCCCTACTTTAATCCTTTTATACCTCCATAATGGTGATGCAGAAATCCTCATCAACAAATTGCACTTGTTCCTTTTTACCCCAAATGGAATGGTATTTCTTTTTGCTTAGGGAAATAGGAACAACATGACTCACTTTGAAGCAAGAATGACAAATAATTTTTGATGAGTCTTCAAATTCAATATGCTACACCCAACTTGGATGTTAAGGTAATTTTTGAAGGGAGCGCCTTATTATCTTCCATAAGTGCATAAAATCTAGAAAATAATAAATTTTTCTTGAATTTTATGAGTATATCAACTAATATACTACCCAATAGTATTAGCAATGCCCATACAAATAAAATCATCCCAATATTCTAATCATGTCCATAGAAATCTAACCCCAAATATAAACTCGATGATGTTATAGTAACACTTGATTGCTTTTGCACACTAAAAAGACTAGATTCAACAAAATATGAGAGTTTAGATCAACCTTTATAAGGAAACATGATTTCCTCTTTATGGATCTTGGTCACTTAATTTCTAAAGTATTGTGTAAAATAGTTCACATGAGAAATATCCCCATTCTACTATTGGAATCAACTATAGACATGAAAATGATAACGAACAATATTTCATACATGGGTGATGATCTTCATAGTATCATTATACTTTTTATTAGATAAATTATTTTGATTGGAAAGATGAACTAAGAAGAGGGTTTTAAAAGGACCCCAAAACCTTTTACATCAAGAAAGACAACAAAGACATGAAACTAGAATGAAAAAAGAAATGGACCTTGAAAATAGAAAGGCGACCAAGAAATAAATAAATAAAACTACAAAAAAGGGATAAACGTAATAATAGTCAAGTCGTTTTGAATCCAAAGCTCACCAAATTGCTCTAAATTGGAGTTAAAGCTTGATTTATTTCGATCATCATGCCTTTTCGAAGAAGATCTAGGATCAATGAAAGGACACACAGTAAAATCATCTGGTTTTCTATTTCCTTATACGTGGAGAACCACAGATCTCTTGTGGAACACAAAGTTGCAATATCCAACTCCTTTCCTTTATTCCTCAAAGAAGAGCACTATTTAACAACATTTTGAAACTATTTCCCATTATAAAGAAAAGGAATGGTAATTTTTGTCTAAATATGACGTTTCCCTTTGATATCTTCACAAGAATGGGAGAAGTTTCTAGATAGCTTTATGGAAATAAAAGAAAATATACAAGGAGGACTTGTAATGAATTCTTTTCTCCCAAACAATGAGTTCAGAACATAATGTTATTGTGTTTGACAACAACTTATCACTATCAACACCCACACAAAATCTAGCAAAAAACCAAATATTTTGTAGATTTTGTGACATTGTTAATAGATAAAAATTTACTTACATAATTAGCTATACCTCATATGGTCTCTTCATCCCAAAATTTTAACAAAAGCCTTGAGAACTTAACCCAAATAGAAACCATATTAAAATTTCCTCAACGACATCAAAGCGAGTAGACCCTATTAATGCTATCAATGCGTTCTAAAAATATTTTTGATGAAATATTGAATGTGAAGAATAATTTAGAACTCATCATCCTAGATTAGATGGAGTATGATCCCAAAATGGTGGGAATAAATATTGCAATTTATTCCAGGCCAAGTCCTCTATAAGACCTTTTTCTGTATTGGGTATCTCCAAGAACAAAAATGAATTTTATAAAAGGAAAAGTTCTTTGTATATTCAGTTTGATAAGAAAATAATACAGAAATATTCCTCTTGAATCTAAGCTGACCCGTTCTTTGAGAAATGGTATCAGGATTGAATGTGAACTGAGCAAGTCAGAAAAGAATTTTCTCCCTTTTGCTGTTTGTCAAAGCAAGCTTATATTTAAAACACTAAAATTAATTCATTCTTTATCTGTTTAGAAACAACTGGCATAAAATAATATAGAGCAGATACTCATCCTACCTAATGCACTGTTTGGAAATGAGCAACCGAGCAATCCGAACCTTCCATTTGAGGTAATAATATACAGTAATCATGAGTATGTTAATCATTGAGAAAGGTTTTATAATGAAAGTTAAAAATTTACTGTTAAATGTCCAATCATTGAAAACTCAAAACCGACATGTGAAAATTAATTAATTATCATTTCTACTCAAAAGTCAACACCCTATACTGCGTCCGAGGATTCATTTTTTCTGGATCTAAGGGTATAAGAAAAGTATTTTTTAATTGAATTAAAGTTCATTATAGAAGTATAACACGACAGAAGAAAGAGCCACTAGCAGCTATGAGACTAATATCAAAATCAAACTTTAACACAAAGTAAACGTTGACCATCCAACCGGTGAAACAAAATAAACACAAACATTCATAGCAGGGAATTTACACTCATATTAATATATACAAAAATTAAAACTCTAATTTCATTTATTAAAAGGATTAGTTAAAGTTATAAAATCAATGTTAAAATCTGTTTGAATCTTGGATGTTAAGCAAGATTAGTTAAAGTTATAAAATCAATGTTAAAATCTTTTGGGATCTCAAGTAAGATTGGAGCAATTAAGAAACGAATTAAACAATGAAAATACAAAAATAAATTTTAGAACAAAATGTATTCATAGACAACACAAATTTTGGGTGAAAGACAAACCTTGCTCCATTGAAAACTTACCCAAATCGAAACAAACCCCAACAAGGCACATGCAGTATCTTTTTGCACTCTTCTAATGCCATTCTTCTACCTTTGGAGATTCTTCTTCGAAGTCCAAGAAAATGAAAGGAGATACTTGTTAATTTTGTGGAAAAATTGAGCATGATGAGCCTCATTGTTTCAAGAGACTAGAGGCCTTGGAGGAAACTATGAGGAAACACAATATGTTAGTTACTGCCTAAGTCTTCTTTCATGGGAAAATGGAAAGTTCATTTGGCACGTGCCATTCATTCATCTTTTGATAGCTGGATTCTCGATTCATGTGCTTCACATCACATGATCAATTCATGCAATCTTCTTGATTCCATTGCTCATATTTCTACTTCTCATAATTCAATTGGGAACTCTTCACATATTCTAGTTTTAGGGACAAGCTTCATTCAGATGCTAGATGGATGCATTGAAGATGTTCTTGTTCTTGATATTTAATAAAATATTTTGTCCATATATCATATTTTTCATTCTGGAGAGGGAAAGACTTCTTAGTTTACTCCATAGAATTAGATTATTTGACAGCTATAGGATCTTGAGAAGATTGTTGCTATAGGGATAGTTGGTCATGAGAACCATTTGTATTAGTTTGATGGCTTTGAGTCTTCATCGGGTTAATGTTTTATTTCTCATGTTGATTAAATGAAAAAACTTTGGCATGAAATATTTGGGTACTTGAACTATAGATATCTTCAGAAGATGCATATACACAACTTAGTGGTTGATCTTCCTATGACCTCCTATATAGATGGAGTTTTTCAAGGTTGTGCTCTTGGAAAACAACAGAAAAATCCTTTTCCTTAGGTTCAAGCTACACATGTAACCACGCCCCTTGAGTTGGTCCATAATGATATCATATCATTCCCAACTCCTTCTTTTCAATGATTATTTTTCCTGACGCACATGGGTCTATTTTTTAAAGCTCAAGAGTGATATTCTCACCATCTTCAAGACCTTCATAACATTTGTGGATAATAAGTAAGGTCTTTCTCTTTGATAGATATACACATATAATTGGGGGGAGTATGTCAATCAGGCATTTCTAGATTTATGCACTGATTATGGTATTCTTCATCAGCACAAAGCCTATTACATTCCTCAACAGAATGGTGTAGTAGAGAGAACAAACAACTCTATGAGAGATGGCCAATTGTATGATTTAGTCTAGGTCCATGGCTTCAACATTTTGGGCTGAAGTTGTCAATAGTGCCAATTATGTTCAAAATTGCATGCCTCATAAGGCAATGCAGAATATGGCTCTTGAGGAGGATTTGTTTCATCAGAAGCCTAATGTATCCTTCTTTTGAGTATTCAATAGTGAGACTTGGGCATTCATTCCAGCCGGTTCGCATAAATCAATCGAGAACAAGATCCAACGATTCATTTATGTTGTCTATTGTAAGGATGTGAAAGCATATAGATTGTTTGATCATGACACACAAGAGGTTCATTTTCATTGTGATTTTTAGTTTCTTCAGTCTTTCACATAGAAAAATCCTCCTTCGACTTCTTCTTCATCACAACCTACTCAATCTTCTTAAATTGAGGATGTTTTGCTTCTTGAGGAAGATTATGACAATGGTCTTGATTCACCCCCTCCTTATCCACCCACTAGACCATGATGGGCTCATGTTACTCTTCAAGAGGTTGGTCCTCTTCATGGTGATCTCGTAGAAAATCATTGTACTCATTCTCAGACTTCAGGAATCAATCTTCTAAGTCACATAATTTCAAATGCTTTTGGTATTCTTTAGTGGGATAGTGGTATGGCTGATGAGTATTATTATTTGATGAAGAATCATACTTGGGATCTTGTACCTCTTCCTAAGGGAAGAAAGTTGGTTTCGTGCAAGTGGGTATATCGTACCAAATGTGTAGTATATGGTTCCATTGATAAGTATAAGGCTCATCTTGTTGCAATGGGGTTTTCTCAAGTTGAAGGAATTGACTATTATGAGACCTTTGCTACTATTGCCAGGATGCATTCTATTCATCTTTCTCTTTCTATTGTTGCATCATAGGGGTGTTTAGTGTATCAGATGGATGTGAAGAGTTCTTTCTTGGTTGGGGATCTTCATGAGGAGATCTATATGGAGTAGCCACCAAGTTTTGTACAAGAATCTCACTTGTTTGGATGCTTCAACGTTTATTGTATGGTCTCAAACAAGCCCATCGGGCTTGGTATGAAAAGATGGATAGTTTCTTTCTTTCTTCAAAGTATACTCGTTGCCTTTTTTATTCTACAGTTTATACTTAGAGACATGAAGAGGATCTTCTCATTCTTGTGCTCTATGTGGATGATTTGATTATCATAGGTAGTTCCACTTCCATGATTCAGAGTACTCAATGAGCATTAATGGAGAAATTTGACATGTACAACCTTGGTCTTTAGGTTCATCAAACTTTTGAGGGTATCTTCATTTTCTAGTAGATGTATGCTCTTGAATTTATTTAGAGATTTGGCATGGCTTACTGTAATCCTCCCTCCACTCCTTTTCAGTCAGGTGTTGCATTGTCTACTAGTTTCACTACTCCTACAATTGATCCTACCTTATATTGGTAGCTACTTGGTAGTATTTTGTACTTGACACATAGTCATCCTAATATTTATTTTATGTTTAGCCTTGTCTCTTGCTTCTCTAAAGAGCCTCATGAGAGTCATTGGAAGGATGCCAAATGTATCTTGAGATACATTGAGGGCACTACTCATGTTGGAATTTATTACACATCAAGACCTTCTCAAACTGTGGGCTTCATTACATCAGATTGGGCTAGTGATGTCAATAATCAAAAGTCTATTTCTAGATTTTTCTTTTTCCTTGGTTTTGGTTTGATTGCATGGTCATGCAAGAATAAAAATGTTATTTCATTATCATCGACAAAGGCTGAGTATGAAGGTGTAGTTCCTGCTAGTTAGGAGTTTTGGTGGCTTTGTCAATTGATGAATAAGTTTGGTTTCCCTTCCACTCAACCCACTACTCTTTGGTGTGACAAGCAAACTGCCATCCATATTTCTCACAACCTAGTGGAGCATCACCATACTAAGCATATTGAGATCCACATGCACTTCATCAGGCAACTCATCCAGGATTATGTTCTCGTCTTGGATTATTTTCCTATAGAGCAACAAGTTTCTAACATCTTCACTAAACCCTTGGCATCACCACATTACGTTTAGTTGTGATCGATGCTTGGGGTGAAGGAAGTTTTCCTTGGGGGATCTTGATGATTCTTCCTTTATTTTTCTTTGCAACCTTTTATCTCTTTTAGAGAGGAGCTTTCTCCCTTAGTATTTTTCTCCATTTCTCTACTTGTGAGAGTTTATTTTGTACATGGGTATTTCACCAAGCCTTGTTGTTAGAACCCAACTTTTGCATTTTTCATTGGTTTTTTCCTCCCTAAGTTGCACTTAAGGGGGGGTGTTGGTGTGAATAAAGTATTGTAACTTGTTAATTATTTACTTTGATCTTAGGGGACTTAATCACATGTTAATTTTACTTAGGATATAAGATTTCTTCTAGAAGTCTTAGTTGTCTTATCTAGATTTTACATTATCCTAGGTAGTTATGAGAACTAGTTGTCTCATGTGATAGAATTAAGAAACTTGTCATGATCTTGTCTAATCCTATCTCTCACTTGGCCTTTACAAGAAAGGTATCTCTCATGCATATCTTAAGCATCATCATGATCATATTGTGTCATTGTAATTATTGTTTGGTGGAAAAGAATCTTTCATTGTTGCTTCTCTCTATAGCTTGTGGAGGTTATTTGGTGTTGTAGATTGAAGATCTTGGTTGCTCACTTCAACAATAACGATGGAAGAACAAAATTAGGGAGTGGTAGGGTGGGAGGGATAGGTATAGAGAGAGTTAGGGAGAGAGGAAGGGGTAGGTGGATAGAGATATGGAAGGAGATAAGGAGTGGTAGGGTGGGAGAGATAATGGGATGGAGATAAAGGGGGAAGGAGGGATATAGGGAGTGGTACATTGGGAGAAATAGAGGGGGGGAGAAAAAGAGGGAAGGAGGAAGATAGAGATTCGCAAGGTGGGAGGGAGATAGAGGGAAGGAGGGAGATAGGGAATGGTAGGGTGGGAGGGAGAGAGGGAGGAGGGTAGGTGCAAGAAGTTGAGTCCACGAAATGTGGAAGTTTTTGCCTTAGCCAAAAACATAAAATCAGCTTTGAAAAAATAGGATCTCGGTTTTAATAAACAATATCCCATTTAAGTTCGGGATCTTGTTTAGGCTCAAGATCCTGAGCCTAATTTTAAAAAAATGAGATCCCATTTTGCAAAAAATCCATTTTTGGCAAGTTTAGAAAATGGGATCTTGTTTTGAAATCTTTCCAAAAATGAAAATTTCCATTTTTGGTAACTTTTGAAAATGGGATCCCATTTTGTAAAGTTTCCATTTTGAAACTGTCCATTTTTAAAATTTCAAAAAATGACAATTTTCGGCAATTTTCAAAACGGGATCCCATTTTTTAAAATTTCAAATATAGGTCGGGTTTTTGCTTTGTTTATAGGTACAGGAAATGGTTTGGGGATCCAAACCTAAGCCCTGAACTTGATTTTACCTACAAGTTGAAGGTCCTATCAATGTCACAAAAAAATACTGATTTTGAGCATACGTCTAAAGGCTTTCTTTGCATAGTTTTTCGATGAAATTAAAACCCATTATAGATTAGACAGTGTAGATTCCAAATATTTTTTTTTTTTTACAATTGAATTATTATTTTTATTTTTCATTGACTTTCTAATTAAACAGGTCCATAAACTTGAATTATCAGCGTTTTTTAGTATTTTAATATTTTTTTATCAGCATAACATTTTGATGAACGAATTGCACAAGAAAAAACTTCAGACAATTCTTTTCAATTTTTAAAAAATAAAATAAAAAATGATAAGTTTAGATCATCTTATGTGTGTCGTACATGATGATTTTTCAAAACGACAAATATGCCTAATAAAAATTTAACAAAAGAAAATATTCAATAAAAAATTACAAAAAAATATCAAAAACAAGCTTCAGTGATTCACAAATCTTTTCCCAAAAGGATTTAGATCAATACAATATTTTAAGTCAAAATATGGATGTCCTACACGTGCATGGTATGGTAAAAAAAAGTGACTTTTAAATAGTGGTTTATAGAAATTCCTATTGAAACTCAATTTGTACAATCTAGGTATTCAAACAAATTACATATTTGAAAACTAGACTCCAAGTACTACATTTTAGGATCAGTGACTTTTTTGTAGATTCTATCTATAAGTCCTTCAAATTTTAAGGTCAAAGTGTCAAATTCTGAAAATCAGGGAAAACACTTACTTTTTGGCCAAAAAGTGGACTCAACTTCTTGCCAGCACCCAAGGACAAAAAGAGGGCAAGAGGGAGATAGCGAGAGGTAGGATAGGATGGGTAGGTATATAGAGAGTTAGGGAGGAAGGGAGGGGTAGATGGAGTGTTGTAGGGTAGGAGAGGTAGGTATAGAAAGATTTAGGGAAACAGGGAGCGATAGGTGGAGAGAGGTTGTGTGTGTGTGTGTGAGGGAGATATGGAGGGATATGTCAAGGGGGAAAGTGAGGGAAGGAGGGACATATGGAGTTGTAGGGTGTGAGGGATAGTTATAGAGAAAGTTAGTGAGGGAGGAAGGGGTAGGTGAAGAGAGAGGGAATAATATAGGGAGTGGAAGGGTGGGAGTGATAAATGGAGGGAGATAAAGAGGGAAGGAAGGAGATATGTAGTGGTAGGGTTGGAGGGATAATATAGGGAGTGGAAGGGTGGGAGGGATAGGTATAGAGAGAGTTAGGGAGGGAGGAACGGGTAGGTGAAGAGAGATATGGAATAAGATAGAGAGTGGAAGGGTGGGACAGATAAATGGAGGGAGATAAAAGACGGGGGGAGGGAGATATGGAGTGGTAGGGTTGGAGGGTTAGGTATAGAGAGAGTTAGGGAGAGAGTGAGGGGCAGGTGGAGAGAGGTTGTGTGTGTGTGAGGGAGATAGGGAGTGGTAGGGTGGGAGGGATAGGTATAGATAGATTTAGGGAGGGAGGAAGTAGTAGGTGGAGAGAGGTTTGTGTTTGTGAGAGAGGGAGAGATGGAGGGAGAGAGAGGGAAGGAGGGAGATAAGAAGTAGTAGAGTGGGAGGGATAGAGGGATAGAGGGATGAAGATAAAGATGGATGGATGGAGATAGAGAGAGGTAGGGTAGGAGAGGTAGGTATAAAGAGAGTTAGGAAGAGAGTGAGGGGTATGCAAAAAGAGAGGCAGGGTGGGATGGATTGAGGTAAGGTAGGTATAGAGACCTATATGGTGTAAGGAATAAAGAGAGAGGTATGTAAAGATAGATAGAGAGGTAGGGTGGGAGAGATATACAAAGAGAGAGATATACTATGTGTGTGAGAAAGGGGGAGGGAGAGGTAGAGATAGGGAGAGGGAGGGAGAAATGGATAAAGGGAGGGATAAGTTGAGAGATTGACATGTAGTTGAAGGGATGGAGGGAGAGGTAGGGTGAGATAGATTGAGAGAAATATAGATAGAGAGCGAGAGGGTGTGTGGAGATAGAAAAAACTACAGAGGGAAGGTGACAAAGAAGGAGAGAGAGATGTATAAATTGCTCTCAACTCTTTGTAGTAAATTATTATAATAAATATAATATTTAAAACTCCCTTACAAAAATCCATCAAATAATTTAACATGTTTTGTGAAGTTCATGGAATAAAGAGGCATTTAGCTTCCTTGACAAATCCTCAGAACAATGGAGTTGTTGAAAGGAAAAATAGAAATATTCAAGAAGCTGGAAGGACTATGATGAAAGAGGAAAATCTACCACAAGTCTACTGGAGATAAGTTATTCATCTTGATGTCTACACACTTAATAGAGTTCAAGCTAAAGATTATAGCACAAATACTTCTTATCATCTATGGTATGGAAGGATTCCCATTGTGAAGTACTTTAGATTGATTGGAAGAAAACGTTACATCAAAAGAGCAGAAGAAATATTAGGAAAGTTTGATGCAAGGTTTGATGAAGGTATCTTCCTTGGATATTCTATTAGAAGCAAAGGTCATAGATGTTACAATAAAAGGTTGAGAAATATAGTTAAAAGTGTAAATGTTAAAGTTGATGAAAACTTGCAGAGTTCTACTGCAGTAGATGGATATGTGTCAGATGAACCTAATTGAAGAGTAGTAGAAGAAAAATATAATGAATAGGATATGTATAATGAAGAGGAATAAGCTCTAAAGAAGACCCCTAAAACCCCTAAGTATGTGCAAAAGAATCATTCTGAAGATCAAATCATTGGAGATAAGAAGAAAGGTGTATTAACAAGAAACAAAGCTGTTGAAATTGAGGTAAATTTGTGTTTGCTTTCTAAATTTGAACCTAAATAAATGAGTGAAGCACATAAGATGAGCATTGGATGAAGGAAATGGAAGAAGAATTTATGCAGATATAGAAAAATTAGAAATAGGAATTGGTCCCTAGACCGAAAAAAAACAACATAATTGAAGCTAAACGGGTGTTCAGGAACAAGCTTAATGAGAATGGAGAAGTAATAAGAAGTAAGGAAATAATTTTCTATAAGCGTTACTCACAAGTAGAGGGTATAGATTTTGAGGAAAAAAATTCTCCTGTGTCTAGGATGGAAGCTATTAGAATGTTCTTGGCATTTGCACCACATAAATATTTTAAGGTCTATCAGAAGGATGTGAAGTCTTCTTCTCTAAATGAAGAATTGAAAGAAGAGATTTACATGGAACAACCAAAAGGTTTTCAGTTGTCAAATGAACCAGATATGGTATGTAAGTTGAAGAAGGCTCAATATGGTTTCAAGAAAGCTCTCAAAGCTTGGTATGTAAGATTGAGCAGGTACTTGATATAAAAAGGATTCAGTAAGGGCTTTGTAGATAGTAATATTTAAAATTGAGGAAGACAAAATCTTGATAGTAGTTGTATATGTTGATGATATTATATTTGGTGGAAATGAGGATATGAGTAAGAATTTTATAGAAGAAATGCATAGAGTTTGAGATGTCAATATTTGGAGAGATGAATTTCTTTCTTGGGCTACAAATCAATCAAACAAATAAAAGGATTTTCAGTTCATAGTCTAAGTATGTCAAAGAGATGTTGAAGAAGTTTGGAATGGATGACTCCAAACCGGTATGTACACCTATGGTGATTGATTGTAAATTGAGAAAAGATGATGATCCACTTATGGTTGATTATAGCAAGTATAGATCTATGATTGGTGGGCTATTGTATTTGATTGCTACTAGATCGGATATCATGCATGTAGTTTTTCTTATGGATATATTTCAAGAAGATCATAAAGAAACACATGGTCTAGCAGCGAAGGGAATATTCAAATATTTAAGATGCACACTGAATTATGGCCTATGATATCCTAAGGATATTGATTTCATATTAAATTCTTATAGAGATGCAGATTGGGATGGTTATGTTGATGTTAGGAAAATTATGTAAGTGGTGGTGCACTCTTTCTTGGATGTAGATTGGTGTCATTTTTGTACATAGGTATTATGGATGAGACACAAATTGAAGGATATCAGAGTTGTGTATGATGAACCTATATCTATCTTTTGTGCTAGTACAAGTGAAATTAACATTTCAAATAATCTAATCATGCGTTAAAGAAAAAAACATATATCTATTAGGTATCACTTTTTTAGAGAGAAGGTTATGGAGAATGAAGTGAAGCTTGAGTATGTTTCTACAAAGGATCAAATTGCTAAAATATTTACTAAGGCTCTTCCTAAGGATACTTTTGAGTATCTTCGGGAGATGTTGGGGGTTATTGCTCCTCCTTTCTTGAACTAGATTCATATGGCTCGATGCATCAATCTAGTGGATCTATGGATCTATCTCTTTTCTGGACTGATGTTGGTGGATACCTCTCAAGGGGAGTAGGTAGTGTTATGTGTTGTCATTGTGTTATTGATTTAGTTGGGTGTACTCCTGATGGGGAGTATTCAAAGTAGGTATTTTTGGTTCAATATGAAAGAGGGAGAATAATGCAAAAAACTTTATCCTTTGCCATTGATGTAAAAGGAGGAGAAAAGAATGATGTGAAAAAATAGAGAAAGTTGTTGTCAGAAAGAAAAAGACACCTGTACGGGGGAGAAGTTTTAGGAATGTTGCGTAGGCTATCTAATTTTAAAAAAAAAGAGGAGAGAGTTTTCAGAGATGTTGTGTGCTTTTTGGTGGCTTTTGACATCTTGTGTTTCCATCAATGAAAAAGGGGGAGATTGTTGCAAATACGATGGTATTGGCATTGATGTCAACATGAAGTCTACTGACTAGTGTTGTTATTGATGTCAAATATGGGATGAATATGTTGAGGATATTGAGAAAATTGTGAAAAAGGGGAAAACAGGTTGTCTGTGTGTAGTTGAGACCTCGAGGAAGTGTTGTGAGTACATGGAGCTATAATTTTTTTGTAGAATCTGAATATGAGTTGAAATAAAGTGATGAGCTAAGATGATGTCTCTGGTACTTGGTTTCGAATCAAGATTTTGAGAAAATTTGATAAACTGAGTAAATTGTGTTGTGCAAGTGTTCATATAGTGTTCTTTGATATTGTGCTTCACATTCATTTTGTGTTGATTCTATTCCTATGTGAATCTTACAAGTTATTCAAGGTTATCAGAGGTTTCTATATTCAAAATTTAGGTTTCTAAATCATTGTACAATTCGATATATTTTCACCACTGTGTGAACCCGTTGTGTAGTGATGTTTTCTATAGCTTGGGAGAAATGTATTTGCTTCATATTTATCCATTGTTTGGCTTCAATTTGTACAGATTTGGGAAGTTGATTACAATGATTTTATCTTTGTATATTCAAGGTTTTTACTTGATTTGGTGCAATAAAGTGTGAGTTTCATTTATCAGTATAAAAATAAGGGTTACTAGTTATCCTAAGTTGAAGTATTTATTGATGTGGGCATGGATAAAGTGGTTGATGAATCTTAAGTAGTTCATGGAATATTCTAGATTGAGTTCAAGTGAATTATGTTGTCTAAAACATTCAAATTGGTTTAAGGAAGCATGTACTTAATGTCTATGGTGCTTTGCATGGGTCTTGGTTAACCTTTTGTTTAACACTACATCAGAGGCTTGTTGAAGCATGTTGAAGAATGTTCAAATCTATTTGGGTCCTAATTAAGGATTTTTATAGGTTATTTTTCATTCCTTTCCATTGCGAGAATGTTTAGGTGCTGACATATTTCAAATTTGTATGTACAACGGCTAATGACCGACATTAGAGAAACTTTTTATTGTTGATGCGAGTAATGTGTGTGATGTGAAATTGAGCAAAGCAGTGCAAACTTCATATTAGGGTTCTTAAAGGAAGTGAGTTAAAGGCATTCAAAATCTTTAATGTGAGACTGCGAAAGTGTGAGAAATTATGGCGGCCTCTTTGTTACATTGAGATGTGTTTTCTCTATGTAAAATTATTCTTCTATCTTCTTGTATTCTTTTTATGGTAGTGAGCCCTAGTTGTGAGCCTTTTTGGACAGTGTGTTGTATTCTGGCAATGATCCCCTTTTGTACTAGTTTTTCTATTACTTATATTGCGAGCTAATGCTTACTATGGTTTTTCCCTCATTAGGTTTTCCATGTAACTCCGGTGTTCTCTTGTGGATGGTGTTGTGATTTTAGTTTTTGTTATCCACATTTCATGTTTAACCAAACTAATAGAATAAGGGTTTACTGATGCTTGTGGATTTAATTACTGTTAAGGATTTAAAGGTTTAATTTGCTACAAATGATTCACCCCCCCTCTCAATTGTCTTATTCATTTCAATAATAACTTGTTTTATGAACACCCTATTAATATATCAAAATCCAAGTATGGGTTAACATTGAGTATCATGTTATCTAGATAGGATGGAAAATACATTGCACCCCTCGAAGATCCTACTATGTACTGATATGGTTTTTACACACATAACGAGATGTAGATAAAATATTGTTATTTAAACAAAAAAAACAAACTCAAAAGAATCACCAAATCCATTAGAAATTTAGTTATCCCAAGGCTCAAGAATATTAGATCTTGATCTACTAGGTTCACTCAAGGTTCATTGTGCAATTTTTGTCTTCACATAGGGGCCTATTGGTACTTAGAATATCACTCTTTATAAACAAACTATGATGTTAATAATCCTAACATATCATACTTGCATGACTTTTGTACTTCATTCAATTTTAACCTTTTCAAATCAAACTTCAAAAGATCAAGGTAAGAAGAGATAAAATCTAAGAAATTAAATGTTTCCGAGTATTACCTACACACATACTGAGAGGAAGTAAAAAAAAGGATAAACTATTTTGCATTTCACTAGATTACTTCATAGCTACATACAAAATAATGAAGAGTTAAAAGAAATAGAACTGTTCACCGTTGAGAAAGCTTCAAAATGTACCCAAAGATGGCATAGAAAATTGATTATTTCAATAGAAATGAACAACTAACATTCACACAAAGTATATGATTTGGAATGACATTTACTGCTTTAATATTACCAACCTCTATAATGAATACAAATCTTTACAATAATTGAATAAAACATGAAATAAAGAAATAAATTGATGATATTCCGATCTATACTCTACTATCTCAACAAGTTTTGATCCTTCAAACTAAACAACTCACTGTCTTTTATAGAATACAAGAGAGCTAGTTACAAAAAGAACATGGCCAAAGAGAAACAAAATAATTATTGATAGACACATGACACAAAAATATTCTTCACGCATGGGAGACGCAAGCGGATATTTTTTGAGGAAAATGATCAAAGCAATCTTTTCATTCCTTTAATCCATGCTGAAGGTATACTATGGTGGCTGATCCTTGAAACACAACATTCAAGTCCTGCTTACTTTGAATCTCCTTAGGTCATAAAATAATTGGTCCAATTTATCTTTTATCCACCAGAAGATATGCTTGCAACTAAATCGCCATATTCTGATCATTTATTTTATCCACAAATCTATAAACATAAATGGTTTCTCGCAAGTCCCAAACACTCTCTATCAGAAAAATCATCCACTTTCATATCAGGAAAAGTGTTCCGCCTGTATAACCTTCAGAATTTTTTGTACCAACAAACCATTACACAAAATTGCACTACTTTGCACTTAATCGCATCAAAATTCAAATCCCAATAAATTAAGACATAACCTTGTTTCATCCATTATTTATACCAAATCAAGCCTTTTGATTTACCTAATTGATACACTTTTAGCATCTTTGAGATTTTTTATCATTAAAGAAATTTTAAGGAATTTGCAAAGTTACATAATTCTCAAAAATTTCCACTTATCCGGTTCTTCTGGAGTGAGATATTTGTCTGACATTTATTCCAAGATTATGACTTCTCTTTTGTGCCAGAAAATACTGTCATTACCTACTATCCATCTGTACTTTCATATCTGATTTAACATTACTTTTAATTCACAATTTTTTGACATATATAGTTTAATATAAATTTTGGGTTCAATCTTTGGTAATATTTTTATTTATTTTTTATCACAGAAGAAATACTTTGTCTAGGCTTATACTCTGCTACCCGACCTAACTTTACCAAATGTGCAATGTGCTAAGAGAAAAGTCCCGATTCAACAAGACTTAAACATCCTGAGAAACAAGTCTTCTCTTGATTTAATTTTTTTTAAACACCCCCACGAGTGAATTTATCACAACACTAGGTTCTTAAAACTTTGTCAATTCAAATAGGAAGCATTCTTTGTCATGATAACCATGGCCCCCCATGCCTTTCAAATGCAACGGGCGTGTTGCGAGACCACACAATACTATCAACATAGGTACTAATCATAGACACGAGCTCTTGAAAACCAACATCATATTCCCTTATGATCAATCTTATACAACATGCAAGATTAAAAAAAATGGATTATCTTATAATTGAAAGCAATTTTCCTACTCAATGTAGATGACTTCAGCCTTAAACTCTTAGGAATAATTCTTAACAATAGTAATACATTTTCCAACCTTTAATTGTGATTTCCTAACATCTAATGGTACACTTTTTAAATCACTCGATATTTCAAGTAACTCTAAAAATGATTTCAAAGAGTAATCTTAAATATGCAACTCTTTAAAGCAGTAAGGTTCCTATACAACCTAAATCTCATTGACAAACAATATATATCTAGTCCTTGAATCTATTAACAACTTAGACACCATGATAAAAAATAGTAACATTACCTCACCCTAAGAACCACATTTCTATAAAATTGGAACTACACTTTAAGCTTGGCTTAAAGCTCAACAAAATCTTTGGTTTAAATGAAATCCGTTTGGAAATTTTTGTTTCCTCAAATGCTAGTTCCCCTTTACAAGATTATGAAATAAACATTTCCCCAAATAATGCACACATCGTAGATGAATTATCTACTTCAAGAAATAAGAATCAAAATTTATCTTTTTTGTTTTATATGTAAGGTGTTTTGAAAATATTGAAACAAAATATAAAGAGTGGATGAATAGAGAGGAGGGAATATCATTTGTTTGTGAGGCTATGCATTCTAGAATCCTCAATTATTTAGGAATTTGTAGTAATATGGATGTATGCATGATCACAAAGGGTCAAACAAAATCCTTTTGAAATCATCAACTAGCAAATCCACAAACATATGGTAGTTCAAGAGGTTATTAATTTGCTAAAAGGCATATGAAATTTTTGTCAACCAAAAGACCTTTTTAATTTGAAATAACTACCTTCAACTATGACATTATTCATTTACACAAAGAAAATAAATAACATGACTATGATATTGATAATTGAAAGTGAATAGCTTTAAATAGATTTCTTGAAAGTTTTAAACATCCTTTAAACAAACAAAATATTTGAACAAATGCCCTTATGTAATAGATGTAAGTCTATATAATAAATATTTAGAAATAGTGATGAAATATAATTTATATTCCGAACTACAAATAAAGTTAAATGGGACATATATATCGCAAGATGAATCTATGTCAAGGGATGATCGTTTGGCTTCATCTAAGCATGAGGATATATGATCTTACATGAATGAGGAGTTTGCAAATGATGAGGAATTTTTAAATCCTCTACAAATGGGCATAGGGTGTCCATCATGAGTGCTAGATTAACCTTTAAGACAAAGGGGCTGATCCAAAAATTTTTGATCTCAGGGATTTTCTATCAAGTCATGCTTTAGTTTACAGGTTTTTATAATTTGTGACCTAAATTGCTCGATCTTCACCAATAGATTTTCAAGACTTGGCATTGCTTCTTTGAAGGTGATTTCTTTATCTTTCCCTATGTAAAGATACTCACATCACCCAATGACACACATATCTTCCCCTGAAGTAACTAGTGATTCGATTTTACAATTGATTTTATTTTTAAAAGTAGGAAGGATTGTTTTTTTTGTTTGGTTAGAAACAGGTTGATCAAATTATTTTTTACATGAGAGAAAAAAATCATACAAGGTTATCAAATAATCATAATATAAAGATTAAAGACATCACAATATAATACAAGATATATTCTGGAAAAATCTTCAAGAGAAAAATCTAGCCTCAAAAAACATATACACTTAATGTATTATTCAACAATGAAAACATTACAATACACTTGCATGTATCCATAGCTCAATACAATAAAATAGCCAACCTCAACCACTAAACATGCAATTGTTTTTATTAAATTAAGTTGACATAAAACAACCAAGTGGAAAGGTGAAACCATGTCTCAAAACCATGAGTACACAAAACCATGGTACTATTTTTTTAAAAATTGTATATGATTTCCATGTGCAATTCACACATAAAATATCTAACCAATATTACATAGAACTTTACTAATAAAATCAAATAAATATTTAATGTGGGTAAACACATCTTCAAATAAATATTTATTTTACATAATTAAATAATTCATTTTTTGTACAAGATCTACAATATCGTCTTCTTAACATTTTTTTATGATTAAATCTGATGATCTATTGACTACCATAATCTACCTTCAAATACTATTTTTTATCAATTCTTAAAAATCCAACTCAAACTTATTAAACAATATATATTAAAATAATTACATATATAAATGGTAGATAATAATTATAAAATTACAATAGAATCATAAATTTTTTGTCTGTCATTTCGTAAAACAATCTAAAGATTCCCATATTATCGAGATACTTATACTTTTATTGGTTGAGCTCTGCGCATAAGGTCGTCCAGTGTCTATATATTATCCAGAAATTCTCTTCTATTCTTTGATAGTATCTTTGTACAGTCTTCAAAGAAAGCTCGGGGAATTTGACTCGTAGGTTTAATTACAAAATCAGTTAACTAATACAACATCACATGCTTACACATTTCCTGGACATCTCGTAGTTTGTCTTTAGTCGGTCTGCGAACAAAGACAATACAAAAAGAAGTTCAAAATGAAATCTAATATGATAAATAAATAAACAATTCATATTGGGTGGAGGGTACTTCATGCGGTTGGAGAGTAGTTCATGTGGACGGAGATTATGATAGTGTATATTATAATTTTACTTCCTCAAATCTCACTGGATAGTGATTTTAGAGAAAAGAAAATATGGTCTTTACAAAATTAAACTCTAAATGATCTTTATAATCAACATTATAAAATTTTATATTTATAAACAATATCAATGATTAAAGCTATATCTTTTTTTAAATTCAGTAATGTTTTCTATGATCAAAGTTATAACTTTGATCTACTGTGTAAGATCCAAACATATTTTTTTGGTTAACATACTTTTTTAACGAGAGAAAAGAAAAACAATTTTAAAATTTTAAAATACTTTGTCTTTTCCCACTAAGTCTATCAAGACAAGTCACCATTAAACTAGTCAATAATATAAATTTTGTCTAAGATTTCTTTGTACTCCTCTCCACAACCTTTCTTCATTAGTGTCTATGTACTAATCATAGACACCAGCTCTTTAAAACCAACATCATATTCCTTGATGACCAATCTTGTACAACGTGATGGATTAAAAGAAATGGATTATCTTATAATTGAAAGAAATTTTCCTACTTAATATAGATGACTTCAACTTTAAACACTTTGGAATAATTCTTAAGAATAGTAATAAATTTACCAACCTTTAATTGACATTTCTCAACATCTAATAGTACACTTTTTAAATCACTTTATATTCCAAAGAGTTATCATAAATATGCAACTCTTTCAACTACTAAGGTGCCTATACAACCTAAATCTCATCTTGTAATGTTGCACATATCAACACAACTTGAAGCTCTAGCAGGTGATATTGGTAAACATTATATATCTAGTCCTTTAAACTATTAACAACTTGCACATCATGATTACCACTAGTGACATTACCTCACTCTAAAAAACTACATTTTTACAAAAATGAAACCACATTTTAAGCTTGGCACAAAGCTCAAGTTGAAAATCCTTGGATTCCATGAAATCGGTTTGAAAATTTCCTTTTCCTTAAATGCTAGTTCCCCTTTACAAGCTTATGAAAGAAAATTTTCTTCTAAAGCATGCACACATCATAAATGATTTATCTACTTCAAGAAATAGAAATCATTTTTTTTTGTTGTTCTATATGAGAGATGTTTGATGATATTGAAACAAAATACAAAGAATGGATGAATAGAGAGGAGGGAATGCCATTGATTTGTGAAGCTATACTTTCTATAATCTTCCATGATTTAGGAAGTGGTAGTAATATGGATGTATGTGTGTTTACAAAGACTTAAACAAAATAGTTGTGCAATCGTCAACTAGCAAATCCACAAACATATGCTAGTTCAAGAGGTTGTTAATTTGCTAAAAGACATATGGAGATTTTGTTAATCAAAAATCTCTTTTAATTTGAAATAACTACCTTCAACTATGACATTATTCATTTACACAAGAAAAAGAAGTAATATGACTATGATATCAATTGTTGAAATTTAATAGCTTTGAATAGATTTCCTGTATTTATCAATTCAGAGATTTAAATATCTTCTTAATAGACAAAATATATGAACAAATGTCCCTACATAATAAATGTATCTCTATATAATAACAATCAAATAGAATTTTTATTTCTAAACATCAATTTAGTCAAATGGGACATATATACTGCAAGAGGAATCTATGTCTAGGGATGCCCATATGGCTTCATCTGAGCATGATGATATATAACCTTACATGAATGAGGAGTTTGCAGATAATGAGGGTAGAATTATCAAATCCTCTACAACTGGGCATAGGGCATCCATCATGACTCCTGGCCGAGCCTCTACTACAAAGGGGCACACTTCAAATATATTCTTTCAAAATCTTTCTCTTCTAACTGTGGTAGTGAAGTTGAGGCTGCTTCTCCAACCAAAAATATAGAGGGTTCTACCCTATGATTCAAGTTTTTTGAACCATTCCAGAAATAATCATGGACTCTAAAGTTTGCTGAGCTGGAGAATTTTCTATTATATCATGTTCTAATTTGCAGGTTTTTATAGATTTTGACCTAAAAAACCTTACAAACAGATTGATCAAATCATTTACTACATAATTTTTTGAAAGAAAAACATATATACAAATTTATAAAATAATCTTAATACAAAAATTAAAAAACATCACAATAAATATATATATCTTCAGAAAATATTTTACCACGAAAAAATCTACATTCAATGTATTATTCACGCTGATATAGTATTTACGCTGGGATTTGATTCCAACATTTGATTACAAAAAGCAGTTTACACTGCATCTTAAATATAATTATATAACTAATACAACAGCACATGCTCATGCTTTCAAATAAAATTAAGGTACCCTTAGAATGAATGGGCTGCTTTCATCAAGAAAAACTGTCCAGAAGGCCCAGCAGGGGGAAGCAGAGCTACCATTACACAGCTGTGGGCCCCTTCAGAGGGTGTTAAGCTTCCCAGATAATCAGTCATGTCCGTTTGAACATCCCCTGGATGCACATTATTCACATATATCCTTCTCTCTGATAATTTCTGAGCAAGCAGGCGAGCATAAGCATTCAAAGCAATCTTTGACAGAGAATAATGGGGTGTAAAACAAGGCCAACCTTTTCCTTCCAATTTACCACTTTTCATATCAAGCAGAAACATTTCAAGCATCTTGTCAATTAATCCCTCTGTTATTTTTGAAACGTTGGAAAGCTGAGCTCGAAATGAATCGTTCTTCAGCAACTGTAAAAGATCACAGTTGTTAACTGAGGAAGAAGAATTGCTGATAAAATTGAATAAACATGACATGATTATTATAGCAAGAAGATATTTTATACCCGCAGCAATCCGGCCTCTGAAGAAACGTTCACAATTCGACCTTCTGGTCTCAGCAGCTCCAGTAATGCTTCTGTGATTCTTTTCGTCCCATAGTAGTTTATTTCTATGCATTTCTTGGACAGCTCGTAATTTGTCTTGAATGCTTGGGCGAAAATTGAATCGCTCTGTGAAGAAGAACAATTTAAAAAATGAAATGAAATTGATTCTAATGTTCATAAATATTCATAAAGGATATTGAAGTTGAAAATGAAATCTAATATGATAAATAAATCAAGAACAAACATTGGGTGGAGGGTAGTTTCAGATGGAGATTATAGTGCTGTGCTAAAATTTTGCTTTCTCGATTTTATTTTGGACAGAGGGCAGTTTTAGATGGAGGTTATAGTGATGCATGTTAGAATTTCGCTTTACCGATTCCATATTTGGGTGCAAGGCAGTTGAAGATGAAGATTATAATGATATATGTTAAAACTTGGCTTTGTCAATCCTATACTGGATGGAAGGCATTTCACATAGAGGTTATAATGATGCATGGTAGAATTTTGCTTTGCCCATCCAATCAGAAATTAATTTGAGAGAAGAGAAAATATATTCTGTATATAGTTAAACTTTACCAGTAAATCATATTGCATTTGTGAAACGCAAGCAGCTTGAATTGCAGCTTCTTTATCAATGGTGGTACCAAATATACCAGCGTTGTTCACCTGCAAGAATCCATTCACCATAGCCTAATCATTTCAGAAGGTCAACCCAGATTCTTAGATTTCACGTATGCTTAAAAGTAAACCCAACTTTGGTATTGGTAGTTTAAGATTACTTAAATACCAAACTATATGCCAGTTGTTTAAGCTCGACCATACCAAGATGTCCAGACCGCCATAATTAATCTTCAACCACATAGCAAACTCTGAAATGCTCTGCATGCTCTGTATTTCCAGCTCATGGAATACAACGTTGTTGAGACCCTCATCATGAAGGGTTTTGGTGGCTGTCAGTCCTCTACTGAGGTCTCTTGAAGTTAGGACAACAGTTAAACCATTTTCTGCCAACTGACGTACAATTTCCAAGCCTATTCCTTTGTTTGCCCCTGTGACCACGGCCACAGTCTTCCTACTCCACCACCTGCATCCACATTCATCATCACAAATCGTTCTTTAACACTCCAAAAAGTTTGCAGAAACAAGCCAACATAATGAAACAGAACTATTCTTTTCGTTACTTGCTGTTGTCATCACCCTTTTCGAAAGCCATTGCCTTTAAAGTGATAAATCACAACAAAAAACAGTTCGAAGAATATCAGAAATGTTTTGGGTGCATGAAAGGCTTTGCACATGATGGGTATTTAAAGAGCAAATGTGATGCCCTGTCGGTCAGGAATATAATCAAAGGGCGCATACTGCTGACTTCATCTAGATATTTCATTTTAGTTTATTATATTCTTCTCTGAACTTAAATTCTAAGCAAAATGCATTGGTTGGTTGGTTGGCAATGTGATAACGATGGATAGCTTAGCTACTGTATGTAAGTCAAATAGTTTATAAGGAAAAATCTGATTCTATCATAAGCAAAATAGATCTACAACATCTTATTTTTAATATTTTTTTTATGATTAGATCTATTGACTACCATAATATGGGGAATAGAGGCAGAGACACACCAAGATTTTCACACAGAAAAATCTATTATATATATTCATGAATTGCTTAATAGAACAGAAAATGAAAATTTGCTACTGCTGAGCAATATTAAAATTCTCCTCGTCACCTTACAAAATACAAACATGCCAGTCATAAACAAAGTCCACGGCCACACAAATTAATACAATATTAAAGGCTAATAAAATGAGCCATTAAACTCATGTCCATATCGATTTAAACATAGTCCTAAAACATATTAAAAACAGTCCTCTAGATTTAAATATCCGTCCTTTTAATCCAAGCTGTCTGCTAGTGCACCACCCACTGTCGTACGCCATCAAAAACTCATAATACCGCCAAACCACAAAAGGATTAGAAGAAGCCGCCATGGCTGCGGTAACCACACTATCACAGTCAACAGACGGGCATATTGTTCAGAGTAAAGAACACACTGCACTACCGCGGGCGGTTAGCGAAGGAACTGCAGGACAACGGAAAAGATGTTTTGGCGGTTAACCGCATTGCTGCAGGAACCATGCGGTTAGAGCGTAGTAACGAGATAGACGGTGAGAAGGGCAATCGTGAGACTGCGGTCTGAAGGAAGGTGGGGTGCGGTACTGCGGGAGGCGCAGAGACAGTCAACCGCAAGACAGTGGACATGAGAGAGAAAGGTCGCAGTAGCTCGGTAAACACCGCTGAGCTGCGAGCAGGTAAGTCTAATGACGTGGGGGCGCGGTAGGAGCTGGAGACACAGGCACGGGAGTGGAGTGAAACTCCAACATAATCTACCTTCTAATACAATTTTTTTATCAATTCTTAAAAATCCAATTCAAATTTATTAAACAATATATATTAAAATAATTACATATATAAATTGTAGATAATAATTATAAAATTAGAATAGAATCAATTTTTTTTTTTTTAATTTAAAAAAAAACTAAAGATTTCCATATTATCCAGATACATATATCTTTATTGATTGAGCTCTGCGCATAAAGCCGTTCGGTGTCTATATATTATCCAGATATTCTCTTTTATTCTTTTATAGTATCTTTGAACAGTCTTCAAAGAAAGCTCGGGCAATTTCCTAGGTGACTTAATATTTACGCTGGCCTTTGATCCCAACGTTTAACTACAAAAACAGTTAACTAATACAACATCACATCCTTACGCATTTCCTGGACATTTCGTAGTTTGTCTTGAGTCGGTCTGCGAACAAAGATAATATAAAAAGAAGTTGAAAATGAAATCTGATATGATAAATAAGAATTCATATTTGGGGGAGGGTACTTCATGCGATTGGAGGTTATAGTATTGCATATTAGAATCTTGTTTTTTCAAATCTTATCAGATACTGATTTTATGGTGGAGAGCAGTTCATTTAAAACTAGTCAATAATACAAATTTTGTCTGAGATTTCTTGGCAATCCTTTCTATGATTCTTAAGGAATACAAGAACCATTAAATATAAAAACATCGAATAATGTAGGAGTAACATCTTGGATATTTTTCTTAATTATGACTTCAAACTAACACAAAATCTTTCATTTTAATGAGCATAGGTAATTCACCCATAATACTAAGCAACACAATGGCTTATTTTGGTCATGCAAGCACTTCACCTTCAGTTATGAATTTATAGATCTATTTAGCTTTCTATTTTTTATGTTAAGCACTTCATCACAAAATGTTTAAAGGCCATAAATAGTTATATAATGATATACATAATGGCTCACATTGTCTTCACAATTTTTTGAACAACCTACTAGCCTATCAAAATCTAAGTATAGGTTCACAATGAGTATCATGTTATCTAGATGGGATTAAAAATACATTGTACCCCTCAATTATCCTACTAACAACCTATGTACTAATCATAGACACTAGCTCTTCAAAACCAACATCATATTCCTTGATGACCAGTCTTGTAGAACATGAAGGATTAAAAGAAATGGATTATCTTATAATTGAACAAAATTTTCCTACATAATGTTGATGACTTCAACCATAAACTCTATGGAATAATTCTTAAGAATAGTAATAAATTTACCAACATTTAATTGACATTTCTCAACATATAATAATAGACTTTTTAAATCACTTGATATTCCAAAGGGTATCATAAATATGCAAACCTTTCAACTACTAAGGTGCCTATACAACCTAAATCTCATGTTGTAATGTTGCAAATATAAACACAACTTGATGCTCTAGCAAAATATATTGATTAAATTATATATCTAGTCATTTAAGCTATTAATAACTTGCACATCATGATCACCACTAGTGGCATTACCTCACTCTTTAAAACTACATTTCTATAAAAATGAAACCACATTTTAAGCTTGGCTCAAAGCTCAAGTTGAAAATCCTTGGATTGAATGAAATTGGTTTAGACATTTCCTTTTCCTCAAAAGCTTATAATAATAGCAATCAAATATAATTTATATTTATAAACATCAATTTAGTCAAATAGGACATATATATTGCAAGAGAAATCTATGTCCAAGGATGCCCACTTGACTTCATTTGAGCATGAGGATATATAATCTTACATGAATGAGGAGTTTTCTCAAAATGAGGGATAATTCTACGACTAGGCACGACTTTTCGATCATGACCCCTAGCTAAGCCACTACTACAAAGAGGCTCACTTCAAATATATCATTCCAAAATCTTTCTCCTATTATCATGGTAGTGAAGTTGGGGTTGCTTCTCCAAGGAAAAGTATAGAAGGTTCTACCTTCTACTTCAATTTTTTTGAACCATTCCATAAATAACCATGGACTCTAAAATTTGCTAAGCTCGAGAATTGTCTATCGAGTCATGCTATAGTTTGCAGGTTTTTTTAATTTTTGAATTAAATTACCTTATGTACAAGTTGATTAAATCATTTTCTACTTAATTTTATGAGAGAAAAACATGTATGCAAGTTTATAAAAAAACCTTAATACAAATTTCAAGGATACATCACAAAAATATATGATATATCTTGAGAAAATATTTACTGCAAAAGAATATACATTCAATGTATTATTCAACAATGAAAATATTACAATATACTTACATGTATCCATAGCTCAATTTAATAACAACCAAGTCAAATAGAGAAATAGTCAACCTCAGCCAATAAGATATGTGCTTGTTTTTATTAAATTAAACTCACACAAAACAAGCAAGTGGTAAGGTGAAACCATGTCTCAAAATCACAAGTACACAAAACTATTGTACTAGGTTTTTAAAAATTAAATCTATTTTCTATGTGCAACTCACATATTAAATATCTAACCAATATTATGTAGAGCACACCTCTTAAAGATGCACCACAAATAAATATTTATTTTACATGATTAAATAATTCATTTTTTGTACAAGATGTACAACACCTTATTCGTAATTTTTTAATGATCAGATCTGATGATCTATTGACTATCATATTTTTTAACTGTTCTTAAGTATCTAATTCAAATTTATTAAACAATTAATTACATATTTATATTGTAGACAATAGTTATAAAATTAGGAGAAAGAAAAAAAAATGAATAGCGAAGCAGAGCAAGAGTAGGAGCGACAAAAGGGCAGTGCCTCCCAGGCTAGGGCAAAATCAAAGAAGAACAAAAATATAGTTCAGAGCGAGGGGTCGCCAAGATTTCATTGGGTAGATGAAGTAGACAAGGTGGGGAAGTAGGAAAGTTCAACAACATACATCCCCCAATGGGTATTCATGATTGGGGAATGGGTGGACAAGTGCCATCCCTCTCATCAAAGTTAGGCAGCACCGACTAAGGAAATCAAGCCAAGAAGAGCCCGATATGACACCACTGAAACACCCAAGGCTAGGAATTCATGGGAAAAATGGTCGCAAGTACCCAAGAAATAGGGTTGGAAGAGGCTCCCAGTAAATAGAAGCACGAATGTCTTCAGAAACATATTGCAGGGACCAAAAAAGGATTGGGCGTGGAAAGTGGAGAATAGGAAGATCCCAATCAACTACCCCAAGGAAGAAATTTTAGAAATTGATGTCTCGGAAGAAATAAAAAACGATATCACAATACTGAAAGATTTCGCTTTCTTCTGCCAATTCATAGGGTAGTATTGGAGTAGGGCTGCGATCAAACAATGGATCCAAGAGAAATGGAAAACAAAGGTTCTAATTAGGTTCCTACCAAGAGGGTTTTTTATTGTAGCTTTCACTGATGAACAGTCTAAACATAGAATCACAGAGGGAGAGATGTGGTTTATGGGTGACAAACCCTTATTCATGTAGCCATGGAATCAAAATCTTGACCCAGTCAAACTAAACCCTTATGATCAGGCGGTTTGGGTTAGACTTTATAACCTATCAGTAGAATATTGGACAAAGGATTGTTTGAAAAAAATTGGTCACTCCCTGGGAGCATTGGTAGAAATCGACATGGAAATTATGGACAATGACCTCTACAGATATGGCAGGCTGCGAATTGCGGCAATAGACACTATCCCCTCAAGTATTTGTCTAAAGGTGAACATGGAGCGCTGGCTTAAGGAGATAGAGGTTGAGGTGCCAAGAACCTTCTATATAAATTGTAGATCATGGGATCGCAATACGGAAGGCTATAGAAACTCAACAATGGCTCATCACGATATGCTAGTTCAAAGGAAAAGGAAATCCTCTCCCAAAAAACCCTCCACGGAACCCTTAGAGGATACACCCTCACTAACCAACACTACAAGGGTAGACAAGATGCTGCCTTTAGGCACGGTGAATATCATTCTAGATATCCCTGTCAAAACAACCAAGGAAGACAGCAATCAGGAACCCCTTCCTCATAAGGAGGATCAAAAATCGGCTCTGGATACGGAAGAAAACATGGAGGAAAGTGACGATCTGGAGTCAATAGCAGAACCAACAGATGAATTAGACATAATAGAAGAAAGACGTTTATCCCAATCTGTAATCAATCACCTGGGTCTGGGAAAAACTGGCAATAAGGGCAACACACGAGGGAGGAATTCCTCAAAACAATTAAGGGAGGAGGAGGCAACGACAAGGAATTATACATGCATCAAAAAATTTATGAGTACCAAGAGGGGATGTCCCTCTCTTGGGAAACAATGAGGATCACCACATGGAGTGTCAGGGGCCTAAAGGCTCCTAACAAAAGATGCCTAGTCAAGCATCAATTGCAGACAAGTGCAAGCAACCTAATACTCTTACAAGAAACAAAATTGGAAGGAGAAGACTGTCAAATTTTTTTGAAATATTACCGTCATTGGGAGGGCTATTTCCAAGACTCTCTAGGAGCCATAGGAGGTCTAGGTTTCCTTTAGAAAGATGCGGCAGTATCAGTTAAAATTACCCACTCATCTACAAATTGGATGGCGGAAAGTGTTTATGATCTAGAGCAAAACCATTTTCTATCAGTAATAAACATTTATGGCCCAACCAAAACTGAAGACAAAGTAGCCCTCTGGGATTTTGTTATAGAATATGTTTGCCCTCTTCCTAAAGATATACTAATCATTGGGGGAGATTTCAATGCCTTACTGGATCTATCAGAGAAAAGTGGTTGGCTCAGAAGGAAGACTCAGTCTATAACAGACTTCAGGAATTTTGTTCCCAATGTTGGACTATCATATTGCCCAATAGAGAACAACATGTTCACCTGGCATAAAAGGCGTTTGGATTTTACTGCAATAGCAGAACTTAGGTTACATAGGTTCTTTATCCCCACTACCCTGTTTAACTCAAAGTTACAAGTATCTACTGACATAATCCCCAACTCAATATTGGATCACTTCCCAGTTGAGCTATCGGTCTTTAGTGGGAAAAAGTTGGAAAAAGTCAGTTTCAAATTCTAGAATATGTGGTGGCACGACCCCAAGTTACTGCAAACTTTAGAAGGCTGGTGGAGGGAAGCCAAAGTTACCGGGTCCACAAGTTTCAAATTACTAAAGAAATTACAGTTAATCAAGCACAAGCTCAAAGACTGGAACAAAGTAAAACTCCAAAAATATTCGAGGAAAAGGCAGTGGTGGAGTTTGAGCTAGAAAGCCTTAATGATTTCGTTATAAAAAATGGCATGAGGAATGAGGAATATCTCAAGGAAAAGGACCTAACGGAAAAACACAAAGAGCTTTTAAAATGGGAGGAGATTTATTGGAGTGATAAGTCTCACGAGGTATGGCTCAAAGAAGGGGATGGCAACTCCAAATGTTTTCATGCTTCTGTTCTAGCTAAACATGCCTCAAACAAAATAGAATAAATTCAGGGCCCAGGTCGGATCCTTGCATGAGGAAACACCGAGGTTGGCAAGGCAACATTGGACTACTTCACTAGCATGCCAATTGATCAGTCCAAGCCGGTTCATAGCAATAGTATCCTTGAAGGTTTAGAAACTCGTGTAAGCAAGGTAGGCAACAAAATGCTTTCCGACAAAATCTCATTGGAAGAAGTCCATAGTGCATTCTTCCAAATGCACCCAAACAAAGACCCCGAGGTAGATGGTTTCTCTGCAAGAGTCTTTCAGAACTGCTAGAGCTTTTTGGGGAATGATCTATGGAAAATGGTGGAAGATTTCAAAAGAACCAAAAAAATCGTCAAAGATGTGAACAACATTGTGATAGCAATAATTCCTAAAAAACTAGCATGCTCCTCCTTTAGTGATTACAGACCAATTTCTCTGTGCAATACAATATACAAAGTATTGGCAAAAGTCTTTGTTAATAGATTAAAGAGAATACTAAGCAACATTATCTCAGTTGAGCAAAATGGTTTTGTACGTGGTAGAGAAATCGCTGACAGTGTTCTCCTTCTATCAGAGGTCGTTCACTCTCTCAATTCAAGTAAACAAGCAAGCATGATCATCAAACTAGATGTAAGCAAAGCCTACGACAAAGTCAGGTGGGATTTTCTATTAGTAGTTTTGACGAAGTTAGGCTTCAATGGTTAGTGGTGTGCTCTAACAAGGCAATGCATCTCCTCGGTCCAGTATTCAATTTCAGTCAATGGATCACTTCAAGGTTTCTTCCAAGTTTCCAATGGGCTCAGACAAGGCGACCCCCTGCCACCTTTCCTATTTGTTATCATGGCAGAGTCCCTTAGATGTGCAATTAAAAATAGCAGCAGGAAGTTACTCTGGCGGGGGGTGAATGTTACCACAAACATGGAGCCCATCACACATTCTCAGTTCACTGATGACACTACCCTCTTTGGGGAGGCAAGCCTAAAGGAACCTAGAAACATCAAAAAATTATTAACAGATTATGAAGTCCAATCAGGGCAAAGCATGAACAAGGAAAAATCATGTGTTTTTTTCTTCAACACCAGATTTTGCTTGCAACAAGCAATCACAACAACACTTGGCTACAATTATGGCAAGCTATCGGCCAAGTTCCTTGGGATCCAAATTTTTTGAGGGTGTTGTAAATCAAAACATTGGGGGAGGAAGTTGATAGATGTAGAAATAAGGCCATGTCGTCAAAAAATGATTGGGTCACTCTTGCAGGGCACATTACGATGGCTAAAGAAGTCTTGTCTGCTATTCCAATCTACGCCATGTCAAGCTTGGAGGTCCTCAGTAAAACAAAGTCCGATTCAGAAAGAATTCTTAAAAAAATCATATGGGAAGGTTCAAAAGGTATAAAAAAGATCCCATTAATCGGGTGGGACTTGGCATGAAAAGAAAAGGAGAATGGTGGAGCTGGGTTACACAAAGTCAAAATGGAGGAACAATGCTTTGGGGGCAAAGCTATGTTGGAGGATGGTCAAAAATTCTGACAAACCATGGTGCCAAATTATGCAATCAAAATACTTGGACACCTTGAATAACACTAGGATTCTAACAACAAACAACTTAACGGGTGGATCTGCAGCCTGGAACTATCTACTAAAATGCAGATCATTGGTTTCATGCCATACATCCTGGAGGATAGGCAATGGGCTAAAGGCTCTCTTTTGGTCAAATTCATGGAATGGCTACAAAAGTCTAAGTGACCTCTTTGAGCTGGGACAATATGTGGATAACATACAGTTTGATTTCAACTCAAAGGTAGCAGACTACATCCGCTTAAGCAATGATCCGTTGATTGGCCAATACAACTGGGTCAATTTAGACTCACTACCAATCCCCCAAGAATTGGTAGTTCTGGTGACTCGGGAAATACATAATAGGAAACTACACTTAAGTTCCGAGGAAGACTCCATCATCTAGTGTGGGGCTACCTCTAGTAACTATTCAGTTAAGCTTGGATACCAACTTCAATCTGCACAAGCAAAGGACAAATTGTGGTTGGCGAGGTTGTGCTAGAAACAGGTGGTGCTACCCAAAGCTGGGGCATTCTTATGGCTTGCAATCCACCAACACTATCTAATAGGAGATAGATTAAAGAGGATTGGTATTGTTGGTCCCACAAGGTGGATATTATGTAAACAAGATGAAGAGAATGGGGATCACCTTTTCCTATCATGCCCAATGGCGATATCATGTTGGGACTAGCTGTAGTCATCTTTTAACTACAAAAGCCTGAGGTAGTACAAGCTGGGTGAGTTCCTATCTAGCTTGCCAAACATCAACAAGTGGGGCTACTGGCAAGAGTTGTGGTCACAGGCTCCATCCTTGGTAATTTGGCACCTCTAGAAGGAATGAAATAGACGTATTTTTAAGGAAAAATCTTTAAATGATTCCCAATTAATCGACAAAATTTGTGCAGCCATAATTGAAACCGCAAACAAGAGAATAAAAATTGGAACCAAGACAAAATTCTCTAGGTGGGATGAGGACATTAGGAAAACTTGGATAGAGCTCAAATTACCAAGTATACCAAACATGGGGGTAGTCAAGGTCAACCGGAAGGCAATCCACTGGCTTCAACCGATCAGGCTTAAATGGAAATTAAATTTTGATGGGGCTGCCAAAGGCAACCCCGAGAATGCAGGGGTTGGTTGTATAATCAAGGACTCTTCAAGCATTAGTGTATGGGTGGCTTCAAAAAACCTCGAGGTCTACTTCAACAACGTGGCAAAAATGGAGGCCTTTTGGCTTAGTCTTCAAGTGTGTGTCCAATAGGGTTTTGAAATAGTAGAAATTGAGGGTGATTCCCTCCTATGTATCCAAGCAATTATTGTAGGAAAAACACAATGTTGGTGTATTGATTCCTGGATCTCACCTATAAAGGACCTCCTAGGAAGGCTCACTCATTACACAATATCACATGCCTATAGAGAAGCAAACATGGCGGCTGACTTTTTGGAAAACTGGGGTACACAACAAGATGCAAAGGTCATTTCGAGCTCTGCCCTCACTCAATGGCCTGGTCTGCAAGAAATACTGGCAAATGATCTTACCCAGTGTAATTATTAGCCCTTGCCTAAAATCAAACCAATTGTTAGGATGGATTGTACCACCCAAGATCCGTGAGCAAGCCCATCCCCTACTCTTCCATGTGAAAGTCCTTCATGTCTGGCTACAAGGCTATTTCAAGATCGATAGTTGGCTCACTAATTACTTCACTTCAAGCAAAGTTATTAGTTGATGAAAAATCCTGCATTATGGTGCACCAATTTGGCCTAAGTTGTCACTGCGACATAGAATCGCTGGTCGATCAGTGTGCTGGACTCTTCTCCCTCCGTAATCACCAAGCACATTTGGCGGTGGTCCAGCTGGTGAGGAAAATCTTAGGGGACGACCGTCATTGGTGGGATGGCAAAGTCTTTCAGATAGTGGTCTGTTTAATCGTCGACATCGTGGAATCCCCGACCAGTGCGATAGGACTCTTCCAAGGATCCATAGCTGCTATGTATGCTCAGGGCGTCGTTGGTTCCATTTTGGATCTACCAAGGGAAGGAATGGTCAGTTACCTTGCTATGTACTTCGACCCCTCCTATAGAGTCGACCTGCACCCCCAGGACACCGACTACGACAATGAAGTAAGCAGGATGGCGGATGCCTGGGAAAGATTCTGGGCTGGGGTCATGAACAACAATATGGGAGCCTTCAACAAGATCATGCACCAGGGCCAGCCGTGGCTGAGTGAACAGTGCCTCGAAATAGTCATTCAGCTCGGTAGATGTATGGCAGTGCTATATCTGTATCTGGTTAATTAGTTTGGCTAGTCCATCAGGGCAATCATTGCCTTCTCAATATAATTGGCCGTTACCCCTGTTCTTGGTAGCTCTTACCTATATAAAAAAAAAAAAAAATTAGAAAATTAGAGAAATATCCTCATTTATTATTTTTTTTCCTTTTCGGAAAAACAAAAGTATGCAGAGAAAGATTTCCATATTATCTAGATACTTATAATTATATTAATTGAGCTTTGTGCGTAAGATCGTTCAGTGTATACATATTATCCAGATATTCTCCTTTGTTCTTCTACATATCATGTGAAGCCATCCCAACAAACCCGCATTCCAATACGGTGAGATACGTATCTTGTACAATCATCATACAGAGGTCGAGGAATCTGTCTCCTAGGTGATATAATATTTAAGCTGGGATTTGATTACGAAAAGAAGTTTAGACTGCATCTTACATATAATTATATAACTAATACAACAACACATGGTTATTCTTTCAAAAAAAATATTATGGTACCCTCAGAATAGATGGGCTTCTTTCATCAAGCTACCATTACACAGCTGTAGGACGCTTCAGAGGGTGTTAATCAGTCATGTCTGTTTGAACATTTCCTGGATGCGAGCATAAGCATTCAACGCAATCTTTGACAGAGAATAGTGGGGTGTAAAACAAGGCCAACCTTTTCCTTCCAATTTACCATTTTACGTATCATGCAGAAACATTTCAACCATCTTGTTATTTTTGAAACGTTGAAAAGTTGGGCTCGAAGGGAATCGTTCCTCAGCAACTGTAAAGGAATTGAACTGGACTAACACTATGTTATCGAATTTCACCTATTTCTATAGCAACAAGAAGAACCATCAGTGTTAATTTAAAAAAAAAATAAAGGAGGAGACCATTTACCAACTCTATAAAATTTTTAATATCATAAGGCACTAGGAATTCATCTACAAAATTCTTAGCCACATTGCTTTTAATTAGTTCAAAATATTTTGTCAAAGATACCCAATAAGACTATGATGGCCTTGGAAGATCCAATGATTTCATTCCAACAAAAAATCCCAAAGATTAAAGACAATACCAATATCCTAAGCCACACAAAGAATAGAAGTAGAAGTAGAAGGTATCTGAAACTAGCCCAAACATTAGATAGACAAGTAGAGTGAACAAGAAGTTAGTTTCAAATGTGTCACCAATACCTCTAAAGACCATCAAAGAAGGAATACTAAAATAACAGATGAGTGAAAAAATCTTTATTAACACCACAAAGAACACATTGGAAAGGGCCTTAGAATCCTCTCTTTCTTCTATTGTCCTAGGTAAGACATTTATTTAGGATATCCTCTGAAAGGATAACAACAAGTCCTATCCTTCCAAGAATAAAGTTCGATTTTTCCACCAAACAAGAAATAATAAATTTTGACACTTTGCCAATCATATTCCAAAAAGAATTTATTCAAAGGGAGTATATGTGGAGATTTGGTGATAATTGGTGGTTAGGAATCCCACAATCCAACCAAAAAGGAATATTATTACTAGAATTTATAATCTAGAAAAGGTCCTACTTAAAAAGTAAAGATTATTTCTTAAGATTATTCCAAATCATAGAGACTATTGTAGTCAAAACTATTCTATGAACTATAGCAACAATAATACCTCATAGACACTTATATTTTAGAAGTTTTATTGAAGATTAATCCTGCAACTTGCACCATATCCAGTAAATCTTAGTAGCCAAAGCTTAACTATTCAATTTCAAGAGCCAAAAAATAAGACTTTCATCTTACTTTTCTTCACAAACTTGATCCCAACTAATAAGGTTGCATTTTTATGGTCCAAATTTGTTTCCCAAAGAAATTTCTTGAAAAGAGAGTTAAACGCTTTTAGAAAAATATTAGGAGAGGAAAGCACAAAAAAATGTAAATATAAAGAGTGTGCAACATACATTTCAAAAGTGTAATATTCCCTAAAAACGATAACCATCGAAAGGTAGAAACACAAATTTTAAACCTATCAAGAATCCTCTTTTACTAAATATGATTGGGATGCCTAATTGATGAAAGGATATCAAGATAATCTAGGTAAAGTTTCCCTATATAAAATATGTTAAATATTGTATATTGTATTAATATTTTCAATCCAATAATCCATACCTTCTAGCTATCAACAATATCAATAAAGTAGGGGAGAGAATTTGCAGACAACGGTGATGAAGAAGATGGAAGCCATAGGAAGAAAACTTATCCTTTGGCAATGAAATCAGAGGAAGAAAAACCAAAAGTCTTCTTAAAAGATGCAAAAATAGAAATAGTTGTTTTTGAGCTCACAAAGGGATATGTGAAGGAATTGGAAATAAAGGCACTTATAGGATGGTTTTTAGGAAAAAGGCTCATGAGAAAGCAAATTGGAGACTGGGTGGAAAATAATTGGAGAATATTTTCTGTAATAAATTTCATGCCAGAAGGATTGTTCATGGTTGTATTTGAGAATGAAAAATAAGAGATAAAGTTTTAAAATGTGAGGGTTGGAAAAACAACAAATCCCATCTCTATTTGCAAAAATGGGAGAGGATCTTTAATCCTCTTGAACATAATCTCCCTAGTAAAGGACAACCATGGATAAGATTATACAACTCTCCTTTTGAGTACTAGTCGGGAAGATGCCTAACAAATATTTGTAATTCTTTGGGAAAAACAATGGAGGTTGATTTGAGAAACATCAAGGCACTAATATATGCGAGAATAATAATATTGACAATAAAAGAAATGCCAAGTACCATCAAATTAATATCAGGAAGCAAGAAGTGGAATTAGGAAATTGAAATTAAAAAAACCAAAATTATTTTGTTTAAAATGTAGAAGGTACAATCATAAAACTAAAGTTTGTAAAATATTTTCACAAGACTTCAAAGAAGTGTGGAGAGATTAAAAAAAAAAAAGTGGAAAGTGTAGTGACCCTCATATTGTTCTTTGTTAGACTAGTAGTCTATCTTCTTAGGTTCAAACATTATGACACTTTATTTGATGTTGGACTTACTGCTACAATGATATTTTGATGATACTTCTATTACTTTAGTTTATGCACATGTTATGATAGATATATGATTTGTTTGATCATATGGATTAATTCTATCATGAGCATTATGTGCTTATCTGATCATGATTATTATGCAATTATCTTGTGATTTTTCTTATTTTGTTTGTTATACAATTGATTGTCATGAGTTGGTGTGGTTACTTGATTGATGTGTTTGGGTAAAAGGGACATTGTCACATTACTCACTTGTAGGTACCCTGCTACATTGTGATTCCATTTTCATGGTGTGTCTGGTTGTATGATTCTGTATATGCTTGATTGTTTTGTGTGTTGCAAATTCCAGGTACTAGGCATCAACTTTACCTAAATTGGTAGGTTTGACAGTGCCTTAAACCCAATGGAATAGTTGATCGGAGATAACATTCGGTCCCCTACCCTAGCCATCATCCTCAAAGAGGATGAGTATCTACTCTATTACCTCATCAACATTGTTAGATGTTTGTAGTTAGTTGGTCTTTCTTTTCGACCTTGGTAAGGGTTTAGGTAATTGTTTTTGATATTTGGTTTGTTTAATTTTAATTTGTTTAATAAATGTTGTTTTTGATTAATTGGTGTATTAAATAAATTATTAAGAAAAAATATTTTAATAAATAGATATAAATACATTTATTAATGATTATGGTTTATATTAAATTTAAAAGTGTAATGTAATATTAAAAAAATAAAAATAAAATTGAATTATAATGAAATGTGATAATGGATAAATAGTAAAAGTAATATAAAAGATATTAAAATATATTTATGAAGCACATGCACGTTTTCAAACATATTGTTGAAAAGGAAATTTGATGTTCTATTCGAGATTTTAGAGATTTTATTGGATTTTTTTTTTCGATAATCAAATAGCCTTCTTTTTGTAAATAATTATCCTTTTGAGAGATTTTCATAATTATGGATTTTTGTTTTCTTGGAAGAGAAGAAAATTTGGTCTCCAAAAAAAATTCATATGCTATAAATTTTGTGGGGAATTTCGAAATTATTGGAAAGATTGATTGGGAATTTCGAAGAAGTTGTTGGTTATGTAGAAGATTGATCTTGGCATCTGATTTTCATCTTAGCCAGCGTTGGATCCAGGTTGGCTTGTTCATTGTTGTTTATTTTGTTTCTTCAATTAATGCAACCAATTTCTCTCCCCTTCTACTTGATGAGAATGATTTTTTGACTATTTGGATGTGTTTTAGAATGCTTCATAAATTCAATATTTCGATTGCTTCCTTGCAAAATCTATCATATTCATATTTTGCAAACTTGATCTTAATAATGGTGTCGAATTATTTCTTCCTACTATTTGTCTTTTGCTTGAACTTTTTTGAAGCCTATTCGATATATCCGACTATGTGCCTCTTTTAATGCCTTCCATTTGTATTTTTTTGCAAGTTTCTTAAGCATTTCTAAGGCTATTTTAGTGCCCTCTCTCCCACCAAAGTCGATGTGTTTCAACTTTTCCTATTGTTGTTGAATACAATTTGGAAAGATTAATAAAAATTTTAATGGCATTTGATAGTATATACATATATAACCTCTCTATTTATGTATACTTGAATTTGATACCTTGCATTGCAATTTTATGTACTGCACCACACCATTGGCACTACATATTTTGGTATTTATTTTCAACAGCCTATGTTTGGAATCAATGAATTTGATTTGGGTGCATTTCTCATGCATATGCCTTCATTGCTTAGTGTTTCTCTTCTCTGCATTTTATTTGTTGTTGTATAATGCGATTTACATTTGATTCCTTGTGATTGGCATTTGATGTCTTCATTTAATCTTCGGTATTCAATGAAATTACATTGTAGTTGAGGTTTTTTTATATGCGCCATGCTTGGCATTCGATTTCAAAAACTGCATGTGGTGATTTCATCATATATGCTGGAAATTCATTTTTATAGACTCCGATTTTTTGCCTCATGTTTGTGCCTTGTGTGCCAACTTCATACTATAAATTGTATTTTATTTAGACTTGGCATTTGAAGTTAGTAATGTTTTGATTCCATTCGATTGTTGTAGATTACAAATTTCTCCTTGCATGTATCTCCATGCTAAATATCTGGAATACATATTATTTTGTTGGTGTTGTAATTTGTTGGAAACCGGTTACATAGATGATTAGATGAATAAACATTGATTTTGTAGTTCGATGAATATATTTGTACTTCAATATTCAATATTGGTATTGTGCCCTATTTTCAAAGGAAATATGCTCAATTTTGGAATTGAATTTAGTTGCCTTGTATATTGCAATCGATGGATGTCTGTTTTATTTGGAATTGAATTGAGATATTTATTATGTTGTTGTTCGCTACATATACATATAGTGTATTGCATCTCTATTTTGATGAACTAAGTTATGAGTACCATTTGATTTTATATTTATATATATATGTATAAATATAAAGTATATCCTATTATAAATTGAAAGATTGTATTTGACTGAAAATTGCATTTCTTTTTAATATATATATATATATATATATATATATATATATATATATATATATGTATATATACTATGGTTTTAATAAAAGAATAGTTATGCATGTGAAAATAATTGAATAGTTCAAATTGATTTACTTAAATTTAGTTAACTAAAAGGATTTGATTTATATCTTACATAGATAAATAATTTTTTAATTGAAATATGGTTTAAGCGAAAAGGAGCAATATAAAATGCGGGAGTGATTTTTTACATGTAGTCGTTAATGGTTGTACTGTTATTTGTGTACTTGTTTGAATAATGTGTTGATTATTGTAAATTGGGATGATTTTTGGTAATTGTTTAAAGTGGGAGTCTTTGTGCAAAATGGTTAGGTTGACTTCTAGAGGTTTAGAATGTGGGGTAATTTGTATGTATGGATTTTATGATTGTTCCTTTTGGAAGTAGCTTGGTAATTTTTGAGTTTAATGCCTTGCATAATGTTTAGCTTCTTGTGATTGTGGTATGTGTGCAAGGGGGTCATTGCCTTGCACTGTGTTTTGTTTCACATGATTAGGTTAAGTGTGTGTGTAAGATGGTAAATAACTTGCTTATTGTGTAGGGTTTACTAGTCACAAGTAGGGGGGGTGGCTCTCAATGGGGGTCAGAACTCAAAGTGGTGACCAGGACAACCCATCAGAGAGTTTCTAAATCTAACAATCACCTAAAATAAATTTGGGGGAAAGGGTAGATTTCACATGAGACAAGATAATGGATGCTTCACCTATGCCTATAGTGTTTGTTTCAGCTAAGGATGGGTTGAGAAGGCCTAGTTCACAGGATCAACTTCCTTGTCGTCATGAAAGGGATGTTGTTTCCACATGTGTCACCCTATGGGGCCGAGACCTAGTTTACTAGAACAATCATAGATGTGGAGTGGTGTCCAGTGAGAGCCCGGAGACTACAATGACAACCCTTGCTAGGGTCATGTGATGACACTCTTCCCTATTGCAGTCTAGCATTCTCTAGTTATGTTTTCCCCTTCTTTTGTGTGTGTAACTCTAGAAGTGAAGTCAATGTTGTAAGAAAAAATTTCTACATGTGATGTTAATCTTGTTGCAGTGTTTCGTTGGGCCAATTAGCCCTTTTTTATGTTAGCCTATTGCATTCTTCACTTTTTGTTTGTATTGAGACCTTTTGTTATCTCCAAGCATGAGGGGTGGACCTTAGGGTTACACATGGTCAGGAGGCTGGTTTTTTTTCCTCCATTGGGTTTCATTGCTCATTGTATAGTAGATTCTAGTTAATTTTCTAGTTCAAGAAGATAGTCTTTTATGTGTATGTATCGGATTGTATCTTAGTTGTACACCATTTATTGTAATCTGATGTATTCTTCCCAGATCTATTCAGGGAAGCATTATTATAAAAAAATTAATGATGTAACAAATTAGGATGTACTCTCACAGAATGAATTTTTTATGTACATTTGTTAGAAACAATGTCAATTTTATTTATCTTATGATATGTTATGGAAATTCCTATTGTAGAATCAATTAATGTGGTGGGTTAAAATGAACTCTTGATTTTTAGATAAATCATGATTAATGAAATGATACTAGTTCTTGATTAATCGATATGTTAGTAACATAGTCATAGAACCTTAGAGGACATAGGTTTTAGATTATATGTTAAGTTATGATATGCATTCCATTTTTATTTATTATAATTTTTTCTTGTTTTGTATTAAGTCATGTTTGGTGTTGCCCTCTAGGGTTCCTTGGCAAGGCATTGCACCTAGTATTAGAGCCCACATTCTAACACTGGGTACTTTGGTTTCATATGAGGGTATGTGTAGGATCATCATGGAAAAAATAGGCCCTTAAGTGGCAAAAAATTCAAAAAATTCAGAGTTAGGCAACTTCACATAAAAATTTGAATAAGTTTTTTATATTATTTCAAAAATATATAACAATAGAATTTTTATAAAATTGATTATAGTTTCTAAATTACAAGGTTTACTTACAAAAAAATTAAATCTATTTGGTGAAAATTTCAAATTTCAATACAATAGTACTTAAATTTCAGGGAAAAAATAAGAAGTAGGTGTATGTCTGACCACCCTAACCACATTAAAATGATAATATATTTTTATAAGATTTTAGATATAAGTAGAGGAATCATGTACTAATGTGATGCATATTTTTTTGTAGTTTTTTTCCAAGTAAATAATTAATTATAATTTTTTTATGACAACTTTTAAAAAATATAAAGCCTCGTATGTCTGACCACCTTAACTTGGTCAAAACTTCATGATTTTTTTTCCTTTTCAAATATTATAGTACGCAAAGCATAGAATGTGACACATGTTTTGGATTCAAAAAATATGATACTATTTGAAAGCTATAGATGTTTTTCAATCAACCTAAAAATGAGGACTTTAGTTGTATTTCAATAGAAAATGAATAATAATAATTTATTATTTTCAAAGTAAAGAATAATTTATATTGGTGGAAAGTTGAGTATCTCATTTAAAAACCCTTTTCGTTTCATCAATTTTTGGTAAAAAAAAGATGATCAGCCATATACCCATCATATTGCCACTTTTTTGGCCCATCATGTTCCTGCACATGCCCATTAGCCCATTATGTTGTCCTAGTTCTTAGACTCTTGAGCTTATGTGTTTCACTTTTTTCATCCTCACCTAATAATCTAAGACATGTCCTTTGGTGGTGTTGTGTAGGAAGTTTCCTAGAGGTTGAGGTAGGGATCATGGTAGAGTTCAAGGTGGTGGTTGTGGGGCTAATTTCCAAAAACATTGCTTCTCAAAGTTCCCACAAGAGTGATTGTGAGGAACAAAAAGGCTCTCAAAATGATCAAGAAATTGGGGGTCAAAATCTAGGTCAACTGAAGTTAGAGGGAGCTCAGGTACATCCTTTGCTTGAGGAGATCCTTGCTCATCTAGGCCCTAGATAGGAGGGTAATAAGTACGTGGTTAGGGAGAGAGAAAGGTATCTTAGGAGAAGAGATTTGGTAGCAAAGCAGGAGACTACTATAGCAAGAAATATGAGGGATATTTTGAGGGCATTTCCTCCTACCTTCAATGGTTCTAGTGGTGGCTTGGAGGAAAATGCCTGGTTTATAGGTGTGCATATTGGTAGTACACCTCCAGTAGGCTTCGGGTCTCGAGGTCATCAATCTCAGGCAATAGGTTCCTCGAGGAGCTATCATGCACTCACTAAGGGTGGACAATAATAGTGGTTCCAGTCAAAACCTAAGAAGTCTTTGTCTCAGCAAGGTAGTGGTTTTCAGAATAGAGAAAACCAGAATTGGTGGTGAGCCAAGCGTAATTATTCTGACTACCTAGCTTAGAGCACACAATTTGTTGTTATTAGAGGTAGTTTCTAGTAATCCAGTATACCTTCAGGTGGCCCAAGGTATGAAAAAGGTACACAATGTTTTTCTTGTGGCGAATAGGGCCATATACCCAGGTAGTGTTCTCAAAAGAACACATTAGGATTCAACCAGAGGTCAATAGTCTTAGAGCTGAAAATGGGTGATGTAGGCAGGTCTCACACAGTGTTTGTAGTGGTTGATATTTGCTAGGAAGAGCATCAGGGCATAGTTGTGGATGCTACAAGTGTGTTCTAGGGTATTGGTATTTCTATCCTTTTTGACTTTTGTTCTTCTGATTTGATTATTTCCCCTTCTTTAGTGGAGTGATGTGGATGGGTGGCAGCAAAGCAAGATGGTAGGTGACAGGTTGAATTGGCCTCTAGAGCTAAAGTATTGTTAGAATCCCTTATGTATGGTTGTGGATTGAGGATTGGCTCTCTGTTTACCATGGTAGATCTTCACATCATACTCCTAGGATCCTACATGACATAGAGTTGGGTATGGATTGGTTGGATGCTCATTGAGCAATGATAGATTTTTGACATAAGGGTATGTGCAGGATCATCATGGAAAAAACAGGCCCTTAAGTGGCACTAAAAATACATAAAATCAGAGTTAGACAACTTGACGTAAAAAAATGAATAAGTTATCTATATTATTTAAAAAAAATCTAAAAATAGAATCTGTATCAAATTGAATTTAGTTTCTAAACTACTAGACCTTTATTTTACAAAAACAAATCTATTTGGTGAAAATTTGAAATTTCAATGCAGTCGTATTTAAATTTTAGGGTAAAAATAAGAAGTAGGTGTCTGTCTGACCACCCTAACCACAATAAAATGATAGTATTTTTTTATAATATTTTATATATAAGTAGAGGACTCATGTCTTGATGTGATGCATATTTTTTTATAATTTTTTTCCAAGTAAATTATTGATTATGAATTTTTTATTACAACTTAAAAAAAATATTAAAGCTCGTTTGTCTAACCACCTTAACTTGGTCAAAAATTCATGAAATTCAATTTTTTTTTTTTAGTCCTATAGTATGCAAAGCGTAGAATGTGACACATGTTTCGGATTCAAAAAATGTGATACCGTTTGAAAGTTATAGATGTTTTTCAATAAGCCTATCAATTAGGACTTTATTCATAATTCTAATAGAAAATGAATAATAATTATTTATTAAATTCAAAGTAAAGCATAATTTATATTGTTGGAAAGCTGAGAATCTCCTCTAAAAACCCTTTTCGTTTCATCAATTTTGGGCAAAAAAAAAGTTGTCAGCCACATGGGCCATCATATGGCTTACATATTGCCACTTTTTGGCCCATCATGATCCTGGACATACCCATAAGTTAGTGCAGTGTTTTGATGATTCATGTAGGGAGATAGAGGAAGTTGGCATTAAAAGACCCATCTCTTTGCATATGATTTATGCTATGCACTTAAGGGGATGTATGCGTCAGGGTTACCAGTTGTTTGTTGTGATGATTAATGATTTAGAATTGGGGGAGAGTTGAGAGGTGTCCCTCGATGATCATCCTATCCTTAGGGAGTTTACTGATGCTCATAGGGTTGATTTCCAATTTTTTACAGGTGACGAGGTATTTTTATGGGTGCGTCCGCGAAAGAGTCTAATTCGCTATCAAAAATGCTCTAAGCTCGCACCCTGTTTTGTTGGGCCATTCGAGGTTTTGGAGAGGATCAGTCCTCTTGCATGCCATCTTTCTTTTCTACCTAGTATATCACATATCCATGATGTGTTTCATGTTTTTGTTCTCAGGCCATATTATCCATATACTTCTCATGTTCCTGACTAGAATGCTTTATTGGTAGAGGATGGGTAGCTTTCTTTGGAGCCCGTGGGAATTCTACAACACAGGAGACTCGCCCTTATGGGTCGATATGTTGAGCAGGTGAGGGTCCAGTGGGATCCTAATGATGAGTCCTCAACCAGAGCTATACCCTTTCTTGGTTGCATGCTTCCAAGAGTAAGCCTTATTCTAGGGGGAAGGATGTAGTAACCCTCATATTATTCTCTATTAGTTTGATAGTCAATCTGCTTAGGTTCAGACATTATGACACTTTTTTTGATGTTTGACTTACCCCTATGATGATATTTTGATAATAATTTGGTGATACTTTTATTACTTGAGTTTATGCTCATGTTATGATGGATATATGGTTTGTTTGATTATGTAGATTAATTCTATTGTGAGCATTATGTGGTTATCTGATCATGATTATTATGTGATTTTCTTGTGATTGTTCTTATGTTATTTGTTATACAATTGCTTTTCATGAGTTGGTGTGGTTACTTGATTAAGTGTTTGGGTAAAAGGGATAGTGTTGGATTACTCACTTGTGAGTGCCCTGCTACATAGTGATTCCCTTTTCACAGTGTGTCTGATTGTATGATTATGTATATGTTCGACCATTTTGTGTGCTATAGGTTGTAGGTACAAGGCATAGACTCCACATGAATTGGAAATTTTAAGTGTGCCTTAAACCCAATGGAATAGTTGATCAGAGATAACATTTGGTCTCCTACCCTAGCCATCATCCTCGAAGAGGATGAGCATCTAGTTCGTTACCTCGTGAACATTGTCAAATGTTTGTGGTCAATTGGTCTTTCTTTTTGACCCTAGTTAGGGTGTAGGTAATTGTTGTTGATCTTTGGTTTTCTTAATTTAAATTTATTTAATAAATGTTATTTTTGATTAATTGATGTATTAAATAAATTATTAAGTAATATTATTTTGATAAATAGATATAAATACATTTATTAATGATTATGGTTTATAATAAATTTCAAAGTGTATGTAATATCGTTGGTCCCACAAGGTACATATTATGTAAACAAGATGAAGAGAATGGTGATCACCTTTTCCTATCATGCCCAGTGGTAATATCATGTTGGGATTGGCTGCAATCATCTTTTAACTACAAAAGCCTGAGGCAGTACAAGCTGGGTGAGTTCCTATCCAACTGGCCAAACATGAACAAGTGGGGCTATTGGCAAGAGATGTGGTCACTGGAACCATACTTGGTAATTTGGCACCTCTGGAAGGAATGGAATAGATGTATTTTTAAGGAAAAATCTTTAAATCGTTCCCAATTAATCGACAAAATTCATGCAACCATAATTGAAACTACAAACAAGAGAATAAAAATTGGAACCAAGGAAAAATTCTCTAGGTGGGATGAGGGCATTAGGAAAACTTGGATAGAGCTCGAATTACCAAGTATATCAAACACGGGGGTAGTCAAGGTCAACCGAAAGGCAATCCACTGGCTTCAACCAATCAGGCTTAAATGGAAATTAAATTTCGACGGGGCTACCAAAGCAACCCCGAGAATGCAGGGGTTGGTTGTATAATCAGCGACTCTTCAAGCATTGGTGTATGGGCGGCTTCAAAAAACCTCGGGGTCTGCTCCAACAACGTGGCGAAAATGGAGGCCTTTTGGCTTGGTCTTCAGGTGTGTATTCAATAGGGTTTTGACATAGTAGAAATCGAGGGTGATTCCCTACTATGTATCCAAGCAATTACCGTAGGCAAAACACAATGTTGGTGTATCGATGCCTGGATCTCACCTATAAAGGACCTCCTAGACAGGCTCACTTATTACACAATATCACATGCATACAAAGAAGCAAACATGGTGACTGAATTTTTGGCAAACTGGGGTACGCAACAAGATGAAAAGGTCATTTTGAGCTCTGCCCTCACTCAATGGCATGGTCTACAGGAAATCCTAGCAAGTGATCTTACCCAATGTAATGATTAGCCCCTGCCGAAAATCAAACCAATTGCCCGGGATGGACTGTACCGCCCAATACCCATGAGCAAGCCCATCCCCCGCTCTTCCATGTGAATGTCCTTCATGTCTAGCCACGAGGCTATTTCATGACCGACAGTTGGCTCACTACTTACCTCACTTCAATCAAAGTTATCAGTTAAAGAAAAAGCCTAAATTATGGTGCACCAATTCGGCCTAAGTTGTTGCTACAACTTAGAATCACTAGCCGATCAGTGTGCTAGAATCTTCTCCCTCAGTAATCACCAAGCACATTTGGTGGTGGTCCAGCTAGTGAGGAAAATCTTAGGGGACGACCGTCCTTGGTGCGATGGAAAATTCTTTTAGACAGTGGTCTGGTCTGTATAATCGTTGACATCGTCGAACCCTCGACCAAGTCGACAATTCTCTTCCAAGGATCCATAGTTGCTACGTATGCTCAGGCCGTCACTAGTTCCATTTTGGATCTACCAAGGGAAGGAATGGTTAGTTACCTTGCTATGTACTTCGACCCCTCCTATAGAGTCGAGTTGCACCCCTAGAACACTGACTACGACAATGAAGTAAGCAGGATGGCGGATGCTTGGGAAATGTTGTGAGCTGGGGTCATGAACAACAATATGGGAGCCTTCGACAATATCATGCACCAAGGCCAGCCATGGCTGAGTGAACAGTGCCTGGAAAGAGTCATTTAGCTCGGTAGATGTCTGGCAGTGCTATATCTATATCTGGTTAATTAGTTTGGCTAGTCCATCAGGGCAATCATTGCCTCTGTCAATGTACTTGGGTGCTACCCCCATTCTTAGTAGCTCTTACCTATATATATAAAAACAATGATATAAAATTAGAGAAATATCCTCATTTACTATTTTTTTTCTTTTCAGAAAAACAAAAGTATGGGTATGTGTAGGATCATGATGGGCCAAAAACTGGCGATATGTAAGCCATATGATGGTCCATGTGGTTGACGACTTTTTTTTTACCCAAAATTCATGAAACAGAAAAGGTTTTTAGAGGAGATTCTCAGATTTCCACCAATATAAATTATTCTTTAATTTGAATTTAATAAATAATTATTATTCATTTTTTATTAGAATTATGAATAACGTCCTAATTGATAGGTTGATTGAAAAACATGTACAACTTTAAAATGACATCACATTTTTTGAATCTGAAACATGTATCACATTCTATGCTTTGCATACTATAGGATTATAAAATAAAAAATTGAATTTCAAGAATTTTTGACAAAGTTAAGGTGGTTAGATAGACGAGCTTTTATATTTTTTAAAAGTTTTAATAAAATAATCATAATTAATTATTTACATGGAAAAAAAATATTAAGAAATATGTGTCACATTTGGACATGAGTCCTCTACTTATATCTAAAAGATTATAAAAAAATATTATCATTTTATTGTGGTTATACTTCTTATTTTTACCCTGAAATTTAAATACTACTGTATTGAAATTTCATATTTTCACCAAATAGATTTTTTTTAAAAATAAATGTCAAGTAGTTTAGAAACTAGATTCAATTTTCTACAAATTCTATTTTTACATTTTTTTGAAATAATACGGATAAATTATTCAAATTTTTATGTCAAGTTGTCGAACTCTGATTTTTTGTCTTTTTCTTGCCACTTAAGGGCCTGTATTTTCCATGATGATCCTGCACATACCCGTATGCAGAGAAAGATTTCCATATTATCTAGATACTTATATTTATATTAATTAGACTTCGTCCATAAGATCATTCAGTGTATACATATTATCCATATATTCTCCTTTATTCTTCTACATATCATGTGAAGCCATGCCAACAAACCTGCATTCCAATACAGTGAGATACGTATCTTGTACAATTATCATACAAAGCTCGAGGAGTCTGTCTCCTAGGTGATATAATATTTACGCTGGGATTTGATTACGAAAAGAAGTTTAGACTGCATCTTAAATATAATTATATAACTAATACAACAAAACATGGTTATTCTTTCAAAAAAAATATTATGGTACCCTCAGACTAGATGGGCTTCTTTCATCAAGCTATCATTACACAACTGTCGGACCCTTCAGAGGGTGTTAATCAGTCATATCTATTTAAACATTTCCTGGATGCGAGCATAAGCATTCAACGCAATCTTTGACAGAGAATAGTGGGGTGTAAAACAAGGCCAACCTTTTCCTTCCAATTTACCATTTTACGTATGATGCAGAAACATTTCAACCATCTTGTTATTTTTGAGGTTGATTTGAGAAACATGAAGGTAGTGATATATGCGAGAATATTAATATTGTCAATAAAAGAAATGCCAAGTACCATCAAATTAATATCAGGAAGCAAGAAGTGGAATTAGGAAATTGAAATTAAAAAACCAAAATTATTTTGTTTAAAATGTAGAAGGTACAATCATAAAACTGAAGTTTGTAAAATATTTCCACAAGACTTCAAAGAAGTGTGGAGAGATAAAAAAATAAAAAGATAAAAAAATGGAAAGTGTAGTGATCCTCATATTGTTCTCTGTTAGACTAGTAGTCTATCTTCTTAGGTTCAAACATTATGACACTTTATTTGATGTTGGACTTACTGCTACAATGATATTTTGATGATACTTCTATTACTTTAGTTTATGCACATGTTATGACAAATATATGGCTTGTTTGATCATGTGGATTAATTCTATCATGAGCATTATGTGCTTATCTGATCATGATTATTATGCAATTATCTTGTGATTTTTCTTATTTTGTTTGTTATGCAACTGATTGTAATGAGTTGGTGTGGTTACTTGATTGATGTGTTTGGGTAAAAGGGACATTGTCACATTACTCACTTGTAGGTACCCTGCTACATTGTGATTCCATTTTCATGGTGTGCTTGATTGTATGATTATGTATATGCTTGATCGTTTTGTGTGTTACACATTGTAGGTACTAGACATCAACTTTACCTAAATTGGTAGCTCATGTTTTGCCTTAAACCCAATGGAACAGTTGATCGGAGATAACATTCGGTCCCCTACCCTAGCCATCATCCTCAAAGAGGATGAGTATCTATTCTATTACCTCATCAACATTGTCAGATGTTTGTAGTTAGTTGGTCTTTTTTTTCAACCTTGGTAAGGGTTTAGGTAATTGTTGTTGATATTTGGTTTGTTTGATTTAAATTTGTTTAATAAATGTTCTTTTTGATTAATTGGTGTATTAAATAAATTATTAAGAAAAAATATTTTAATAAATAGATATAAATACATTTATTTACTTCCTCCACTACCATCGTACAACAATGTGATGATTCATTAACCCTCATGCAAACAAACACTTACCATTCTACTTCCACATATTGAGGCAACCAACTCCACCACTGCCAATCGATGTAATTAGAAAACTCCACATCATCATAAACAACCCCAGGGAACTTGTCGCTGAGTGGGAAATTTTTGACGTTGAGAAATTCTATTCATGATTTGGCTAACAAAAATATCAATGGAAATTTAAAAAATATAGCCTATTGGCTAATAAAAAGAACTCATGAGTTTAACTTAAGTAATTAAAGTAATAAGGGACCTAAAAATTAATTAATGATTAATTAATTATCAAGTGATGCCCTAATTACTCCAACACCCTCGCTTAAGATCAAATTAGGGAGAAGCTAAAAATCCCTAATGAAGAATGCAATGATGGATGATAGGATGATTCCTAGATAGAAGTCTTGATGAGTTACCCATGTATAAACAAATTAATCTCTCATAACTAGAGAAAATGAGAAAACAACAAGGGAAAAACTCCTCTCTAAAAGAAAGAAGATGAAATAATTATACTAGTGAAAGAGGGGTAAAAGGAGGACTCAATGTGACCCCCTTAGGACTACGTATCTCACACAAATAAAATAGATATCGACCAATAAGAGAGAGAAAAGGAGAATATGAATCCCCCCATAAAGAAGTAGCTCATGTGTCAATGATGAACACCTAAAGATAGAATATGATCTAGTACCTAGAAACAACATTCCTCCCATTAGGAAGAAAAAGATATAATTAGATAAGCCAATCCAAATGGATGGGTGAATTAGGAATCCTTATCCAAATGATTTGTGCCTCTTACATGTGCTCAAGTTTCGTCATGTTGGAAATATATGATACCAATTGAAAACCTAGTGAAGATTGATCTAGAAAAAGTTGCCAAGGTGATGAAGGTGGTATTGCAACAATGATGATGCAAATGTCAACAAAGAGGAGATGAATATCCTCAAACTAATCCTCTAGATCCATAGTATAGGAATCTAGAAATAAGGACGATATGCATGCAAGATATGAATCCTAAGTAGTTGTATTAGGGAGATGATGTATGTCCTATTGTACTAAAGCAATAGGGGCCAAGGATGTGGCAATATCAATTTGATCAAGAACTATAGAATATGGTGATAAAGTCTCGATCTAAAGAGTAGGTACATGAAGGAAATTCTTTTAACCATTATAATATGCAAGACCTATGCTATACTCAATCTCCTCTAAAGTATTGTCATCAAACTATAAGAAATTTACATCTGCAAGAGGAATGAGATAATCTATAGTATGATCCTCTAAGAATGGAGAGATGTGAGGGTCTCCATGGATCTCCCAAAGTCAAGTCCAAAGTGTATGGGGAAAATCAATTTCTAATACAACACACATAGTGTCAAGACAAAAACTAGAACACATAACCCCTAGAAAATGGTCATTGCTAATACCCCATGTCAAATAACCTCTTGATGTGTCTAGTTTAGTTATGAGTCCATAAAGATAAGGAAAAGGATCAAGCTACCCAAGATGGCTCAATAATTTACTTCATTAAGAATCATAGTTATCTTTTTCTAGGATGAACATAAAAGGATGAACAAAAAACTCATGATACTTCCTCAAATGATAAAATTAGAGACTAATAAATTCAATACATATAAAGCATACCAAATGAAGTCATCTCATGCAAACAAATCCTTTCTTGGTGTCAACACTTCCAAGTAAATGATCTATAAATGTGAAATCATTAAAAACCAAATAAAAGCTGTATAGGGCCAATTCTAGAAAATTTTCATAAATGGATCTAAAAATCTCTAAAATATCTTTCGAATGCCATTGGAATTGTAAAAGTTAGAGATTTTGGTGAAAATTTAGCAGATCTAGAGTGAAAAATGAAGATCTTACTTTGACTAAGTATATAATACACTAGTAGTAAATTTTTATGATAAGACCCACACCACTAGAAAGTGCTTAGAAATAAGTTTTTGATGATATATCTTGTTTGCCCAATTTTGACACCATATGCCCAAGTTATGATGAAAAGAAGAAAATCACAGCTTTAGGGAAAAAAGGGGTTAGGAGGTAGCAATGAGGGTTCATATAGTTGTCGATATAGTGCTAACATCAACATGACATCAATGGTGAATAATTCAAAATATTCGATTTTCCTAGAAAAAATTGCTCAATCACCTAAAAAGAACTAAGCCAAAATATGCTTCTCTAGCATCAAAATATTCTAATTGTGCGGGTTGCCACCAAAATATTTAGAGACAATATTCACTCTATTTTGGGGAAACAAAATTTTTGATGGCAATGGCCGATATTTATTGATCTTTGGGATATTAATGTCCAGTGGTAGTTTGAAGTGTCATTATCTAGTAATTAAAGGCTTGAGGCTACAATTAAAAATGACCTAATTTGATTGTAGTACACATCGGGCCATGCATGCACTAAAAAATATTTTTGATTGCTCTTTTTTTAATTTTCAAAAAATATTTTGATTGATTTTTTTATTAACTTTTGATTTTGTAAAAAAATATTAGTGAAACCATTTTTTTTAAAACTTGATGGAAGAACCTGTAGATGTATCTAGTGCAAAAAGTTAATTTGGTAGTCGTACAACCATATGAATATCCATATAGCAATCTCAAACCCCTACAAAAAAATTTCCTTTATACAATTACACCAATTTTGACCAAACAACAAGTGTTAGTTTTTTCATTGTTTTAGACTCAACAGTGATGCCCATTTCATCCTTAGACGAGGCGATTTTCCCTCAAGGCTAGATATCTCAAAATTTGGATAGAAAGTTACAAATTTGGTGCTTTGATACCATTTTAGAGTTGATAGTAAACCCCACAATTCCTAGTAATCATTTGCAACTAGAATATCTATCACATATGAGAGATCGAAACAATCAATTTTCTATGCAACCAAGACAGAAATAATTGATCTAGACAAGCATCCGATATGCTTTTTGTATTGAATAATGAATATGAAAAATAATTACAATGAATTATTAATCCTTATAAAAGGAATAAATAAAAACCTAGGTGAGGATTTGATTAAATTGTGATCAGTGTATTAATCTCATAGAATGAGACAACTTGACCCATATTTAACTCAATCTATTAATAAAAAGATCTCCGAATTTTAGTTTAATTAATTAAAGTAATAAGGAACCTAATAATTAATTAATAATGAATTAATTATCAAGTGATGTCCTAATTACTCCAACTAAATATTTTAGCTGAATGGATTAGTTTATAGTGCACCACATTTATACATTTTCATAGGGCTTGAGAATGTTTGAACAAAATAAATTCTTAGGCATACACTATTAGATTATGGTGATCTAGAAATGCTAAATGTTTTTCAAGAAGAGCTATACAGTAGATATACAAATTGTTAACTTATGATCAATTTTCTATCTATAATGCTTTATTTTAATAAATTTAAAATTAAATTAGATAACTAATCCTCATCCTTAAGTCAATGCAATAGATATTATATTTGATCCCCTTAAAAGTATTCATATTTATAATATTAATGATATTTCTTTTGACAAAGCTAATTGTTGAGAAAAATGTGTCTGAACTTCCAGTTTGAAGCCTTAGAATTAAAGGACTTGGCGAAAAGTTCTTGTTTCTGACCTTTACTGCTTTATTGCGGTGGATATGACTGGCCCTAGTGTTACTGCGATGAAAGACCTTGGTGGTTACCACCTTACCACGCGCGGTAAGGCCGCCAATGGCTTGGTCGACGGTTACTACCGCACTGCGGACAATGGGTCTACTCACCGTAGCCACCACGGTGAGTACTGCCGCACCACGGCTGGTGGGTCTACTCACCACTGTGATTGTGGTAAGACTGCCAATGGTCCAGCCAACGGTCACCGCCCTACCACGGGGTGGCCTGGCGGCCTTTGTGGTAGCGTGGTTTGACCACCAGTGGTTCTCCAGATAGTTTATTGCCATATTGCAGTAACAAAAGTTAGTCATAGTGGTAGCGCATGAATGTTAAGGCAGAGCTCAATGAATTGGTAGGGTGAGCTCAGATGAGCTCACCGCCATACCATAACAAGATGAAACAGACTCAGTGGCGACATGGTTAGAGCTCAGGTGAGCTTAGAGCTCGGTCAACTGAGCTTGACCGAGTTGGAGGAAAAGTCAAGTGTGTTCAATGAATGAAGGACTGGCACTTGGCTCAGTGTTAGACTGTGGATTGGCTAAAAGCCAAAACAGTGTAAAAATAGTAAATACATGGCTTGTTCAACTGAAAGACAAAACCCGATTATGGAAAGGAATTGAATGCCTGGGTGGATCAATGAAAAGGAAATCTATCAATGCAGATTGGTAGCATGATTTTTTTATCGATGCATGAACCTGAAGTCAGTGATTGGTTGGAACATTTAATTGGGATGTATGAAGTTGTAAGTCGAATACATTATTATATTTGGAAAACCAAAAGGTGACACTTGTAAGAGGTTGAGTAAGTAGGTCAATGCAAGTCAGTGAGAACATTAGATACTTAGAGAAATTATTGTAATAGTGTAGATAACCGAGTGAATGTTGTTGTGAGCTAATTAGAGAGTGAAGACTGAGAATTTTTTATGTAATATCTTATTGCTATATAATACAAAATAGTCTTTCCTTTGGTGTAGCGGTTTTTTTACCTAAAAAGGTTTTCCCATGTTAAATACCTGTGTCAACTATGAATGCTTATATATTTTGTGTTATCTCATTTATGTTGGTTTTATTCATCTCAAGTAGTTTTAAGAAGCTATTAGAACCAAGTTTATCTCTTCTCCTCTGTTGTATTAGTGTTAAAGGAATGTATTTCGCACTATTGGGTCAATAGATCCACCCTCGTTTTCCCTTCAAGTGGTATCAGAGCCTGGCCAGTTGTGTTATCCTTGAGTGAAAAGGTCAATTTTTTGTGCTAATACTATTTCAATGGGAGTCTTGCATTGCTAAAACTTGTTTCTATTTGAGATGGTAAAGTACATTAAGTAGAGTAGAGATTGAAAAGTTTAATGGCGGAAAATTGGAGCTATGGAAACTCAAAATGGAAGACTTGTTGGTGGATAGAGACCTCTGGATTGCAGTGTTTAGAACTATGCCACAAAGTATGAAGCAAGAGGATTGGGACCTTGCTAATAGAAAAACAAGAGGTCTGATAAGACTGAGTCTGGCCAATTTTGTACTCCTGAACGTCCATAAGGAGAAGTCTGTAGCTTCTTTATGGAAGAAGCTTGGTGATATTTATCAGGGAAAGTCTCTAGTGAATAAGTTATGCCCGAGGAAGAATTTGTACTCCTTGAAGATGGAAGAAGGTGCAACTGTTGTAGACCTTTTGAGCTCGTTTAATATAAGTGTTACTCAGCTAGCGTCTGTAGGTGTAAAGACCGAGGAGGAGGATCATTGCATGCTCCTATTGTGTTCGTTAACTGATAGTTGGGATCATCTTATGATGGCCATTGGAAGTACTACCACTACTTTCAAAATGGAAGACATTGTTACCTCATTGTTATTTGAAGAGATGTAGAGGAAGTCTTCAGAGATGGCCAAAAAGGCTCTTTCTGTTCGAGGTAGACCAAACGACAAAGACAAGAAAAAGGGAAAGAAGTCCAAATCCAAATATCCAAGGAGATAAAAATCTCCTGGTAAGAAGTCCAAGGTAAAATGTTGGAACTATTGGCAACCTGGCCACATTTGAAAGGATTGCAAGGAGAAGAAGAAAAATTCTTTAGAAAATAACTTTTCTCAGAGTGATGTCGAAGCCTTCATTCCAGCCTTGGCAACTCAAGCATGAGATGATGTCTGGCTGGTTGACTCACATGCATCCTTTCACATGACGTTCCATAGAGAATGGTTCTCTAAATACGAGAAGTATGATAGTGGAAAGGTGTACTTGGTAAGTGATTCAATGCTCGAGATTGTTGGCAGAGGAAGAGTTAGGATTTAGTTCCCTAGCGGAAGAGTCAAAGGGATTGGTGGCATACTCCACATTGCAGGTCTGGCTCAAAGTCTTCTTTCTATCAGTAAGTTAAATGACGTTGTTGTAGAAGATTCTTTCTCTAGTAGAGGATGTAAAATGGCTAGAGGTGCAACAATGTTTTCCAAGGGTGTTTGTACTAGCACTCTAAACAAGCTAGATGCACGTCCTATTCAATCTAAAAGTTCCTCTGCAAAGTCAAGCAATGATGCTCTTGTAGAGGAAGATGAAGACACTTCTTTGTCTGCAAATTCTTTTGAGGTAAAAATTCCAGTAGAGAAGACTATGATGTGGCATCATAAATTAGGTCACATAGGTGAGAAAGGTTTAAAAACCTTGAAGAATAAAAATATTGTAGAAGGGCTTGATGATTGTAACCTTGAGTTTGATTTTTGTGAACATTGTATTTATGGAAAACAATATCATGTTTCACTTTACTCTAGTCCTCCTAAATATTTTGGCATACTGGATTATGTTCATTCTGATGTGTTTGGTCTAGTTAATGTTCCTTAATTATCGAAGTCTAGATATTATGTTTCTTTTATTGATGATTGTTCGAGAAGGGAATTTGTATACTTTCTTAAAAGTAAATCTGAAGTGTTCAGTCAGTTTAAAGAATTTAAATATTTGGTAGAGAATCAGACTGGAAGGAAAATTAAATGTTTGAGGACAAACAATGGTGGTGAGTTTTTTTCTACATATTTTGAAAGGTATTGTATTGATCACAGAATTAAAAGGTATAAAACAACACCTTACACTCCACAACAGAATGGAGTTGTTGAAAGGTTGAACAAGACGTTGATGGAAAAGGAAAGGAGTATGCTGAGTGGTCTTGGTCTAGAGCAGAATTTCTGGGCGGAAGTTGTCGCTACAACATGTTATATGGTAAATTGATCTCCTTGCTCTGCTCTTGTTGATAAGATACCTTTGGAAGCATGGTTTGGTAAGAAGCCCTCTCTAAGGCATGTTCGTGTCCTTGGTTGTGAGGCATATGTTTATGTGCCAAATGAAAAGAGACCAAAATTGGAAAAAAAGGTTGTCAAATGTATTCTCATCGGCTATGGTGTTGGTGTGAAGGGATACAAGATTTGGAACCTTGTTACTAAGAAGGTTTTGTACAACAGAAGTGTGATATTTCATGAGCTGAAACCTTCAGTAAGTGATCAAAAGTTTGAGACATATCAGAAAGACAAGAAGTATGTAGTTGAGATTCCTCAAACTCCAGAAAGGGAAGAGCTACATGATGTACCTAAGACTGAGGAGAGTTCAAGAAACTCTGAGAGTTTTGATGATGAAGAACCATAACCTCAGCTTGTAAGAAGATCTACATGAGAAAAAAGCAACCTGAAAGGTATGGTTTCTCAATATTAGATTTGAACTGTGCCTATGCTTTAATTACTAGCACTGATGAGCCTAGGACTGTAAAAGAAGCAATCAACATGTCTGATTCGAATTCTTGGATGAAAGCCATGATTGAAGAAATGGTTTCATTGAAGAAGAATGAAACCTAGGATTTGGTACCACTTTCTAAATGGTGAATGCCTGTTGGCTATAAGTGAGTATTCAAAAAGAAGATAGGCCTTGATAGCAATGTTGAGAAGTATAAGGCATGATTGGTTGCAAAGGGATTTTCCCAAATTGAGGGAATTGATTATGGAGAGATGTTTTCCCTTGTAGAAAAGCTCACATCCATTTGATTTTTGTTGTCATTGTTAGCTATGTATGACTTTGAAATTGAGCAGATGGATGTAATGACAACGTTTCTCCATGGTGAGCTGGCAGAAGAAATTTATATGTCCCAACCTGAGCATTTTGTTGAAAAAGGTAAACAAAATCTGGTCTATAAGTTAAATAAATCTATGTATGGTTCTAAGTAGTCTCCTAGATTGTGGTACTAGAAATTTGACACATTTGTGTTGTCAGTGGGATTTACAAGATCAAAATCTGATCATTGTGTTTATTATAAATCTAAAAAATGATCATCTGCTTGTTATTACCCTATATGTGGATGATATGTTATTCATAGGAAATAGCAAGTCTATGATTTATGATCTTAAATCTTAGTTGTCTGTAAAGTTTGAAATGAAAGATCTTGGTGCAGCAAGGTATATTCTAGGAATGGAGATAACCAGGGATAAAACAAGCAGAAAGCTTTGGGTAAGTCAGAGTAAGTATGTGAACACAGTTTTGGAGAGATTTGGGATGAACGATTATAAGTAGCTAGTTGTTCCAATCATGTAAGGAACAAAACTATTTCTTGAAGACTATCCAAAGTCTACTATTGAGATGGAAGACATGACCAGTGTGCCATATGCAAGTGTTATTGGTAGTTTAATGTATGAAATGGTATGTACAAGACCAGACATTGCCCAAGCAATGGGAGTTCTAAGCTGTTTTATGGAAAATACGGGAAGATCACATTGGGATGTTGTGAAGAGAGTGTCCAGGTATTTGAAGGGGACTTCAGAGTATGCTCTGTGTTACCATAGCAGTTTGGTTGCATCATAGAGAACACTCAACATTCAGGGATATGCTGATTTTGATCGGGCAGGGGACATTGACAACAGAAGATCCACCAGTGGATACACATTCATGCTTAATGGTGGACCAATTAGTTGGATGAGGAAGCGACAGGCTATAGTCACTTCATCCATGATAGAAGCAAAGTACATGGCAGAAACTCACGCTTTCAAGGAGGTTGTTTGGCTAAACCATTTGTGTTCAAATATCAGTTTTAATGCAGGGTAGATTACAATCTGTTGTGATAGTTAGAGTGCGATTTGTTTGGAAAAGAAACCAACTTTCCATACTAGGATGAAGCAGATTGATGTGAAGTATCACTTCGTGTGAGACATGGTTGAAGATGGAAACGTCAGTCTCGGAAAGGTTGACACCTTGTGGAATGTTGCAAATGCATTAACGAAGCCGATTAGCACAAAAAAAATCTGAAGATGCAAAAAATCGATGGGCCTTGGGGCCTATGATTGTTAGTAATTTTTTTAGAGTCTGGAGGAAGCTGGAAGTCCTCGCCAAGTGGGATCTTGTTGAGAAAAATGTGTCTCAACTTCAAGTTTGAAGCCTTAGAATTCAAGGACTTGGTGAAAAATTGTTGTTTTTGACCTTTACCGTGGCAGCTATGACTGGCCCTAGCGGTACCGTGGTGAAACACCTTGGCGGTTACCGCCTTACCACGCGCGTTGAGCTTGCCAACAACAGTGGCGTAGTAAGGCCGCTAGTGGCTTGGATGGTGATTACTGCCACACTATGGGTGGTGGGTCCTCTCACCACAGTGGCCGTGGTGAGGCCCGCTTGCGGTTGGTTCGGCGATATCGCCACACTACGGGCATTGGGTCTAATCCCCACGATGTCCATGGTGAGACCGCCAATGGTGAGCCTAGCAGTTACAGGCTACACCACGCGGTGGTTGCGGTAAGATCGCCAATGGTCTGGTCGATGGTCACTTCCCTACCATGAGGTGGCTTGGTGGCCTCCGCGATAGCACGGTTTGACCACCAGTAGTTCCCCAAATAGTTTAATGCCATACCATGGTAATGGGAGTTAGATGTAGCAATAGCGTGGGAATGTTAAGGAAAAGCTCGGTGAAGTGGTAGGGTGAGCTTGGATGAGCACACTGCTATACCGTTGCTGGGTCAGTCGGACTCGATGGTGAGGTGAGCTCGGACAAGCTTGTTGCCATACTGCAATAGGATGAAACGGACTCGGCGGTGGCGTAGTTAGAGCTTGGGTGAGCTCGGAGCTCGATTAATCGAGCTTGATTGTGCTGGAGGAAAATTCAATAGCGTTCAATGAATAAAGGACTGGCACACAGATCAGTGTTAGTGTTGATTGGCTAAAAGCCAAAACAGTGTAAAAACAGTAAATGCATGGCTTGTTTGACTGAAAGACAACACTCGATTATGGCAAGGAACTAAATGCTTGGGTGGCTCAATGAAAAGGAAATTTGTCAATGCAGATCGGTAGCGTGATTGGTTGATCGATGCATGAACTTGAAGTCAATGATTGGTTGGAACATTTAATTGGGATGTATGACTTTGTAAGTCAAATACATTATTATATTTAGAAAACCAGAAGGTGACGGTTGTAAGAGGTTGAGTAAGTAAGTCGATGCAAGTCAGTGAGAACATTAGATACTTAGAGAAATTATTGTAGCAGTGTAGCTAACAGAGTGAATGCTACTGTCAGCTGATCGAAGAGTGAAGACTAAGAATTTTGTATGTAATATCTTATTGTTGTAATACAAAATAGTGTTTCCTTTAGTGTGGTGGGTTTTTTACCTGAAAAGGTTTTCCCATGTTAAATACCTGTGTCAACTGTGAATGCTATATATTTTTTGTTATCTCATTTATGTTGTTTGTATTCATCTCAAGTAGTTGTCAGAAGCTATTAGAACTAGTTTTTTCTCTTCTGCTCTATTGTATTAGTGTTAAGGGAATGTATTTTGCACTGTTGGGTCAATAGATCCACCCTCGTTTTCCCTTCACTAACACTTGATTGCTTTTGATTAAAGTAAATAGGGATTTTGAAAGGGCCTAGACCCTTGTTCAAAATTGATGATGAAAAATTAAATATAAAAAATACAAATGGAAACCATGAGAAAATAACAACAAAAAATCTACACCGCAACTAAAAATAGTAACAAAATGGAAATAAAATACTTGAATATCAACCAACCCAAATTCGAGGTGATCTACAACTAAACTATTCCAATTTGATCTTTGTTTAACCTCAACCATATTATTCTTAGTGAGCTAAAATCCTTCTACACTAATCTCCTTCTTTTTGAAGATCCAAGCAAGTTCATAGAGTCACAATAAATCTTGTCTCCTAACCTTGAAGCTCGTCTTTGAAAAGGGGTGTCCATCATAATTTAGTCTACTAGAGCATTCCCCCTACTTTATTCCTTCTATACCTACATAATGGTGATGTTGAAATCCTCATCAACAAATAGCAGTTGTTCCTTTTTACCCCAAATGGAATGGTATTTCTTTTTGCTTAGGGAAATAGGAACAAGATGATTCACTTTGAAGCAAGAATGACAAATAATTTTTGATGAGTCTTCAAATTCAATATGCTACACCCAATCACCCAACCTGGATGTTAAGGTAGTTTTTGAAGGGAACGCCTTATTATCTTCCATAAGAGCATAAAATCTAGAAAATACAAATTTTTTCTTCAATTTTATGACTATATCAACTAATATACTACCCAATAGTATTAGAAATTCCCATACAAATCAAATCATCCCAATATATTCTAATGATGTCCATAAAAATCTAACCCAAAATAGAAACTTGATGATGTTATAGTAACACTTGATTGGTTTTGCACACTAAAAAGACTAGATTCAACGAAATATGAGATTTTAGATCAACCTTTATAAGGAAACATGATTTCCTTTTTATGGATCTTGGTCACTTAATTTCTAAAGTATTGTGTAAAATAGTTCACATGAGAAATATCCCCATTCTACTATTGGAATCAACTATAGACATGAAAAGGATAAAGAACAATATTTCATACATGGGTGATGATCTTCATGGTATCATTATACTTTTTATTAGATAAATTATTTTGATTGGAAATATGAACTAAGAAGAGGGTTTTAAAAGGATCCCAAAACATTGTACATCAAGAAAGACAACAAAAACATGAAACTAGAACCAAAAAAGAAATGGACCTTGAAAATAGAAAGGCCACCAAGAAAGAAATAAATAAAACTACAACAAAGGGATAAACATAATAATAATCAACGAGTTTTGAATCCAAAGCTCACCAAAGTGCTCTAAACTTGAGTTAAAGCTTGATTTGTTTGGATCATCATGCCTTTTTGAAGAAGATCTAGGATCAATGAAAGGACACATAGTAAAATCATCTAGTTTTCTATTTCCTTATAGGTGGAGAACCGCACATCTCTTGTGGAACCCAAAGTTGCAATATCCAACTCTTTTCTTTTATTCGTCAAATAAGAGCACTCTTTAACAAAATTTTGAAACTATTTCCCATTATAAAGAAAAGCAATGGTAATTTTTGTCTAAATATGATGTTTCCCTTTGATATCTTCGCAAGAATAGGAGAAGTTTCTAGCTTTATGGAAATAAAAGAAAATATACAAGGAGGACTTGTAATGAATTCTTTGCTCCCAAACAATGAGTTCAGAACATAATGTTATTGTGTTTGACATCAACTTATCAATATCAACAACCACACAAAATCTAGCAAAAAACCAAATATTTCTTAGATTTTGTGACATTGTTAATAGATAAAAATTTACTTACATAATTAGCTATACCTCATATGGTCTCTTCATCCAAAATTTTTAATGAAAGCATTGAGAATTTAACCCAAATGGAGACCATAATAAAATTTCCTCAAGGACATCAAAACGAATAGACCCTATTAATGGTATCAATGTGTTCTAAAAATATTTTTGATAAAATATTGAATGTGAGGAATAATTTGGAACTCATCATCCTAAATTAGATGGAGTATGATCTCAAAATGGTGGGAAGAAATATTGCAATTTATTCCAGGTATTCTATAAGACCCTTTTTTGTATTGGGTATCTCCAAAAACAAAAATGAATTTTATAAAGGGAAAAGTTCTTTGTATATTCAGTTTGATAAGAAAATAATACAGAAATATTCCTCTTGAATCTAAGCTGACCCATTCTTTGAGAATTGGTATCAGGATTGAATGTGAACTGAGCAAGTCAGAAAATAATTTTCTCCCTTTTACTGTTTGTCAAAGCAAGCTTATATTTAAAACACTAAAATTAATTCATTCTTTATCTGTTTAGAAACAACTGGCATAAAATAATATAGAGCAGATACTCATCCTACCTAATACACTGTTTGGAAATGAGCAACCGAGCAATCCGAACCTTCCATTTGAGGTAATAATATACAGCAATCATGAGTATGTTAATCATTGAGAAAGGTATTATAATGAAAGTTAAATTTACTGATAAATGTCCAATCATTGAAAACTCAAAACCGACATGTGAAAATTAATTAAATATCATTTTTACTCAAAATTCAACACCCTAAGTGTACGTCCAAGGCCACGCTCTTTCCATGTACGTCTAAGTGGATCTAAGGGTATAAGAAAAGTATTTTTTAATTGAATTAAAGTTCATTATAGAAGTATAACACGACAGAAGAACGATCCACTAGCAGCTATGAGACTGATATCAAAATCAAACTTTAACACAAAGTAAACGTCGACCATCCAATCAGCGAAACAAAATAAACACAAACATTCAAAGCAGAGAATTTACACTCATATTAATATATAACAAAACTAAAACTCTAACTTCATTTATTAAAAGGATTAGTTAAAGTTATAAAGTCAATGTTAAAATCTTTTGGGATCTTAGGACTTCAAGTAGGATTAGTTAAAGTTATAAAATCAATGTTAAAATCTTTTTAATCTTCAATCTTAAGCAAGATTAGTTAAATTTATAAAATCAATGTTAAAATCTTTTGGAATCTCAAGTAAGATTGGAGCAATTAAGAAACCAATTAAACAATGAAAATACAAAAATAAATTTTAAAACAAAATGTATTCATAGACGACACAAATTTTGGGTGAAAGACAAACCTTGCTCCATTCAAAACTTACCCAAATCAAAACAAACCCCAACAAGGCACATGCAGTTTACTTTTGCACTCTTCCAATGTCGAACTTATTTATAAATTTGTAACTATTTACACATACCATTTGGTGAAAGATTAAATCAATTAATGTTTATAACAAAATCAATTGAAACACTACAAATAAACGAGTTCAATTTGCATTCATCATTCAATTTCAAATTCAATTAATTGATTTCAACCTACAAGAAAAATACATTACAAAATATACAAAATTTAATTTGACATAATTTTCTTCACTCCACTGTTACTGTTCTTTAACACTCCATTCACCTCTTGGATTCTTTACATCTGCTGTCTGTCAAATTTTATTCTGCATACACTTATTCTTTCTCTTTATTATGCTACGGCCTCCTTTTGTCTTGCTTAACATTAATTGTTAATGAATTGCCAATTTTAATTGGCTCCACCCCTCTCTGAAATCCTTTTCTTCACTTTATCATGGCCACGACTTGGAGCTTTAAACTCTACAAATTTTATTTTCCATGTCCTACCTTCTATTTCCCTTTAATCAACCATTCAAATTTGGCATCACACTCTCCTTCATGAGCGCTGACCTTTTCCCTGCGTGGATTTTATCTCTTTCTCATTCCTATTAAACCCTCTTCATGGGAGCAACACTATCTTCCCATTCCAATGTGCTAGTTATTCACTTCATGGTTTTTCTGAATCAATCAACTCCCTATCTTTAAATGAGGCATGATATGCTATCTCTCCTTCTGTGATGATATCCATCTACAATTTTGCTTCTTATCGGTAGACTCTTTTCCCTGTATTTGGCGCAACCACTCCTCCTTCCACCTCTCCTCTAAGTCGGCCACATTATTTCATGTGGCATCCCATTTTTTTTTCTCCTCTCTTCCCCGTTCTTTTCTCTTTTTTTTTATCTCTGTAAACATTTCCTCTTCCCATGCCAGCCATGACCCTCTATTTTCCTTTTGGCATCGAATCATGTAAATTTTATTCTCCCTATCAGTTGCACAACCTTGTCCCTTTCTCTTCTATGTCAACATGGACTATCATTTCCTATCTTTTCCATGCCCATTATCACATTCCTCACACATGCCCATCCATCTCCTTGTCTTTGGCTTCGGTCTATGATATCTAGCGAGGTCCTTCTTTTTACACATTTTTTACCCAACAAACTGAACAATTAAATGGTGTCCCCAATACCAATGCCAATCTCCATGAACTAGATGGAAGTTATTTCAGCTGAACCAAATTTCATTTAATTCCCTCCATAATCGACCATTAAAATTGAGTTGAACAATAATTCAAAAATGGAAAACATTGGCAGATCTAAGGAAAATTGAATCACTCACTCCACACAATTATCATACATGGAAGGTAAAATTGACTCAATTGTTACAATCTAAAGGTCTATGTAAAATGTTAGAAGCACAACAACTTGATTTCACAAGGGAATATGAAAAATTTACCCATATATGTAAAATAGATGAAGCAAAAGGGTTCACTGGCATACATTTATATGATAACTTATTGTTTCATATTGCAGAGTTTAAAAAACCTAAGAATGTTTGGGAAAAATTTGAAGAATTTTATGGTAAATTCAACCATTTCCTCTCTCTAGATGCATTTCCTTCTATTCAAGATTTTCTTGCACAGTTCAAACTGCTTTTGTCACAATTGAAAGGGTGTGGGCATGATAAATTTGATGATGAATGTATCTTATTGATTATTTCAAAATTAAGATGCCTTTATCAAGTGGTCAATTCCACTTTCTATTCTACTATGGATGCCATGGGGAAAGATTATAAAATTCCTTCATTTTAGTTGTTTTGTGAGCATCTTACTAAGGAGAATGCCAATTTAGTTCAATTGGATGTATTACCTAGTTCTTAGAATCAAACTCTAATGGTTCAATATTCTCAAGGTAAATGAAAGAATAAGAAGAAGCCCAACACAAAACCATCTTCATGTAGTGAGTCTCTCTCCAAATCGAAGAAGAAGAATAATCAAAAGTCCACTCCATCTCCTTCTTCTTCTGCCTTTGGAGATTCTTCTTCGAAGTCCAAGAAAATGAAAGGAGATACTTGTTAATTTTGTGGAAAAATTGAGCATGATGAGCCTCATTGTTTCAAGAGACTAGAGGCCTTGGAGGAAGCTATGAGGAAACATAATATGTTAGTTACTGCCTAAGTCTTCTTTCATGGGAAAAGGGAAAGCTCATTTGGCATGTGCCATTCATTCATCTTTTGATAGATGGATTCTCAATTCAGGTGCTTCACATCACATGGCCAATTCATGCAATCTTCTTGATTCCATTTCTCATTTTTCTACTGTTGGAGTGAAAATACACTGAGAGGGGGGGCGGGGGTGAATCAATGTTTATAACTTCTTAAACAATTTAAACTAAAACTGAAAAGAACTATACATATGTTCTCATTTAGCAATGATAGTGTCATCCATGTATTTGAATGCAATCATATAAACTGAAATGAGTAATGTAACATTGCATTTTAAAGCAGTAAAGTACTAAAGCAAATGAGTCACAGAGACAAAAATAGACACAAGATATGTCGAGTTGAAAACCCTCCTAGGGTAGAAAAACCACTCTTGAACCTGCTTCCTTTTTTATGCTTTCATTTCAATAATTTATTTTGACAAAGCCTGAATGGCAAATTTTTGAGCACGAACTCAAGGAGCACCAACCCCTTTGTTTAGAGACACCAATCTCAAGGAGCACCAAACCATGTCCTAATATTCAATAGAACGTACAATAGTACAGAGGATCTCTTTGTTTCACTTGATTTCTATCACGTGCCTCTTGACTTGAACAAAACATAGAATTTTAAAGATTCAAAATTGACTCTTCAGAATTCAATGCATTATCTAATCTCAATGCAGCTTGAGGAAAATCGTATCATTGTCACAATACAATCTCATCAAACTTTATTACAATGATATATCTTTTCTTTCTTTTCTCACTATTTGATTTTGAACCTTTTTCCATATAGAAACTACAAATCTGACTACCCACTATGTTTTCCAATTTCCAACATCAAATCACCAGAATAGACTTTCACATCTAAAAAACAGTAATACCCTTGTTTCCAGTTTGTTTTTCTATCATCATAGAACCCTAATCTCACTATTTTAGGCTTTTTACAGAAAACATCATTACATACTGGAAGTATTACCACTATTGCTTGAATTTCACTTTTCCAGAAAGTTATACAAGGTTTTTTTTTAGGTTATAGAATGACTGTCAAGTAATAGTTCTGATGTTGCAGTGATCATAAAATAAGATTCTTTCCTTTTGTTGAGGATAGAACAACAATGTCCAATAACTGAAATCACTATGATAAATTTTCCAAACAACTATCAACGAATGAAGTAAACGTTTCAGATCTTTCATGAGAAGAAAAAAAAAACGTTTTTCATTTTTCATTTTGCATAAGAGAAAAGACTTAGCTCATAATCATCTTGCTTGTGAAGCAACAGATTTGAACAACATACTAAAAGAGTAATACCTGTGAGAACTAGAATTGCATTTCCCATGAGTGATTTACCAGGTCTGTGAAGAGATAGATCAGCTCGAGCTCTTTCCGCATTTGAGCTTCCAACTAATGGCAAGAAACCGATAGGTGAAATGACAAATGTCATGGTATTTCTATTTTCCAAAATTTTGCCAAAGATCAGTAAACCAGCTACTAGAATAGTGAAACGGCTGTGAGATAAACAACTCAATGATGGCGGCCAGAATAGGGCTTCAAACCCTTCGAAGCATGTGAAGCAAAGAATAATGAATTAAAATTACAAAGTAAGCGAAACAAAATCCTTTGATAAGATTGATAAACTTTTGGAGTGTGAGAGGTTAGTTAATGAAATATCAAAACTGCATGATACATTTTGAAAACCACAGAAAGATCAACGACTTGCATGCCGACAAAAATAAATTGACATCTGTTTCCTTACCGCACAACCATGACCACCCTTCGGACTACCTGTGGTATAGTGGTAGCTCCAAGCTAACTGCTAGTCATTTCCACCGCGTTACTGCAGTTATACTTCTAACAATGCATGGTGTAGCGGTAATTGTCTTTCTTGCCACCAATGGTTACCACTACACTACCACGGTTACCTTCCAACTGCTCGTGGTATAGCAGTAGCACCTCTCAAACCACCAACATCCTCCACTACATTACCGTGGTTAGCTTCTTGATAGCTCACGGTATAGCAGTACCTGTCTACTTGCCACTAGCCATTCTCACTGCATTACTGTGGTTTCCCTGATGTTAGCCTACGGTGTAGCGATAGTTGTTGTCTTGCCACTGGCGGTTTCCACTGCACTACTGTGATCACTGGCTTAACTGCCAGTGGTACCGCAGTAAGACATTTTAAGCGCGGTCTTACCAAAGTTGAGTGTTATACCTGCTATCAACTTTTAGACCCAAATAAATATAAATCATTTTGACCTGATGTAAATGTAGATAGGAGATCAAATTAAATCCCTTTAACCAAAGCCGATTTTCCATCTCATTTAAGTCCAAATCCATATAGTGTGCCAAAGCCACTATCCAATGCCTTGAGAAGGTTAATGAAGGTTGACCTCATGTAAAGTTCAGAATGCCATTAACACAATAATGATTAACCCCTTATAATATGCCAAACCCTTAATACTATATGCAAAAGAATGAACTTAGAGATATTCTTTTTCAAAGACAAAATGCAATATTATGTGTCATTTCCAAATGAAGTCGAAAGAATTATAATGAATAGAGAAGTCTGAATATTCATGATGAACTCACAATGCCATTCCACTTACCATTAGTTCTGATTATACTGAGAACCAAGTTGCATCGTAAAAATCATTAACAATTTGAAGATGCAAGAGCTTGATTAAACCACACTGTAACAACCTATAGAAAATTGATTCATGCCAAGGACAAATCATTAAGAGATTATCATTAAAACACAATTGTTTAAATTAGAAACATAGAACATGTTCAATGAAACAATGAGCCAGTAACTAGAGTGCCTTAACTAAGATCTGCACATTGAGTTAAATGATCAATACCACCATGTAATAAAATTAGTGAAGTAAATGTGCTAATAAAAAAAATGGATCAACTGAGAAGATAACCATCAAGATGCCAGAGAATCATCAAGTGAAATCAAGGACAAAAAATAGCACAAGAGAGATTCAACATCTACTTCTCAAATTTCAATTGGGAACTCTTCACATATTCCAGTTTTAGGGACATGATTCCTTTAGATGCTAGATGGATGAATTGAGGATGTTCTTGTTCCTGATATTTAATAAAATATTATGTCGATATATCATATTTGTCATTTTGGAGAGGGAAAGGCTTCTTATTTTACTCCATAGAATTAGATTATTTGATAGTTATAGGATATTGAGAAGATTGTTGCTATAGGGATAGTTGGTCATGAGAACCATTTGTATCAATTTGATGGCTTTGAGTCTTCATTGGGTTAATGTTCTATTTCTCATGTTGATTCAATGAAAAAAAATTGGCATGAAATATTTGGGTACTTGAACTATAGATATCTTTAGAAGATGCATGCACACAACTTAGTGGTTGGACTTCCTATGACCTCCTGCATAGATGGAGTCTGTCAAGGTTGTGCTCTTGGAAAAAAACACCAAAAACATTTTCCTTAGGTTCAAGCTACACATGTAACCACACCCCTTGAGTTGGTCCATAGTGATATCATGCCATTCCAAACTCCTTTTCAATGAGGATTTTTTCTAATGCACATGGGTCTATTTTTTAAAATCTCAAGAGTGAGATTAACACCATCTTCAAGACCTTCAAAACATTTGTGGAGAATAAGCAAGGCCTTTCTCTTTGATAGATATACAAAAATAATGGGGGGGAGTATGTCAATCAAGCATTTCAAGATTTACGCATTGATCATGGTATTCTTCATCAGCACAAGCTTTGTTACATTCCTCAAAAAAATGGTGTGGTAGAGAGAAAGAATAATACTCTATGAGAGATGGCCAATTGTATGATTTAGTCTAGGTCCATGGCTTCAACATTTTGGGTTGAAGCTGTCAATTGTGCCAATTATATCCAAAATTGCATGTCTCATAAGGCAATGCAAAATATGGCTCTGGAGGAGGCTTGGTCTCATCAGAAGCCTAATGTATCCTTCTTTTGAGTATTCAATAGTGAGACTTGGGCATTCATTCTAGCTAGTTCGCATAAATCAATGGAAAACAAGAGTCAACAATTCATTTTTGTTGGATATTGTAAGGATGTGAAAGCATATAGATTGTTTGATCCTGACATACTAGAGGTTCATTTTCGTTGTGACTTTTAGTTTCTTCATTCTTTCACACAGAAAGATCCTCCTTCGACTTCTTCTTCATCACAACCTACTCAATCTTCTTAAATTGAGGATTTTTTTCTTCTCGAGGAAGATTATGATGATGGTCTTGATTCACCCCTCCTAATCCACCCACTAGACGATGATGGGCTCATTTTAATCTTCAAGAGTTTGTTCCTCTTCATGGTGATCTTGTAGAAAGTCACTGTACTCATTCTCGGACTTCAGGAATCAATCTTCTAAGTCATGCCATTTCGGATGATCCTCAGAAGTTTTCAGATTCTTTTGGTATTCCTAAGTGGGATAGTGCTGTGGTTGATGAGTATTATTCTTTTATGAAGAATCAAACTTGGGATCTTGTACCTCTTCCTAAGGAAATAAGGTTGGTTTCATGCAAGTGGGTGTATCGTATCAAATGTGTAGTATATGGTTCCATTGATAAGTACAAGGCTCATCTTGTTGCAATGGGGTTTTCTCAAGTTGAAGGAATTGACTATTCTAAGACCTAGGCTACTATTGCCAGGATGCATTCAATTCATCTTTCTCTTGTTATTGTTGCATCATAGGGGTGTTTAGTGTATCAAATCAATGTGAAGAGTGATTTCTTGGATGGGGATCTTCATGAGGAGATCTATATGGAGTTGCCACCGATTTTTGTACAAGACTTTCACTTCTTTGGAGGCTTCGACATTTATTCTATGGTCTCAAAAAATCCCATCAGGCTTGGTATGAGAAAATGGATAGTTTCTTTCTTTCTTCCAAGTATACTTCTTGCCCTTTTTATTCTACATTTTATACTCAGAGACATGAAGAGGATCTTCTCATTCTTGTTCTCTATGTGGATGATTTGATTCTCATAGGTAGTTCCACTTCCATGATTCAGATTACTCAACGAGAATTAATGGAGAAAATTGACATGAACGACCTTTGTCTTTTTCATTCCTTTCTTGGTCTTCAGGTTCATCAAAATTTTGAGGGTATCTTCATTTTCTAGTAGATGTATGCTCTTGAATTTATTTAGAGATTTGGCATGGCTGATTGTAAGCCTCCCCCCACTCCTTTTTAGTCAAGTGTTGTATTGTCTACTAGTTTCACTACACCTACAATTGATCCTACCTTGTATTAGTAGCTACTTGGTAGTATTTTGTACTTGACACATAGTCATCCTAATATTTATTTTGTGTTTGGCCTTGTCTCTTGCTTCTCTAAAGAGCCTCATGAGAGTCATTGGAGGGTTTCCAAATGTATCTTGAGATATATTTAGGGTAGTACTCATGTTGAAATTTATTACACATCAAGACATTTTCAAATTGTGGGCTTCATTACGTCAAATTGGGTTGGTGATGTCAATAATTGAAAGTCTACTTCTAGCATTCTCTTTTGCCTTGGTTTTGGTTTGATTGCATGGTCATGTAAGAATAAAAATTCTATTTCATTATCATCAAAAAATTCTAAGTATCAAGGTTTAGTTCTTGCTAGTTAGGAGGTTTTGTGGCTTTGCCAATTAATGAATGAGTTTGGTTTCCCTTCCACTCAACCCACTAATTTTTGGTGTGAAAACCAAACTACCATCCTTGGTGTGAAAACCAAACTACCATTTTTGGCGTATCCACGGACTATTTTGGTGCATCCACAGACTGTTTTTCGTACATCCAGAGACTGTTTTAGCTCATTTGGCACCTGTTTTAACGCATACGAGCCTTCTTTTAGCACATCTGGGTTCCTTTTTAGTGCATACGGGCCTTCTTTTAGCGCATCTGGGTTCTGTTTTAGCACATACGAGCTCTGTTTTAGCGCATAGACTTCAGTTTTGCACTTTTATAGTCAGTTTTTAAAATAGTAATATCTTGGTCATACAGAGGTCTTTTTTGATGATTTTTTTTTTGAAATAGGGTAGAATTGCATAATCTATCTAATGGTGCAGGTTTTTATCAGCTTTGATAGAGTTAAAATTTTCAAATTTTCACTTAACGTCAAACCACAAAGAAACTTGGTCTAAATTTTAGGGTTGTTATGCTTAATCATTTATCTAACCCTCATATCTTCTTGCTTCTTGATTCAATCTAACATTTGGAGCTTGTATTGCAGATTTTAAAGTACCATGGAACATGAAAATGAAAGAAAAACCATTATCACATGATTGTAACAAGTGTTTTTAAACACTTTAGGAGCAATTATAATCTCATTCTTAAATTGTTGTCTGGATCTGACGCGACCGTGGCTAGAGGTTTTTATTGATGTATGAGGAATAAAATCAACCAATCCTAGGGTAGACACTTAATTTTGAATTCACCAATCTTAGGATAGTCACCAAACATATTTTCTTTTGGTTAAAATAAATCCCATGTTTTTAGTGAAGCAACATCTTCACTTAGAATAGAAAATCTTTCAATTTGGGATTTAAAATTGAACCATTATTTGCATGCTGTGATTGTGGGTAATAGGTCTATGCTCTCCCCTTAACTGGGTGATCAGAATACCAGACTTACCTTTTATTTTACGCAATTTAATGCTTTATTACATCCTTTAGAAGGCCTGCCGTAGTGGGAAAAAGTACTCACTCTAGGGGAACGACCTAAGTGGGAACACCTAAAGCCAAGGTTTCCAACCCACTATAATCAAAAGCAAGTTGTGTATGAAAATCCAACTTGACGGCAGTAGACAGGATAACCATCCTCAAAGTCTTTGTTCTAAAGGTTGGGAGGTCTCTTGAGGGAGTTTATCTATTGTCACGTCGAACGGAAAGACTTACTAAGAACCTAGTGTAGAGGCCAGCCGTGTTAGTAACCAGACATCATTTTAATCACAATGTAAGGGGAGGGAAGAATCTACCCCCAAGACACTCACCATATAGTCACCACGGATTGTTTGCTCAAGGGATTCGGTATCCACTTCCATCACTTTGAGTATGCACCTGGAAAAGACAAAAACACGGGCGCCCTCTAGGGGGTGACATGGCTATGTGAGTCGACGTGATTTTAAGCTGTGGGTTGTGATTACTATGATGACCTATTTGACAAATTAAGAGTGAGTCTGATTGATATGCTTATCTTGTTCAAAACCTGCGGAAATCTCAAAGAACATACACTCTTTGTTTAGATTCTAGGATTAACAAAACAACTGTCTGCTTCTCTATGCTGTGTTTTTAACATTTAAATTAGATTAAGATCATCCAAAAAATTTAAAACATGGGTCATAGCAAAAAAAATCTTGTTCTTAGGCTTTATGGAAATAGCTTAAATCAAGAGATAACAGAAGAGATGCTCCTAGAAGCTGAACAAGATCCACAGTTTTTCTTCGATATGGAAAAGATCTTAGAGAAAAATAAAGATGGATAATTTATTTTATTGGAAAAACAAGGTGCCAAATTGCCCTCTAACTACAATATGGAGAAAATTAAAAAGAATCCTAAAAAGAAGGAAATTCCCTTAAACGATCTTAGTACTCTTACCCAACAAGTAAGAGCACTCCAAAGGCAAGTCAAGGAAATGGAAGGGGGTACAACTAAAAAGTCCTTTGACGGAAATATGAATGTGACCTTTTCTCCTCCAAAAACAACATCAACCAAATCTAATGTTTCTGAATTTTCATAATGGTTAAAAGGGAAGCCCAAATCTAAACCATCAAATAACATTGACCAATCCTATCATGCCATGCATTTATCTTCATTCCCCATAATTCAAAATGAACCTCATGGTTCTTCCACCGAATTCGATGATCCCATTCAATTTCCTTCTTCTATCATATTCTCTACATTCAACGATTCATTTCAATCTACACATCTCGATCAAAACATTCTTTCCACTCCATCCCATGATACCAAAATTCTACAAACCTTTCCAATATTTGATCAAGATCCCATATATCAAGAATCATATGAAGATCCCCTCCTTTCATTATTCACTTATGATAATCCTCTTCCATCTCAAGAACAAAATATTCTTCCAAGTCCTCCCTCCACCCCATCTTATGAATCCATACCCTCTCATGAATCAATCACATCCCAAGAGCATGACAATTCTTCCATCCTATCCAAAGCTTCCCTTCCATCTAATGATCAAGCTACTCCATGTCCTTCATCTAATGATGCTTTTTCAAGTCAAGATCAAAGTATCCCATCATCCTCATGTCAAGGGCTCATCACACCTCTTCAAGAAATGCCAACATCATTTGATCATATGGTTGAAAACATTGGAAATTTCTCCACCATAACTCTTGGAGATAATGATCAAAATCAATCCATCAATGAGCATTGTGAAGATATGTCTACCCCATCTAGTGATCAAATCAACATTCATCAAGAGCCATTTTTTAGTTATGATCAAGACCCCTCCTACAAAGATCTATTTCAAGGAGTGTTGATGATATTTGATCCTATTGACATAATGCATGATCCATTAACCAATGATCATATTGAAAATGTCTCTACAATGCCTAATGAGTTAGAGGACATATCTCAAGAACATATTTCAAAGCATGATCAACAACTATCACCAAGGTCTAGCAATGGTCCCTCCCAAGGCATATTGACATCCTTCGACCTCACGGTTGTGAACAATGAAAGAATCCTCAACTCACCATTTGATCCAAGTCCACTCAAAGATCAAGAGAATATTGAGCCACTTCCCATGTCTTATGACGATTTCCAAAAACCCTTTGAAAGAAACCCATCCTTTGAAATCAACCCATGTCAAGAACTTGATCCAAAACATGTCGAAAGTAATTCCATAATTAGTCAAAATCAAGGATTTGTATCTCCAAGCTGCTACAAAGATATAATGGACACTCTCCTATCCATACAAGATGACCATGTCCATATAGCACATACTCATCCATCTACCCATGAGATGCTTTCTTTGGATGGACACATAGATGATCTTCATTCAAAACAAGAGTCTCATACTCTTACTGAGGAACAAGAGTCCCCTAATCTTAACATTTGTACACATGATCAAGAAATAGAGAAATCCAAAGACATGTCAGAAATGGGTCATGAAAAATTCTACAAAAATTTTGAATCAGAAGCATCATCTGAAAGCATATCAAGAATGAATCATGAGGAACACTTTTACAAGGACAATGAAGCATCAATACCTCTTGAAGGAGAATTACAATCTGATATTTCACAAGATCAAGCTAAGGATATGAATCAAGCATTTATCCCACAGATAAAGGATCCTATCACTTATAAAGTTGGATCACTCACCTTTGTAAGGGAAAATCATCTTATCAATAAAGGAGCTATCACCTTTGAAGATCCACCACAGAGCAGAGAAGGAGCAACACCTTGTTTCCAAGGGAAATCATATCCTTTTGCAAATAAAATGTTTCAAAAGATGAATTATCAAGGAAAAGGATTAGGCCTACATGAACAGGGTATCCTAGAACCAATACAGATTATTGAAAATCCTAAGAATCAAGGCCTTGGTTACTCGACAATCAAGGGATATGAACATATTAGTAATACTTCCACAAAACTGGTGGCAACTTCGTCTCAAGCAAACGTTAACATAGGGAGCACGAAGAATCCTTATGATGAAACCGATGTCAATACTACAACCCACCATGTCATGAATCTTCATCCACCCATCACCCCATCCACAAATTGGGACCAACGTCAAAAGAATGACTTGAATCAAAGCATGAAGAATGTTATCAAGGAAAAAGAAGCGAAAGAACATATAGGACAAATCAAATACATATGGATACCAAAGAATACAAAGAAAAATTATCCCTATCAAAGTCCATTAGTCAAAGAAACTATGGGGAAAAATAAAAAAGGGAAAAGTAGCCATCAAAGCTGTCCATAAAGGAAAAAGTAGGGTTCTCAAGCAACGTAAAAAGTGTATCAAGCAGTTGGTCCAAATTCCATGCACACTTCCATATCCACCCATTATTGCTCATCTTCCCAAGTTTGGAGAATCAAAGGTTCCAAAATATCGACCAATCCATCTTTTACTCCTAAACACAATCCATCCACACCTCCACGCATGTTATCCAATTCTCACATTGACCATGTATTGGTAGTGACCCTTCATCATAAGGATTCAGAAAGCACTCTATCGCGATGTGCGCACAAAGATGAGGTTAACTCCGGTATCAGCAAAGCAGATCAGAGATCTCAAAAGTTGCATTCAAGTGCACGTATCTTGGCAAAGCAAATTCTTCAAGCAGGATACTGATGGCACATTATGACAAAAGCATCAACATCAACACCACCAAGTGGTTCAGCATCAGCTTAAAATCTCTCAGAAAATACAAAAAAAAATTAGAAAAATGTCTTGAAAAAAATGGTTACCTTGATGAAAACCTAGCAAACAAGCATCTTGGTGACACAAAAAAAATAAAAAAGACAAAAAATCCAAAAAAATCAGAAAAAGGACTGAAAAATAGTAAAGAAAAAAATCATCATCTAGTGAAAACCACTACGGTGGCACGTTGGACAAGTACCATGATGAAAACTTGGCAAACAGGCGTCATGTGTAGAATCAAGCATCTACGTGCGCCAATTCAGGAGAAAGCATCTTATGGCATCCATAATAAAACCAATATTCCATCCATATCATTCGTTCATCCATGAACCATTTATCTAGCTCATTACCATCTATTTACATTATCTTGATCTTGGCAAAGTTTGGTAAACACTTTACACTTGTTTATGGTAAACATCTTGACATGGGTCATTTTCATTGATCCTATCCAATCCAAATGTTATCTGAGCCTTGAAGCACTATCCAAGTGAGCATCCTTTGTTCAAACACCTTATCTTGTCACAAGATAATCCTTGGCATCCTTTACATGCTCACAGTATCTATCCATCCACCTATTCAAGAATCCACCCATGGTCATTCAAACATTGCTAGACACTGGGGGCAGATGTTTATATCTTGCTTCATGAATGAATCTTGATATATATCCTCCAACTTATGTGGTGATCTGAACATTGGAAGACGTAAAATCAAATTGGTCAAGCATTTGCCAGCCAAAAGATCCAAATCACTAGCCCATGGCATATTTTGATAGGAAGACACTCCTTATCAAGCTTTATCTTTCGTCGAATATCAATCTAAACAATTCATATCAGTCACATCTAACTTGCATGTCAGTGTCACATCAAATCATCAAAGTAATTTTGTTCCAAATCAAGCTTCATCAATCTTGATCAATCGAATCCAATCAATTATCACCTTGTTTGAATTAACACACTTAGTCAAACTATCATCTTGTGAACAAGTTTACTCTAGGATAACACAACTTCCTTGGGTTTACAAATTCATTATCATCTTTGTTTGGCTTAATAGACTTAGCCAAATTAACAAATCCATTATCACCTCATTTGACTTAACACACTTAGTCAAACTATCAATCCATCAATCTGATCAATCAACCTTAGCTTGGTTTTCAACAAAAATCTCAAAACAAAGCACTGATATTGTCATGCATGTCCATATCCAAATCATCAAAATCCAAAAAAAAATCAAAAAACATTAAAATTGAAAAAAATCAAAATATTCCTAAAAACCAAAGAAAAATCAATAAATCATATGCTTTCATCAATAAAATGGTCGTGTCTCACCCTAGACTAGGGGAAAAATCCTAAACTCGTTGGGGGAAATCAACTTTTTTTTTGGGCATACAAGCAACCTGTGTCAATTATCAAGTATCAGATCAACAATCGAATATCCAATCAAGCCTAGTCAAAACAACTTTGAGACATGTCATACCTTGAAACAGAAACAAAGTGGATGATCTTAATCTAAATAAAATGAATGGAAATCTTAACACATAAGTTGCAAAATGTTGTTTTGATATTTGATGACATCATATCTTTGGAGTCGTTCAATGATGTACTGAACTAGAACCACAAGGAAGAAGTATGATTTTGCTTTGCTTGTTGTCTGTAAGATAATCATTAGTATGATGCAAATTGGTCATGGGACATGCTCTACAACGTATCATTGATGACATTTCAGAATTTGCATAGGAAAATGGTTAACTTTTGTCTGTTTATGCAAGCAATACTCAGGTCATCTTGGTTCAATTATACCTCGATGCTTGTATTAACTTGCTACATTAAACATTATGGAAGCAGTACTCAGGTCATCATTGGTGCTATCATACCCTTTGATGCTTGTACTAACTTTCAACATATCAAAAGGCTCAATGATGACAACTAAACACAGCAGGAAATGGCAACAAGGAGAATGGTTCATTATTTCATTTAGGATTGCATAATTCATTATTAGGACTTTATAATGCATTTGCTTTCGAGGTTTTGTTTAAATAGATTTTTGAGGGTTGGCCACATTCTTGAATATCTTTTTCAGACAATGGTTGAGTATGACTGGACATTTGTCACATCTCATCTGCATCATCTCAGTCATTTCATCTAATCATTTCTTCCAATCTCATCTTATCAATAAATTCAATCTAGCATAAATCATTTAATCATACCTTTGGTCTTGTTCCTAGCCTTACTGCAAGCCTCAATAATCATCATCATCATCGGGATGTATCCTTCCCTATCCTTGTGTTGTTCTAGGACGTATCCTTCCCTAATCAACAATACTATCAATATCATCAAGCAATCATGCAAATCAATCAGCAATGGATATCATCAATCAATCAATACATCAAGCAAGTTCAAATCAATTTCTATTTGTTTTTCATATGCCATGGAAACAAATTTAACATTCATCATGACTCAATTTGCCTTTCAATCAGGAAAGCAAATCTATCAAGCCTTTCAATCAGGAAAGCATATCTATGTTTCTATTTGTTTTTCATATCGCATGGAAACAAATTTAACAGTCATCATGACTCAATCTATTTGACTTTCAATTAGGAAAGCAAATCTATCAAGCCTTTCAATCAGGAAAGCAAATCTATCAAGCCTTTCAATCAGGAAAGCATATCTATCATTTCTATTTGTTTTTCATATCACATGGAAGCAAATTTATCAATCAAAAAGTATCATCAATCGGGGCCAAATCAAAGTTCTTCATCTTCATATCAATCTTTCAATAGGGGTTTTCATCAAATCATCTTTATCGGTCGATGAATCAGATAGCAAACCAGTAAAAATTTCCAAAAATCATCTTTATCTGATTCATCACCCAAGGGGGCATATAGCATCATCAACAATTTTTCAAAGTCAGGGGCAAATTCTTTGAAGCAATGCGTGAAACACATCACTTCAAAGAGGGGCAAAATATACACATCTAAAAATGGTCACGGTCAATCGAACCTGTTAACTAATTAAATATGAATTATTTAATTAATGTTTCTTAAGTCCTCTACATATAAATAAATTTAATTATTTATTTATATTATTCATTTTCTAATTCTTCTAAAATAATTAAATAAATTTATTTATTTCATTAATGCTATCTTCCTCTTAATTAATTAAATAGATTTTACAATCTATTTACATTAATTATCAAAGTTTAAATTCTAAATTTAAATGATTATTCTTCCCTCCACATTTAATTAAATATTTTCAATATTTAATCATTTTCCGAATTCCCACTTCTCTCACAAAAATTAAATATTCTCAATATTTAATTAAAAGGCTTTTTCCTTTTCTCATAATTAAATATTTACAATATTTAATTAAAGTCTTTTCACATTTCTCTCACACATAATTAAATATTTATTTATTTAATTATGAGAGACACCTTTCAAATTGTCTCTTCATTTTCTATCTCTCAGAATTCCATCTTTTCGAATGCTCGATCTCTCACCATTCATTTCAATAGGTTTGAACTCGACCGTCGATCTTGGCCAATCGAATTCCTACCTTCAAAAATCTATAAATACAGCTCTTTCATGAGCTAAAAAGGGGGACCTCGAATCTCATACTTTCATGTGTAGTTATTATAGTCGCATATTAAGCATTTCATAGCATTTCAATTCAATAAGTTCAATCTTGTAGATGCATATGCATTTTAATAATCTCATTCTCTCAAGTGCCATTCTATAAGCTGTGTTTGCACAACTGAGAGCAGACATATTGAAGCGAATCCTTGGAGATAGAGGACAATGGAACGAATTTGAAGAAGCTGCTGTTTAGAGTTTGCATTTACTTTATTAATTTAGTTTTCTTCAATCTAATGTTTCATTGGTGTATTAGATTAGATTCAATTTAATTGACGCATTTTATCATACACAGGGATAGGTATAGATAGATTTAGGGAGGGAGGAAGTGGTAGGTGGAGAGAGGTTGTGTGTGTGTGTGAGGGAGAGATGGATGGAGAGAGAGGGAAGGAGGGAGATAAGAAGTAGTAGGGTGGGAGGGATAGAGGGATAGAGGGCGGGAGATAAAGATGGATGGGTGGAGATAGAGAGAGGTAGGGTAGGAGAAGTAGGTATAAAGAGAGTTAGGGAGAGAGGAAGGGGTAGGTAGAAAGAGAGGCAGGGTGGGATGGATTGAGGTAAGGTAGGTATAGAGACCTATATGGTGTAAGGAATAAAGAGAGAGGTATGTTAAGATGGATAGGGAGGTAGGGTGGCAGAGATATATACTGTGTGTGAGAGAGAGGGGGAGGGAGAGGTAGAGAGAGGAAGAGGGAGGGTGCAATGGATAAAGGAAGGGATAAGTTGAGAGATTGACATGTGATTGGAGGGATGGATGGAGAGATAGGGTGAGAAATATTGAGAGAAATATAGATAGAGAGCGAGAGGGTGTGTGGAGGGTATGTGCAGGATCATCATAGAAAAAATAGGCCCTTAAGTGGCAATAAAAAGATAGAAAATCAGAGTTAGACAACTTGCTGTAAAAATTTATATAAGTTATCTATATTATTTCAAAAAAATGTAAAAATAGAATCTATAGCAAATTGAATGTAATTTCTAAACTACTAGACCTTTATTTCTAAAAAAAAAATCTAGTTGGTGAAAATTTGAAATTGCAATGCAGTAGTATTTAAATTTCAGGGTAAAAATAAGAAGTAGGTGTCTGTCTGACCACCCTAACCACAATAAAATGATAATAATTTTTTATAATCTTTTAGATATAAGTAGAGGACTCATGTCCCGATGTGATGCATATTTTTTTATAATTTTTTTCCAAGTAAATAATTAATTATGAATTATTTATTACAAATTTTAAAAAATATAAAATCTCGTCTATCTAACCACCTTAACTTGGTCAAAAATTCATGAAATTCAATTGTTTTTTTTTTTAAACTATAGTATGGAAATCATAGAATGTGATGAATGTTTTGGATTCAAAAAATGTGATACCGTTTGAAAGTTATAGATGTTTTTCAATCAACCTATCAATCGGGACTTTATTCGTAATTCTAATAGAAAATGAATAATAATTATTTATTAAATTCAAAGTAAAGCATAATTTATATTGGTGGAAAGCTGAGAATCTCCTGTAAAAACCCTTTTCGTTTCATCAATTTTGGGTAAAAAAAAGCCATGATCTTGCATATCACCACTTTTTGGCCCATCATGATCCTGCACATACCCTGGAGATAGAGAAAACTATAGAAGGAAGGTGACAGAGAAGGAGAGAGAGAGTTGTATAAATTTCTCTCAACTCTTTGTAGTAAATTATTATAATAAATATAATATTTAAAAATCCCTTACAACAATCCGTGAAATAATTTAACATGTTTTGTGAAATTCATGGAATAAAGAGGCATTTATCTTCCTCAAGAAGTCCTCAGAGGAATGGAGTTGTTGAAAGGAAAAATAGAACTATTCAAGAAAATGCAAGGACTATGATGAAAGAGGAAAATCTACCACAAGTTTACTGGAGATAATTTATTCATATTGATGTCTACACACTTAATAGAGTTCAAGCCAAAGCTTATAACTCAAAGACTCCTTATGAGCTATGGTATGGAACGATTCCCATTGTGAAGTACTTTAGAGTGTTTGGAAGAAAATGTTACATCAATAGAGCAGAAGAAATATTAGGAAAGTTTGATGCAAGGTCTGATGAAGGTATATTCCTTGGGTACTGAATTAGAAGCAAAGGTTATAGATGTTACAATAAAAGGTTGAGAAATATAGTTAAAAGTGTAAATGTTAAAGTTGATGAAAAATTGTAGAGTTCTATTGCAGTAGATGGATATGTGTCAGATGAACCTAATTGAAGAGTAGTAGAAGAAAAATATAATGAATAGGAGATGTAAAATGAAGACCTGAAGAAGCTCTACAGAAGACCCCTAAAACCCCTAAGTATGTTCAAAAGAATCATTCTTAAGATAAAATCATTGGAGATAAGAGGAAAGGTGTATTAACAAGAAGCAAAGTTGTCGAAATTGAGGTAAATTTGTGTTTTCTTTCTAAATTTGAATCTAAATCAATGAGTGAAGCACATAAAGATGAGCATTTGCTGAGAAGAATTAATGCAAATAGAGAAAAATTAGAAATGGGAATTGGTCTCTAGATCGAAGAAAAACAACATAATTGAAACTAAATGGGTATTCAGGAACAAGATGAATGAGAATGGAGAAGTAATAAGAAATAAGGAAAGAATTTTCTATAAGGGTTACTCACAAGTAGAAGGTATAGATTTAGAGGAAAAAAATTCTCTTGTGTCTAGGATGGAAGCTATTAGAATGTTCTTGGATTTGCACCACATAAAGATTTTAAGGTCTATCAGAAGGATGTGAAGTCTTCTTCTCTAAACGAAGAATTGAAAGAAGAGATTTACATGGAACAACCAAAAGGTTTTCTGTTGTCAAATAAACTAGATATGGTATGTAAGTTGAAGAAGGATCTATATGATTTAAAGCAAGCTCTCAGAGCTTGGTATGTAAGATTGGGCAGGTACTTGATACAAATAGGATTTAGTTAGGGTTTTGTAGATAGTAATCTTTAAAATTGAGGAATAAAAAATATTAATAGTAGTTGTATATGCTGATGGTATTATATTTGGTGGAAATGAGGATATGTGTAAGAATTTTCTACAAGAAATTCATAAAGAGTTTGAGATGTCAATATTTGGGGAGATTAAATTCTTTCTTGGGTTAAAATCCAATCAAACAAATAAAGGTATTTTCAGTTCATGGTCTAAGTATGTGAAAGAGATGTTGAACAAGATTGGAATGGATGACTCCAAACCGGTATGTACTCCTATGTTGACTGGCTGTAAATTGAGAAAAGATGATGATCCACCTATGGCTGATTATAGCAAGTATAGATCTATGATTGGTGGCCTATTGTTTTTGATTTCAACTAGATAGTGTATCATGCATGTAGTTTGTCTTGCGGATATATTTCAAGAATATCATAAAGAAACATGGGTATGTGTAGGATCATGATGGGCCAAAAAGTGGCGATATGTAAGCCATATGATGACCCATGTGGCTGACGACTATTTTTTACCCAAAATTGATGAAATGAAAAGGGTTTTTAGAGGAGATTATCAGCTTTCCACCAATATAAATTACACATTACTTTGAATTTAATCAATAATTATTATTCATTTTCTATGAGAATTATGAATAAAGTTTTGATTGATATGTTGATTGAAAAACATCTATAACTTTCAAACAGTATCACATTTTTTGAATCTAAAACATGTGCCACATTCTACGCATTCTATAGGATTAAAAAAAATAAAAATTGAATTTCATGAATTTTTCACCAAGTTAAGGTGGTTAGACAGACGAGCTTTTATATTTTTTAAAATTTGTAATAAAAAAATCATAATTAATTATTTACTTGGAAAAAAATTATAAAAAAGTATGCATCACATCGGGACATGAGTTCTCTACTTATATCTAAAATCTTATAAAAAAATATTATCATTTTATTGTGGTTAGGCTTGTCAAACAGACACCTACTTCTTATTTTTACCGTGAAATTTAAATACTACTGCATTGAAATTTCAAATTTTCACCAAATAGATTTTTTTTTAAAATAAAGGTCTACTAGTTTAGAAACTACATTCAATTTTCTACAGGTTCTTTTTTGACATTTTTTTAAAATAATATAGATAACTTAATCAAATTTTTACATCAATTTGTGTAACTCTGATTTTTTGTCATTTTATTGCCACTTAAGGGCCTATTTTTTCCATGATGATCCTACACATACCCACATGGTGTAGCAGTAAAGGGAATATTCAAATATTTAAGATGCACACTAGATTATGGCCTATGATATCCGAAGGATATTGATTTCATATTAAATTCTTATAAGATGTTGATTGGGTTGGTTATGTTGATGTTAGGAAAAGTATGTAAGTGGTGGTTCACTCTTTCTTGGATGTTTATTGGTGTCATGGTTGTACATAGGTATTATGGATGAGACAAACATTGAAGGACATCAAAGTTGTGTATGATGAACCTATATCTATCTTTTGTGCTAATACAAGTGCAATTAACATTTCAAATAATCTAATCATTCGTTAAAGAAAAAATCATACATCTATCAGATATCACTTTTTCAAAGAGAAGGTTATGGAGAATGAAGTGAAGCTTGAGTATGTTCCTACAAAGGATCAAATTGCTAGCATAATTACTAAGGCTCTTCCTAAGTCTGATACTTTTGAGTATCTTCAGGAGATGTTGGGGGTTATTTCTTGTCCTTTCTTGAACTAGATTGATATGGAGATGCATTAGTCTAGTGGATCTATGGATCTATCTCTTTTTTGGACTGATGTTGGTGACTACCTCTCAGGGGGAGTAGGTAGTGTTATGTTTTTTCATTGTGTTATTAATTTAGTTGGGTGTAATCCTAATGGGGAGTATTTAAAGTAGGTATTTTTGGTTCGGTGTCAAAGAGGGAGAATAATGCAAAAAAATTTATCCTTTGCCATTGATGTAAAAAGGGGAGAAAATAATCATGTGAAAAAATAGAGAAATATGTTATCAGAAAGAAAAAGACTCCTATACGGGGGAGAATTTTCAGGAATGTTGTGTAGGCAATCTAATTTTAAAAAAAGAGAAGAGATTTTTCAGAGATGTTGTGTGCTATTTGGTGGCTTTTAACATCTTGTATTTCTATCAATGACAAAGGGGGAGATTGTTGTAAATACGATGGTACTGGCATTGATGTCAACAGGAAGTATACTGATTGGTGTTGTCATTTATGTCAAATATGCTTGAATATGTTGAGGATATTGAGAAAATTGTGAAAAAAAGGAAAACAGGTTGTTCATGTGTAGTTGAGACCTTGAGGAAGTGTTGTGAGTACATGGAGCTATACTTTTGTTGTAGAATGTGAATATGAGTTGAAATGAAGTGATCAACTAAGATGATGTCTCTGATACTTGGTTTCCGATTGACTTTAAGAAAATTTGATAAACTAGGTAAATTGTGTTGTGCAAGTGTTCATATAGTGTGCTCTGATATTGTGCTTCACTTTCATTTTGGTTTGATTCTATGCCTATGTGAATCTTACAAGTTATTCAAGGTTATTATAGGCTTCTATATTCAAAATTTGGCTATCTTAATCATTGTATAATTCGATATATTTTCACTAGTGTGTGAACAGTTGTGTAGTGATGTTTTCTATGGCTTGGAAGAAATGTATTTGCTTCATATTTATCCGTTGTTTGGCTTCAGCTTGTACAGATTTGGGAAGTTGATTACAATGCTTTTATCTTTGTATATTCAAGCTTTTTACTTGATTTGGTGCAGTAAAGTGTGAGTTTCATTTATCGGTATGCAAATAATGGTTACCAGTTGTCCTGAGTTGAAGTATTTATTGATGCGGGCATGGATGAAGTGGTTGATGAATCTTAATTAGTTCGTGGAATATTCTAGATTGAGTTCAAGTGAATTATGTTGTCTAAAACATTTAGATTGGTTTAAGGAAGCATGTACTTAATGTTTATGGTGTTTTGCATGGGTCTTGCTTAACCTTTTGTTTAACATTACATCTGAGGCTTGTTGAAGCGTGTTGAAGTATGTTCAAGTTTATTTGGGTCCTAATTAAGGATTTATATAGGTTGTTTTTCACTCCTTTCCATTGCGAGAATTTTTAGGTGCTGACATATTTCAAATTTGTATGTACAATGGCTAATGATCGACATTAGAGAAATTTTTTGAGGTAGATCTTGATATAAATATGTATGGTGTTGATGTGAGTTGAGAGATGGAAGAGTAAGAAGAAAGATAGATGTGAGATTGATGTGAGTAATGTGTGTGATGTGAAATTGAGCAAACCAGTGTGAACTTCATTTTAGGGTTCTTGAAGGCAATGAGCTAAAGGCATTTGAAGTATTTCATGTGTGACTACAAAAGTGTGAGAAATTATGGTGGCCTCTTTATTATATTGAGACGTGTTTTCTCTATGTAACATTATTCTTCTATATTCTTGTATTCTTTCTATGGTAGTGAGCCCTGTTTGTGAGACTTTTTGGATAGTGTGTTGTATTCTAGCAGTGATCCCCTTTTGTACTAGTTTTTCTATTACTTATATGGCAAGCTAATACTCACTATGGTTTTTCCCTCATTAGTTTTTCCATGTAACTCTGGTGTTCTCTTGTGTATGGAGTTGTGATTTCAATTTTTGTTATCATCATTTCATGTTTAAACAAACTAATGGAATAAGGGTTTACTGATGCTTGTGGACTTGATTACTGTTAAGGGTTTTGAAGGTTTAAATTTGCTACAATTGATTCACCCCCCCTCTCAATTTTCTTATTCATTTCAATAATAACTTGTTTTATGAACACCCTATTAATATATCCAAATCCAAGTATGGGTTCACATTGAGTATCATGTTATCTAGATAGGATGGAAAATACATTTCACCCCTCAAAGATCCTACTATGTATTGATATGGTTTTTACACACATAACAAGATGCAGATAAAATATTGTTATTTAAAAAACCAAACAAAAAACTTTAAAGAATCACCAAATCCATTAGAAATTTAGCTATCCCAAGGCTCAAGAATATTAGATCTTGATCTACTAGGTTCACTCAAGGTTCATTGTGCAATTTTTGTTTTCACATAGGGGCCTATTGGTAGTTAGAATATCACTCTTTATAAACAAACTATGATGTTAATAATCCTAACATATCATACTTGCATGACTTTTTTACTTCATTCAATTTTAACCTTTTCAAATCAAAATTCAAAAGATCAAGGTAAGAAGAGATAAAGCTTAAGAAATTAATTGTTTCCAAGTATTACCCACACACATACTGAGAGGAAGAAAAAAAAAGCATAAACTATTTTGCATTTTACTAGATTGCTTCATAGCTACATACAAATTAATGAAGAGTTAAAAGAAATAGAACTATTCACCATTGAGAAAGCTTCAAAATGCACCCAAGAATGGCATAAAAAACTGATTATTTCAATAGGAATGAACAACTTACATTCACGCAAAGTATATGATTTGGAATGACATTTACTGCTTTAATATTACCAACCTCTATAGTAAATACAAATCTTTACAATAATTGAATAAAAAGCATGGAGTAAAGAAATAAATTGATGATTTTCCAATCTATACTCTACTATCTCAACAAGTTCTGATCCTTCAAACTAAAAAAATCACTGTCCTTTATAGAATATAAGAGAGCTAGTTACAAAAAGAACATGGCCAAAGTGAACAAAAAAAATTATTGATAGACACATGGGACAAAAATATTCTTCATGCATAGGAGATTCAAGCGGATATTTTTTGAGGAAAATGATCAAAGCAATCTTTTCATTCCTTTAATCCATGTTGATGGTTCCTTACCTCCCAAAAATTTAGATAGTGAAGGTATAGTATGGTGGTTGATCCTTGAAACACAACATTCAAGTCCTTCTTACTTTGAATCTCCTTAGGTCATAAAATAATTGGTCCAATTTATCTTTTATCCTTATAACTAATCTCTCGCACAAGTGTTACATTTATATCTGGCTTCTATTTTTCCACTAGAAGAAATGCTTGTAACTAAATCTTTATATTCTCATCATTTATTTTACCCAAAATTCTATAAACATAAATGGTTACTTGTTGGGAATTCACCCAACTCTCACACGCCTTTCAGGTCTGTACCATGCAACCCCGCCACCTTCTTCGTCAACTCTCGAGACAATATCCACCTCTCACCACCTTACCGTGCCTTTTGCTTCACCTACTCACAGTACCGCAGTGTCCCCTACGATACCACAACCTCACCATTCACTACCCACAGTTTGGTGGTTTCCTATTTTATCTTCTACCGGGTCATCGCGGTCTAACCGCATGATTCCTGCAGCAATGCAGTTAATCGCCAAGAAATCATTATTTTTGTCACACGGTATGTTTGCTAACTGCTCGCAGTGGGGAGGTGACTACCACCAAACCGCAACTGTCCTATTCCCTGACCACGGTAACATAGACTAGCATTTTGTGCTCGATCATCGTGGTATAGTGGTTCTATTGATTTGGATAGTGGTCTTCGCTCTGTGACCACGAGGACTTTCTCTCTCCTCCGTGGTGATGCTGTTTGCTAAATTTTTGATGGCGGATGTTAGTGGGTGGTGCATTGGCAGACAACTTGGTTTGAAAGGACACATATTTAAATCTTAAGGGCATTTTTTTAATTTGTCATAGGAATTTTCTTTATTTGGATGGATGAGTTTTTACTGGCATTCATTATTGCCATTTATAGTGTATTTATATGTGGTCATAAACTTTAGTTTTATATCATGGGATGTTTGTAATATTTTAAAAGAGACAAAAATTTAATATTAAGATTGCTCTAAAGTAGAAAATATTCTCTGTTGTTTTTTGTTAATGTTTTAGAGAATAATATATGAATTTTCTTTTATGCTCTCTACCTAATCCTTCATTACTCGCAAGACCCAAGCACTCTCCATTAGAAAAATCATCCAATTTGATATCAAGAAAAGTGTTTTCTATTAGATAGACATTTAGTTTCGCCTCTATAACCTTCAAATTTTTTTGTACCAACAAACCATTACACAAAATTGCATTACTTTTCACTTAATCACATCAAAATTCAAATCCCAATAAATTAAGACGTAACCTTGTTTCATCCATTATTTATACCAAATCAAGCCTTTTTATTTACCTAATTGATGCACTTTTAGCATCTTTGAGATTTTTTATCATTAAAGGAATTTTAAGAAATTTGCAAAGTTACATAATTCCCAAAAAATTCCACTTATCCAGTTCTAGAGTGAGATATTTTTCTAACATTTATTCCAAGATTATGACTTATCTTTTGTGCAAGAAAATACTGTCATTACCTACTATCCATCTGTACTTTTATATTTGATTTAACATTACTTTTAATTCACAAATTTTGACATATATCATGGTTTAATATAAATTTTGGGTCCAACCTTTGGTAGTTCTTTTTTTCTTATCACAGAAGAAATACTTTGTCTAGGCTTATACTCTGCTACCCGGCCTAACTTTACCAAATTCGTAATGTGCTAAGATACAATTCCCGATTCAACAAGACTTAAACTTCCTCAGAAACAAGTCTACTCTTGATTTTTTTTTAAACACCCCCACAAGTGAATTTATCACAACACTAGGTTATTTAAACTTTGTTGATTCAAATAGGAAGCATAATTTTTCATGTTATCCATGGCCCCCCATTCCTTTCAAATGCAACAGGTGTGTTGTGAGACCACACAATACTATCAACATAGGTACTAATCATAGACATGAGCTCTTGAAAACCAACATCATATTCCTTGATGATCAATCTTATAAAACATGTAGGATTAAAAAAATGGATTATCTTATAATTAAAATAAATTTTCCTACTTAATGTAGATGACTTTAGCCTTAAACTCTTATGAATAATTCTTAACAATAGTAATACATTTTCCAACCTTTAATTGTGATTTTTTGACATCTAATAGTACACTTTTTAAATAACTTGATATTTCAAGTGACTCTAAAAATTATTTCAAAGAGTACTCTTAAATATGCAACTCTTTCAACTAGTAAGGTTCCTATACAACCTAAATCTCATGTTGTAATGTTGCAAATATCAACACAATTTGAAGCTCTAGAAAAAGATATTGACAAACAATATATATCTAGTCCTTGAATCTATTAACAACTTAGAAACCATGATCACAAATAGTAACATTACCTCACCCTAAGAACCACATTTCTATAAAATTGAAACTACACTTTAAGCTTGGCTCAAAGCTCAAGAAAATATTTGGATTCAATGAAATCGGTTTGGAAATTTTTGTTTCCTCAAATGCTAGTTCCCCCTTACAATATTATGAAATAAAAATTTCTCCAAAGAATGCACACATCATAGATGAATTATCTACTTCAAGAAATAAGAATCAAAATTTTTATTTTTTTTGTTTTATATGCAATGTGTTTTGAAAAGATTGAAAAAAATTACAAAGAGTGGATGAATAGAGAGGAGGGAATATCATTTGTTTGTCAGGCTATTGATTCTAGAATCCTCAATTATTTAGGAATTTTTAGTAATATGGATGCATGCATGATCACAAAGGTTCAAATAAAATCCTTGTGAAATAATCAACTAGAGAATCCACATATGGTAGTTCAAGAGGTTATTAATTGGCTAAAAGGCATGCATATTAAATTTTTGTCAACCAAAAAACCTTTTTAATTTGAAATAACTACCTTCAACTATCAAATTATTCATTTACACAAAGAAAAGAAATAACATGTCTATGATATTGATTATTGAAAGTGAATAGCTTTAAATAGATTTCTTGAAAGTTTTATATATCCTCTAAATAGACAAAATATTTGAACAAATGCCCTTATATAATATATGTAACACTATAAAATAAATATTTAGAAATAGTGATGAAATATAATTTATATTCCTAAACACAAATTAAGTCAAATGGGACATATATACCACAAGATGAATCTATGTGAAGGGATGATCGTTTGGCTTCATCTAAGCATGAGGATATATAATCTTACATGAATGAGGAGTTTGACGATGATGAGGAATTTTTAAATCCTCTACAACTAGGCATAGGGCGTCTATCATGAGCTCTAGAATAACCTTTAAGACAAAGGGGCTGATCCAAAAATTGTTGATCTCAAGGATTTTCTATCAAGTCATGCTCTAGTTTGCGGGTTTTTATAATTTGTAAACGAGATTGCTCGATCTTCACCAATGGATTTTCAAGACTTGGCACTACTTCTTTGAAGATGAGATCTTTATCTTTCCCTATGTAAAGATACCTGCATAACCCCATGACACACATATCTTCCCTTGAAGTAACTGGTGATTCGATTTTACAATTGATTTTATTTTTAAAAATGGAAGGATTGTTTTCTTTCTTTTGGTTAGAAACAAGTTGATCATATTATTTTTTACATGAGAGAATAAAAGCATACAAGGCTATCAAATAATCATAATATAAATATTAAAGACATCACAATATAACACAAGATATATTCTTGAAAAATATTCAAGAGAAAAATCTAGCCTCAAAAAACATATACACTCAATGTATTATTCAACAATGAAAACATTAGAATACACTTGAATGTATCCATAGCTCAATACAATAATAACCAAGTGAAACAATAAAGTAGCCAACCTCAACCACTAAACATGCAATTTTTTTTATAAAATTAAACTGACACAAAACAACCAAGTGGAAAGGTGAAACCATGTCTCAAAACCATGGTACTAATTTTTTAAAAATTGCATATGTTTTCCATGTGCAATTCACACATAAAATATCTAACCAATATTACATAGAACTTTACAAATATAATCAAATAAATATTTAATGTGGGTAAGCACATCTCCAAATAAATATTTATTTTACATAATTAAATAATTCATTTTTTTTACAAGATCTACAACATCGTCTTGTTAACATTTTTTTATGATTAAATCTGATGATCTATTGACTACCATAATCTACCTTCAAATACTATTTTTTATCAATTCTTAAAAATCCAATTCAAATTTATTAAACAATCTATATTAAAATAATAACATATATAAATGGTAGATAATAATTATTAAATTATAATAGAAACAAAAATTTCATAAAAAAATCTACAGATTTCCATATTATCAAGATACTTATATCTTTATTGATTGAGCTCTACGCATAAGGTCGTTCAATGTCTATATATTATCCAAATATTCTCTTTTATTCTTTTATAGTATCTTTGTACAATTTTCAAAGAAAGCTTGGGGAATTCCCTAGGTGATTTATTATTTACGCTGGGGAATTCACTAGATATTTATTTAAGAGAAAATAAAATATACTCTTTACAAAATTAAATTCTAAATGATCTCTTCAATCAACATTATAAAATTTTATATTTATAAACAATATCTATGCTTAAAGCTACATCTTTTTTTAAATTTAGTAATGTTCTCTATGATCAAAGTTATAACTTTGTTCTACTGTGTAAGGTCCAAACATATTTTGTGGCTAACATCTTTTTTCAACGAGAGAAAAGTGAAATTTTTTTAAAATTTTAAAATACTTTGTCTTTCTCCACTAAGTTTGTCAAGCCAAATCACCATTAAACTAGCTAATAATATAAATTTTGTCTAAGATTTCTTGGTACTTGTCTCCACAACCTTTCTTCTTTAGTGTCTATGTACTAATCATAAACACTAGCTCTTCAAAACCAACATCATATTCCTTGATGACCAATCTTGTACAACATGATGGATTAAAAGAAATGGATTATCTTATAATTGAAAGACATTTTCCTACTTAATGTAGATGACTTCAAATTTAAACACTTTGGAATAATTCTTAAGAATAGTAATAAATTTACCAACCTTTAATTGACATTTCTCAACATCTAAGAGTAATTGTTTCAAATCACTTGATATTACAAAGAGTTATCATAAATATGCAACTCTTTCAACTACTAAGGTGCCTATACAACCTAAATATCATCTTGTACTGTCGCAAATATCTAACACAACTTGAAGCTCTAGCAGATGATATTGGTAAACATTATATATCTATTCCATTAAACTATTAATAACTTGCACATCATGATTACCACTAGTGACATTACCTCACTCTAAAAAACTACATTGTTACAAAAATGAAACAACATTTTAAGCTTGGCTCAAAGCTCAAGTTGAAAATCCTTGGATTCAATGAAATCAATTTGGACATTTCCTTTTCCTTAAACACTAGTTCCCCTTTACGAGCTTATGAAAGAGAATTTTCTTCTAAAGCATGCACACATCATAAATGATTTATCTACTTCTAGAAATAGAAATCAATTAATTTTTTGTTGTTCTATATGAGAGATGTTTTGGCAATATTGAAACAAAATACAAAGAATGCATGAAATGAGAGGACAGAATGCCATTGGTTTGTTAATCTATGCTTTCTATAATCTCCCATGATTTAGGAAGTGGTAGTAATATTGATGTATGCATGTTCACAAAGGCTTAAACAAAATATCTATGCAATCATCAATTAGAAAATTCACAAAAATATGCTAGTTCAAGAGGTTGTTAATTTTCTAAAGGACATAAGGAGGTTCTGTCAATCAAAAATCCCTTTTAATTTTAAATAACTACCTTCAACTATGACATTATTCATTTACATAAGAAAAATAAGTAATATGACTATGATATCAATTGTTGAAATTGAATAGCTTTGAATAGATTTCCTATATTTATCAATTCAGAGATTTAAATATCCTCTTAATAGAAAAAATATATGAAGAAATGTCCCTACATAATAAATGTATCTCTATATAATAGAAATCAAATATAATTTGTATTTCTAAACATCAATTTAGTCAAATGGGACATATATACTATGCATGAGGATATATAATCTTACATGAGTGAGGAGTTTGCAGATAATGAAGGTAGAATTATCGAATCCTCTACGACTGGCATAGGGCATCCATCATGACCCCCAGCCAAGCCTCTACTACAAAAGGGCGCACTTCAAATATATTCTTCCAAAATATTTCTCTTTCGACTATGGTAGTGAAGTTGAGGTTGCTTCTCCAAGCAAAAATATAGAGGGTTCTACCATATGATTAAAGTTTTTTGAACCAAATGATGGACTCCAAAATTTGCTAAGCTCGAGAATTTTCTATCAAATCATGCTCTAGTTTGCAGGTTTTTTTAAATTTTGACCTAATTTTCCTTACAAACAGATTGATCAAATCATTTTTTATATAATTTTTTGAGAGAAAAACATGTATACAAATTTATAAAATAATCTTAATACAAAAATAAAAAACACATCACAATAAATATATATATCTTGAGAAAATCTTTTACCATGAAAAAATGTACATTCAATGTATTATTCATGCTGATATAATATTTATGTCAAGATTTAAAAAAAAAAATGCAAAACACAAAGTTGGTGCTTTGTTTTCCAGTCAAGCTGGAAATACCTAAAACTTAAATGTGAAAACACAAGGGAGACATGCAACTTGATTCTCTATTAAACGAACTGGAAATGACAAAACTAAAATAAGAAACTATTACAACTTTCTGTGACCGATCAAAAGCTTCTCAACCAAACTAGTAGTGATCAGGAGCTATCAACAACTCACTGTCAAGAGCTATGCAAAGATCTACCTGGAGCGAACACTGCTCTTAGAAATAACAAAAAATTGCTGCTATTCAGGAGCTACTAGGAGCTCAGAGAGAATGTTCTTCCCACAATCTGCTGCTGCAATCTTCTTCTCTGACTTATTCTCTCAACTTTTTCCCAACTAATAGAATAATCTACCTTCAATCCATTTTGTCCAAAAAAAAACATTTCCCCTCAAAATTTCAAAATCACCTACCATAGTAAATGCAGAATTCAAAATCAGCTACCTTAATAAATTCAAGAGCTATCAAGAGTTGCAGAGATGATCCCCAAAATAGAAGGGCTCTTGACGAGTAGGTGAAGGCAGCAAGGGCACTGACGGATGAGTAGAGGCTCAGGAAAAACATTAAATTCCAACACTCCCCCTTTTTCCTGAGCTGACAAAACAACGGGATCAAACCTGATCGAAATCAACAATGCCCAATTTTCCTCTTAGGTGCACAAAACTGTCAATGCTCATAGGCTTGGTGAAAATGTCTGCTAGCTATTGCTCAGACCTGCAAAACTCCATTTTAATTTCATCATTTTCAACCAATTCACGAATGAAATGATACTTGATTTCAATGTGCTTGCTTCTTCCATGAAACACAAGATTTTTCATCAAAACTATTGATGAAACATTGTTACAATAGATCACTATTCCATCCTCTTGTTCTTTTTTCAAATTTGCTAAGATTCTTCTCAGCCAAATAGTCTGACATGTTGTTGCATTTGTTGCTATAGATTCAGCTTCAGTTGTTGATAGGGAAAGAACAGGTTGCTTTTTGGAAGCCCAAGAGATAACACCCGAACCCAAATGAAATACATAGCCCGAAGTACTCTTCCTATCATCCAAACTCCCTGCCTAATCACTGTCAGTGTAACCAACTAGCCCATATTCTTTTGTTGTTGTGTACAACACACCATATCCTTTGGTATCATTCACATACCTCAGGATTCTTTTACCCACTTGCCAATGGGTGTCTCTTGGATTCTCCATGAGTCTGGAAATCATACTCACTCCATGCATTATATTCGGCCTAGTTGCTATCAAATACATCAAGCTTCCAACCAAGCTTTTATACAAGGTCAGATCCACATTATTGTTGCAATCATCCTTGCTCAACTTTAGGCCTATAGTTGTTGGTGTTGGGGCAAGTTTTCTCTCAAACATTCTAAATCTCTTCAAGATCTCATTTGCATACTTCTCTTGAGAGATAAAAATACAATCATGCATTTATTTTACTTCTATGCCTAGAAAATAACTCAAGAGACCTAAATCTGTCATTTCAAAATCTCTTTTCATGTCCTCTTTAAAATCAGCAATGACAAAATCATCTACATACAAGACAACAATTAAAATGTTACCATTTGCTGCCTTGATGTAGAGAGTGGGATCACCATCATTTTTGCTAAACTCGTTGCTCATCAAATATGAGTCAATCCTATTATACCAAGCCCATGGAGCTTGATTCAGTGCATAAAGAGCCTTCTTTAGCCTATACACCTTGTGTTCTTGGCCTGAAACTTCATATCCAAAAGGCTACTCCACATAAACCTCTTCTTTCAATACTCCATTAAGAAAGACAGACTTCACATCCATTTGAAATACCTTCCATTTGTGTTGGGAAGCAATAGCTATGACTATCCTCATAGTCTCCATCCTAGAAATAGGGTCAAATGTTTCATTATAGTCTCTTTCAAACTACTATTTGTGCCCCTTGACAACTAATCTTGCCTTGTGTCAGTCTATTCTTCTTCAACATTGCTTTTGGTCTTATAGACCCATTTTACTCCAGTAGCTTGCTTTCTTGGAGGCAAGTCAATCAGCTCCCATGTATTATTTATTTCTAATGCATCTATTTTCTCATCCATGGCTTCACACCATTTTTACTCTTTCATAGCTTCTTCAAAATAAATTAGATCATTTTGAGAAAATAGTGCAAAATTCACACTCTCATCAAATTTATCATCATACCTTTCATTTTGGTAGATCTCCCTTAGACTCTTGGTCTTTCTTGGCATTAGGGAGGCAAGAGTGGGGTTTTAAATTTTAGTGTTGTTGTTGTTTTGCTGAACAGATTGATTCTGGAGCGATCGGGAGCTGTCAGGAGCTAGTCAAGAGCTATCAGGAGTTCGTCGAGAGCTGTCAGGAGCTCGTCCGAAATTGTCAAGAGCTCATTAGGAGCTGTCAGGAGCCCATTCTCTGGTTGTCTGTGGTTGCATCATTTTTTGTTAAGAGCTCATTCTCTAAACTGTCAAGAGCTCGTCAGGAGCTCATCCTCTAACTGTCAGTGGTTGCTTCCCTTTCTGTCTATTCTAATCAGGAGTGATCAAGAGCTGGTGGGAGCCATCATTCTCTACTGCTGTAGAATTTTCTTGATTTTCATCTTCAATTTCTTCATCACTCTGCATTGTCGGGAGCTGTCAAGATCTGTCGTGCCACCCCATGACTGATCTTCTAAAAACTCCACATCTCTACTAATGATAATTTTTTTGGTGACCGAATTTTATAGCCTATAAATTTTGGACTCTTCACTGTAGCCCGTGAAAATGCACTTTTCACCCTTGTCATCCAATTTTTGCCTTTTTTCTTTAGGCACGTGTGCATAAGCCACACATCCAAACACTCTCAAGTGTTCAACCATCCATCTTCATTTTTTCCATGCCTCTTGAGGTATCTTGTCACAGACTACCTTATTTGGACTTTTATTAATCAGATGCACGACAGTTGCAACAGCCTCTCCCCAATATTCTGTAGGGAGTCCTTTTTCTTTTAGCATGCTTCTTGCCATCTCTATGATGGTTCTATTTTTCCTTTCAGCCACTCCATTTTGTTGTGGAGTATAACGAACTATAAGCTCCTTTTTTATGCCATTCTGCCTGCAAAAATTCACAAAAAAATTGGAGGTATACTCTCCTCCTCTATCTGACCTTTGGACTTTAATAAAATGTCCACTCTCTTTTTCAGCCTTGGTTTTAAACAATAAAAAATTATTAAATGCATCAGACTTGTGCTGCAAAAAATAAACCCATGTCTTACATCCAAAATCATCAATAAAGGTCCTAAAAAATCTGCTATTACCAATGGAAGTGATTTGCAAAGGGCCTACCAAATCCATGTGCACCAACTCCGATGGTGCCCTTGCCCTTGTAGAGTTGCCCAATTGAAAAGGCTATCTATGTTGCTTGCCCAAAATGCAAGCCTAATATCTAATAGTATGCTCTACTATCCTTGGCAAACCATTAACCATCTTGCTTTTGAACAAAAGACTTAAACCAACATAGCCTAAATGTCCATACTTGAGGTGCCATAGCTTGGAGGGGTCTTCAATGGTGCTCTTGAGGGCTGCAAGTTGTACTGTTGTACATTTTTCATCCATGAGAGGTGTTGCAACAGACTGAGATGAGAAGCATGTCTCAATTTTCAACAAAAACATCCTGTTCTTTGTCATTTGTATTGCTGCAAACACCTTTGTCTTCACATTCTTGTCATAAATGACACATTTTCCCTTCTCCATCAGCACTTTGTATCCATTATGGATCAACTATCCTACACTCATGAGGTTATGCTTTAACCCCGATGCAAAGAACACATTTTGAACCTCCTTTCCTTCACCCTACTTGGTGCGGATCATGATATATCATTTTCCTTTGACAGGAACTACTCCATTGTTCCCTATTCTAATTTTTGATGTAGCATTTTTATTAATGAAGGAAAAAACACTTTCATTACCATTCATGTGGTTGCTGCAACCACTGTCCAAGTACCAGACTTTAGGGTTGCCTTCTTCACCAACATTGCACATGATGAAGGCTATGGACTGATTGCCTTCAGCCACATTTGAATCAACAACATTAGCATTTTGTCTTTGTTGATTACTGTTCTTCTTCCAACACTCACTAGCATAGTGTCTAAGCTTGTGATAGTAGTAGCACTCAATGTTTCTCTTGTCACTTCTCCCACTCGAACTGTTCTTCTTTGTGCCTCTTCAGGAGTTGTTCTGAGAGCTGCTTGCTCATCCCGAACTTTCTCTATCAACATTTCCTTGATTGGATCTGCCTCTACCTCTTCAAGAGCCATTTTTACCTCTCCCTCTACCTCTTGCATTCAACTGAGCTTTGAAAGCTTGCTCATGGGAAGTACTAGTAGACCCTTTTAAACACTGCTCATGGGTATGGAGAGAACCCATTAACTCATCCATTGCCAAAGTAGAAAGGTTTGTCAATGCTTCAATAACAATGACAAGAGGATCATACCTCATGGGTAGACATCTAAGAAGTTTTTCAACAATCTTCAACTCCTCTAACACATCTCCATTTTCTCTCAGTTGGTTCAACAAACCGGAGAACCTTGTTTGAAAGTTTGCAACAGACTCACTTTATTTCATCTTAATAACTTCAAACTCTCTTCAAAGTAGCTGGAGCTTCACACCTCTAACTTTATTAGTCCCTTTGTAGCCGGTTTGAAGGATTTCCCAAGCTTTTTTTGCATACTCAGTTGTTTCTATTTTGGGAAAAATGGCCTCTGTCAAGGTTGCTTTGATCAAACTCAAAGATTTGGCATCCTTCTTCCTCTGCTCCTTCAACTGGGTCTTCTGGTTATTTGTGAGAGCTTCAAATGCAGTTGGGTCAATGATATCCACAAACCCATTTATGAGAAAATCCCACAAATCATTGGCCACCATGAAGGTCTTCATCTTCTTGGCCCAAATGTCATAGTTTTGTCCATTAAAGGACAGTGGTTGTTGCCAACTCTTTGCTTCATCTCCAACCATGTATCCTACAACAAATAAACTCAACACCCAGAAAATACAAATGCCCAAACTCACAAGGAAATGGGGCCTATGGCTCTAATACCATGTCAAGATATGAAAAAACAAATGCAAAACACAGAGTTGCTGCTCTATTTTTCTGTCAAGTTGGAAATACCCAAATCTTAAATGCGAAAACACAGGGGAGACATGCAACTCGATTCTCTATTAAACAAACTGGAAATGACAAAACAAAAAACTATTACAACTTTCTGGGAACAATCAAAAGCTACTCAACCAGACTGGTAGTGATCAAGAGCTACGTAAAGCTCTACCTGGAGAAAACAGTGCTCTTACAAATAACAAATAGTTGTTGTTTAGGAGCTACTGGGAGCTCAAAGAAAATGTTCTTCTCACAATTTGCTACTGCAATCTTCTTCTCTAACTTCTTCTCTCAACTTTTTCGCAACTAACAGAATAATTTGTCTTCAATCCATTTTGTCCAAAACAAGCATTTCCCCTCAAAATTTTGAAATCACCTACCGTAGTAAATGCTTAATTCAAAATCAACTATCTTAATAAATTCTAAAGCTGAAGGGAGGATCCCCAAAACAGAAGGGCTCTTGATGGGTAGGTGAAGGCAGCAGGGGCACTGGCGGATGAGCAGAAGCTTAGGAAAAACAATAAATTCCAACCATTTACGCTAGAATTTGATCCCAACATTTGATTACAAAAAGTAGTTTACACTGCATCTTAAATATAATTATATAACTAATACAACAACAGAGGCTTATTGTTTCAAAAAAAATTAAGGTACGCTCAGAATGAATGGGCTTGTTTCATCAAGAAAAACTGTCCAGAAGGCCCAGGAGGGGGAAGCAGAGTTACCATTACACAACTGTCAGCCCCTTCAGAGGGTGTTAATCAGTCATGTATGTTTGAACATTTCTTGGATGCAAGCATAAGCATTCAAAGAAATCTTTGATAGAGAATAGTGGGGTGTAAAACAAGGCCAACCTTTTCCTTCCAATTTACCACTTTACATACCATGCAGAAACATTTCAACCATCTTGTTATTTTTTAAACGTTGAAAAATTAGGCTCGAAGGGAATTGTTCCTCAGCAACTATAAAGGAATTGAACTATACTAACACTATGCTATCAAATTTCACCTATTTTTGTAGCAACAAGAAGAACCATCAGTGTTAATTTTAAAAAAACAAAGGAGGAGACCATTTACCAACTCTATACACCTCGTTAGAAAATTTAAGATTGATATCAAATGAAATATATGAAATATATCTAAGCAAATGACCCAAATCAAGTTGCTTCAAATTTTGAATATCATAAGGCACTAGGAATTCATCTACAAAATTCTTAGCCACATTGCTCTTAATTAGTTCAAAATATTTTGTCAAACATACCCAATAAGAGTATGATGGCCTTGGAAGATCCAATGATTTCATTCCAGCAAAAAATCTCAAAGATTAAAGACAATGCCAATATCCTAAGCCACAAAAAGAATAGAAGTAGATAGATATTTGAAACTAGCCCAAACAATAGATAGACAAGTAGAGTGAGCAAGAAGTTAGTTTCAAATGTGTCACCAATACCTCTAAAGACCATCAAAGAAGGAACACTAAAATAACAAATGAGTGAAAAATACTTATTAACACCACAAAGAACACATTGGAAAGGGCCTTGGAATCCTCTCTTTCTTCTATTGTCCTAGTTATTAAATTTATTTAGGATATCCTCCCAAAAGATAACAAGTAGTCTTATCCTTCCAAGAATAAAGTTAGATTTTTCCATCAAACAAGGAATAATAAATTTTGACACTTTTCCAATCATATTCCAAAAATAATTTATTCAAAGGGAGTATATGTGGAGATGTGGTGATAATTGGTAGATAGGAATCCCACAATCCAACCAAAAATGAATATTATTACTAGAATTTATAATCTAGAAAAGGACCTACTTAAAAAGTAAAGATTATTTCTTAAGAGTATTCCAAATCATAGAGACTATTGTAGTCAAAACTATTCTATGAACCATAGCAACAATAATACCTCATAGAAACTTATATTTTAGAAGTTTTATTGAAGACTAATCTTGCAAATTGCACCATATCCAGTAAATCTTAGTAGCCAAAGCTTAACTATTCAATTTAAAGAGCCAAAAAATAAGACTTTCATCTTACTTTTTTTTACAAACTTAATCCCAACTAATAAGGTTCCATTTTTATGGTCCAAATTTGTTTCCCAAAGAAATTTCTTGAAAAGAGAGTTGAAGACTTTTAGAAAAAAACTAGGAGAGGAAAGCACAAAAAAATGTAAATAAAAAGAGTGTGCAACATAGATTTTAAAAGTGTAATATTCCCTAAAAAAGATAACCATCGAAAGGTAGAAACATAAATTTTAAACCTATCAAGAATCCTCTTCTACTAAATATGATTGGGATGTCTAATTGATGAAAGGATATCAAGATAATCCAAGTAAATTTTTCCTATATAAAATATGCTATATATTGTATATTGTATTAATATTTGCAATCCAATAATCCATACCTTCTATGTATCAACAATATCAATAAAGCAGGGGAGAGAATTTGCAGACAAGGGTGATGAGGAAGATGGAAGCCACAGGAAGAAAACTTATCCTTTGGCAATGAAATCAGAGGAAGAAAAACCAAGACTCTTTTTAAGAGATGCAGAAATAGAAATCGATGTTTTTGAGTTCACAAAGGGATATGTGAAGGAATTGGAAATAAAGGCACTTATAGGATGGTTTTTAGGAAAAGGGTTCATGAGAAAGCAGATTGGAGACTGGGTGGAAAATAATTGGAGAATAATTTAAGTAATAAATTTCATGCCAGAAAGATTGTTCATGGCAGTATTTGAGAATGAAAAAATAAGAGATAAAGTTTTAAAATGTGAGGGTTGGAAAAAGGACAACTCCCATCTCTATCTACAAAAATGGGAGAGGATCTTTAATCCTCTTGATTATAAGCTCCTTGGTAAAGGACCAAAATGGATAAGATTATACAACTCTCCTTTTGAGTACTAGTCAGGAAGATGCCTAACAAAGATATGTAATTCTTTGGGAAAAACAATGGAGGCTGATCTAAGAAACATCAAGGCACTGATATATACAAGAATATTAATCTTGACAATAAAATAAATTCCAAGTACCATCAAATTAATATCAGGAAGCAAGAAGTGGAATTAGGAAATTGAAATTAAAAAACCAAAATTATTTTGTTTAAAATGTAGAAGATACAATCATAAAACTGAAGTTTGTAAAATATTTCCACAAGACTTCAAAGAAGTGTGGAGAGAGAAAAAATAAAAAGATCAAAAAATGGAAAGTGTAGTGACCCTCATATTATTCTTTGTTAGACTAGTAGTCTATCTGCTTAGGTTTAGACATTATGACACTTTATTTGATGTTGGACTTACTGCTACAATGATATTTTGATGATACTTTGTTGATACTTCTATTACTTTAGTTTATGCACATGTTATGACAGATATATGGTTTGTTTGATCATGTGGATTAATTCTATCATGAGCATTGTGTGCTTATCTGATCGTGTGATTATTATGCAATTATCTTGTGATTTTTCTTATCTTGTTTGTTATGCAATTGATTGTCATGAGTTGGTGTGGTTACTTGATTGATGTGTTTGGGTAAAAGGGACAGTGTCACATTACTCACTTGTGGTTACCCTACTACATTGTGATTCCATTTTTATGGTTTGCATGATTGTATGATTATGTATATGCTTGATCGTTTTGTGTGTTGCAGATTGCAGGTACTATGCATCAAATTTACCTAAATTGGAAGATTTGAGTGTGCCTTAAACCAAATGAAATAGTTGATCGGAGATAACATTCGGTCCCCTACCCTAGCCACCATCCTCAAAGAGGATGAGTATCCAGTATGTTACCTCATCATCATTGTCAGATTTTTGTAGTCAGTTGGTCTTTCTTTTCAACCCTGGTAAGTGTTTAGGTAATTTTTGTTGATATTTGGTTTGTTTAATTTAAATTTGTTTAATAAATATTGTTTTTGATTAATTGGTGTAGTAAATAAATTATTAAGAAAAAATATTTTAATAAATAGATATAAATACATATATTAATGATTATGGTTTATAATATTTAAAAGTGTAATGTAATATTAAATAAAATAAAATAAAATTGAATTATAATGAAATGTGATAATGGATAAATAGTAAAAGTAATATAAAAGATATTAAAATATTTTTATGAAGCACATGCACAGTTTCAAACATATTGTTGAAAAGGAAACTTGATGTTCTATTGGAGATTTTAGAGATTTTTTTGGATTTTTTTTTTTCGAAAATCAAATAGCCTTCTTTTTGTAAATAATTATCCTTTTGAGAGATTTTCATAATTATGGATTTTTGTTTTCTTGGAAGAGAAGAAAATTTGGTCTGCAAAAAAACTTCATATGCTGTAAATTTTGTGGGGAATTTGGAAATTATTGGAAATATTGATTGGGGATTTCGAAGAAGTTGTTGGTTCTGTAGAAGATTGATCTTGGCAATAGATTTTTATCTTAGCCAGCGTTGGATCCAGGTTGGCTTGTTCATTGTTGTTTATTTTGTTTCTCCAATTAATGTAACCGATTTATCTCTCCTTCTACTTGATGAGAATGATTGTTTGACTATTTGGATGTGTTTTAGAATGCTTCATAAATTCAAGATTTCGATTGCTTCCTTGCAAAATCTATCATGTTCATATTCTGCAAACTTGATCTTAATAATGGTGTCGAATTATTTCTTCCTACTATTTGTCTTTTGCTTGAATTTTTTTTTGAAGCCTATTCAATATATCCGATTATGTGCCTCTTTTAATGCCTTCCATTTGTAGCCTTTTGGAGGTTTCTTAAGTGTTTGTAAGGCTATTTTAGTGCCCTCTCTCCCACCAAATTCGATGTGTTTCAACTTTTCTTACTATTGTTGAATACAATTTGGAAAGATTAATAAACCTTTTAATGGCATTTGATAGTATATACATATATAACCTGTCTATTTATGTATGCTTGAATTCGATACCTTGAATTGAAATTTTATGTACTACACCACACCATTGGCACTAGATCTTATGGTATTTATTTTCAACAGCCTATGTATGGAATCAATGAATTTGTTTTGGGTGCACTTCTCATGCATATGCCTTCATTGCTTAATGTTTCTCTTCTTTGCATTTTATTTATTGTTGTATATTGTGATTTACATTTGATTCCTTGTGGTTGGCATTTGATGTCTTCATTTAATCTTTTGTATTCAATGAAATTACATTGTAGTTGAGGTTTGTTGTATATGCGCGATGCTTGGCATTCGATTTCAAAAAATGCATGTGGTGATTTCCTCATATATGCTGGAAATTCTTTTTTATAGACTGTGATTTATTGCCTCATGTTTGTGCCTTGTGTGACGACTTCTTACTATATATTGCATTTTATTTAGAATTAGCGTTTGAAGTTGGTAATGTTTTGATTCCATTCGATTCTAGTAGATTATAAATTTCTCCTTGCATGTATCTCCATGCTGAATATCTCAAATACATATTATTTTATTGGTGTTGTAATTCAATTTAGTTGCCTTGTATATTTCAATCGATGGTTGTCTGTTTTATTTGGAATTGAATGGAGATATTTATTATTATGTTGTTCGCTGCATATACATATAATGTACTGCATTTCTATTTCGATGAACTATGTTATGAGTATTATTTGATTTTATATTTATATATATATATGTGTATAAATATAAATTATATCCCATTATAAATTGAAAGATTATATTTGACTGAAAATTGCATTTCTTTTTAATATATATATATATATTTATATATATTATGGTTTTAATAAAAGAATAGTTATGCATGTGAAAATAATTGATTATGTTTGATAAATAAATTAAATAATTGAATAGTTCAAATTGATTTACTTAAATTTATTTAATTAAAAGGATTTGAATTATATCTTACATAGATAGATATTTTTTAATTGAAATATGGTTTAAGCGAAAAGGAGCAATATAAATGCGGGAGTGAATTTTTACATGTAGTAGTTAATGGTTGCACTATTATTTGTGTACTTGTTTGAATAATGTGTTGATTATTGTAAATTGGGGTGGTTTTTGGTAATTGTTTAAAGTGGAAGTCTTTGTGCAAAATGGTTAGGTTGACTTCCAGAGGCTTAGAATGTGGGTTACTTTGTATGTATGGATTTTATGATTGTTCCTTTTGGAAGTAGCTTGGTAATGTTTGAGTTGGGTATGTGCAAGATCATGGTGGGCCAAAAAGTGGCAATATGATGGGTATGTGGCTGGCGACATTTTTTTTACCCAAAATTGATGAAACAAAAAGTGTTTTTAAAGGAGATTCTTGAATTTCCACCAATATAAATTATGCTTTACTTTGAATTTTATAAATAATTATTATTCATTTTCTATTGAATTACGACTGAAGTCCTAATTTATAGGCTGATTGAAAAACATCTATAGCTTTCAAATAGTATCATATTTTTTGAATCCAAAACATGTGTTACATTCTATGCTTTGCATACTATAAGATTAAAAAATAAAATAATGAATTTCATGAAGTTTTGACCAAGTTAAGGTGGTCAGACATACAAGTCTTTATATTTAAAAATTTGTCATAAAAAAATTATAATTAATTATTTACTTGAAAATAAATTATAAAAAAATATGCATCACATTGGGACACAAGTCCTCTACTTATATCTAAAATCTTATAAAAAAATATTATCATTTTAATGTGGTTAGGGTGGTCAAATAGACACCTACATATTATGTTTTCCTTGAAATTTAAGTACTACTATATTGAAATTTCAAATTTTCACCAAATAGATTTTATTTTTTTGTAAATAAACCTAGTAATTTAGAAACTACATTAAAATTTATATAAATTCTATTCTTACATATTTTTGAAATAATATAGATAAATTATTCAAATTTTTATGTCAAGTTGCCTAACTCTGATTTTTTTGAATTTGTTGCCACGTAAGGGCCTTATTTTTCCATGATGATTCTACACATATCTAGTTTTGTGCAAGAGGTTTAATGCCTTGCATAATTTTTAGCTTCTTGTGATTGTGGTATGTGTGCAAGGGGGTCATTGCCTTGCACTATGTTTTGATTCACATGATTAGGTTAAGTGTGTGTGTAAGATGGTAAATACCTTGCTTTTTGTGTAGGGTTTACTAGTTGCAAGTAGGGGGAGTGGCTCTCAATGGGGGTCACAACCCAAAGTGGTGACCAGGACAACTCATCAGAGAGTTTCTAAATCTAATGATCACCTAAAATAAATTAGTTAGAAAGGGTTGATTTCACATGAGACAAGATAATGGATGCCTCACCCATGCCTATAGTGCTTGTTTAGGCTAAGGATGGGTTGAGAAGGCCTGGTTCACAAGATCAACTTCCTTGTCCTCATGAAAGGGATGTTGTTTTCGCATGTGTCACCCTATGGGGCTGAGACCTAGTGAGAAGTTTCCTAGAACAATCATAGACGTGGGGCGGTGTCCAGTGAGATCCTGGAGACTATCAAGACAACCCATGCCAGGGCCATGCGATGAAACTCTTCCCTATTGCAGTCTAGCATTCTCTAGTTATGTTTGCCCCTTATTTTATGTGTGTGACTCTAGAAGTGAAGTCAATGTTGTAAGAATTTTTTTTAGCATGTGATGTTAATCTTGTTGCAGTGTTTCATTGGGCCAGTTAGCCCTTTTTTATGTTAGCCTATTATATTCTTGATTTTTTGTTTATATTGGGACCTTGTGTTATCTCCTAGCGTGAGGGGTGGACCTTAGGGTTACACATAGTTGGGAGGTTGGTTTTTTTCATCCATTGGGTTTCCTTGCTCTTTGTTTGTGTGTGTGGAGTTCGTACCTTGTATTGTAGATTCTAGTTCATTTTCTAGTTCAATAAGATAGTATTTTATGTATATGTATTGGATTGTATCTCAATTGTACCATTTATTGTAATCTAATTTATTCTTCCCAGATGTATTCAGGGAAGCATTATTATAAAAAATTTAATGATGTAACAGATTAGGATGTACTCTCACGTATTTAATTTTTTATGTACATTTTTTAGAAACAATCTTAATGTTATTTATCTAATGATATGTTGTGGAAATTCCTATTATAGAATCAATTAATGTGGTGGGTTAAAATGAACTCTTGATTGTTAGATAAAACATGATTAATGAAATGATTCCAGTTCTTGATTAATAGATATGTTAGTAGCATAGTCATGGAACCTTAGAGGACATAGGTTTAGATTATATGTTAAGTTATGATATGCATTCCATTTTTATTTCTTATAAAAAAAATTATTCTGTATTAAGTCATGTTTGGTGTTGTCGTCTAGGGTTCCTTGGCAGGGCGTTACACCTAGTATTAGAGCCCAAGTTCTAACACTGGGTACTTTGGTTTCATATGAGGATATGTGCAGGATCATCATGGAAAAAATAGGCCCTTAAGTGGCAAAAAATTCAGAAAATTCAGAGTTAGGCAACTTGACATAAAAAAATGAATAAGTTATCTATATTATTTCAAAAATATATAAGAATAGAATTTTTAGCAAATTTATTTTAGTTTCTAAATTACTAGGTTTATTTACAAAAAAGTAAAATCTATTTGGTGAAAATTCAAAATTTTAATACAATAGTACTTAAATTTTAGGGAAAAAATAAGAAATAGGTGTGTGTCTGACCACCCTAACCACATTAAAATGATAATATATTTTTACAAGATTTTAGATATAAGTAGAGGAATCATTTCTTAATGTGATGTATATTTTTTTGTAATTTTTTTCCAAGTAAATAATTAATTGTAATTTTTTTATGACAACTTTTAAAAAATATAAAGACTCGTATGTCTGACCACCTTAACTTGGTCAAAACTTCATGATTTTATTTTTATTTTTTAATATTATAGTATGCAAAGCATAGAATGTGATGCATGTTTTGGATTCAAAAAATATGATACCATTTGAAAGCTATAGATGTTTTTCGATCAGCCTAAAAATCACGACTTTAGTCATAATTCAATAGAAAATGAATAATAATAATTTATATTTGTGGAAAGATGAGAATCTCATTTAAAAACCCTTTCCATTTCATCAACTTTGGGTAAAAAAAAGGTCATGAGCCATACACCCATCATATTGCCATTTTTTGGCCCATCATGATCTTGCACATACCCATGAGCCCATTATGTTGTCCTAGTGCTTAGAATCTTGAGCTTATGTGTTTCCCTTTTTTCATCCTCACCTAATAATCCAAGACTTGTCCTTTGGTTGTGTTGTGTAGGAATATTCCTAGAGGTCAAGTTAATGATCATGGTAGAGTTTGAGGTGGTGGTTGTGGGGCTAATTTCAAAAAACACCGCTTCTCAAAGTTACCACAAGAGTGATTGTGAGGAAAAACAAGGCTCTGAAAATGATCAAGAAACTTGGGGTCAAAATCCAAGTCAACCGAAGTTAGAGGGAGCTCAGTTACATCCTTTGCTTGAGGAGATCCTTGCTTGTCTAGGCCCTAGATAGGAGGGTAATAAGCAGGTGGTTAGGGAGAGAGAAAGGTATCCTAGGAGAATATATTTTGTAGCAGAGAAGGAGACTACTATAGAAATAAATATGAGGGATCTTTTGAGGGAACTTCCTCCTACCTTCGATGGTTCTAGTGGTGGCTTGGAGGCAAAGACTAGGTTTATAGGTGTGCAGATTGGTAGTACATCTCTAGTAGGCTTTGGGTCTCGAGGTCATCAATCTTAGGCAACAGGTTCCTTGAGGAGATATCATGCACTCACTAAGGGTGGATAATAGTAGTGGTCTGAGTAAAAACCTAAGAACTCTCTGTCTCAACAAGGTAGTGGTTTTCATAATAGAAAAAACTAGAATTGGTGGTGAGCCAAGCGTAATAGTTCTAACTAGCTAGTCTAGAGCACACAAACTATAGTTATTAGAGGTAGTTTCCAGTAATCTAGTATACCTTCAGGTGGCCCAGGGTATGCCAGAGGTACACAATTTTTTTCTTGTGGCTAATAGGCCCATATAGCTAGGTAACGTTCTCAAAAGAACACATTAGGATTCAACTAGAGGTCAATAGTCTTAGAGATGACAATGGGTGATGTAGGCAGGTCTCACAGAGTGTTTATAGTGGTTGATAACTATCAGGAAGAGAATCAAGGCATAGTTGTGGAGACTATAGGTGTGTTCTAGGGTATTGGTATTTCTATCCTTTTTGACTTTGGAGCTTTTGATTCATTTATTTCCCCTTCTTTAGTGGAGTGATGTGGACAGGTGGCAGCAAAGCAAGATGGTAGGTGACAGGATGAATTGACCTCTAGAACTAGAGAATCAGTAGAATCCATTATTTATGGTTGTTGATTGAGGATTGGTTCTCTCTTTACCATGGTATATCTTCGCATCATACCCCTAGGATCCTACATGACATAGTATTGGGTATGGATTGGTTGGATGCTCATCGAGCAATGATAGAATTCTGACATAAGTCAGTGCAGTGTTTTGATGATTCATGTAGGGAGGTAGAGGAAGTTGGCATTCAAAGACCCATCTCTTTGCATATGATTTATGCTATGCACTTAAGGGGATGTATGTGTCAGGGTTGCCTTTTATTTGTTGTGAAGATTAATGATTTGGAATTGGGGGAGAGTTGAGAGGTGTCCCTTGATGATCATCCTATCCTTAGGGAGTTTACTGATGCTCATAGTGTTGATTGCCAATTTTTTGTAGGTGACCAGGTATTTTTGTGGGTGCGTTCGAAAAAGAGTCTAATCTGCTATAGAAAATGCTCTAAGCTCGCACCCTGTTTTGTTGGGCCATTCAAGGTTTTGGAGAGGATCGGTCCTCTTGCATGCCATATTTCTTTTCTACCTAGTATATCACGTATCCATGATGTGTTTCATGTTTTTGTTCTCAGCCATATTATCCATATACTTCTCATGTTCTTGACTGGAATGATTTATAGGTAGAGGATGGGTAGCTAGCTCTGGAGACCATGGGAATTCTACAACATAGGAGAATTGCCCTTGGGGGTCAATACATTGAGCGGGTGAGGGTCCAGTGGGATCCTAATGATGACTCCTCAATGACTTGGTAGGATGCATCCCAGATGCAAGAGTTATGCCCTTTCTTGGTTGCAAGCTTCTAAGAGTAAGCCTGATTCTAGGGGGGAGGATGTAGTGACCCTCATATTATTCTCTATTAGTTTGATTGTCAATCTACTTAGGTTAAGACATTATGACACTTTGTTTGATGTTTGACTTACTGCTATGATGATATTTTGATAATAATTTGGTGATACTTCTCTTACTTGAGTTTATGCTCATGTTATAATGGATCTATGGTTTGTTTTATTATATGGATTAATTCTATTGTGAGAATTATTTGGTTATCTGATCATGATTCTTATGTGATTATCTTGTGATTGTTGTTATATTATTATTTATACAACTAGTTTTGATGAGTTGGTGTGGTTACTTGATTAAGTGTTTGGGTAAAATGGATACTGTCACATTACTCACTTGTGAGTGCCTTGCTATACTGCGATTCCCTTTTTACACTGTGTCTGATTGTATGATTATGTATATGTTCGGCCATTTTGTGTGCTATAGGTTGTAGGTACTAGGCATAAACTCTCCATGAATTGGAAAGTTTGAGTGTACCTTAAACCCAAAGGAATAGTTAATCAAAGATAAAATTTGGTCTCCTACCCTAGCCATCATCCTCGAAGAGGATGAGCATCTAGTCCATTACCTCGCCAACATTGTCAAATGTTTGTGGTCAGTTGGTCTTGCTTTTTGACTACAGTTAGGGTTTAGGTAATTGTTCTTGATTTTTGGTTTGTTTAATTTAAATTTGTTTAATAAATGTTGTTTCTGATTAATTGATGTATTAAATAAATTATTAAGTAGAAGTATTTTGATAAATAGATATAAATACATTTATTAATGATTATGGTTTATAATAAATTTAAAAGTGTAATGTACTATTAAATGAAATGAAATCAAATCAAATTATAATGAAATGTGATAATGGATAAATAGTAAAAATAATATAAAAGATAGAATGGATTTTTATGGAGCACATGCACAATTTCAAACAAATTGTTGAAAAGGAAACTTGATGTTTTATTGGATTTTTATTTTCTAAAATCAAACAGCCTTCATTTTGTAAATAATTATCCTTTTGAGAGATTTTCATGATTATGGATTTTTGTTTTTCGGGAAGAGAAGAAAATTTGGTTTGCAAGAAAATTTCATATGCTGTAATTTTGTGGGGAATTTGAAATTTATTGAAAAAATTGATTGGGGATTTTGAAGGAGGTGTTTCTCTACAAGATTGACCTTGGCATCGGATTTCTATCTCAACCAATGTTGGATTTAGGTTGGCTTGTTCCTTGTTCTTTATTTTGTTTCTCCAGTCAATGCAACCAATTTCTCTCTCCTTATACTTGTTGAAAATTATTGCTTGATTGTTTGGATTTTTTTCATAATGCTTCATAAATTCAAGATTTTTATTGCTTCCTTGCAAAATCTATCATGTTCATATTCTACAAACTTGATCTTAATAATGGTGTGGACTTATTTCTTCCCATTCTTGTCTTTTGTTTGAAAGTTTTTGAAGCCTATTCAATATATCCAATTATGTGATTCTGTTAATTCCTCCCATTTGTATTTGTTTGGAGGTTTCTTAAGCCTTTGTATGGCTATTTTAGTGCCTTCTCTCCCATCGAATTCATTGTGTTGCAGATTTTCGTATTGCTGCCATACAATTTGGAAATATTGATAAACCTTTTAATGGAATTCGATAGATATACATATATAAGCTGCCTATTTATGTATACTTGAATTTGATACCTTGTATTGAAATTTTATGTATTGTGCCAAATCATTCGCACTAGATCTTTCAGTATTTATTTTCAACAACCTATGTTTGGAGTCAATGACTTTGATTTGGGCACAAGTCCTCATGCATATGCCTTCATTGCTTAATGTTTCTCTTCTCTATGTTTTTTTTTTTGTTGTATATTGCATTTTGCATTTGATTCCTTGTGATTGTCATTTGATGTCTTCATTTAATCTTTGGTATTCGATGAAATTACCTTGTAGTGGAGGTTCGTTGTATATTCACCATGCTTGGAACTCGATATCACAAACAACATGTGTTGATTTCCTTGTATAATTTGCAAATTCATTTGTATAGACTACAATTAATTGCGTCTTGTTTGTGCCTTGCATGTTGACTTCATACTATATACTACATTTTACTTAGACTTGGAATTTGAAGTTGGTTATGTTCTGTTTACATTCGATTGGTGTAGATTTTGAATATTTCGAATACATATTATTTTGATGGTGTTTTAATTTGCTGAAAATCAGTTAGATAGATGATTCGATGAATAAACATTACTGTACACAACTAAAAAGTGGTCTGGATAAATATAGTTAATTAAATACAATTATTTGATTAATTAACCTTTAATTCATTTACTTATAAATAAATAGAAATATTTATTTATATAGTTCACATTCTATTTTCTTCTATTAAATAAACAAATTCAATAGATTTTTTTAATTTAATTATCCAATTCTTCTATCTTAATTAAATAAAAGAAATCACATAGTTTGTTTATCATCCCCTTTTATTAAATAAAAAAAATTCAATATTATTATTCAATAATATATCTTCCCTCCAAAATTGAATAAGTAAAATTAACAATTGAGCACATGTCTACAACTTTTCTCTCAATAAAGTTGAAAGATTCAAGTTGTATTCAATTTCACTTTTTCTTTCCAGCCAATTTTGGAACAAATTTTAAACAATTGGAAATAGTTGGCTTCATGGATCGACAATTTATTCTTGATCATTTGGCACAATGTTTTGTTGAGAGAAAGAATTTCCCCTTCTTCCTCACCAAATTCTTCATATTCTACCATTGATTTATCTAGATCAAATCTGAACCATTTCTTGTTGCCACATCAGAATTTACCTTTGAAAATCTATAAAAGCAACGTCTTTCTACAGGAAATAGATCCCACTTGTACGCAATTTTACTCTGTGGGAATCATATTAGAGAAATTTAGCATACAACATTTGAGTAATCAGTAATTTAGAATCATATAGAAATCATATTAGATTACAATCATGTCACAACATATCATATCAGTTGCATCTTAGTTTATAACATTTTATCATATCATTTCATATCAGTATCTCAGTATCATAGCTTTGATTACCAATCATTTCATCACAACATATCATTTAGTTTATCATTCTCATTCTCTTGGTTGTTACGACACATCGGAAGACAATTTTGGTGGATAAAATTGATACTTTAGCGCATTCAATTTATGTTATAGCGCATCTATCAATTATTTTAGCACATCTGACTATTTCTATAGAAAATTAATTTTTTTTTATATTAATCACTATTTTGTTTGTTGGAGGTACAATTGTTGGAAACATTTATGATGGTCAAAGACAAATACTACAAATTACTAATGGTATGTGCAGGGTTTTGAGTTTATCATTTCTTTCCTTTATTTAAGATATGCATCTAGCTTAAGTAAAATGATAATTGAACCCACTATTTACTATGGTTGAAGTGATAGTCTTTTTCTCTCCCCTTCAATGGGTGATCAAAAAGATAGACTCACATTTCTTTCTTTTATAACACCTTTAGAAGATCTATCGTAGTGGGAAAAATTACTCACCCTACGGGAATGACCTAAGTGAGAACAACCAAAGCCAGGTTTTCCAGCCTACTATAATCAAAAGGGAATTCAGGGAAAGTCTAAAATTATATGGAAGTGTGCAAGGTAACCATCCCCAAAGAATTTTTTCTAAAGGTTGGGAGGTCTCTTGAGGGATTTTATCTATTGCCACATTGAATAGAAACCCTATCTATGAACTTTAAGTTAGAATCTAACCGTATTAGTTTCCAAACACTTTCTTTATTGTGTTATACCAGTGAAAATTGAAAGAATCAGACTTGATTCTAGAACACACACTATATGTTTAATGAGTATATTTGAAATAACTATTTACAAACTTGTTGTTGTATGTGTAAATCATTTTCAAAAGAAATCACCCAATTAATGTACTCCATAAGACAATAAATTAGATATAGGTTCATCAATCAAAAGTTTATTTTGTGGAGTCAAACAAATTTAGTATAAAAAATGAGAGCAAAAATAGATCACCAAAATCTTGAATACTTCCAGAATAGCTCATTTTCTCTCTATTATAGCGCATTCAATTGGTTTAAGAGTGCATAGACCCATAATTTAGTGCATAGGAGGAACAATCTAACACATAGGAGGAACAATCTAACACATAGAAAGAAAATTCTAGCACATAGGAGGAACCGTACAATGCGTCCAACCTGTTTAACAACACATCAAAACATTCTATTAGTGTATCTATCAATTCTTTTAGCGCATCTAAAGATTGTTATAGCACATCCACAAAAGTAAAAACTAGAGAGTTGTTTTCACAATCTATTAGACTTTTTAACATCAAAATTAGATCCAAGAAGTAGATCCTTTGAAGATTTGGTTAATAAGTTTATAAATCAATACTCCTATAATATACAACATGATATCACAATGAAGGATCTTTGCAATGCTAAACAAAAGAAAGGTGAAATATTTCTCTCATTTTTGCAAAGATGGAGAAGGTTGTTTGCAAGATATCCACGTTCCATACCTGAAAAGGAAAAGATGGAACTATTCATTGATAATTTAAATGATGAAATGAGTTATAGACTTGAACTACAATGTCCACCTACATTCGAGAAAATTATTGAAAATGGTCTCAAGATAGAAGAAGCTTTGGTCAAGAGAGGATTCCTAATAGAATACAATAAGGGATCAAACAATGCAAATTCCTCTAATCACAACAACAAAAATGATAAACCAAAGTTTTGGAAAAAATATAGAAATGATAGAAACAATGATGTTGTGATTGAAACACAAAACACAAAACCAATATTCAATTTAATAGCAGTCGCCACTAAGACAACTCAAGAAAACAACCAAGGGAGAATTATAAATGAAAACAAAAACAAAAATTCAAACAATGTTGGATCTAAATCATTACCATTCCTAAAGCCATCAAATTGGAGGAAATTCACATCTTTAGGACAATCATTGGAATAAACATTAAAAGAACTTATTGAAGCCAAACTTGTAACATTACAAGAGTCATAAAATTGGGCTAACATAGAGATACAAACATATCACAAGAAGAAATGAACAATAAATTAAGCATTCATGCAAAATACACATGCAATTTATGACTTACAGATTTTGGAGAACAACAATTTTAAAACCCTCCAATCTTTTATAAAACGGAGCCAAAAGTGATTATTTTTAGAATATTCTGCTATCAAACCAACCACGGAGCCGAAGGAAATGATTTTTAGAATAGTCTTGTGTCAAACCAACATCACAATGGCTCTTTTGACAGTGCAACTTAATCAATGTATTTTCTCACACTTTTTGGAGTATACTTTCCCACACTACAATATTGAATATCACATTTACTTCCTCCATCACCATCATACAACAACATGATGATTCATTAAACCTCACACAAGAAAAAACTTACCATTCTACTTCCACATATTGAGGCAACCAAATCCACCACCACCAATCGATGTAATTAGAAAACTCCACATCATCATAAACAACCCCAGGGAACTCACCATCGATCGAGAAATTTTTGACGTCGAGAAATTCCATTCATGATTGGGCTGACAAAAATCTCAATGAAAATTTCAAACATATAGCCTATTGGCTAATAAAAAGAACTCATGAGTTTAACCTAAGTAATTAAAGTAATAAGGGACCTAAAGATTAATTAATGATTAATTAATTATCAAGTGATGACCTAATTACTCCAACACCCTCGCTTAAGATCAAATTAGGGAGAACCTAAAAATCCCTAATGAAGAATGCAATGATGGATGCAAGGATGGTTCCTAGATACAAGTCATTTTGATTTACCCATGTATAAACAAATTAATCTCTCATAACTAGAGAAAATGAGAAAACCACAAGGGAAAAGCTCCTCTCTAAAAGAAAGAAGATGAAATAATTATACTAGTGAAAGAGGGATAGAAGGAGGACTCAATGTGACCCCCTTAGGATTACTTATGTCACACAAATACAATATATATCCACCAATAGGAGAGAGAAAATGAGGATATGAATCCCCCCATAAAGAAGTAGCTCATGTGTCAATGATGAACACCTGAAGATAGAATATGATCCGCTACCTGCAAAAAACATTCCTCCCATTAGGAAGAAATAGATATAATTGGATAAGCCAATCCAAATGGATGGGTGAATTAGGAATCCTAATCCAAATTATTTGTGCCTCTTAAATGTGCTCAAGTTTCCTCATGTTGGAAACATATGATGCCAATCCAAAACCTAGTGAGGATTGATGTAGAACAAGTTGCCAAGGTGATGAAGTTAGTAGTCCAACAATGATGATGAAAATTTCAACAAAGAGGAGATGAATATCCTCAAACTAATCCTCTAAATCCATAGTATAGGAATCTAGAAATAAGGATGATATGCGTGCAAGATATGAATCCTAAGTAGTTGTGTTAGGGAGATGATGTATGTCCTAATGTACTGAAGAAATAGGGGCCAAGGATGTGGCAATATGATTTTGATCAGGAACTATAGAATATGGTGATAAAGTTTCAATCTAAAGAGTAGGTACATGAAGGAAAGTCTTTTAACCATTATAATATGCAAGACCTATGCTATACTCAAGCTCCTCTAAATTATTGTCATCAAATTGTAAGAAATTTGCATCTACAAGAGGAATGAGATAATCTATAGTAGGATCCTCTAAGAATGGAGAGATGTGAGGGTCTCCATGGATCTCCCAAAGTCAAGTCCAAATTGTATGGGGAAAATCAATTTCTAATACAACACACACAGTGTCAAGATAAAAAATTAGAACAAACAACCCCTAAACAATGTTCATTTCTAATACCCCATGTCGAATAACCTCTTGATGCATCTAGTTTAGGTATGAGTCCATAAAGATAAGGAAAATGATCAAGCTACCTAAGATGGCTCAATAGTTTATTTCATTAAGAATCATAGTTATCTTTTTCTAGGATGAGCATAAAAGGATGAACAAAAAACTCATGATACTTCTTCAAATGATAAAATTAGAGACTAATAACTTCAATACATATAAAGCATACCAAATGTAATCATCTCATGCAAACAAATCCTTTCTTGGTGCCAACACTTCCAAGTAAATGATCTAGAAATGTGAAATCATAAAAAACCAAATAAAAGGTATCTAGGGCCAATTCTAGAAAAGTTGCATAAATGGATCTAAAGATCTCTAAAATATCTTTTGAATGCCATTGGAATTGTAAAAGTTAGAGATTTTGGTGAAAATTTATGAGTTGTAGAGTGCAAAATGAAGATCTTACTTTGACTAAGTCTATAATACACCAGTAGTAAAATTTTATGATAAGACCCACACCACTTGAAAGTGCTTAGAAATAATTTTTTTATGATATATCTTGTTTGCCCAATTTTGACACCGTATGCCCAAGATATGATGAAAAGAAGAAAATCACACCTTTAGGGAAAAAAGGGGCTAGGAGGTAGCAATGAGGGGTCATACGGTTGTTGATATAGTGCTAACATCAACATGCCATCAATGGTGAATATTTCAAAATATTAAATTTTCCTAGAAAAAAGTGCTCGATCACCTAAAAAGACCTAAGCCAAAATATGCTTCTCTGGCATCAAAATATTCTAATTGTGCGGGTTGCCACCAAAATATTTAGAGATAATATTCACTCTATTTTGGGGACACAAAATTTTTGAGGGCAATGACCGATATTTATTGAGCTTTGGGATATTAGTGTCGAGTGGTAGTTTGAAGTGTCATTAGCTTGTAATTAAAGGCTTGCATCTGCAATTAAAAATGACCTATTGTAATTGGATTGTAGTACACCTCGGGCCATGCATGCACTAAAAAATGTTTTTGATTGCTCCTTTTTTAATTTTCAAAAAAATCTTTTGATTGATTTTTTGATTAACTTTTGATTATATAAAAAAATATTAGTGAAACCATTTTTTTTAAAACCTGATGGAAGAACTTGTAGATGTGGATATGTGTAGGATCATGATGGGCAAAAAAGTGGCAATATGATGGGTATGTGGCTGGCAACTTTTTTTTAACCCAAAATTGATGAAACAAAAAGGGTTTTTAAAGGAGATTCTCAGCTTTCTATAAATATAAATTATGCTTTACCTTGAATTTCATAAGTAATTATTATTCATTTTTTATTTGAATTACAACTAAAGTCTTGATTGATAGCCTAATTGAAAAAAATCTATATCAATCAAACAGTAACACATTTTTTCAATCCAAAACATGCGTTACATTCTATTCTTCGCATACTATAGGATTACAAAAAAATAAAGAATTTCATGAAGTTTTGACCAAGTTAAGGTGGTCAGACATACAAGTTTTTAATATTTTTCAAAAGTTGTAATATAAAATTCATAATTAATTATTTACTTTGAAAATTTTTACAAAAAATATGTATCACATTGGGACATGATTCCTCTACTTATATCTAAAATATTATAGAAAAATATTATCATTTTATTGTGCTAAGGATGGTCAGAAAAACACCAACTTCTTATTTTTTCCCTGAAATTTAAGTACTACTGCATTGAAATTTCAAATTTTCACCAAATAGATTTATTTTTTAAACAAACCTAGTTTAGAAAATACATTCAATTTTATAGAAATTTTATTATTACATATTTTTTAAATAATATAGATAACTTATTCAAATTTTTACGTTGAGTTTCCTAACTCTTATTTTTTGATTTCTTTGCTACTTAAGGGCCTATTTTTTCCATGATGATCTTGCACATAGCCATGTATTTGATGCAAAAAGTGAATTTGGGAGTCGTACAACCATATCAATTTCTATATAGCAATCTCAAACACCTAATAAAAATTCCTTTTTAAAACTGCACCAATTTTGACCAAACAACAAGTATTAATTTTTTCATTGTTTTAGACTCAACAGTGATGCCAATTTCATCCTTAGTTGAGTCGATTTTCCCTCAAGGCTAGATCTCTCAAAATTTGGATAGAAAGTTACAAATTTGGTGCTTTGATACCATTTTGGAGTTGATAGTGAACCCCACAACTCCTAGTAATCATTTGCAACTAAAATGTCTATCACATATGAGATATCAAAATAATCGATTTTCTATGCAACCACGAGAGAAATAATTGATCCAGAAAACCATCCGATATGATTTTTGTATTGAATAATGAATATGAAAAATAATTACAATGAATTATTAATCCTTATAAAAGCAAGAAATAAAAACCTAGGTGAGGATTTGATTAAATTGTGACAAGTGTCTTAATCTCCTGGAATGAGACAACTTGACCCATATTTAACCCAATCTATTAATAAAAAAGATCTCCTAATTTTAGTTTAATTAATTAAAGTAATAAGGAACCTAATAATTAATTAATGATGAATTAATTATCAAGTGATGTCCTAATTACTCCAACAAAATATTTTAGCTTAATGGATTAGTTTATAGTGCACCACATTTATACATTTTCATAGGGCTTGAGAATGTTTGAACAAAATAAATTCTTAGGCATAGACTATTAGATTATGGTGATCTAGAAATGCCAAATTTTTTTCAAGAAGAGCTATAAAAGTAGATATACAAATTGTTAGTATGATCAATTTTCTATCTATAAGTTATCCTCATCCTTAAGTCAATGCAATAGAGATTATATTTGATTCACTTAAAAATATTCATCTTTATAATCTTAATGATCTTTCTTTTGAAAAAGCTCACTGTTGAGAAAAATGTGTCTCAACTTCTAGTTTGAAGCCTTAGAATTCAAGGACTTGGCAAAAAAGTATTGTTTTTGACCTTTACTGCTTTACTACGGTGGATATAACTGGCCCTATCAGTACAATGGTGACAACCTTGGTGGTTACAGCCTTACCGTGTGCGGTAAGGCCACTGATGGTTTGGCCAATAGTTACCACCGCACCGTGAGAGGTGGGTCCTCTCACGGTGGTGGCCGCAGTGAGTCCCACTTGCGGTCGGTCCAGTGGTCACTGTCGCACCACGGGAGGTGGGTCTACTCACCATGGTGGTTGCAGTAAGACCACCAACGATTTGGTTGATGGTCACTACCCTACCACGGGGTGGCCTAGCGGCCTTCACGGTAGTGCGGTTTGATTGCCAGTGGCTCCCTAGACAGTTTACCACCATACCATGGTAAGGGAAGTCGATCGTAGTGGTAGCATATGAATCTTAAGGTAGAGCTCAGTTAAGTGGTAGGGTGAGCTCGGATGAGATCACCACTCTACCGTGGTTGGGTCAGACGAACTCAACGGTAGTGCAATAGATAGTGAGGTGAGCTCGGATGAGCTCACTGCCATACCACAACAAGATGAAATAGACTCAGTGGTAGCGTGGTTAGAGCTCAGGTGAATGCGGAGCTTAGTCAACCGAGCTTGACTGAGTTGGCAAAAAACTCAAGAGTATTCAATGAATGAAGGACTGGCACGTGGCTCAATGTCAGAGTGTTGATCGGCTAAAATCCAAAATAGTCTAAAAATAGTAAATACAAGGTGTGTTCGACTAAAAGACAGAACCCGATTATGGCAAGGTATTAAATGCTTGGGTGGCTTGATGAAAAGAAAATTTGTCAGTGTAGATTGGTAGCATGATTGGTTGGAACATTTAATTGGGATGTATGAAATTTTAAGTTGAATACATTTTTATATTTGGAAAACCAAAAGGTGACTGTTGTAAGAGGTTGAGTAAGTAAGTTGATGCAAGTTAGTGAGAACACTAGATACTTAGAAAAAGTATTGTAACAGTGTAGATAACTGAGTGAATGCTGCTATGAGTTGATCAGAGAGTGAAGATTGAGAGTTTTGTATGTAATATCTTATTTCTGTAATACAAAATAGTCTTTCCTTTCTTGTGGTGATTTTTTCACCTAAAAAGGTTTTCCTACATTAAATACTTGTGTGAACTATGAATGCTTATATATTTTGTGTTATCTCATTTATGTTGTTTGTATTCATCTCAAGTAGTTTTAAGAAGCTATTAGAACCAATTTTTTCTCTTCTCCTCTATTGTATTAGTGTTAAGGGAATGTATTTTGCACTGTTGGGTCAATATATCCACCCTCATTTTCCCTTCAAGTGGTATCAGTGTCTGGCCAGTTGTGCTATCCTTAATAGAAAAGGTTAGTTTTTTGTGCTAATATTGTTTTAATGGGAGTCTTAAATTGCTAAAACTTGTTTCTATTTGAGATGGCAAGTACATCAAGTAGAGTAGAGATTGAAAAGTTTAATGGCAGAAACTTAGAGCTATAGAAACTCAAAATGGATGACTTGTTGGTGGATAGAGACCTCTGGATTGAAGTGTCTAGAACTATGCCACAAAGTATGAAGCAAGAGGATTGGGACCTTGCTGATAGAAAATAAAGAGGTTTGATAAGACTGAGTCTGGCCAATTCTGTAGTCTTGAATGTCCATGAGGAGAAGTCTACAACTTCTTTATGGAAGAAGCTTGGTGATATTTATCAAGAAAAGTCTTTGGTAAATAAGTTATTCTTGAGGAATAATTTGTACTCCTTGAAGATGGAAGAAGGTGCATCTGTTGTAGGCCATCTGAACTCGATTAATATGAGTGTTACTCAACTAGTGTTTGTAGGTGTAAATATTGAGGAGGAGGATCATTACATGCTCCTATTGAGTTCATTACCTGATAGTTGGGATCATCTTGTGATGGCCATTAGAAGTAATACCACTACTTTCAATATGGAAGATGTTGTTGCCTCATTGTGATCTGAAGAGATACAGAGGAAGTCTTCAGAGATGGCCAAAGAGGCTCTTGCTATTCGAGGCAGACCAAAGGAGAAAGGCAAGAAAAAGGACAAGAAGTCCAAATCCAAATCTCTAGGGAGATCAAAGTCTCTTGGTAAAAATGCCAAGGTAAAATGCTAGAACTGTAGGCAACCTGACCACATTCGAAAGGATTGCAAGGAGGAGAAGAAGAACACTTTAGAAAATGACTTTTCTCAGAGTGATGCAAAAGCCTTCATTGCAGCCTTGGAAACTCAGGCATTAGATGTCTAGTAGGTTGACTCATGTGCATCCTTTCACATGAAATCCCATAGAGAATGGTTCTCTAAATGCAAGAAGTATGAGGATGGAAAGGTGTACTTGGCAAGTGATTCAACGTTAGAGATTGTTGGTAGAGGAAGAGTCAAAGGGATTGGTGGCATAGTCCACATTCTAGGTCTAGCTCAAAATCTTCTTTTTGTCAGTAAGTTAAATGATATTGGTGTTGAAGTTTCTTTCTCTAGTAGAGGATGTAAAATGGCTACAGGTGCAATGGTGTTGGTTAAGGGTGTTTGTATTGGCACTCTTTACAAGCTAGATGCACATCCTTTTCAATGTAATAGTTCCTCGACAAAGTCAAGCAATGTTGCTCTTGTAGTGGAAGATGAAGACACTTTTCTATCTGCAAATGCTTTGGAGGTAAAAATCCCAGCAGAGAAGACTATGAATGTGGCATCATAGATTAGGTCACATAGGTGAGAAAGGTTTAAAAATCTTGTAGAAGGGTTTGATGATTGTAACCTTGAGTTCAATTTTTGCAAACATTGTATTTATGTAAAACAAAACCATGTTTCATTTTACTCTAGTCCTCATAAATATTTTGGCATACTGGATTATGTTCATTCTTATGTGTTTTGTCTAGTTAATGTTCCTTCATTATTGAATTCTAGATATTATGTTTCTTTTATTGATGATTGTTTGAGAAGAGAATTTGTATACTTTCTTAAAAGTAAATCAGAAGTGTTCAATTGGTTTAAAGAATTTAATTCTTTGGTAGAGAATCAGACTAGAAGGAAAATTAAATTTTTGAGGACAAACAATGGTGGTGAATTTTGTTCTGCATATTTTGAAAGGTATTGTACTGATCATGGAATTAAAAGGCATAAACCAACACCTTACACTCCACAATAGAATGGAGTTTTTGAAAGGTTGAACAAGACGTTATTGAGGCTACAACATGTTATCTGGTAAATCGATCTCCTTTCTATGCTCTTATTGATAAGACACCTTTGGAAGCATGGTCCGGTAAGAATCCCTCTCTGAGGCATGTTCGTGTCTTTTTCTATGAGGCATATTTTTATGTACCAAATGAAAATAGACCAAAATTGGATAACAAGGCTGTCAAATGTATTCTCATAGGCTATGGCATTGGTGTGAAGGGATACAAGCTTTGGAACCCTGTTACTAAGAAGGTTTTGTACATCAGGAGTGTGATATTTCATGAGCTGAAACCTTTAGTAAGTGATCAACAGCTTGAGAAAAATCAGAAAGACAAGAAGAAGGATGCAGTTGAGATTCCCCAAACTCCAAAAAGGGAAGAGCTACATGATGTACTTGAGACTGAGGAGAGTTCAAGTAGCTCTGAGATTTTTGATGATGAAGAACCACAACCTCAGCCTGTAAGAATATCTGCACGAGAAAAAAGGAAACCTGAAAGGTATGGTTTCTCTATATTAGATTCAAAATGTTCCTGTTCTTTAATTACTAGCAATGATGAGCCTATGACTATAAAATAAGTAATCAACATTTCTGATTCGAATTCTTGGATAGAATCCATGAATGGAGAAATGGTTTCATTGAAGAAGAATGAAACCTGGGATTTGGTACCACTTCCTGAAGGGCGAAATCCTGTTGGATGTAAGTGGGTATTCAAAAAGAAGACATGCCTTGATGGTAGTGTTGAGAAGTATAAGGCACAATAGGTTGCAAAGGGATTTTCCCAAATTGAGGGAATTGATTATGGAGAGATTTTTTCCCCTATAGAAAAGCTGACATCCATCAGATTTTTGTTGTCATAGGCAGCTATGTCTGACTTTAAATTTGAGAAGATGGATGTGAAGACAAAATTTCTCCATGGCGAGCTCGAAGAAGAAATTTATATGTCCTAGCCTGAGCATTTTGTTGAAAAAGGTAAACAAAATTTGGTCTCTAAGTTAAATAAATCTCTGTATGGTTTGAAACAATCTCCTAGAATGTGGTACCATAAATTTGACACATTTGTGTGTCAGTGGGATTTGTAAGATCAAAATTTGATCATTGTGTTTATTATAAATCTTAAAATTATCATGTGCTTGTTATTACCCTATACATGGATGATATGTTATTCATAGGAAATAGCAAGTCTATGATTTCTAATCTTAAATCATAGTCTTCGACAAAGTTCAAAATGAAAGATCTTGGTGCAACAAGGTATATTCTAGGAATGGAGATAACTAGGGACATAATAAGTAGAAAGGTATGGGTAAGTCAGAGTAAGTATGTGAACACAATTCTAGAGAGATTTGGGATGAATGATTGCAAGCAATTAGTTGTTCCAATCATGCAAGGAAGAAAACTATATGTTGAAGACTGTCTAAAGTGTTCTACTAAGATGGAAGACATGACCATTGTGCCATATGAAAGTGCTATTGCCAGTTTAATGTATGCAATGGTCTATACAAGACCAAACATTTCCCAAGCAGTGGGAGTTCTAAGCCATTTTATGAAAAATACAGGAAGATCACATTGGGATGTTGTGAAGAGAGTGTTCATGTATTTGAAGGGGACTTCAAACTATGCTCTGTGTTACCATGGCAATTTGGTTGCAGCATAGAGAACAATCAACATTCAAGGATATGTTGATTTTGATTGGGTAGGGGAAATTGATAGCAGAAGATCCACCAGTGGATACACATTCATGCTTAATGGTGGACCAATCAGTTGGATGAGCAAGCGATAAGCTGTAGTCACTTTATCCATGATAGAAGCAGAGTACATGGTAGCAACTCACACCTGCAAGGAGGTTGTTTGGCTAAACCATTTGTGTTCAAATATCATTTTTAATGCAGGGTAGATTATAATCTGTCGTGACAGTCAGAGTGCCATTTGTTTGGCAAAGAACTCAAATTTCCATGTCAGGATGAAGCACATTGATGTGCAGTATCACTTCGTGAGAGACATGGTTGAAGATAAAAAGGTCAGTTTGGAAAAGGTCGACACCTTGAGGAATGTTGTAGATGCATTAATGAAGCTGATTAGCACAGACAAGTTCAGATGGTGGGCATAATCGATGGGACTTGGGGCCTATGATCATTAGTAATTTTTGTAGAGTCTGGAGGAAGTTGAAAGCCTTCACCAAGTGGGAGCATGTTTAGAAAAATGTGTCTCAACTTCCAGTTTGAAGCCTTAGAATTCAGGGACTTGGTGAAAAATTGTTGTTTCTGACCTTTACTGCTTAACCACGGTGGCTATGACTGGCCCTAGCGATACCGTGGTGATACACCTTGGTGGTTACCGCCTTACCACACGCAGTGAGATTGCTCACCGCGGTGGCACAATAAGGCCACTAGTGTCCTTGTCGGCAATTACCGCCGCACCACGAATGATGGGTCCTCTCACTGTGGTGGATGTTTTGAGGCCCACCTATGGTTAGTCCAACGGTTATCGCCACATTGCAAGTGGTGGGTCTACTCACTGCGGTGTCCGTAGTGAGAATGCTAGTGGTGAGCCTAGTGGTTACCACTGCACCATAGGTGGTGAGCTTGCTCACCGCGATGGTTGTAGCAAGATCACCAAAGGTTCAGTCAGCAGTCACTGCCCTATCACGAGGTGGCCTGGCAGCCTCCACGATAGCACGGTTTGACCACCAGCAGTTCCCTAAATAGTTTACCGCCATAGCGCGGTAAGGGATGTCGATCGTAGCGATAGAATGGAAATGTTAATGTAGAGCTTAGTGAAGTGGTAGGGTGAGGTCAGATGAGCTCACCGCTATACCATGATCGGGTCGATCGAACTTGGTGGTAGTGTGGTAGATGGCGAGGTGAGCTCAAATGAGCTCATCGCCATATCGCAGCAAGATGAAATAGACTTAGCAGTGGTGCAGTTAGAGCTCAGGTGAGCTCGGAGCTTGGTCAACTGAGCTTGACCGAGCTAGAGGAAAATTCAAGAGTGTTCAACAAATGAAGGATTGGCATGTGGCTCAGTGTCAGTTTTGATTGGCTAAAAACCTAAATAGTGTAAAAATAGTAAATACATGGCTTTTTTGACTAAAAGATAAAACCTGATTATGGCAAGGAATTGAATGCTTGAGTGGCTTGATGAAAAGGAAATATGTCAGTGTACATTGGTAGCGTGATTGGTTGATCGATGCATGAACCTAAAGTCAGTGATTGGTTGGAACATTTAATTTGGATGTATGACTTTGTAAGTTGAATACACTATTATATTTGAAAAACAAAAAGGTGACGGTTGTAAGAGGTTGAGTAAGTAAGTTGATGCAAGTCAGTGAGAACATTCGATACTTAGAGAAAGTATTGTAATAGTGTAGATAACTGAGTGAATGTTGTTGTGAGCTGATGAGAGAGTGAAGAATGAGAATTTTGTATGTAATATCTTATTGTTGTATTAAAAAATAGTCTTTCCTTTGGTGTGGTGGGTTTTTTACTTGAAAAGGTTTTCCCACATTAAATACCTATGTCAACTGTGGATGCTTATATATTTTTTGTTATCTCATTTACATTGCTTGTATTCATCTCAAGTAGTTTTTAGAAGCTATTAGAACTAGTTTTTTCTCTTCTCCTCTGTTCTATTAGTGTAAAGGGAATGTATTCTGCATTGTTCGGTCAATACATCCACCCTCGTTTTCCTTTCACTAACACTTGTTTTCTTGTGATTAAAGTAAATAGGGATTTTGAAAGGGCCTAGACCCTTGTTCAAAATTGATGATGAAAAATTAAATATAAAAAAATTACAAATGGAAACCATCAGAAAACAACAACAAAAAATCCACACCATAACTAAAAATAGTAACAAAATGGAATAAAATACTTGAATATCAACCAACCCAAATTCGAGGTGATCTGCAATTAAACTGTTCCAATTTGATCTTTGTTTAACCTCAACCATATTATTCTTAGTAAGCGAAAATTCTTCTACACTAATCTCCTTTTTTTTGAAAATCCAAGCAGGTTCATAGAGCCACAATAAACCTTGTCTCCTAACCTTGAAGCTTGTCTTTGAAAAGGGGTGTCCATCATAATTTAGTCTACTAGAGCATTCCCCCTACTTTATTCCTTCCATACCTCCATAATAGTGATGTTGAAATCCTCATCAACAAATAGCAGTTGTTCCTTTTTACCCCAAATGGAATGGTATTTCTTTTTTCTTAAGGAAATAGGAACAACATGACTCACTTTGAAGCAAGAATGACAAATAATTTTTGATGAGTCCTCAAATTCAATATTCTACACCCAATCACCCAACCTAGATGTTAAGGTAATTTTTGAAGGGAGCGCCTTATTATCTTCCATAAGAGCATAAAATCTAGAAAATAATAATTTTTTCTTCAATTTTATGACTATATCAACTAATATACTACCCAATAGTATTAGCAATTCCCATACAAATCTCTTCATCCCAATATTCTAATGATGTCCACAGAAATCTAACCCAAAATAGAAACTTGATGATGTTATAGTAACACTTGATTGTTTCTGCGCACTAAAAAGACTAGATTCAATGAAATATGAGATTTTAGATCAACCTTTGTAAGGAAATATGATTTCCTTTTTATGGATCTTGGTCACTTAATTTCTAAAGTGTTGTTTAAAATAGTTCACATGAGAAATATCCCCATTCTACTATTGGAATCAACTATAGACATGAAAAGGATAAAGAACAATATTTCCTACATGGGTGATCTTCATGGTAGCATTATACTTTTTGTTAGATAAATTATTTTGATTGGAAATATGAACTAAGAAGAGGGTTTTAAAAGGACCCCAAAACCTTGTACATCAAGAAAGACAACAAAAACATGAAACTACAACCAAAAAAGAAATGGACCTTGAAAATAGAAAGGCCACCAAGAAATAAATAAATAAAACTACAACAAAGGGATAAACATAATAATAATCAACGAGTTTTGAATCCAAAGCTCACCTAGGTGCTCTAAAGTGGAGTTAAAGATTGATTTGTTTGGGTCATCATGCCTTTTTGAAGAAGATCTAGGATCAATGAAAGGACACACCGTAAAATCATCTGGTTTTCTATATCCTTATAGGTGGAGAACCTTACATCTCTTGTGGAACCCAAAGTTGCAATATCCAACTCCTTTCCTTTATTCCTCAAAGAAGAGGACTCTTTAACAACATTTTGAAACTATTTCCCATTATAAAGAGAAGGAATGGTAATTTTTGTCGAAATATGATGTTTCCCTTTGATATCTTCGCAAGAATGGGAGAAGTTTCTAGCTTTACGGAAATAAAAGAAAATATACAAGGAGGACTTGTAATGAATTCTTTTGTCTCAAACAATGAGTTCAAAACATAATGTTATTGTGTTTGACAACAAGTTATCAATATCAACACCCACACAAAATCTAGCAAAAAACCAAATATTTCGTAGATTTTGTGACATTGTTAATAGATAAAAATTTACTTACGTAATTAGCTATACCTCATATGATCTCTTCATCCCAAAATTTTAATGAAAGCCTTGAGAACATAACCCAAATAGAGACCATATTAAAATTTCCTCAACGACATCAAAGCGAGTAGACCCTATTAATAGTATCAATGTGTTCTAAAAATATTTTTGGTGACATATTTAATATGAGGAATAATTTGGAACTCATCATCCTAGATTAGATGGAGAATGATCCCAAAATAGTGGGAATAAATATTGCAATTTATTCCAGGTCCCCTATAAGACTCTTTTTTGTATTGGGTATCTCCAAGAACAAAAATGAATTTTATAAAGGGAAAAGTTCTTTGTATATTCAGTTTGATAAGAAAATAATACAGAAATATTCCTCTTGAATCTAAGCTGACCCATTCTTTGAGAAATGGTATCAGGGTTGAATGTGAACTGAGCAAGTCAGAAAAGAATTTTCTTCCTTTTGCTGTTTGTCAAAGCAAGCTTATATTTAAAGCACTAAAATTAATTCATTCTTTATCTCTTTAGAAACAACTGGCATAAAATAATATAGAGCAGATACTCATCCTACCTAATACACTGTTTGGAAATGAGCAACCGAGCAATCCGAACCTTCCATTTGAGGTAATAATATACAGTAATCATGTATGTTAATCATTGAGAAAGGTATTATAATGAAAGTTAAATTTACTGTTAAATGTCCAATCATTGAAAACTGAAAACCGACATGTGAAAATTAATTAATTATCATTTCTACTCAAAAGTCAACACCCTATACTGCGTCCGAGGATTCATTTTTTCTGGATCTAAGGGTATAAGAAAAGTATTTTTTAATTGAATTAAAGTTCATTATAGAAGTATAACACGACAAAAGAAAGAGCCACTAGCAGCTAAGAGACTAATATCAAAATCAAACTTCAACACAAAGGAAACGTCGACCATCCAACCAGTGAAACAAAATAAACACAAACATTCAAAGCAGAGAATTTACACTCATTTTAATATATAAAATAATTAAAACTTTAACTTCATTTATTAAAAAGATTAGTTAAAGTTATAAAATCAATGTTAAAATCTTTTGGGATCTTAGACTTTCAAACATGATTAGTTAAAGTTATAAAATCAATGTTAAAATCTTTTGGGATCCTAGGATTTCAAACAGGATTAGTAAAAGTTATAAAATCAATGTTAAAATCTTTTGGGATTTCAAGTAAGATTGGAACAATTAAGAAACGAATTAAACAATGAAAATACCAAAAAAAAAAACTAGAACAAAATGTATTCATAGACAACACAAATTTTGGGTGAAAGACAAACCTTGCTCCATTCAAAGCTTACCCAAATCGAAAGAAATCCCAACAAGGCACATGCAGCTTCTTTTAGCACTCTTCCAATCTCAAACTTATTTATAAATTTGTCACTATTTACACATACCATTTGGTGAAAGATAAAAAACAGTGAACCTGATCTCCCAACTAGACAACCACTCAAGTTGACAATTTCATTTGTTGATTGAAATCAATTAATGTTTATAAAAAAATCAATTGAAATACTACAAATAAATGACTTCAATTTGCATTCATCATTCGATTTCAAATTCAATTAATTGATTTCAACCTAAAAAAATTACATTATAAAATATACAAAATTTAATTTGACATAATTTTCTTCGCTCCTCTGTTAGTGTTCTTTAACACTCCATTCACCTCCTGGATTCTTTACATCTGCTCTCTGTCAAATTTTCTTTTGCGTACACTTATTCTTTCTCTTTATTATGCTACGACCTCCTTTGGTCTTGTTTAACATTAACTGTTAATGAATTGCCAATTTTAATTGGCTCCACCCCTCTCTGAAATCCTTTTCTTCACTTTATCATGGCCACGACTTGGAGCTTTAAACTCTACAAATTTTATTTTCCATGTCCTGCCTTCTTTTTCCCTTTAATAAAAATTTCTCACCATTCAAATTGGGCATCACACTCTCCTTCATGAATGCTGACCTTTTCCCTGCGTGGATTTTATCTCTTTCTCATTCCTGTTAAACCCTCTTCATGGGAGCAACACTATCTTCCCATTCCAATGTGCTAGTTATTCACTTCATGGTTTTGCTGAACCAATCAACTCCCTACCTTTAAATGAGGCACGATATGCTATCTCTCCTTCTGTGATGATATCCATCTACAATTTTGCTTCTTATCGGTAGACTCTTTTCCCTCTATTTGGTGCAACCACTCCTCCTTCCACCTCTCCTCTAAGTCACCCCATTTTTTCATATGTGGCATGCCTTTTTTTTTTATCCTCTCTTGCCCGTTCTTTTCTCTTTTTTATCTCTGAAAACTTTTCCTCTTCCCATGCCAGCCATGACCCTCTATTTTCCTTTTGGCATCGAATCATGTAAATTTTATTCTCCCTATCAGTCGCACAACCTTGTCCCTTTCTCTTCTACGTCACCATGGACTATCATTTCCTATCTTTTCCATGCCCATCCATCTCCTTTTCTTTGGCTTCAGTCTATGATATCTAGCGAGGTCCTCCTTTTTACAGATTTTTAACCCAACAAACTGAACAATTAAATGGTGTCCCCAATACCAATGCCAATCTCGATGAACTAGATGGAAGTTATTTCAACTGAATCGAATGTCATTTAATTCGCTCCATAATCCACCATCAAAATTGAGTTGAACGATAATTCAAAAATGGAAAACATTGGCAGATCTAAGGAAAATTGAATCACTCACTCCACACAATTATCATACATGGAAGGTAAAATTGACTCAATTGTTACAATCTAAAGGTCTATGGAAAATGTTAGAAGCACAACAACCTGATTTCACAAGGGAATATGAAAAATTTACCCATATATGTAAAATAGATGAAGCAAAAGGGCTCACTGGCTTACATGTATATGATAACTTATTGTTTCATATTGCAGAGTGTAAAAACCCTAAGAATGTTTGAGAAAAACTTGAAGAATTTTATGGTAAATTCAACCATTTCCTCTCTCTAGATGCATTTCCTTCTATTCGAGATTTTCTTGCATAGTTCAAACTGCTTTTGTCACAATTAAAAGGGTGTGGGCATGATAAATTTGATGATGAATGTATCTTCTTGATTATTTCTAAGTTAAGATGCCCTTATCAAGTGGTCAATTCCACTTTCTATTCTACTATGGATGCCATGGGGAAAGATTACAAAATTCCTTCTTTTTAGTTGTTTTGTGAGCATCTTACTAAGGAGAACATCAATTTGGTTCAATTGGATGCATTACCTAGTTCTTAGAATCAAACTCTAATGGTTCAATCTTCTCAAGGTAAATGAAAGAATAAGAAGCAGCCCAAGAAAAAATCATCTTCATGTAGTGAGTCTTCCTCCAAATCGAAGAAGAATAATAATCAAAAGTCCACTCCATCTCCTTCTTCTTCTACCTTTGGAGATTCTTCTTCGAAGTCCAAGAAAATGAAAGGAGATACTTGTTAATTTTGTGGAGAAATTGAGCATGATGAGCCTCATTGTTTCAAGAGACTAGAGGTCTTGGAGGAAGCTATGAGGAAACATAATATGTTAGTTACTGCCTAAGTCTTCTTTCATGGGAAAATAGAAAGTTCAATTGGCATGTGCCATTCATTCATCTATTGATAGCTGGATTCTCGATTCAGGTGCTTCACATCACATGGCCAATTCATGCAATCTTCTTGATTCCAGTGCTCATACTTCTACTTCTCATATTTCAATTGGGAACTCTTCACATATTCTATTTTTAGGGATAGGCTTCGTTCAAATGCTAGATGGATGAATTGAGGATGTTCTTGTTCTTGATATTTAACAAAATATTTTGTCCATACATGATAGTTGTCATTCTGGAGAGGGAAAGACTTCTTAGTTTACTCTATAGAACTATATTATTTGATAGTTATAGGATCTTGAGAAGATTTTTGCTATAGGGATAGTTGGTCATGAGAACCATTTGTATCAATTTGATGGCTTTGAGTCTTCATCGGGTTAATATTTTATTTCTCATGTTGATTCAATGAAAAAACTTTGGCATGAAATATTTGGGTACTTGAACTATAGATATCTTCAGAAGATGCATGTACACAACTTAGTGGTTGGTCTTCCTATGACATTCGATATAAATGGAGTTTGTCAAGGTTGTGCTCTCGGAAAACAACACCAAAATCCTTTTCCTTAGGTTCAAGCTACACATGTAACCTCACCCCTTGAGTTGGTCCATAGTGATATCATGTCATTCCCAACTCCTTTTCAATGATGATTTTTCTTGATGCACATGGGTCTATTTTTTAAAGCTCAAGAGTGAGATTCTCACCATCTTCAAGACCTTCAAAATATTTGTGGAGAATAAGTAAGGTCTTTCTCTTTGATAGATATACACAGATAATGGGGGGGAGTATGTCAATTGGGCATTTCAAGATTTATGCACTGATCATGGTATTCTTCATCAGCACAAGGTCTGTTACATTCCTCAACAGAATGGTGTGGTAGAGAGAAAGAATAAGACTCTATGAGAGATGGCCAATTGTATGATTTAGTCTAGGTCCATGGCTTTAGCATTTTGGGCTGAAGCTTTCAATTGTGCCAATTATGTTCAAAATTGCATGCCTCATAAGGAAATGCAGAATATGGATCTTGAGGAGGCTTGGTCTTATCAGAAGCCTAATGTATCCTTCTTTTGAGTATTCAGTAGTGAGACTTGGGCATTCATTCCAGCTGGTTCGCATAAATCAATGGAGAACAAGAGTCAACGATTCATTTTTGTTGGCTATTGTAAGGATGTGAAAGCATATAGATTGTTTGATCTTGACACACAAGAGGTTCATTTTCATTGTGATTTTTAGTTTCTTCAGTCTTTCACACAAACAAATCCTCCTTCGAATTATTCTTCATCACAACCTACTCAATCTTGTTAAATTGAGGACGTTTTGCTTCTTGAGGAAGATTATGATGATGGTCTTGATTCACCCCCTCCTTATCCACCCACTAGACCATGATGGGCTCGTGGTTCTCTTCAAGAGGTTGGTCCTCTTCAAGGTGATCTTGTAGAAACTCATTGTACTCATTCTCAGACTTCAGGAATCAATCTTCTAAGTCACGCCATTTTAGAAGCTTTTTGTATTCCTGAGTGGGATAGTGTTATAGCTGAAGAGTATTATTCTTTGATGAATAATCATACATGGGATCTTGTACCTCTTCCTAAGGGAAGAAAGTTGGTTTCGTGCAATTGGGTGTATCGTACCAAATGTGTAGTATATGGTTCCATTGATAAGTACAAGGCTCATCTTGTTGCAATGGGGTTTTCTCAAGTTGAAGGAATTGACTATTATGAGACCTTTGCTACTATTGCCAGGATGCATTCTATTCATCTTTCTCTTGATATTGTTTCATCATAGGGGTGTTTAGTGTATCAGATGGATGTGAAGAGTGCTTTCTTGGATGGGGATCTGCATGAGGAGATCTATATGGAGTAGCCACCAAGATTTTTACAAGACTCTCACTTCTTTGGAGGCTTTGACGTTTATTGTATGGTCTCAAAAAAGTCCATCAGGCTTGGTATGAGAAGATGGATAGTTTCTTTCTTTCTTCCAAGTATACTCGTTGCCCTTTTTATTCTATAGTTTATACTCAAAGACATGAAGAGGATCTTCTCATTCTTGTGCTCTATGTGGATGATTTTATTCTCATAGGTAGTTCCACTTCCATGATTTAGAGTCCTCAATGAGAATTAATGGAGCAATTTGACATGAATGACCTTGGTCTTTTTCATTCCTTCCTTGGTCTTCAGGTTCATCAAAATTTTGAGGGTATCTTCATTTTCTAGAAGATGTATGCTCTTGAATTTATTTAGAGATTTGGCATGGCTGATTGTAAGCCTCCCCCAACTCCTTTTCAGTCAGGTGTTGTATTGTCTACTAGTTTCGCTACTACTACAATTGATCCTACCTTGTATTGGTAGCTACTTGGTAGTATTTTGTACTTGACACATAGTCATCCTAATATTTATTTTGTGTTTGGGCTTGTCTCTTGCTTCTCTAAAGAGCCTCATGAGAGTCATTGGAAGGTTGCCAAATGTATCTTGAGATACATTTAGGGCATTACTCATGTTGGAATTTATTAGACATCAAGACCTTCTCAAATTGTGGGCTTCATTATGTCAGATTGGGTTGGTGATGTCAATAATCGAAAGTCTATTTCTAGCTTTGTCTTTTGCCTTGGTTCTGGTTTGATTGCATGGCTATGCAAGAAGCAAAATGCTATTACATTATCATCGAAAAAGGTTGAGTATCAAGGTGTAGTTCTTGCTAGTTAGGAGTTTTTGTGGCTTTGTCAATTAATGAATGAGTTTGGTTTCCCTTCCACTCAACCCACTACTCTTTGGTGTGACAACCAAACTGCCATCCATATTTCTCACAACCTAGTGGAGCATCACCATTGTAAGCATATTGAGATCCACGAGCACTTCATCGGGCAACTCATCCAGGATTGTGTTCTCGGCTTGGAGTATTTTCCTATAGAGCAACAAGTTTCTAACATCTTCACTAAACCTTTGGCATCACCACATTATCTTCAGTTGTAATTGATGCTTGGGGTGAAGGAAGTTTTCCTCGGGGGGTCTTGATGATTCTTCCTTTAGTTTTCTTTGCAAATTTTTATCTCTTTTAGAGAGGAGCTTTCTCCCTTAGTGTTTTTCTCCTTTTATCCACTTGTGAGAGTTTATTTTGTACTTTGGTATCTCACTAGGCCTTGTTGTTAGGACCCACCTTTTGCATTTTGCATTGGTTTTTTCCTCCCTAGGCTGCACTTAAGGGGGGTTGTTGGTGTGAATAAATTATTGTAACTTGTTAATTATTTATGTTGAACTTAGGGGAATTATTCACATGTTAAGTTTACTTAGGATATAAGATTTTTTCTAGAAGTCTTAGTTGTCTTATCTAGATTTTACATTATCCTAGGTAGTTATGAGAACTAGTTGTCTCATGTGAGAGAATTAAGAAAAATTTCATGATGTTGTCTAATCCTATCTCTCACGTGGCCTTTACAAGAAATGTATCTCTCATGCATATCTTAATCATCATCATGATCATATTGTGTCATATTGTAATTATTGTTTGGTGGAAAAGAATCTTTCGTTGTTGCTTCTCTCTATTGCTTGTGGAGGTTATTCGGTGTTGTAGATTGAAGATCTTGGTTGCTCACTTCAACAAGAATGATGCAAGCAGGGATTTAGGGAGTGGTAGGGTTGGAGGGATAGATATAGAGAGAGTTAGGGAGGGGGGAAGGGGTAGGTGGATAGAGATATGGAAGGAGATAAGGAGTGGTAGGGTGGGAGAGATAAAGGGGGAAGGAGGGAGATAGGGAGTGGTATAGTGGGAGAAATAGAGGGGGGGAGACAAAGAGGGAAGGAGGAAGATAGAGGTTGGTAAGGTGGGAGGGAGATAGAGGGAAGGAGGGAGATAGGGAATGGTAAGGTGGGAGGGAGAGAGGGAGGGGGTTAAGAGTAAGAAGTTGTGTCCACGAAACGTGAAATTTTTTGCCTTAGCCAAAAAAATGAAATCGGCTTTGCAAAAATGGGATCTCATTTTTAATAAACGGGATCTTGTTTTTTAATAAATGGGATCTCTTTTAGGCTCAAGATCCCGAGCCTAATATCAAAAAACAGGATCCCATTTCGCAAAAATGAAAATCTCCATTTTTGGTAACTTTTGAAAACGGGATCCTGTTTTGTAAAGTTTACGTTTTTGGAAATTGTCCATTTTTAAAAATTTCCAAAAATGGCAATTTTCGGCAATTTTCAAACGGGATACCATTTTTTAAAATTTTAAATATAGGTCGGGTTTTTGCTTTGTTTATAGGTTCGGGAAATGGTTTGGGGAGTCGAACCTATGCCCTGGACCTGGTTTGACCTACAAGTTGAAGTTTCTAGCAATGTTACAAAAAAATACTGACTTTGGGCATACATCTGAAGGCTTTCTTTGCATAGTTTTTCAATGAAATTAAAACCCATTATAGATTAGACAGTGTAGATTCCAAATATTTTATTTTTTTTACAATTGGATTTTTTTATATTTTTTTTCATTTAGTTTCTATTCAAACAGGTCCATAAACTTGAATTATCAGTTTTTTTTAGTATTTTAATAACTTTTTATTGAAACATAACATTTTTATGAACGGATTGAACAAGAACAAACTTCAGACAATTATTTTCAATTTAAAAAAAAAAAAAAAAATGATAAGTTTAGATCATCTTATGCATGTCGTACATCATGATTTTTCAAAACGGCAAATATGTCTAATAAAAATTTAGCAAAAAAAAAAATTCAATAAAAAATTACAAACAAATATCAAAAACAAGCTTCAATGAGTCACAAATCTTTTTCAAAAATAATTTAGAAAAATAAAATATTTTAGATCAAAATATGGATGCCGTACACGTGCCTAGTATGGTAAAAAAAAAAGTGACTTTTAAACAGTGGTTTTTAGAAATGCCTATTGAAATTCAATTTGTACAATCTGGGTATTGAAATAAATTACATATTTGGAAACTAGACTCCAAGTACTAAATTTTATTATTAGAGGATTTTTTAAAGATTCCATCTCTAAGTCCTTCAAATTTTAAGGTCAAAGTGTCAAATTCTGAAAATCAGGGAAAACACTTCCACTTTTTGGCCAAAAAGTGGACTCAACTTCTTGCTAGCACCCAGGGAGAAAAAGAGGGAAGGAGGGAGATAGCGAGAGGTAGGATAGGATGGGTAGGTATATAGAGAGTTAGGGAGGAAGGGAGGGGTATATGGAGAGTGGTAGGGTAGGAGAGGTAGGTATAGAAAGATTTAGGGAAATAGGGAGTTGTAGGTGGAGAGAGGTTGTGTGTGTGTGTGTGAGGGAGATATGGAGGGATATGTCAAGGGGGAAAGTGAGGGAAGGAGGGAGATATGGAGTGGTAGGGTGGGATGGATAGGTATAGAGAGAGTTAGGGAGGAAGGAAGGGGTAGGTGAAGAGAGGGAATAATATAGGGAGTGGAAGGGTAGGAGGGATAAATGGAGGGAGATAAAGAGGGAAGGACAGAGATATGTAGTGGTAGGGTTGGAGGGATAATATAGGAAGTGGAAGGGTGGGAGGGATAGGTATAGAGAGAGTTAGGGAGGGAGGAATGGGTATGTGAAGAGAGAGATGGAATACTATACGGAGTGGAAGGGTGGGAGGGATAAATGGAGAGAGATAAAGAGGGGGGGAGGGAGATATGGAGTAGTAGGGTTGGAGGGATAGGTATAGAGAGATTTAGGGAGAGAGCGAGGGGTAGGTGGAGAGAGTTTGTGTGTGTGAGAGGGAGATAGGGAGTGGTAGGGTGGGAGGAATAGGTATAAATAGATTTAGGAAGGGAGGAAGTGGTAGGTGGAGAGAGGTGTTTTTGTGTGAGAGAGGGAGAGATGGAGGGAGAGAGGGAAGGAGAGATAAGAAGTAGTAGGGTGGGAGGGATAGAGGGATAGAGGGATGGAGATGAATATGGATGGATGGAGACAGAGAGAGGTAGGGTAGGAGAAGTAGGTATAAAGAGAGTTAGGGAGAGAGTGAGGGGTAGGTAGAAAGAGAGGCAGGGTGGGATGGATTGAGGTAAGGTAGGTATAGAGACCTATATGGTGTAAGGAATAAAGAGAGAGGTATGTAAAGATAGATAGAGATAGATAAAGAGGTAGGGTGGGAGAGATATAAAGAGAGAAATATAATATGTGTGTGTGAGAGAGGGGGAGGGAGAGGTAGAGAGAGGGAGAGGGAGGCAGCAACGGATAAAGGGAGGGATAAGTTGAGAGATTGACATGTAGTTGGAGGGATGGAGGGAGAGGTAGGGTGAGACAGATTGCAAGAAATATAGATAGAGAGCGAGAGGGTGTGTGGAGATATAAAAAGCTACAAAGGGAAGGTGAAAAAGAAGGAGAGAGAGAGATATATAAATTTCTCTCAACTCTTTGTAGTAAATTATTATAATAAATATAATATTTAAAACTCTCTTACAACAATCCATCAAATAATTTAACATGTTTTGTGAATTTCATGGAATAAAGAGACATTTATATTCCTAGAGAAATCCTTAGAAGAATGGAGTTGTTGAAAGGAAAAATAGAACTATTCAAGAAGCTACAAGGACTATGATGAAAGAGGAAAATCTACCACAAGTCTGCCGGAGGAAAGTTATTCATACTAATGTCTACACACTTAATAGAGTTCAAGCTAAAGCTTATAGCACAAAGACTCCTTATGAGCTATGGTATGGAAGGATTCCCATTGTGAAGTACTTTAGAGTGTTTGGAAGAAAATGTTAGATCAAAAGAGTAGAAGAAATATTAGGAAAGTTTTATGCAAGGTCTGATGAAAGTATCTTCCTTGGATATTCTATTAAAAGAAAACATTATAGATGTTACAATAAAAGGTTGAGAAATATAGTTAAAAGTCTAAATTTTAAAGTTGATGAAAACTTGCAGAGTTCTATTGCAGTAGATGGATATGTGTTAGGTGAACCTAATTGAAGAGTAGTAGAAGAAAAATATAATGAATAGGAGATGTAGAATGAGGAGGAAGAAGCTCTAGAGAAGACCCCTAAAACCCCTAATTATGTGCAAAAGAATCATTCTGAAGATCAAATCATTGGAGATAAGAGGAAAGGTGTATTAACAAGAAGAAAAGTTGTTGAAATTGAGGTGAATTTGTGTTTGCAAGTCCTAAAGTTGAACCTAAATCAATGAGTGAAGCACGTAAGTGAGCATTGGATGAAGGAAATGGAACAAGAATTCATGCATATAGAGAAAAATTAGAAATGGGAATTGTTCCCTGTAGACATACAAAATTAACATTATTGATTAAACATCACATTTGATCATTTCTTCCCTCTTAATTAATTAAATCAAATTAATTAATTAACCTCCTAAAGCCTTGATTTAATTAAATCATATATATCTAATTAAATCACCCATATGCATTTCCTCTCATTTGATTTAAAACAAATACAAAAATTTAAATCAAATGTCATATCACCTAAAATCCTATTAGATTAATCCAATCCTGATTAGTTTAATCCTAATTACCTAAATCCTCTAGACTCATCCACTTGCACAATAAATCATTTAAATTGATTTATTAAAACAACTATTTTCCCTCACAAGGGCATATTCCCAAGGAATATGCCCTCATTAACTCCCATGTTTGAATTTTTTGGACAAACACAATTCCCCCCAAAAACCCTCAACCATACTCATTTATTGCCATTTTCAAATTTGAATGGGCACATTGCCCAAAACTTGCACAAGCATAGGCCAATCCCATGGTGACAAGTGGCTCTCTCCTATTGGATGGGATTTAGTCCCACATTGCCTAATCTTGGATTCTCCTCTCTCAACTTCTCCTATAAATGCAATGCATTTTCTCTCATTGCAACACCTACATTTAGATCATCCTTGTTATAGGCAACTTGAGTTCAAGAGAATCTCATTGTCTATCATTTCATTTGTTTTAGCAAGGGTTGGGAAAGGGCTCTTTCACACATTCAAGGAGCACCAATCCATCATAGAATAGGTTGACATCAAGGTGGGCATTAGAAGACGAGTATCCGAATTGAATAAAGGTTAAAGGTTGACATCAAGATTGGAATTGGAAGTTGGCATTGGAGGTTGACAAAAGGCGAATAGAGTGAAGTTGGAAATTTAATTTTTGAAGTCGAGATTTGGAAAAAGCATTTTTTAATGCTTGTCTTAGAGCTTAAATTCACTACCCTTTTTTTCTATTTTAAACCAACTCACATTTCCTTTTGGGTTTAAAATCAATCAAAAAATTGATCTTTTCAAAGTTGGTTAAAAAGAACCTTAGACATTTACTAGATTTTGATTTGGACTTAAAATTGAACAAGGAAAACTTCACATCTCAATTGGTGCTTTTAAAATGAACTCATCACTGCTTTGAGGTATAAAATGAACAAGTGTCTTTCATGTTTTGCAATCTTTTCCACAAATTAATATGATTAAAATGCATATGCACTTCTCTCGCACTTCACAATGATATTGAGATTCAAAATCATTTTGGTGATATTAAGTTGTCAAAAATATTGCCTTCACACTTCAATTTGAGAACTTAAAATTGAACAAACTCGTCTAGTGTGAGAAAAGGGAATTGCAAGTGTTCTCTCTTTGTTCATGCAAACAAAGATGATCAAACTATGAATGCACTTACTCACTATTGTACAAGGGACCGACTCAAATTGGTAACGAGCTAAATGCCAAGCTATTCCCAACCGATATACAAATTCGAATGGTGAGGAAAGTTCATCATTACAGGAGCTCCTACAGACAAGTAGGTGATACTCTTTATATGGGTTGATCTTGCCTCTCATGTGGCTTCCTAAATGGGTACCCTGATTACGAACCCTTTGTTTAGAAAAGGCCAAAACCTTATCTATTTTGTTGGTGCAAGAGGTCATGTCCTTTGAAGCCGCCCCTATTATACATGCAGTTTTTTTGTAGAGATGGAAATTATGCCATGGGAGGTTCATGGGCCCGAGAAGTGTGTGCCATGGAGGGGAGCCAGTTTGGTCAACCATTTAGCCATTCACACAAAATATGAACAGCTGGATTCGTCCAAGTGGGAACCCAACAGAATATTGTCTCATCATCCTAGGTTTGTAAAGTGCTTGGAAGTGGAAAACACATTGCTTGGTTCCTAAAAACATTTGAAAACAAACATTCACAGGACCTTCAAATTTCAAACCCCTTTTAGGAAACAAATATCTTGGAAAAATTTAAGCACTCTTGCTTTCCCTAGGGATCATATCCTTAGAGGTTTCTAAGTGCTTGGATTCTATCATCATTTATTTTCAATAAGGTTAAACATAGGAGAATTTTGCCCTATTTTCCTTGATTTCCACATAATGGACTTTGTGGGATGAAAACGAAAGTGGGACATTAGACATATAGTTTGAAAGATAATCAAGCAAGAGCTTTTGGGAAAAAGAATACACTAAAGAAAGATAAAAGACAAATTGGATTACACATGTGTTTTCTAAAATGATTTCTCGCAAAATCAAAATCCCAAAACCAAAGTTCAAGAAACTTAGTCTGAAAGCTCGTGAGGAGTGTCTTGAGAGACTTTTTGAATTCAGAGAAAGATTGATTTACAACTTTTACAGAAAAGCTCCAAGAAATAATCCCGAGTTGTATGCATTCTATTATCAACATAATCTCAAAAAATTTGAAAGTTTTTCTTTCCTCCCATAGGAAATATAACGTGTTCTTCAACACCGAGGTCTTTTAAGAAGAAGTGTTATTCTAGGTCAAGTATAGGATCAAATTCAATCACATTCATCCATCTCTCAACCATCGAAATCAGTCAAAAATCACCTCACCAACAACTTTTGGAAACTTTGTAGACATATTTTATACTAAAATTTTAGGTGAAATCAAAACCACTTTGGTTGACTTAACACATCTAGTCAAACTATCATCTTATACACAAGTTTCTCTAGGATAACACAACTTCCTAGGGTTTATGAGTTCATCTTGTTTGGCTTAACACACTTAGCCAAATTATCAAATCATCACCCTGTTTGACTTAACACACTTAGTCAAACCGTTCTCTTATGTACAAGTCCACTCTAGGATAACACAACTTCCTAGGGTTTTACAAGTGCATTTATCACTTTTTTTTGACTTAACACATCTAGTCAAACTATTAATCCAATCACGATCAATCAAAGTCCTAAAAATTTTAGCATTTCCTTCAAAGTTTCTTTAAGAGTTCCATTCATCTATATCACTCATCTTTCATTTATCTCATCCTCGTCATCACTTTGATCGTTCAATTATCCTAGTTCTTTGCTTCTTTGAACCTAAGGTCTAGACCGATCTAAAGAATTAGAGGTTCAACTCTTACATTCTTGAAAATTGATCTTCATTTTATGGTTCAAACTCGATCTCAACACAAGAAGAACATGGAGCAAAACAAAGAAATATCCATTTCAAGTGATTTAATCCAAACTGAAACAACATTCAACTCGATGATAACAATTGAATTACCAATCAATCTGCCTCAAATGCCTCAAATTTCTCAAGAGGAGGGTCATATTGAGGACATCACTAATAATGGAATGACACAAGCAGAAATTCTAGAAATAGTGCAAAATCCTAAGAGTCATCGAATTGTTAGTACCATGCTAAAGTTGTACCCATCCCAATACATGCTTGAGTTAGCAAAAAAAGGGGCTAAACTCCCTTCTGAATTTGACGTAAGCACCCTTGTGGAGAGGTCTCTCAGAATCATGCCTTCACCTGCATCCATGCTTCCACTTCAAAATATCACTCAAGACATCCCTCAATTCATATCATCCATCGCTTCAACCCCACCGGTTGTTAAGAAAGGAAATGCCATGTTTCACGAACTTCAAAAAAATCGTCTTGTGAACAATCGAGGGTTGAACATAGGGGCCACATCGAAACAATCTATCTCGGTAAATCCATTGCACCCATACATCCCACTCACATTTAATGATCATACCAATTCATCCTCATTTCACGCAACACCAGATTATCCTCCTGAAATACAAACTTCTCTCCCTATCTAACAAGGAGAAGGTGACTTGTTTGGAGTAAGGGGAATCTTGCATCCATCATCATCACTTTCAAGGATTGCACCACCCATCTTCCCACCATTTCCACCCTTACCGCTCACATCCACATCATCACTTGGGTTGGGTCTTCCTCCTCTTCCCGCCATCAACTATTGAAATCAGAGCACCTCATCAAATCCACTAGCTATTACAACAATAGATGGAAACCATCCAAGCAACTATGGTGATCAACACATTTTCCATTCCTCAAAGCATGGTCTCGCAGGGAGCAAGCACCTCGATCGCACCATCCATAGCTCAAAATTCGATCATTAACACGACTGTTCCACTCATCACAACTGTTGGCATTCTTCAAAATCTGCCACCATTACCACCAAGGTAGAACACAACCAATTCATTCACCATGATGTTGCAAGCTGCTCGACAAGCTGCCCAAGACAAAGCACTTCAAAATCAGCAAGCGCAAGTGCAATTAGCTGCACAATAGGCACAACAGGTTGCAAAAGCCCAAGCCTTGTTACGACAACAATAAGCTGCATAAGCAGCTCAAGCTACTCAAGCCACTCAATCCACACAAGTTGTGCAAGCCGCACATGCCACTTAGATGGCACAAGCAATCCAACAAGCACACGCTCAAGCACGAGCGCAGTTCCAAGCTCAGAAAGAACAAGTGCAAGCACAATACCAAGATCAATTATAAGCACAAAAAGAAGCATATCAACAAGCCTTGCAGGACTACCAATTACAGCAGTAATACGACCAACAACATGCGTTGTTGGCACAACAAAAGCATGATCAACAACAAACATTGTTGGCACAACAACAACAACAACATGGACTAACAACAGGCATTATTAGCTCAACAACAGGAACATGCATCACTTGCTTAACAAAGCTTGCAAGAAAATCACATCAACATCCCATCTATCAATCCCACACCTCAGAATGTATTCACTCCACCACCTGGTCCGCAAGGTGATGTAGCATCATAGAGAAAAAAAAATTCACAGCAAGTGCTAGATCTTCAATCTGGGAAGATAGTCAAGACACTGAGCAACTTGTGTCCCTATCCATTTGACATAATCTTGGCAATGATACCATTCCCCAAGGGATTTGAGATCCCCAAATTCGATAAATATCGTGGGATAGGAAACCCTAAAGATCACATCAGGGAATTCCAAGTACATTGCATGGAAGTCACCTACAATGACACATATCTAATGCGATTGTTTCCTCGAAGCTTGGTTGGTGACGCTATGGAATGGTTTTCTCGCCTGCCTACGAGAATCAAAATCTTTTAAGAAATCAAAGATGCTTTCCTCCATAATTATGCATTCAACATTTATGTGGATGTTAGTTTGGAAGAACTCTCGATGCTCAAATAGAGTAAGGGAGAATCATTCAGCACCTTCCTCCAATGATGGTGATTGAAATCTAATCGAAGTAAGTGGCCAACCCAGAAGAGAAACAAGATTGTACCATCATCGCCAATACAGACAAAACCTTGGCATTCAATTTCAAAATGCAATGCATCACTACGTATGATCAACTAATCCCCAAGCTGCTCACTATTGAATGAGATCTCATTACACAAGGGGGCACACCCACTTATCATGAACATCAGGACAATCATCCATCCACTAGTTTCAATGACAAACCTCGCACATGGGTGAAGAATTGAAATTTCACCAATGATGGTGTAGTGGATGCCAAAGTTGTCATCAGTGCTCCCAAGAAAAACAATCAAACGCAACATCACCAATCGTAGAACAACAACCGAAATAATATGCAAAAAAAATGTGGTAAACTAGCAACCACCCCAAAACCAAATCAATAATCTCAATAATCAAGGAGGACCACCTCTGCGAAACAAGTTGCCCCCCAAACAAAAATTCACAGCTCTTGGGGAGTCAATCGAGTCCATCATGAAAAGGTTGTTCAATGAGAACATCATCAAGGTCCCCACCCATGATAATTATAGCGAACCCCAGGTGAAACCGCCATGGTATAAGGAAAACCTCCTTTGTGACTTTCACAAAGTAAAGGGACACATAACTACCAACTGCATGAAGTTGAAAAGAATCATCCAGGATCTCATTGAAGATAAGATCATCAATGTCAAACAGCCGGTCGCTAATCAAGACCTCAATATATACACTAATCAAATGCCAAATCATAATCAAGGGAATAATCAAGGAAATAATCAAAGGGAAGCAAAAGTACGCTAGTGCAAACCTTGTTTATGAAGACATTGTCGCATGTGTAGATGAAATGGTCACTATCATTAATGTCAGAGGAGCCGATGCTAATTGTGGAGTCACCACACATAGCGGAAAGCTTACTATTGCAGGGGCATCATAGCCATCTTAGAGCCCCATGTCAAATGCAAGAGCCATTCCCTATGATTAGAATGTTATTGACCAACTGAAGAGAACCCCCGCCCAAATCTCCATCATGGAACTATTGAAAATTTTTGCCGCCTAGAGGAAGGTCCTTGATGAAGCATTAGCTGCATCCACCGTCTCCACCACCCTTGACATAGAGCAGCTCTAGGCTATGGTGGGTAACATCGTTACCCCAAATCTCATTACATTCTCTGACCAAGATTTCCCCCCCGCAGCCATCTCATAACCACGCACTCCACCTTCAAGTGCTCATCCATAAAAAGAAAGTCAAAAGAGTCCTAGTGGATCGAGGGGAAAGCCTTAACATTTGTTCTCTAAATCTCATAAAGAAATTGGGATTCGCCGAGGATTCCATTAATAAGAACAAAAGCATCACGATAAGGGCAGATGATGATTAAGAAAGAGTGTCTCAGGGCACTATGAAAATCCCCATCCAAGTGGGACCAACAACAATGGAAACCACCTCTCAGGTCCTTGACCTTGACCTACCATATAATATCCTCCTTGGACACCCGTGGATCCACAGAATGAAGGCAGTGGCCTCGACGTATCACCAATGTATCAAGTTCTCACACCAAAATGAAGAGGTCACTATATATGGGCATCCTGAACCTTTCACCTACTACAAAAACTTGGAAGCCAAGTTTTATAAGATCCCCCAAGTATCAAAAAATGATGAAGGACCATCCACATCATCTATAGACCCAACCAACCTCGCTTCCACTTCTACGACAGAGACACCCGCCATCCCTAACATATCCAAAATAAAAAACATGATCCAGGACAATGGATGCGGTGACTATAGAATGAAAAGAAATGAATTTGTTGTAGGAGAGTTACCACAATCTCCTAGGTCAAATGGACAACCTCATCCAGCTGAAACACCTATCCACACTGTTAGGGCAAAACCTTTTGGATTCCACCGTTGGGGGAATCTCAGTCAAGAAAATGTGGATGAGGGAGACATCTCAAACACATTATACCAAGATGAAAGGCCCACCTCCACCCTACCCATGGATGAAACTAACAGAGTGTTGCAAATGATATTTGGTATGGGCTATAATAGGAACAAAAGCCTTGGAAGGAAGAATGATGGATGACTAGAGCCCATCATTGTAGAAAGAAGAATGCATAACCTTGGCCTTGGATGTACTCCCCTGAGTATAATCGTACGTGGCAGAGATTCTCCCAGTAGGGCAATCATGAACTCCCCTCAAGTGTCGGCAACTACCCTTAGACCACCTGTCTTCCTAGGCATCCCACTGGACAATTTCACCTTTGACGTCACTGATGTTTGCTCCAGTAGTGACGATGATGACACCATAGCAGGCCTACCCATGCTTTTTGAGGATTCCACCTTACAAATGATTAGTGCCTCACCCACTGAGTCAAGCAAACAAACCCACCAAATCACCTTAGCACACCCTCAACTCATCGATCACGACCAATGTGGACCACCAATTATAGACTCATTTGAAAACGATGAGGCTCTCTCAAAATTCATGGGACTGGGTGATCCCACAATAGTGGTTTACAATTTTTGGCCAAACTTCACACTGAAATTATTATTTCTAACTAAATCTTCACATTCGGGCACCTATAATGGCTAAACCATGAGGAATGTGAAGATGATACAAACTAGAGTCTCATCACATTTTGTTTGTAGATTCTAAAAATATTTTTTTCATTTTTTTTGGAATAATATTGCACTTCTTTTTCCATCTCCCACAAAACTAGTTTTTTTTCAGAAAACAACATTTTTAAAAAGTGAAGCTCACTGTATACAACATAATTTTTTTGAATTTAGATTTGTAAATATGATATCTAGCACTTTCATTTCGTCTCATAGTTTTTATTAAATATTTTTTCCTTAATAGAGTTTCGAAGTCAAACCAATTGCAATTCAGACATAGGCAGACTGTATACAACATAATTTTTTTTGTATGTATCAAAATTCTTTTTATTTTTTTGTAATGGATCAAGGACATCAATACCCAGCACAAACATATTTAAAAAAAAAAAAATTGATAATTTTCTATTTTTCCACATGTGCAAAACAAAGAGCTTGATTTTTGGTGAAAAACCTATGTTTAATAAAAACAAAAAAACACATACATAATAAAACCAAAACATATTAAAATTATATTCATGGGATAGCTCATTTCGAGGACTACCATAATGATTTCAAATAAATTTTAAATGAATTTATTTGATCCCCCAAAAGGTAAATCAAAAGTGATTTTTTGTCAGCATTTTGATAGGTGTAAAGGAGACTCATTTATAGGTATGGTTTAAAACTAGAAAGGTTCTATCTGAGGGGGTTTGATCTAAGGTGGTTTGATCAAACCCTCTTCAATTGGAATCCTTAAAATATAACTTTTAAAGGCTTAAATCATTATATTTTCTAAAAATATGTGATTTCAGCAAAAATAAGTTCCTCTCAGAAATTGTAAACCAGCTTTATGGGATCACCCGACTAAGGGATATAGTTTTGTGTGGGGATCACAAGGTGGATTTTGAAATCACATTGGAAACCCAAGCATATTATGGGGAGACAATTGAGTCCTTCAGTTGCAAAAGAAAAATATCGAGAAGAAGCTTGGGGTTATTGAGTGAAAATCATAGTGTGGCGCTCTCTAACTATAGAACAATAAAAATAAAGGACACATCCAATGGTAAAAACCTCTCTGAGGTGCCGAAGGATGAAGGATTCAATCTCTCCCCTATTGCTCCACATTAGGAGAAATCAGCGGTCCTAGTGGTGCAGTGTAATCCTGTCAACTTGGGAACAGAGATAGAACCACAAATCACATTCTATGCTCAAACACTTCAGAAAAAAGAGCAAGAATTGTTGGATGCATTCTTAAGAGAAAGAAAGGAAAAATTTGCATGGACCTACGCTAACATGCCAGGTCTAGATCCTGAGGTAGTAGTTCATCACTTGGCCATTCACCCCGGAGCGAAGCCAGTCAAACAAAAATTAAGAAAAATGCACCCACGGATAGCTCTGCTCGTGAAGATAGAATTACATAAACTCTTAGACGTTGGCTTCATAGGAACAATTGACTATCCAAAATGGGTATCTAATCTTGTTCTAGTCTCAAAACCTAATGGGGGCATCCACATCTACATAGACTTTAGAGATCTAAACAAAGCATGTCCTAAAGATGATTTTCCACTACCCAACATTGACATGATAGTGGATATGACGGCCAGACATGAGATGCTATCACTGATGGATGGCTTCTCAGGATACAATTAGATAATGATAGCAAAGGAAGACCAACATAAGACAACCTTTACATGTCTTTGGGGCACCTACTGTTGGAATGTGATTCCATTTGGGCTAAAGAATGCAGGAGCTACATACCAAAGAGCCATGACACTGATCTTCCATGACATGATTCACAAAATTGTCAAATATTATGTGGATGACATATTGGCTAAATAAAAGAAGAGGCAAGACCACATAGTGACCTTAAGTGCAATTTTTGATAGGCTAGAAAAATACAAGGTCAGACTCAACCCAAAGAAATGTGTCTTTGGGGTACAATCAGGAAATTTGTTGCGGTACATAGTTTCAATGAGAGGGATAGAAGTGGATCCCACAAAGGTAAAATAAATCCTTGATATGGGAGCGCCAAGAACACTAAAGCAACCCAAAGGATTACAAGGTAGACTCTAGTCCATCTAGATATTCATAGCATAGCTAGCAGATAAATAGATCGCCTATTCACATCTGCTCCACAAGGGAGTAGCATTCAGGTGGGATGACAAGTGCGAACAAGCATTCAAAAAAATCAAAGAATATCTATTTACACCACCTGTGTTGATGCCACCGATCATAGGGAAACCATTGATTCTATACATCTCAACAAAAATAGTCACCCTTGGTGCCCTTTTAGCCCAACATGATGAAAAGGGAACCAAGCGGGCCATTTACTATTTCAGCAGAACAATGGTGGGGCATGAGATCAACTACACATCAATAGAAAAAGCTTGCCTGGTAGTGGTGTTTGCAGCCGAGAAATTCAGACACTACATGCTAGATCATCAAATTAAGCTAATTGTCAGGATAGACCCCCTCAAGTATCTATTATCAAAAGCAATGCTTACAAGAAGAATGGCTAAATGGGTTATGATACTATCTGAGCATGATATTGAGTATATAGAGCAAAAAGAAATCAAGGGACAAGTCATTGCAGATTAGCTAGCAGAGGCTCCAATATGCGAAGACAAGCCGATCATATCAAAATTTCAAGACGATTCCCTTTTCAATCTCAGTGCAGTTGACCACTGTAAACTATACTTTGACGGTTCCCACACACAAGATGGATCAGGAGTCGGTGTGTTCTTCATCACCCCACAAGGGGACTATATACTAAGATCTTACAAGTTGGCCTTCCCCTATACAAACAACATTGCAAAGTATGAGGCTTTAACCCTAGGTCTCAACATTGCAGCACAATGGTGAATCATGGCATTAAAGGTCTATGGAGACTCATAGCTTATCATTAACCAAGTCAATGGTGAATACCAAACTAAAGATGATAACCTTACACCATACAAAAAGGTGAAGAAATCTTCAAGGAATCATTTATCGATATCACCTTTGAGCAAGTACCGAGGGCAAACAATAGAGCAGCTGATGCAATGACAACAATCGGATCCTTGCTAGATATCCCTCGCAATGTTGCGAAACATGAATTCCTGGTAGAGTAGCTTCTCGAACCCACATTCGAGGTACCAGAGTCAGAATATGCGTGCAAACTCGTTGGTCCCGGTGATCTTTGGTACCATGAAATTTACACCTATCTAAGATTAGAAATCCTCCCAGCCAACATTACCCCGAATCTCAGTGAACCTTTTTCAAAAGGTCCTTACGATTTGTCATCCTAGGAGAAACCCTCTTTCATAGAAGCATCGATGGAACCCTATTACGTTGCTTAAAACTTGAGGAAGCCCTGACTGCTTTGACTGAGGTACACAATGGCACATGCAATTCACACTCGAGTGGTATGACCTTGGCTAAGAAGTTGTTGAGAACCGAATACTACTGGCCGACAATGGAGAGAGAGGCACATGACTTTTTCAGAAGATGTCTATAGTGCCAACAACATGGAGACCTCATTCATGCACCAAGTCAAGAATTACATCCTATTGTTTTTGGTAAAAGGGTAAAACGGGTTTTACAGGGACTCGAAACCACAAAGTTTACAAAAAATCGAAGAGAACACCAAAGTTCCACCAAAAAAATAGTTGCCCGAGAAAAAACCAGCAACAATCAAACCAAATGACCAAAAGGGTCAAGAAAGAAGGGACAACAAAGAAAGAACATAGAAATCCCACACCATTACTTCAGAGACCTAAGGACAGTCTCTATCTCCACCTCCAAATCCTGCATTTCTTTAACCCCCTTTTTAAAGGTTTGAACCATTTTTGGGGTTAGAGGGGCCTTGTGCCTCAAATTGGCACGGGTTCTTCAAGAAATGCCACCATTCGTGTCCTGGCTTTTATCTTCTGTATCTTCAAGGCCAACCACCAGAGATCCCTGTTGGGCTTTGTCAAGCTTTTCAGTCATCGCATTAATAATTATAGCATTGTGTCTTGCTATACAGTTGTTTTGTTCCACGATAGTTCTGATGGTATTCCTCAAACACTCAGCATCGGTATCAGTGTTATTGTTACTACACATCGCTTCTTTCTTGCCCATTTCACCAATCTTAGCACCCATTTCCTCTATCTTACTTTACAGGGCCCAGTTTTTAATTTTAAGCTCATTGATTTCGGAGAAGGTCCAATCCAGGAGTTTAGAGTGGGACTCAGAGTTGGTTTTAGCAAGGTAGAGATAATCAAGGGAGGGCTCTTTACCAGTGTTAACAGGGGAATTATCTACATTGTGTATGTCTGTAAAAGGGTCCACACAGCGCTCAGAGATGTTGGTGGCAGCTTCCTCTGACTCAGAGGAGTCTTCGTTGTAAGAGACAAGGCTTTTAGCCTGGGCAGTCTTACCAACAGGGCTGATCTTAGGAGGAGGACAGTCAGGCTCAAGCTTAGCCTGGATTTTACCTAGTTCCCTGGAAGGGCCAGCATGCAAACTAGAGGCTTTTAGACCTGGGCTAGGGTTAGGCAAATACTCTGAGCCACTAGGCTCAGTGTCATCACTCTCATCATCAGGGTTAGCTTCCAAGGTAGCAGGGGCAGACACATGTAGATATTCAACGATAAGCCTAATTAACCCAGTATGAAGAATAGGAAATCTTTTGGGGATTTTTTTATTGTCCTCCAAACTTTTCTTCAAAGAGCAAAAGAGATAATAGGGGATAGAGACCCTTACCTTGTGACAAAAATGGTTGAGGAGAGCGAAGTGGTACCCATAGACTTTAGTAAAACGCTCGTCCACCATGATATAATCCATAATGGCCCGAAGAACCTTTCTCCATATAGATTTTATAGAGTCAACATCAAAGTAACTGTTAGCAATTTTGACCAAGCTTTGCTTTTCTCTGTCATTTTTGGGGAATCTGATAACAGCTTCATCAGAGTAAGCCCTGTCCCTAAAAAACTTCTTCCCATCAGTGGGTAATCCCGTAACTTTGGCAATAAGATTTTCATTGAGCTCCACATTTCTGCCAAATAGAGTCAAGTTACCATCATGCCAATTACTAGCGAAGAGATTCGTAGCCTCCAGATCAGAACCATGAAGCTTCTCCAGAAAAAGAATAAGTCCTCCACTTTTAATATTGCTCCAAACCTTAGCATTTTTCATGTGGGTTTCAAAGCTATCCAGCTTAGTTCGCTTTCTGTCTCCTCCCGTAGCAGCTGACACAGTGAAGAAGATACAAACACAGGCCTTTCTAAAATTGGCCCTACCAAATCTTAAAACCCACAAAGCGTGCGGAGTTATCTTGCAAATTACTCCACAGAGCTCGGTCCCATACAATCTAATGATTGTGATGTGAAAGATCCAACCTGTCCTCATTAAAGGGATAACACGATGCCTTACCATATGATTTATCATAATTTAATAAGGCACAGACTTTAATATTTAGATCGTTATTATTTAGCCAGGTACACACTTCTTTGGTCTTAACTCCTTCATTAGCAAAACAGTCCACAACAGCATTGGCTTCTCTATAGGTGTGTGATATTTTAACTTTTTCAAACTTAACCAATTTCAATTTAGCTTCATCAATCCACGAGTTGATGGTCCACAAGGGAGGAGACTTTCCATAGAAGCAGTCAATTATGTTTTTGGAGTCTCCTTCCAGCCATAAATTTTTAATGTTGAGACTTTGGGCCAAATTTATAATATGGTAAGCTCCAGCCGCCTCCGCCAGGTGATTAGTTTGAGAGCCAAGAGGAGAGGTAATCGCACCTATGAAGTTGCCATTGGAATCCCTTATAACTCCTCCACAGCCCACCGCCCCTGGATTACCTTTAGCCGCACCATCAAAGTTAGCTTTGATCCACACATTAGGCGGAAAAGTCCAACAAACTCCCTCTCTGTCCTTTTTATCCTTCATAGTAAAGCTAGACAAGATAGGATTTATTTTCCAATCCTTAGCAACACCAAGATCATAGTTTGAAAACTCCGCATTCAAGGTCTTCCTATCCTTTTGGGCCACGGCACTAAAGTTTTCCTTCAGAGATCTAACAATTTTATCAAAGACATAATCCACATAGGCTTCTTTGCCCCTAAAAATTATGTTGTTGCGTTCTTTCTAGATGCCCCAAGCAATATGAGGGAAGGATAACTCCCAAAAAAATCTAAGTAAAGGGCTCCTAGTCGGGGCTTTCCATTGAGAAAATAGATCTTCAATGAGCATCAGGAAAACCTAAGAAAGGTTCCATAATCTAATAAAATTTTCCCAAAGAGAAGCAGAAAAAGTGCAATGAAGGAATAAATGATTTATAGATTCAACATCCAACTTACAAAGACAACATCTATTAGGGATTTGAAATCCCCGTTTACACATGTTGTCAATCGTAAGCAACTTATTTTGAAGCAAGATCCAAAAGAAGATGTTAATTTTAGGTATCAGATTATTGCACCAAGCTTTAGACCAAAAGGGAGGATGATACAGAGATGAAGTGAGCTTAGCAAAAGAAAAAGACATACAAAAATTACCAGAGGGATCATCAATCCAGACCGCACGATCTTCCAGCTGCTCCGAACTAAGTCTAACTGCCAGCAACATAGTCTAGATAGGGACCAAAACCTGACTAACTCTGCTCAAGTCCACCCAAATACCATTCACTCTATAATCTTTAACATAAGTTCCAAACCTAGCCTTGCAATTCTTAGCCCAATCTCTAAAGGGATTGATATTTATCAAGGGTTCCTTAAAGAGCCATCTGTCTTCCCAAAATTTGGTACTATTACCATTTCTCACTTGCCAACCAATGCCTTCTTCCACAATCTTTTTTCCAATAATTAAATTGTTCCAGCATGTAGATCCTCTCAGAAGAAGGTGGGGGTCCTTGTTAATAATGAAAGAGTAATTGTTATCTAAATATTTGCTAGCCAAAATATCTATCCACTCCTCAGAGGAGGAGAAGATTCTCCAAATTTGCTTAGCCAAGAGGATTTTATTAATAGATTTGATTCTTCTTAACCCAACTCCATCGTTCTTTTTAGGTCTACAGACCAGATTCCAGTCAATTAAGGGAATTCTTTTATTTTCCTCAACACCCAACCAAATAAATATTTTTTGAAATTTTTCAATAGTATCAGCATATTTGGCAGGGATCTTAAAGAGGCTCAGGGCATAGATAGGGACATTCTGAAGGGAGGCTTTGAGGAGCTGAAGCTTACCAGCTTGGCTAAGCAGAGCACCTTTCCAACCTACAAGCTTCTTACTAAATCTATCCACCAAAGAAATCCAGAAGGAATCAGGAGGTTTCATACTTAAAGGAAGACCTAGGTAGGTGGTAGGTAGGGATTCCACCTTACAATCCAAGATTCTGGAAATTTTGGTTTGACGATGAGCCGGAGTATTGAAAAAGAACAGCGAGCTTTTATGATTGTTGATCAGCTATCTTGATGCTCTCCCATACTTGTCAAGCAGTTTTTTTATAGATTTAGCTTCTGACATAGAAGCTTGACCCATAAGCATAGTGTCATTGACGAATTGTTGATGAGAACACACCAAGTTGCTCGAGGAAGGTCTAAGCCTGGAGATAACATTAAAGTCAACAAGATTTTTCAGATTCCTACCTAAGCTTTCAGCCATAATAGTCAATAAGATAGGAGAAATAGGATCACCCTGCTTGAGACCTTTAGTACTCTGAAAAAAGGAGGTCGGAGAACCATTGACCATAACCGATATGGAAGTTGTGGACATAAGTTGTTCCACCATTTGAACCACCCTATTATTAAAGCCAAAGGCCTTCAGAATTTTAAATAAGAAAATCTAGTCAACTCTATCATAGGCTTTTGAAATGTCAAGCTTTAATAGGAAACCTTTAGTCTTCGATTCAACAAGGGAGTGAATGTTCTCATGAACCAAAACTATAGAATCAATGATTTGTCTATCAGGGACGAATCCATTCTGTTGAGGAGAAATCAAGGAAGGCAGAAAAAATAAGAATCTAGAGGTTAAGACCTTAGAGATGATCTTGTATAAAGAATTACAGAGACTGATAGGCCTAAAAGCCTCAAAGTTATTAGCTCCAGGTTTCTTGGAGACGAGAACCAAGAAAGTAGCATTTATTTCTTTTAAAAGACATCTAGCTCCAAAAAATTCCTTAACAACATTAACCACATCTTCTTCAACAATCTCCCAGAACGAATGGAAAAAGAACAAAGGAAAACCATCAGGCCCCGGGGCTTTATTCCCATCAAAGGAAAAGATAGCCCACTTGACTTCCTCGTTAGTGGGGATAGCAGTCATAAAAGAGTTGTTCTCCTGGTTGATAATTCTTGGTATAGCTTCCACAAGCTGATCTTTCTCATTATGGTTTATTTCAGTACTAGCCGAAAGAAGAAGTTTAAAGAAGGAGCTCGCCTGCATCTTAATATCCTCTTCCTCCACAAAACTGGTTTCATTCACATCTATTTGAGATATTCTGTTAACACCTCTGTGTTTAGAAGCCAAAAGGTGGAAGTACCTGGTGTTTCTATCTCCAGCCAACAGCCAAAGGGCTCTTGATCTTTGTTTCCAGAACTCCTCCTCCTTCCCAATTATGTCATGCATCTTCATAAGGATCTCATTCTCTTTTTCCTTAGTATCATTCAAGTAACCCTCTTTCTGTATTTTGAGTTGAATTGCTCTCAGATCCATCTGAAGTTCGGACTTGATCTTAAAGATGTTCCCAAAAGAATCCTTTTTCCATTTTTTAAGATTACATTTCACTTCCCTTAATTTTTTTGCGATTCTAAACATAGTAGTTCCTTGAATACTTATATTCCACCATTTCTTTAATTCCTGTTTGACAGCAGGATGGGAAATCCATATTTTTCAAATCTGAAGGGGGTATTCTTCTTCTTTTTTATAGGATCCATAGTGAGACTGATAGGGGAATGATCAGATCCTATTCTAGTGAGGGCTTTAAGGGGGTAATAGTAATCAAAATACCAATGATTAGAAACTAGAGATCTATCTAACCTGAACTATATGAGTTCCATACCCTTTCTACAATTTGACCAGGTGAAGGAGGCTCCAAGGAGATCCAAAACTATCAACCCTTGAGTATAAATAAAATTCTGAAGATCCTCTTTACTTTCTAAGTTAATCTGAGATCCCCCAAATTTCTCACCATTCATTAAGGGAGTATTCAAGTCCCCCATTACAATCCAAGCTTCTTTATCAAAAATCCTTCTAATGGAGGCTAATTCTAGCCAAAAAGATTTCCTCATACCTTTTCCATTAGGAGCATAAATTTTCATTTGAATCCAGCTGAAGTTATCTCTTATATGAGTGAATCTAGTAACTATGTGATTCGTACCTTCCAGAATCGGATCTTCTTTGATGTTGTGGCAGTTCCAAAAAGTAACAATGCCACCCGAAGCACCATTAGAATTATTGCCCTGGTTACAGTAGTATTGAAAGAGTTTCATTTTTTCAATTTTCTCCTTAGACATTTTAGTTTCCTGAATCAAAAGAATATCAGGTTTGTGATCTCTAACAAAGTTGCAAAGAACATCGTGCTTGCGAGGGCTATTGAGTCCCCTTATATTCCAGGACATAATCTTCACTATAAACCGGGAGAGTTAAGACACTCTGGGATGGTTTTCTGAGATCCATCTGCTATATCCTGAAAACTATTCAACTCTCTTTTCTTTTTCAAAGACTTTTTGCCTCTTGAGTTTTTTGTTGTACTGCAATGAGCCATACCTCTTGATCTGGTGGAAATGCCACTTGGGGTCTTCCCTTTTTTGTTTTTTCTAGGCTTCTTCTTTGATGTATTCTCTTCTTTATCAGTCTCATCTTGATTGTCCGTCTCTTTGCTAGATTCCCAGTCCTTATCATTTGGTAGTCTTTGTTCCCAAGGTAATGTATCCATGTTACCATTCTCTTGACAACACAAAGCATTGTTGAAAAGGTTAGCTGAGTAATCCTATTTTTCAAGGGATTCTAAAACCCCACCAGCAGAACTGATCTCCAATAGGTGTTCCACACCCATAGGGGAGGGAAAAATAGATAACATGGGGAGAGGAGGGATATTCAAGACCAAGGATAGGCCCTCACTGGGGATATCCTCCAAACCCAGTATCTCTTCATTTCTATCAGATGGGACTGTCATTTGAGAGAAGTAAGGAGACAAGATCCGATCTCCTTCTTCAGCTAGGGTGCCCTCAATAAAACCTCTTTCCTTGGGAACTGAATTTGGGTTATGAAGCTGAAAAAAGACCTCACCTTTTTCCTCCAATACCACTTCAATCTCTGAGGAGCTTTTCTGATTAACCAACTCCTGCTCTTTATTCTCCCTCCTTTCTTCTCTAGAGTCATTCTTCTTCTTTTTTCCCAGTTGTGTGGGCTTATCTTTCTCTAGAGCTGCATTAGGAGGGCATTTTTTCATCCAATGACCATATTTCCTACACTTGAAGCAGGCAAATGGGATGGTTTCAAATTCTATACTCTATTCCTAGGAACCCAACTTAGATTATATCTCTATCGATGAGGGTAAATTTGCTTCCTGAGGAACCCCCACACATATCCTCGCGAAAACCAGTCTCTTTCTCCCAGTTGTCATTGTGTCAATCGAAAGGAGCTCACCAAAGGAGCTCGCAATACCCAAGAAGATGTCTTCACTCTAGTATTGCAGGGGTAGGCCTGGAAGTCTAACCCAGACTGGAACATTCTCAAAGATAGATTCTGATAGATCCAAGTGGGAAGACCACTTCTTTAGAGCGAGGGATGATTTTCCTATCACCCAAGGACCTCCACCTCTCACAACCGTAATATCCTCTTTGCAACTAAATTCAAAAGCCAAAAAACCCTTAGGAAGAGCAACAACAGAGACTTTCGCACTAGTTCTCCCTTTATTTTTAACAAATTCCTTGACCACTTCAATATTTGGTCTAGGACCCATAAACTTTCCAACCAGGGTTCGTTCCATTAAGGCTATATTATGGTCTATAATCAGATCAAGAATCGAAATAGAAAACTTACCTCTAACAGGGGATGAGATATTTTGCACAGGAGGGAAGGAGGACTTTCCATTAGGTTTTACCCCAAAAAGAGAGGTCCAGGTTTTGCAGTTGCCTCCTAAACCACCAGTGGTCCCCACTCCCCCACTATCTTTCTCAATTTTTTCGGTGGGAGAAGTAGCAGAGAAAGATGCCAGAATTTCCTTTCCCCCAAGGTCCACCTGTATTTTGTCACTGGATTCCACATCATCCTGGTCATCCTTACCTTGCTTCTGACTTGGTTCCAACTCCTGATTCGACTGTCGATTATTTGATCTTGCTTCGCTTCCAGATCTGCATCCATTGATTTGAAATTTGAACTTCATTTTCTCCCGCCCGTGACCGCGCCCATGACCGCTCCTGTTTTCCATCCTATTGTTACACCTTGGCCCTTTTCCCAGTGGGGGCTCAATCTCATAGGTAAAATATTACCCACCTCATCTAATGGCCACAAGTTCATCATCACCGTCATCGAATATTTCACAAAGTAGGTCGAAGCAGTTCCCATGACTTACATCACTAGAAAGCAGACATCTAACTTCATCCTGAACTATCTCATTTGTCGATATGGTGTTCCCCAATCCATTATCTCTGATAACGAGACACCCTTCAAGAACCAGGATGTCTGTGACTTGTGTGAACAATTGAAAATCCAACACCGCTTTTCCACTCCATATTACCCACAAGGCAATGGCCAAGCAGAAGCTACCAACAAAACTATCCTGAAGATCCTTAAGAAAATAGTTAATGACTCTGGTCGTGACTGACATCTGCAGTTAAACCCTGCATTATGGGCCTTCCACACCAGCATCCGCACACCAACAGGTGCCACCCCATTTTACCTAGTCTACGGATCAGAAGCTATACTCCCAATTGAGATCGAGCTTCCATCACTGAGGATATCATTGCAAAACGTCATCACGGATGAGGAAAACAAGGTTACAAGACTGAATGATCTAGAGTTACTAGACGAATGGTGCATAGATGCTCTAAATCATCTACAGGTCTACCATAATCACATGAAATAGAGCTACAACAAGAAGATCAGGAAACACACCTTCCAAGTTGGTGACCTTGTGCTAAAAGAGAACCAAAAGAATCTACCAAACTCGGATAGCAAAGGAAAATTTGAACCCAACTGGCTGGGACCTTTCATCATCACCGTAAGCTATAAATCAGGGGCATATCAGTTGTTGAAACCATAGGGCGAGCCTTTGTAGGAACCCATGAATAGTTGTCATCTCAAAAAAATTTACGCCTAAGAACTTGCAAGGTATAGAAACAAGAAATACAAAAAAAAATTAAAAAATTAAAAAATGTCCTGAAAAAATGGTTACCTTGATGAAAACCTGGCAAGCAAGCATCTTGGTGACAACAAAAAAATTAAAAAAATTAAAAATAAAATTGAAAAATTAAAAATTAAAAAATTAAAAAATTAAAAAAATCCAAAAATATAAAAAAAAGGATTGAAAAAGCGAAGAAAAAATCATCCTCTAGTGAAAACCACTATGGTGGCACTTTGGACAAATACCTTGCTGAAAACCTGGCAAACAAGTGTCAAGTGTAAATCAAGCACTCTCTATCCACCAAGATCTACATGATTCACTCATCCATTCCATCACATTTCATTCATCATCCATACACCCATTCGCTCGCATCCATACCATAGCCTGAGTTGGTGTACATATCATATTCCATCATAGTACTACTTGGCATATTCCTAAGGCCAGTTTGTCCTGCCTTTATCGAAGTAGTCTATTGCTTAAACATTGGGGGCATGTCCTTGAAATTGGCAGTCGATCGGATTTGTGTATATCTTTTGTGCTCTTCCCAAATTCATCAGAAAAAACCAAAAACATTCAAAAATTCATCAAAAATCCAAAAGCATCCAAATCGTTCAAAATCCAAAACCATGTCAAAATATCAAAAAATCTTCAAAAATTCGTCATTGTGTCTTGTCAGTCTTTCACCTTGTCCGAACTAAGTCGTCTCTGAGCTTAAACATAGGCAAGGTTGATCTTTGATCATCCCCCGAGACAATTAGGGTCAACCCTTAGGCATCTGTCGCATTGGCAATCCATTTGCCCATCTATTTTCACAGTTAGGGTCAGTCCTTAGGCATTTGTCTCATTAGCAATCTGTTTTCCCATCTATCTTTTCATCGAGTCAATTTTCTCGCCAATCCAGGTCTCTGTGTGTATAACGTAGGCAAGGCTAATCTATGGATCAACTCCCAAGATCCCTAGGATAGGTCTTTAGGTTAGTCTGTTCGTCATAAATCTCAAAAATACCAAAAACATTTGTAAAACATCTCAAAAATTCCAAAAACAGCCTCAAAACATTTGAAAAAACCAAAATGGTGTACCCATTTCATCTTGCTTTCACCCATGATTTGTCATCACTCATAATAAAACAATCGTCACTTTCACCCTTTGGTGAGTCAGTCAGAAACAAGTTTAGCAGGTTCCAAAGTGAACACTTAATCATCAAAGTCTCAAGTCCAGATCAGTAAGCAAGCAAGTTGGTCAACTCAGAATATCAATAGCTTATCACCCAAATCAGTCCCAACAAAACCCTGATCACAACATGTCCTAGGATGAAGCTTTCCTGCAATGGACATAAGTATCAGGTACCCTATAGTAGTTAGTCTTGGCTAGCGTTATGAAGAACATTAGCTTGTTTGTTTATATTATTTGGTCTTTTTGACTTATCCTATTTTGTGCTCATTCCACGGACCTCTTGATGATGCCTAAACAAAATAGGTTTAGAGAGAAAGGAATGGGGCAATGATCATTATCTTTTTATCAACTGTGCTTGTTGGATATTCTTGTAAAATAAATTCATCATGCATACTTTGTTTTGTTTGTGGGAAGGATGTTTTAGGTATCTTGTTGACCACATAAGGAGGCTTGCCTTTTTATGTTTTGGCTTGAGATGTCTAGAATATCTGAACTGCATTCTGAATAAAGTTATGTTTGTCAAGTGTGACCAAGAGTACTCCTATCTATTTGACGAGTCAAAGTCCATCACACTAGGCACAATGCCATCTTGGTTCTTAATACCTTGATGCATTGCCCCTATATGTCTTATCAAACATAAATAAGGTTATGCTCTTTTCCCATCCTTGGATAAGCAATACATCATCATCATTCATCACCATATCCAATAAAGTATCGACGACTAGTGGACTTATTGGACTTCTACATCTTCTTGGATTTAAGGGTTTATCCCTCTCATTCTTCTATCCTCTTTCGCACTAACAATGCATCCATTATGCATCCATCATACATCCATCTTGCATCCTGCAAAATCACATCATCCATCGCATTCATCTCATTTTCATAATCATTTAAGTTGTTTAGAACAATATAAATTTGTTATTTTAAGCATCTTCCAAACATTGCATTTTCATCATCATTATCATATAGATCATATCATCTAACCATCCATACATACATTTTGAACCTCCTTGTCGTGAGATCCACCTCAATCTTTTCGCTCGATCTCTCAAGGGGGCAATGTACTAACATACTTCTTTTCGCTAGGACATCTGGAAAAATCTGAATTTTTTTAATTTCGATGTCAATGGCATCATTATTTGAACCAATGCAACAAGTAGATTGCCTCAATGAGGGGGAAAATGTAGACATACGAAATTAAAATTATTGATTAAACATCACATTTGATCATTTCTTCCCTCTTAATTAATTAAATCAAATTAATTAATTAACCTCCTAAAGTCTTGATTTAGTTAAATCATATATATCTAATTAAATCACCCATATGCATTTCCTCTCATTTGATTTAAAACAAATACAAAAATTTAAATCAAATGTCATATCACCTAAACTCCTATTAGATTAATCAAATCCCGATTAGTTTAATCCTAATTACTTGAATCCTCTAGACTCATCCACTTGCACAATAAATCATTTAAATTGATTTATTAAAACAACTATTTTCCCTCACAAGGGCATATTCCCAAGGAATATGCCCTCATTAACTCCCATGTTTGACTTTTTTGGACAAACACAATTCCCCCAAAAAACCCTCAACCATACTCATTTATTGCCATTTTCAAATTTGAATGGGCACATTGGCCAAAACTTGCACAAGCATAGGCTAATCCCATGGTGACAAGTGGCTCTCTCCTATTGGATGGGATTTAGTCCCACATTGCTTAATCTTGGCTTCTCCTCTCTCAACTTCTCCTATAAATGCAATGCATTTTCTCTTATTTCAACACCTACATTTAGAGCATCCTTATTATAGGCAACTTGAGTTCAAGAGCATCTCATTGTCTATCATTTCATTTGTTTTAGCAAGGGTTGGGAAATGGCTCTTTAACACATTCTAGGAGCACCAATCCATCATAGAATAGGCGTCTAATATGTTTTCTTGCTTTCAATTAAGTTAATTAGCTATGTCATTATTCAAGCATGTTAGATTATTCTATGAAGATGTTGATTATTTGTGTTATTTAGAATGCTAACCATACTAAGACGGGTGTGTGTGTTGAAGGTTTTCTAACAATTTTGCAGATTTTCACCATCTATAGTCCCTAGACCGAAAAAAAACAACATAATTAAAACTAAATGGGTGTTCAAGAACAAGTTGAATGAGAATGGAGAGGTAATAAGAAATAAGGATAGAGTTTTCTGTAAGGGTTACTCACAAGTAGAAGGTATAGATTTTGAGGAAAAATATTCTCCTGTGTCTAGGATGGAAGATATTAGAATGTTCTTGGCATTTGTACCACATAAAGATTTTAAGGTCTATCAGAAGGATGTGAAGTCTTCTTCTCTAAATGAAGAATTGAAAGAAGAGATTTAAATGGAACAACCAAAAGGTTTTCAGTTGTCAAATGAATCAGATATGGTATGTAAGTTGAAGAAGGATCTATATTGTTTCAAGCAAGCTCTCAGAGCTTGGTATGTAAGACTGGGAAGGTACTTGATATAAAAAGGATTTAGTAAGGGCTTTGTAGATAGTAATCTTTAAAATTGAGGAAGACAAAATCTTGATAGTAGTTGTATATGTTGATGATATTATATTTGGTGGAAATGAGGATATGTGTAAGAAGTTTATAGAAGAAATGCATAAAGAGTTTGAGATGTCAATATTTGGGGAGATGAATTTCTCTCTTGGGCTACAAATCAATCAAACAAATAAAGGGATTTTCAGTTCACAGTCTAAGTATATCAAAGAGATGTTGAAGAAGTTTGGAATGGATGACTCCAAATCGGTATGTACTCCTATGGTGACTAGTTGTAAATTGAAAAAAGATGATGATCCACCTATGGTTGATTATAGAAAGTATAGATCTATGATTGGTGGGCTATTTTATTTGATTGCTACTAGACCGGATATCATGCATGTAGTTTGTCTTGTGGTTATATTTCAAGAAGATCATAAAGAAACACATGGTGTAGCAGTGAAGGGAATATTCAGATATATTTAAGATGCACATCAAATTATGGCCTATGATATCCTAAGGATATTAATTTCATATTAAATTCTTATAGAGATGCATATTGGGCTAGCTATGTTGATGTCAGGAAAAGTGTGTAAGTGGTGGTGCACTCTTTCTTGGATGTAGATTGGTGTCATGGTTGAGTTCAAGAAATAGGATTGGTCTCATTGTTATACATAGGTATTATGGATGAGACAAACATTGAAGGATATCAGAGTTGTGTATGATGAACCTATATCTATCTTTTGTGCTAATACAGGTGCAATTAACATTTCAAATAATCCAATCATGCGTTAAAGAAAAAATCATATATCTATCAGGTATCACTTTTTGAGATAGAAGGTTATGGAGAATGAAGTGAAGCTTTAGTATGTTCCTACAAAGGATCGAATTGCTAACATATTTACTAATGCTCTTCCTAAGGATAATTTTGAGTATCTTTGGGAGATGTTGGGGGTTATTGCTCCTCCTCTCTTGAACTAGATTCATATGGCTCGATGCATTAGTCTAGTTGATCTATGGATCTATCTCTTTTTTGGACTGATGTTGGTGGCTACCTCTCAGGGGGAGTAGGTAGTGTTATGTGTTGTGATTCTGCTATTGATTTAGTTGGGTGTACTCCTAATGGGGAGTATTCAAAGTAAGTATTTTTGGTTCAGTATCAAAGAGGGAGAATAATGCAAAAATCTTTATCGTTTGCCATTGATGTAAAAGGGGGAGAAAAAAATCATGTGAAAAATAAGAGAAATTTGTTGTCAGAAAGAAAAAGACTCTTGTAAGGGTGAGAAGTTTCACGAATGTTGTGTAGGCTATCTAATTTGAGAAAAAGAGGAGAGAGTTTTCAGAGATTTTGTGTTCTATTTGGTGGCTTTTGACATCTTGTGTTTCCATCAATGACAAAGGGGGAGATTGTTGCAAATATGATGGTATTGGCATTGATGTCAATAGGAAGTCTACTGATTGGTGTTGAAATTGATGTCAAAAATGGGATGAATATGTTGAGGATATTGAGAAAATTGTGAAAAAGAGGAAAACAGGTTGTCCATGTGTAGTTGAGACGTTGAGGAAGTGTTGTGAGTACATGGAGCTATAATTTTGTTGTAGAATTTGAATATGAGTTTAAATAAAGCAATGAGCTAAGATGATGTCTCTAGTACTTGGTTCCCAATTGATTTTGAGAAAATTTGATAAACTGAGTAAATTGTGTTGTGCAAGTGTTCATATAGTGCGCTCTAATATTGTGCTTCATGTTCCTTTTTTGTTAATTCTATGCCTATGTGAATCTTACAAGTTATTCAAGGTTATCAGAGGTTGCTATATTCAAAATTTGGGTTTCTGAATCATTGTACAATTCGACATATTTTCCCCAGTGTGTGAACTCATTGTGTAGTGATGTTTTCTATGACCTGGGAGAAATGTATTTGATTCATATTTATCCATTGTTTGGCTTCAGTTTGTACAGATTTGGGAAGTTGATTACAATTATTTTATCTTTGTATATTCAAGGTTTTTACTTGATTTGGTGCAATAAAGTGTGAGTTTCATTTATCAGTATGCAAATAAGGGTTATCAATTGTCCTAAGTTGAAGTATTTATTGATGTGGGAATGGATGAAGTGGTTGATGAATCTTAAGTAGTTCATGGAATATTCTAGATTGATTTCAAGTGAATTATGTTGTCTAAAACATTCAGATTGGTTTAAAGAAGCATGTACTTAATGTTTATGGTGTTTTGCATGGGTCTTGGTTAACCTTATGTTTAACACTACATCTGAGGCTTGTTGAAACATGTTGAAGTATGTTTGAATCTATTTGGGTCCTAATTAAGGATTTATATAGGTTGTTTTTCATTCCTTTCCATTGTGAGAATGTTTAGGTACTGACATATTTAAATTTTTATGTACAACGGCTAATGACCGACACTAGAGAAAGTTTTTGAGGTAGATCTTGATATAAATATGTATGGTGTTGATGTGAGTTGAGAGATGGAAGAGTAAGAAGAACGATAAATGTGATATTGATGTGAGTAATGTGTGTGATGTGAAATTTAGCAAAACAATGTGAACTTCATGTTAGGGTTCTTGAAGGCAGTGAGCTAAAGGCATTCAAAATCTTTCATGTGAGACTAAGAAAGTGTGAGAAATTATGGCGGCCTCTTTGTCACATTGAGACATGTTTTCTCTATGTAACATTCTTATTCTATCTTCTTGTATTATTTATATGGTAGTGAGCTCTGGTTGTGAACCTTTTTAAATAATGTGTTGTATTTTGGCAGTGATCCCCTTTTGTACTAGTTTTTCTATTACTTATATATTGCGAGCTAATACTCACTGTGGTTTTTCCCTCATTAGGTTTTCCATGTAACTCTGGTGTTCTCTCATGTATGGTGTTGTGATTTCATTTTTTGTTATCCACATTTCATGTTTAACCAAACTAGTAGAATAAGGGTTTACCGATGCTTGTGGATTTGATTACTGTTAAGGGTTTTGAAGGTTTAATTTTCTACAAGCGATTCACCTCCCCCTCTCAATTGTCTTATTCATTTCAATAATAACTTGTTTTATGAACACCCTATTAATATATCCAAATCCAAGTATGGGTTCACATTGAGTATCATGTTATCTAGATAGGATGGAAAATACATTGCACCCCTCAAAGATCCTACTATGTATTGATATGGTTTTTACACACATAACGAGATCTAGATCAAATATTGTTATTTAAACAAAAAAACAAACCTGAAAGAATCACCAAATCCATTAGAAATTTAGTTTTCCCAAGGCTCAGGAATATTAGATCTTGATCTACTAGGTTCACTCAAGGTTCATTGTGCAATTTTTGTTTTCACATAGGGGCCTATTGGTAGTTAGAATATCACTCTTTATAAACAAACTATGATGTTAATAATCCTAACATATCATACTTGCATGACTTTTGTACTTCATTCAATTTTAACCTTTTCAAATTAAACTTCAAAAGATCAAGGTAAGAAGAGATAAAACCTAAGAAATTAAATGTTTCCAAGTATTACCCACACACATATTGAGAGGAAGCAAAAAAAAACATAAACTATTTTGCATTTCACTAGATTACTTCATAGCTACATACAAAATAATGAAGAGTTAAAAGAAATAGAACTGTACACCGTTGAGAAAGCTTCAAAATGCACCCAAGGATGGCATAGAAAATCGATTATTTCAATAGAAATGAACAACTTGCATTCACACAAAGTATATGATTTGGAATGACATTTACTGCTTTAATATTACCAACCTCCATAGTGAATACAAATATTTACAATAATTGAATAAAAAATATGAAGTAAAGAAATAAATTGATGATCCAATCTATACTCTACTATCTCAACAAGTTTTGATCCTTCAAACTAAACAACTCACTATCTTTTATAGAATACAAGAGAGCTAGTTACAAAAAGAACATGGCGAAAGAGAAACAAAATAATTGTTGATAGACACATGGCACAAAAATATTCTTCACGCATGGGAGACGCAAGCGGATATTTTCTGAGGAGAATGATCAAATCAATCTTTTCATTCCTTTAATCCATGCTGATGGTTCCTTAACTCCCGAAAATTCAGATAGTGAAGGTATACTATGGTGGCTGATCCCTGAAACACAACATTCAAGTCCAATTTATCTTTTATCCACCGGAAGAAATGCTTGCAACTAAATCTCCATATTCTGATCATTTATATCTGGCTTCTATTTTTCCACCGGAAGAAATGCTTGCAACTAAATCGCCATATTCTGATCATTTATTTTATCCACAAATCTATAAACATAAATGGTTACTCGCAAGTCCCAAACACTCTCCATGAGAAAAATCATCCACTTTCATATCAGGAAAAGTGTTCCGCCTGTATAACCTTCAGAATTTTTTGTACCAACAAACCATTACACAAAATTGCACTAGTTTGCACTTAATCGCATCAAAATTCAAATCCCAATAAATTAAGACATAACCTTGTTTCATCCATTATTTATACCAAATCAAGCCTTTTGATTTACCTAATTGATGCACTTTTAGCATCTTTGAGATTTTTTATCATTAAAGGAATTTTAACGAATTTGCAAAGTTATATAATTCCCAAAATTTTTAACTTATCCGGTTCTGGAGTGAGATATTTGTCTGACATTTATTCCAAGATTATGACTTCTCTTTTGTGCGAGAAAATACTGTCATTATCTACTATCCATTTGTACTTTTATATCTGATTTAACATTACTTTTAATTCACAATTTTTGACATATATGGTTTAATATAAATTTTGGGTTCAACCTTTGGTAATTTTTTATTTATTTTTTATCACAGAAGAAATACTTTGTCTAGGCTTATATTCTGCTACCCGACCTAACTTTACTAAATTTGTAATGTGTTAAGATAAAAGTCTCGATTCAAAAAGACTTAAAATTCTTGAGAAACAAGTCTACTCTTGATTTAATTTTTTTTAAACACCCCCACAAGTGAATTTATCACAACACTAGGTTCTTTTAACTTTGTTGATTCAAATAGGAAGCATACTTTGTCATGCTAACCATGGCCCCCCATGCCTTTCAAATGCAATGGGCATGTTGTGAGACCACACAATACTATCAACATAGGTACTAATCATAGACGTGAGCTCTTGAAAAGCAACACCATATTCCTTGATGATCAATCTTATAATTGAAAGCAATTTTCCTACTTAATTTAGATGAGTTCAGCCTTAAACTCTTAGGAATAATTCTTAACAATAGTAATACATTTTTCAGCCTTTAATTGTGATTTCTTGACATCTAATGGTACACTTTTTAAATCACTTGATAGTTCAAGTAACTCTAAAAATTATTTCAAAGAGTAATCTTAAATATGCAACTCTTTAAACTACTAAGGTTCCTATACAACCTAAATCTCATTGACAAACAATATATATCTAGTCCTTGAATCTATTAACAATTTAGAGACCATGATCACAAATAGTAACATTACCTCACCCTAAGAACCACATTTCTATAAAATTGGAACTACACTTTAAGCTTGGCTCAAAGCTCAAGAAAATCTTTGGATTCAATGAAATTGGTTTGGAAATTTTTGTTTCCTCAAATGCTAGTTCCCCTTTACAAGATTATGAAATAAACATTTCTCCAAAGAATGCACACAACATAGATGAATTATCTACTTCAGGAAATAAGAATCAAAATTTATCTTTTTTGTTTTATATGCAAGGTGTTTTGAAAATATTGAAATAAAATACAAAGACTGGATGAATAGAGAGGAGGGAATACCATTTGTTTGTGAGGCTATGCATTCTAGAATCCTCAATTATTTAGGAAGTTGTAGTAATATGGATTTATGCATGATCACAAAGGGTCAAACAAAATCCTTGTGAAATCATCAACTAGCAAATCCACAAACATATTGTAGTTCAAGAGGTTATTAATTTGCTAAAAGGCATATGAAAGTTTTGTCAACCAAAAAACCTTTTTAATTTGAAATAACTACCTTCAGCTATGAAATTATTCATTTACACAAAGAAAAGAAATAACATGAGTATGATATTGATTATTGAAAATGAATAGCTTTAAATAGATTTCTTGAAAGTTTTAAATATCCTCTAAACAACAAAATATTTGAACAAATGCCCTTATGTAATAGATGTAACTCTATATAATAAATATTTAGAAATAGTGATGAAATATAATTTATATTCCTAAACAAAAATTAAGTCACATAGCACATATATACGGCAAGATGAATCTATGTCAAGGGATGATCGTTTGGCTTCATCTAAGCATGAGGATATATAATCTTACATGAATGAGGAGTTTGCAGATGATGAGGAATTTTTAAATCCTCTACAACTGGGCATAGGGCGTCCATCATGAGCACTAATTAACCTTTAAGACAAAGGGGCTGATCCAAAAATTGTTGATCTCAGGGATTTTCTATCAAGTCAAGCTTTAGTTTGCGTGTTTTTATAATTTGTGACCTTAATTGCTCGATCTTCACCAATGGATTTTCAAGACTTGGCATTGCTTATTTGAAGGTGATTTATTTATATTTCCCTATGTAAAGATACCCGCATCACCCAATGACACACATATCTTCCCTTGAAGTAACTGGTGATTCGATTTTACAATTGATTTTATTTTTAAAAGTAGGAAGGATTGTTTTTTTTGTTTGGTTAGAAACAGGTTGATCAAATTATTTTTTACATGAGAGAAAATAAGCATACAAAGTTATCAAATAATCATAATATAAAGATTAAAGACATCACAATATAATACAAGATATATTCTGGAAAAATCTTCAAGAGAAAAATCTAGCCTCAAAAAACATATACACTCAATGTATTATTCAACAATGAAAACATTACAATACACTTGCTCAATACAATAATAACCAAGTCAAACAATAAAATAGCCACCTTCAACCACTAAACATGTAAATGTTTTTATAAAATTAAGTTGACACAAAACAACCAAGTGGAAAGGTGAAACCATGTCTCAAAACCATGGTACTAAATTTTTTAAAATTGTATATAATTTCCATGTGCAATTCACAAATAAAATATCTAACCAATATTACATAGAACTTTACAAATATAATCAAATAAATATTTAATGTGGGTAAACACATCTCCAAATAAATATTTATTTTACATAATTAGATAATTCATTTTTTGTACAAGATCTACAACATCATCTTGTTAACATTTTTTTATGATTAAATCTGATGATCTATTGACTACCATAATCTACCTTCAAATACTTATTTTTTATCAATTCTTAAAAATCCAATTCAAATTTATTAAACAATATATATTATAATAATTACATATATAAATGGTAGATAATAATTATTAAATTACAATGAATCATAAATTTTTTTGTTTGTCCTTTCATTAAAAAAACTAGAGATTTCTATATTATCCAGATATTCTTTTCTATTATTTGATAGTATCTTTGTACATTCTTCAAAAATAGTTAACTAATACAACATCACAAAAACAGTTAACTAATACAACATCACATGCTTACACATTTCCTGGACATCTCGTAGTTTGTCTTTAATGGGTCTGCGAACAAAGACAATATAAAAAGAAGTTGAAAATGAAATCTAATATGATAAATAAATAATTTCCTGGACTTCATGCGGTTGGAGGTTATAGTATTGCAAAGTCTGTCAGGCCAAGTCATCGCTAAACTAGCTAATAATATAAATTTTGTCTAAGATTTCTTAGTACTCCTCTCCACAACCTTTCTTCATTAGTGTCTATGTATTAATCAGAGACACTAGCTCTTCAAAACCAACATCAGATTCCTTGATGACCAATCTTGTACAACATGATGGATTAAAATAAATTGATTATCTTATAATTGAAAGAAATTTTCCTACTTAATGTAGATCACTTCAACTTTAAACACTTTGGAATAGTTCTTAAGAATAGTAATAAATTTACCAACCTTTAATTGATATTTCTCAACATCTAATAGTACACTTTTTAAATCACTTGATATTCCAAAGATTTATCATAAATATGCAACTCTTTCAACTACTAAGGTGCCTATACAACCTAAATCTCATGCTGTAATGCTGCAAATATCAACACAACTTGAAGCTCTAGCAGATGATATTGGTAAACATTATATATCTAGTCCTTTAAACTATTAACAACTTGCACATCATGATTACCACTAGTGACATTACCTCACTCTAAAAAACTACTTTTTTACAAAAATGAAACCACATTTTAAGCTTGGCTCAAAGCTCAAGTTGAAAATCCTTGGATTCAATGAAATCAGTTTGGGCATTTCCTTTTCCTTAAACACTAGTTCCCCTTTACAAGCTTATGAAATAAAATTTTCTTCTAAATCATGCACACATCATAAATGATTTATCTACTTCAAGAAATAGAAATCATTTTTTTTTTGTTGTTCTATATGAGAGATGTTTTGGAAATATTGAAACAAAATACAAATAATGGATGAATAGAGAGGGGGGACTGTCATTGATTTGTGAAACTATGCTTTCTATAATCTTCCATGATTTAGGAAGTGGTAGTAATATGGATGTATGCATATTCACAAAGAGTTAAACAAAATATTTGTGCAATCGTCAACTAGCAAATCCACAAACATATGCTAGTTCAAGAGGTTGTTAATTTGCTAAAAGACATAGGGAGGTTCTGTTAATCAAAAATCCTTTTTAATTTGAAATAACTACCTTTAACTATGACATTATTCATTTACACAAGAAAAATAATTAATATGACTATGATATCAATTGTTGAAATTGAATAGATTTGAATAGATTTCCTGTATTTATCAATTCAAAGATTTAAATAATCTCTTAATAGACAAAATATATGAACAAATGTCCCTACATAATAAATTTATCTCTATATAATAGCAATCAAATAGAATTTGTATTTCTAAACATCAATTTAGTCAAATGGGACATATATACTGCAAGAGGAATCTGCGTCTAGGGATGCCCATATGGCTTCATCTGAGCATGAGGATATATGGCATTATTCATTTACACAAGAAAAAGAAATAATATTACTATGATATCAATTGTTGAAATTGAATAGCTTTGAATAGATTTGTTTTATTTATCAATTCAGAGATTTAAATATCCTCTTAGTAGAGAAAATATATGAACAAATGTCCCTACATAGTAAATGTATCTTTATATAATAGCAATTAAATAGAATTTGTATTTCTAAAAATCAATTTAATCAAATGGGACATATATACTGCAAGAGGAATCTACATCTAGAGATGCCCATATGGCTTCATCTGAGCATGAGGATATATAATCTTACATGAATGAGGAGTTTGCAGATAATAAGGGTAGAATTATCAAATCCTCTACAACTGGGCATAGGGCGTCCATCATGACCCCTAGCAAAAATATAGAGGGTTCTACCCTATGATTCAAGTTTTTTGAACCATTCCAGAAATAATCATGGACTCTAAAGTTTGCTGAGCTCGAAATTTTTCTATCAAATCATGCTCTTGTTTGCAGGTTTTTATAAATTTTGACCTAAATTGCCTTACAAACAGATTGATCAAATCATTTTCTACATAATTTTTTGAGAAAACAACATGTATACAAATTTATTAAATAATCTTAATACAAAAATAAAAAATACATCACAATAAATATATAAATAAAAAACTCATCACAATAAATATATAAATAAAAAACACATCACAATAAATATATAAATCAAAAACACATCACAATAAATATATAAACAAGAAACACATCACAATAAATATATATATCTTGAGAAAATATTTTACCACTAAAAAATCTACATTCAATGTATTATTCAGGCTGATATAATATTTACGCTGGGATTTGATCCCAACATTTGATTACAAAAAGCAGTTTACACTGCATCTTAAATATAATTATATAACTAATACAATAGCACATGCTTATGCTTTCAAATAAAATTAAGGTACCCTCAGAAAGAATGGGCTTCTTTCATCAAGAAAAACTGTCCAGAAGGCCCAGCAGGGGGGAGCAGAGCTACCATTACACAGCTGTGAGCCCCTTCAGAGGGCGTTAAGCTTCCCAGATAATCAGTCATGTCCGTTTGAACATCCCCTGGATGCACATTATTCACATATATCCCTCTCTCTGATAATTTATGAGAAAGCAGGCGAGCATAAGCATTCAAAGCAATCTTTAACAGAGAATAATGGGGTGTAAAACAAGGCCAACCTTTTCCTTCCAATTTACCACTTTTCATATCAAGCAGAAACATTTCAAGCATCTTGTCAATTAATCCCTCTGTTATTTTTGAAACGTTGGAAAGCTGTGCTCGAAATGAATCGTTATTCAGCAGCTATAAAAGATCACAGTTGTTAACTGAGGAAGAAGAATTGCTGATAAAATTGAATAAACATGGTATGATTATTATAGCAAGAAGTTATTTCATACCCGCAGCAATCCGGCCTCTGAAGAAACGTTCACAATTCGACCTTCTGCTCTCAGCGGCGGCAGTAATGCTTCTGTGATTCTTTTCGTCCCATAGTAGTTTATTTCTATGCATTTCTTGGACAGCTCGTAATTTTTCTTGAATGCTTGGGCGAAAACTGAATCGCTCTGTGAAGAAGAACAATTTATAAAATAAAATCAAATTAATACTAATGTTCATAAATAAAAATAAAGGATATTGAAGTTGAAAATGATATCTAATATGATAAATAAATCAAGAACCAATATTGGGTGGAGGGTAGTTTCAGATGGAGGTTATAGTGCTGTGCGTTAGAATTTTGCTTTCCCGATCTTATTTTGAACAGAGGGCAGTTTTAGATGGAGATTATAGTGATGCATGTTAGAACTATGCTTTACCGATTCCATATTGAATGGAGGGCAGTTTCAGATGGAGGTTATAATGGTGGGCGTTAGAGTTTTGCTCTACCAATTCCATATTTGGGTGCAAGGTAGTTCAAGATGAAGATTATAATGATATATGTTAAAACTTGGCTTTGTCAATCCTATACTGGATGGAAGGCATTCCACCTAGAGGTTATAATGATGCATGCTAGAATTTTGCTTTGCCTATCCAATCAGAAATTAATTTGAGAGAAGAGAAAAGATATTCTGTATAAAGTTAAACTTTACCAGTAAATCATATTGCATTTGTTAAACGCAAGCAGCTTGAATTGCAGCTTCTTTATCAATGGTGGTACCAAATATACCAGCGTTATTCACCTGCAAGAATCCATTCACCATAGCCTAATCATTTCAGAAGGTCAACCCAGATTCTTAGATTCCACGTATGCTTAAAAGTAAACCCAACTTTGGTATTGGTAGTTTAAGATAACTTAAATAACAAACAATATGCCAGTTGTTTAAGCTCAACCATACCAAGATGTCCAGACTGCCATAGCTAATCTTCAACCACATAGCAAACTCTGAAACACTCTGCATGCTCTGTATTTCCAGCTCATGGAATACAACGTTGTTGAGACCCTCATCATGGAGGGTTTTGGTGGCTGTCAGTCCTCTACTGAGGTCTCTTGAAGTTAGGACAACAGTTAAACGATTTTCTGCCAACTGACGTACAATTTCCAAGCCTATTCCTTTGTTTGCCCCTGTGACCACGGCCACAGTCTTCCTACTCCACCACCTGCATCCACATTCATCATCACAAATCGTTCTTTTAACACTACAAAAAGTTTGCAGAAACAAGCCAACATAATGAAACAGAACTATTCTTTTCCTTACTCGCTGTTGTCATCACCCTTTTCGAAAGCCATTGCCTTTAAAGTGATAAATCACAACAAAAGACAGTTCGAAGAATATCAGAAATGTTTTGGGTGCATGAAAGGTATCCCACATGATGGGTATTTAAAGAGCAAATGTCATGCCCTGTCGGCCAGGAATATAATCAGAGGGCGCATACTGCTGACTTCATCTACATATTTCATTTTAGTTTATAATATTCTTCTCTGAACTTAAATTCTAAGCAAAATGCATTGGTTGGTTGGTTGGCAATGTGATAACGATGGATAACTTAGCTACTGTATGCAACTCAAATAATTTATAAGGAAAAATCTGATTCTATCACGAGCAAAATAGATCTACAACATCTTATTTTTAACATTTTTTTTATGATTAGATTTGATGATCTGTTGACTATCATAATCTATCTTCAAATATTCTTAATATTTTTTTTATGATTAGATCTGATGACCTATTAACTACCATAATCTACCTTTAAATACAATTTTTTATCCATTCTTTAAAATCCAATTCAATTTTTTTATGATTAGATTTGATGATCTATTGACTATCATAATCTACTTTCAAATATTCTTAATATTTTTTTATGCTTAGATCTGATGACCTATTAACTACCATAATCTACCTTAAATACAATTTTTTATCCATTCTTAAAAATCCAATTGAAATTTATTAAACAATATTCTCCAGATATTCTCTTTTATTCTTTTATAGTATCTTTGTACAGTCTTCAAAGAAAGCTCGGGAAATTTCCTAGGTGATAGAATATTTACGCTGGCCTTTGATCACAACGTTTAACTACAAAAACAGTTAACTAATACAACATCACATGCTTACGCATTTCCTGGACATCTCGTAGTTTGTCTTGAGTCGGTCTGCGAACAAAGATAATATAAAAAAAGTTGAAAATGAAATCTGATATGATAAATAAATCAAGAACTCATATTTGCGGGAGGGTACTTCATGCGGTTGGAGGTTATAGTATTGCATATTAGAATCTTGTTTGTTCAAATCTCATCAGATACTGATTTTATGGTGCAGAGCAGTTCATTTAAAACTAGTCAATAATACAAATTTTGTCTACGATTTTTTGGTACTCCTCTTCATGATTTTTAAGGAATACAAGAATCATTAAATATAAAAACATCAAATAATGTAGGAGTAACATCTTGGATATCTTTCCTAATTATGACTTTAAACTAACACAAAACCTTTCATTTTAATGAGCATAGGTAATTCACCCATAATACTAAGCAACACAATGGCTTATTTTGGTCATGCAAACACTTCACCTTCATTTATGAATTTATAGATCTATTTAGCTTTCTATTTTTTATGTTAAGCAATTCATCACAACACGTTTAAAGGCCATAAATAGCTATATAATGATATACATAATGGCTCACATTGTCTTCCCAATTTTATGAACAACCTATTAGCCTATCCAAATCTAAGTATAGGTTCACATTGAGTATCATGTTATCTAGATGGGATTGAAAATAGATTGTACCCCTCAATTATCCTATTGACAACCTATGCACTAATCATAGACACTAGCTCTTCAAAACCAACATCATATTCCTTGATGACCAGTCTTGTAGAACATGAAGGATTAAAGAAATGAATTACCTTATAATTGAACAAAATTTTCCTACATAATTTTGATGACATCAACCTTAAATTCTTTGGAATAATTCTTAAGAATAGTAATAAATTTACCAACATTTAATTGACATTTCTCAACATATAATAATACACTTTTTAAATCACTTGATATTTCAAAGAGTATCATAAATATGCAAATCTTTCAACTACTAAGGTGCCTATACAACCTAAATCTGATGTTGCAATGTTGCAAATATCAACACAACTTGATGCTCTAGCAAAATATATTGATAAAATTATATATCTAGTCATTTGAAATATTAATAACTTGCACATCATGATCACCACTAGTGGCATTACCCCACTCTTTAAAACTACATTTCTATAGAAATGAAACCACATTTTAAGCTTGGCTCAAAGCTCAAGTTGAAAATACTTGGATTCAATGAAATCGGTTTAGACATTTCCTTTTCCTCAAAAGCTTATAATAATAGCAATCAAATATAATTTATATTTATAAACATCAATTTAGTCAAATAGGACATATATATTGCAAGAGGAATCTACATCAAGTGATGCCCACTTGGCTTCATCTGAGCATGAGGATATATAATCTTACATGAATGAGGCATTTTCTGAAAATGAGGGTAGAATTATCAAATCCTCTACGACTAGGCACAAATTTTCGGTCATGACCCCTAGCTGAGCCTCTACTACAAAGAGGCTCACTTCAAATATATCATTCCAAAATATTTCTCCTATGATCATGGTAGTGAAGTTGGGGTTGCCTCTCCAAGGAAAAATATAGAGGGTTCTACGCTCTGCTTCAAGTTTTTTGAACCATTACTAGAAATAACCATGGGCTCCAAAATTTGTTGAGCTTGAGAATTGTCTATCGAGTCATGCTCTAGTTTACAGGTTTTTATAATTTTTGAATTAAATTACCTTATGTACAGGTTGATTAAATCATTTTCTACTTAATTTTATGAGAGTATACAAGTTTATAAAATAATTTTAATACAAATATCAAGGATACATCACAATAAATATTTGATATATCTTGATAAAATCTTTACCACAAAAGCATATACATTTAATATATTATTCAACAATGAAAACAATACAATATACTTACATGTATCCATATTTCAATACAATAACAACCAAGTCAAATAGAGAAATAGTCAACCTTAGCCAATAAGACATGTGCTTGTTTTTATTAAATTAAACTCACACAAAACAAGCAAGTGGTAAGGTGAACCCATGTCTCAAAATCACAAGTACACAAAACCATGAGTGTGTAAAACCATTATACAAAGTTTTTGAAAATTAAATATATTTTCTATGTGCAACTCACATATTAAATATCTAACCAATATTATGTAGAACACACCTCTTAAAGATGCACCCCAAATAAATATTTATTTTACATGATTAAATAATTCATTTTTTGTACAACATGTACAACACCTTATTCCTAATTTTTTAATGATTAGATCTGATGACCTATTGACTATCATATTTTTTAACTGTTCTTAAGTGTCTAATTCAAAAATTTTTAACAATTAATTACATATTTAGATTGTAGAAAATAATTATAAAATTAGAATAATATCCTCATTTATTATTTATTTTTTCTATGCAGAGAAAGATTTTCATATTATCCATGTACTTATATTTATATTAATTGAGCTCTATGCATAAGATTGTTCAGTGTATACATATTATCCAGATATTCTCCTTTATTCTTCTATATATCTTCCAATACAGTGAGATACATATCTTGTACAATCATCATATAAAGCTCGGGGAATCTACCTCCTAGGTGATATAATATTTACGCTAAGATTTCATCCCAACATTTGATTAGAAAAAGTAGTTTACACTACATCTTAAATACAATGATATAACTAATACAACAACACATGGTTATTCTTTCAAAAAATATTAAGGTACCCTCAGAATGAATGTGCTTCTTGTTGCACTTGCAGCTAACATATATCTTTAGATTAATAGATTTAAAAAATACTAAACTGAACAGAAAGAAGAAACAAGAAATCTACGTGGTTTGGCAATATGCCTACGTCCACAAGAAAGCTGGAGAATAATTGTATTAATCACATAGCACCCCTTACAAGTTCTGAAATAGTCCAATATATAATGGACTCTACAACCATATGCTTAATTTGTGCCAATGTAATTCCAAGCTGGCATAATGGAGCAACAGAGCATCACCAAAATTGGTTTATGTTTGAACTATTTTTTTTTGCATTTGAACAATTAGAAGGAGAAAATAGAAAATGTATGAGGCTTCACATCCCAACAATCTCCCACTTGAAGTCCAAACAATACTATGAACAATCATTCTTCAAGAAATCTCATGCTTTCCAAGGCCTATTGTCATAGGCTTACAAATCCAAGAGAAGCTCTATAAAACTCCAGCTTCTCTTTTGAAACAACCTTTGTAAATGCATATGCAGGATTCAAATTCGTATGTATCTTTTCCAACTTGTGCTTACCCTCTTCAAGAACACTTCGAATATAGTGATATTGAAGCTCTATGTGCTTCGTTCATGAATGAAATACTGCATTTTTGGCCAAGTGAATGGCACTTTTACTATCACTATACAATACAAATTCTTTCTATCTACTACCCAATTAAAATAGTAACCTTTGTAACCACAACATCTCTTTTGCTCCTTTTTTCATTGCAATATACTCTGCTTCATCAGTTCAAATAGCCACTACTTTCTGTAACTTGGAAATCCAGCTAACTGTTGCTCCTACCAATGTGAACACATATCTTGTTGTAGATCATCTTTGATCTAAATCTCTAGCCATGTCTAAATCAACATATCCATGCAATTGTGCATCTTCAGCTCCAAACCTCAAAACATGGTTTGAAGTGCCTTTAAGATATCTCAGAATCGATTTCACTGCTTGCTAATGAACTTTTCCTGCATTACTCATGTATCTACTAACCACTCCCACTGCTTGGGAAATATCTAGTCTTGTACAAACCATAACATACATTAAACTCCCAATTGCAGAGGAATATGGAATTGTTGCCATGTATTTTTTTCTTCAAGTGTCTTGGGACACACCTGAGAAGATAATTTGAAATGCTTTACTAGGGGTGAGCTTACTGCCTTGGCATCCTTCATGCTAAATTTTTTAATTAATTTTCATTGTATTTCTCCTATAACAAGATAAGTTCCCTTTTCTTCCTATCTCTGATAATTCTCATTCCAAGGATTTTCTTTCCAGCTCCCAAATCCTTCATTGAAAATTTCTTAGCTAATTGTTGTTTCAACCTATTAACAACAACCATGCTAGATCCTGCAACTAGCATTTCATCAACATACATCAATAGCAATACAAATTCTCCATTATCAAAGAACTTAAAATACACACAATGGTCAGATTCACATCTAGAAATTTTTTGCTAAGACATGAAAGAATCAAATTTTAGATACCATTATCTAGGAGCTTGTTTCAACCCATATAAGCTGCGATTTAGTTTGCAAACAAGTGCTTCTTTACCTTTTTCCTCAAAACCTTTTGGTTGCTTCATGTACAACTCTTCTTGTAAGTCACCATGAAGAAAAGTTGTCTTGACATCAAGTTGTTCCAAATCTAGATCATGAACAACTACTAGACCCAACACCACTCTAATAGAGGTCATTTTCACAACTGGTGAAAATATATCTATAAAATCAATGCCCTTTTGTTGAGCATATCCCTTGACCACCAATCTGGATTTAAATCTCTTCTTTCCATCTACTTCTTCCTTCACCCTATACACCCACTTATTTTGTAATGCTTTTTGATTGGGTGGAAGTGTTACTAGATCCCATGTGTGATTTCATTTAAGAGATTCCATCTCATCTCTCATGGCTTCCATCCATTTATTGCTATCTTTATCTACACATGCTTCTTTAAACAAAGTAGGTTTAGATTCATCAGAAAGCAATAAATATTGAATAAAATTTTTATACCTGGTTGAAGGCCTATGCTCTCTAGTGGACCTCCTAACTAGAGGATTCAACTCTTGTGCATTACCATGTGGATTAACATGTTCTTCATTATCTTGGAAATCTTGTGGTTGGTCATGTGTTTGAACTTGCACTGGTGGTTGTGGTTGGTTTACAATTACTTTTTGTTTAAACATATCACTACCATTTTTGATATCTTCTAATGGAATATACTCTCTAGTTGATTTAACTTCTTGTAAACTAGAGATTACTTTTTCATTAAATATCACATCTCTACTTCGTGTAACACACTTAGTAACCGGATCCCACAACCTATAACCATATGTTTATTCTCCGTATCCAATAAAGATACACCTTTTAGATTTCATGTCAAGCTTAGTTCGTTTCTCTTTAGGAACATGAACAAAATCTTCACATCCAAACACATGCAAATGAACATAGGAAATTTTCTTACTTAACCATTTTTCTTCTAGAATTCCAAATTCAAGCCGAGTGGATGGTGCTCTATTAAGTAGGTACATTGATATATTTACTACTTCTGCCCAAAACTCTTTTCCTAGTCTTGCATTAGAGAGCATGCTTCGTGCTCGTTCCATAATGGTTCTATTTAACCTTTCTGCAACACCATTCTCTTGTGGTGTAAGAGGAACAATCTTGATTCTCTGAATACCATTCTCTGCACAGTATTGATCAAATTATTTTGAAGAATGCTCACCTCCATTGTCAGTTTAAAAAAAATTAATCTTATAACCAATTTGGTTTTCAACAAGTGCTTTGAAGGTTTTAAATATACCAAAAACTTCAGACTTCTTTTTCATCATATAAACCCAAACCTTCCTAGTTCAATCATCCCAAAAAGTAACAAAATAAATTCAACCTCCAAAAGATTCTACCTCTATGGGGCCAAAGATGTCTAAATGCACTAGCTCCAATGGTCGTGTCTTCATCTTGTGTTCCTTTTTAGAGAATCTTGTCCTCTTTTGCTTGTTGTAGGTGCAATTTTCACATAAATCCATATCCACTTCTTTCAAACAAGGAAGTTGGTTCTTCAAAATCTCAAGTCCCTTTTGGCTCATGTGTCTGAACCTTTTATGCCAAAGCTCTGTTGTGCTATCTGCTACTAACAATGTAGCTCCCACTTCAATCTGACCCTCTAGTACATACAATGTACCATGTTTTCTTCCTCTTGCTATGACTAATGCTCCTTTTGTTACCTTTGATGCTCCTGCTCCAAACTTAACATTATATCCAAGGGCATCTAATTGTCCAGCTGAAATCAAGTTCCTTCTGAGTTGGGGAACATGTCTAACATATTTCAGCAACCAATTATTACCATTCTTCATATTCAGTAGAACATCTCCTTTTCCAATGATACTGCAAGGTTCATCATCACCGAGATAAGCCTTACCAAAATTACAAACTTGGTAATTTCTAAAACAATATCTTGAAGATGTTGCATGGAACGATGCTCCTAAGTCAAGTATCCAAACATCTGCAACAACATCACTTGAAGATAAAATAAGAGCATCAAAATCTTCTTCAGAAGTTGTATTTAACTCATTATCTTTAGATTGATTTTCAGCCTTCTTTTTGTTTTGGAGGATCCAACAATTTTTCTTCACATGACCCTCTTTGCTGCAATGCCAACAGACACCTTTTCTGCCTCTAGATTGGGATCTCTTAGTAGATTTTGATCTTTTCCTTTGGTTATCCTTGCCTCATTGTTGTGTTCTTCCTCTGTTGCCAGCTATTAAAGCAACACTTGATGAATTAATATGATTTTTTCTTCTCATATCCTCATTGAGAAGAACTCCTACAACATCATCAAATTTTAGCATGCCTTTTGGGCTAGCTGCGGAGTTACTAACAACCATAACAACTCCTTCCCAGCTATCAAGAAATGAACACAATAACAAGATGGCCTTTATCTCATCCTCTACTGTAATATTTACTAAAGAAAACTGACTAACCAAAGTACTAAATTCATTTAAATGATTTGTGACAGAACCACCTTCTTGCATTTTTAAATTATACAATTTCTTCATTAAAAATACCTTGTTTGATGCAAAAGGTCTCTCATACAACTCTAATAGACGATCCCAAAGTGCTTGTGCTGTCATTTGTGTTGAAACATTGAACAAAACATTACTGGATAATGAAAGAATAATTGTAGCTACAACCTTCTGATCCATTTTATCCCAATCTTCATCCTTCATGCTGGTTGGATTTTTAGTTTTTCCTTCCAAAGAAATTGAAAGGTCCTTCTGAATGAGAAGAGCTTTGATTTGTAATTTTCACATTCCGAAGTTTTGGCCTGAGAATTTTTCAATTCTCCATTTATTTGTCTCCTCCATTTCTTACAAATTTATGTTCTAATTTTTTTTATACAGATTGCAATAACCAGATTACTCGAAACAATCACAATATAAAAAAAAAAAAACTTCTTTCGGCTTCTTCAATAAGAAATCAAAAAGTTATGATTCTCATCATATATCTTTTGCTTCACTCTAACACACAGAATGAAATGAAAGAAAAAATGATTTTTAGCATAAGAACCAACCTATGATCTCTTCGAAGCAAAAATAATAAGAGACAAGAATTTTCTATTTCAAGCTGCATGATCTTCTTCTTCTTCTAGGGTCACGACCTCTTCCTTGGGTGGCTTCCCTTTACTATACTCCCGCTTACGTTGGCTGGACTTTCAACAGTCTGCAGATTCTAAGATCCTTGTGATATCCTTCAATAAGCAGCTTCCTATTTGCGTGACCTTCAACACATGTGGTGGTTTCAATCAACAACAATCTCTCCTTCTAAAGCAGTGACTTATCTTCTATCTGCAAATATCTACAACTCAAATTGCTACAACAATCTTCACAAGAAAATTCTTTTGGACAGATTACAGTCACATATTACAAATCTTTCAGATCTTCTATAGCTGCAAACTCCATGATCCTCTTTAGACCTTCCTGCTCTGATACCAGTTGTTATACTTGCAGCTAACATAGATCTTTAGATTAACAGATTTAAAGAATACTAAACTGAACAAAAAGAAGAAACAATAAATTTACGTGTTTTAGCAATATGCCTACATCCAGAGGAAACAGAAGAAGAATTTTAATAATCACACAACACCCCTTACAATTTTTTGAAACAGTCCAATATATAATGGAATCTGCAACCATATCCTTAATTTGTGCCAATGTAATTCCAAGCTGGTATAACGAAGCAATGAAGCATCACCAGAATTGGTTTATGTTTGAACCAATTCTATTTGCATTTGAACAATTAGAAGGAGAAAATTGAAAATTTACGGGACTTCATATCCCAACACCTCTTTCATCAAGCTACCAGGGGGAAGCAGAGATACCATTACACAACTGTGGGGCCCTTCAAAGGGTGATAAGCTTCCCAGATAATCAGTCATGTATGTTTGAACGTTTCTTGCATGAACATTATTCACATATATCCTTCTCTCTGATAATTTCTGAGCAAGAAGGCCAGCATAAGCATTCAAAGCAGTCTTTGAAAGAAAATAGTGGGGTGTAAAACAAGGCCAACCTTTTCTATCCAAGTTACCACTTTTCATATCATGCAAAAAAATTCAAGCATCTTGTCAATTAATCCCTCTGTTATTTTTGAAACTTTGAAAAGTTGAGCTCAAAGGGAATCGTTCCTCGGCAACCGTAGATGGATTGAATTGGACTAACACTATCGTATCAAACTTCACCTATTTCTATAGCAACAAGAAGAACCATCAGTGTTAAGTTTAAAAAAAAATCTCCAGAGGATACCATTTACCAACTCTATACATCTTATTAAAAAAATTGAGATTGATGTCAAATAAAATATATCTAAGTAAATGATTCAAATCAAGCTGACTCAAGTTTTGAATATCATAAGGTTCTAGGACTTCATCTACAAAATTCTCAGCCACATTGCTTTTAATTAGTTCAAAATATTTTGTCAAACATACCTAATAAAATTATGATGGCCCTGGAAGATCCAATGATTTCATTCTAACCAAAATTTCCAAAGATTAAAGACAATACCAATATCCTAAGCCACAAAAAGAATAGAAGTAGAATTAGGAGGATATCCGAAACTATCCCAAACATTAGATAGACAAGTAGAGTGAACAAGAAGTTAGTTTCAGATGTGTCACCACCACCTCTAAAGACCATCAAATAAGGAACACTAAAGTAGCAGATGAGTGACAAAATCCTTATTAACACCACAAAGAACACATTAAAAAGGGCCTTGGAATCCTCTATTTCTTCTATTTTCCTAGGTAAGACATTATTTAGTATCTTCTCACAAAGGATAACAACTAGCCTTATCCTTCCAAGAATAAAGTTATATTTTTCCACCAAACAAGAAATAATAAATTTTGACACTTTACCAATCATATTCCAAAAAGAATTTATTCAAAGGGAGTATATGAGGAGATGTGGTGATAATTGGTGGATAGGAATCCCACAAATCCAACCATAAAGGAATATTATTACTAGAATTTATAATCTAGAAAAGGTCCTACTTAAAGATTATTTATTAAGAGTTCCAAATAGCAAAGCCTTTTGTAGTCAAAACTATTATATGAACATAGCAACAATAATACCTCATAGAAACTTATATTTTAGAAGCTTGATTGAAGATTAATGCTACAACTTGCACCATATCCAATACATTTGAGTAGCGAGGGCATAACTATTCAATTTAAAGAGCCAAAAAAGAAGACTTTCATCTTATTTTATTTGACAAACTTGATCCCAACTAATAAGGCTCCATTTTATGGTCCAAAATTTCTTGAAAAGAGAGTCAAACGCTTTTAGAAAAAATTTAGGAGAGGAGAGCACAAAAATTTGTAAACAGAAAGAGTGTGCAACATAGAATTTAAAAGTGTAATATGCCCTAAAAATGGTAACCATCAAAAGGTAGAAAAATGTATTTTAAACCTATCAAGAATCCTCTTCTACTAAATATGATTGGGATGCCTAATTGTCGAAAATATATCAAGATAATCCAAGTAAAGTTATACTAAATTAAACTATATATATATATATATATATATATATATATAATTCATTCATTAGAAACAAATATCTGTTTCTAACAAATATCGGTTTCATTTACTATGCTTTTTTTTAAGAAAGCCAGTTTATAGTATAAAGTTTGTTCTATTATATATTATTAATTAATAATTATATATACTATATTAATTATATAATATAATGATATAATATAAAATATGTTATATATTATATATTGTATTAATATTTTCAATCCAATAAGCCATATCTTCTAGGTATCAACAATATCAATAGAACAAGGGAGAGCATTTGTAGACAAGGGAAATGAGGAAGATGGAAGCCATAGGAAGAAAAATTATCCTCTAGAAAAGAAATTAGAAGAAAAAAAACCAAGACATCTAAGAAACAACGAGGCACTGATATATGTGAGAATCTTAATATTGACAATAAAAGAGATACCAAGTACCATCAAATTAATATCAGGAAGCAAGAAGTTAAATTAGGAAATTGAAATAGAAAAACCAAAATTCTTTTTTCTTTAAATGTAGAAGGCACAATCATAAAACTGAAGATTAGAGAATGTTTCTACATGACTTTAAAGAAGTTTGGGGAGAGGAAAACTAAAAGGATCAAACAATGGAAAGCCCAAACCAAGAATAATTGTGGGAGGTTAAAGATAAATCACCACAAAATTAGAAAAACTAGGCAATCATATTATTAAAACCTATAGAACCACAAATCCCATTTGAGGAATTTGAAGAAGGTGAAGTTAAGTGCCATGAAGTGGTTCTAGAAGCTGTCATGCCCAATGCACAAACAATGATCTAGGTAAAAGAAATAGAGGATAAGGAAAGTGTTGATCTATGTTTATATCAAGAGTTTGAGGATGCAATCGACATCCTAGAACCAAGAGCCATAAGACAAATAGGCAAAATGATATCTACATCAAAAATGGGAAGGAAAAAAATAAACAAAAGAGAGAGGAAGAGGCCGAAAATGGAAACCAAAATTTTGGGTAAGTGAAAAAATATGGGGGCCCAAAAATGGGTCTTAAGTGGCCACTTTTTTTCTAAAATAAGGAAATACTGACCTTGGACGTGAGAAATGAGGATAGTTACACTCAAAATTTTGAGATGCAAAAAAAATAACGATCGTAATGCTCCTAGTCTACTTTCTAAACTACTATTTTTTTTTTTTAAAATGGTAGAGATTGAGGGGTTCAAAAGAGGGGGCCACAAAAATTGGTGTTGCTTTTGTCAAAAAAATAACATATCAACTTTTGTGGCTCCCTCAAAAGGTTAACTATTTTTTTAGTATTTTTAAAATCGCTTCTGTGTGAAATTAGCTAACAATCTCTAGTTTATGCCTGATTTTTCTGATAATTTTTTAATGAATATTTGAATTTTTACTAATTTTAAAAGTGGACATTTCCTGAAAAATATAATTTTTATCGTGCTACCTCTATATAATTTGAAACTAATTAAAAATCATTTTTAAAATATGTGTAGAATGGGCTCTAGTTTCTAAAAATGTAATTTATTTTAAATTTCGATGAACGGTTAATTTATAATGAAAAAAATACCAAACACTGGTTTTTGCCAAAAAACACACAAACACAATAAAATATAGATCATAGGCTTAACATTGTCAAAATGTGTAAAAAACTACATCGTTAGATAGTTGAGAGAGCCTAACATTACCCGAGTGTTCAATTTGTTTGACCTTGAAACACATGCAAACTTGATGCTTAACATGAACATGAATATGTGAAATATTATAGAATTGGAAAAAACACATCTTTGGATGTTGGGAAGCCACTCCAAGCCTTTGGGTTGGCATTCCAAAGAAAATATCAAGCCTAAGGCTTGGGGATTCCCAATGCAAAAAATAAAGTGAGCGTGTTATAATGCACTCGCGTTATAACACATTTGCATTATTTCATAGTTTTGACATGTTTTTCGTGTTTGTGCCCAAGACTTTCCTAGAAAGACATAACATGAGTGCATTATAACACACTCATGTTATGTCTTTCTCTGTGTTAAATGCTAGTCTATTAAATGTAAGTATATATGTATTTATATGTTTGTATGTATGTCTACTTGTATGACATGTATGTATGTATGTATGCGTGTATGTATGTATGTATGTATCAGCGTATGTGTGTATCTATGTATATAAGATTGTATGTATGCTTGTATGTATGTATATCTTCCTATATGTATTTATGTATGTCTTTAGAAAGAGGAAGAATTTTAAGAGAGAGAGAGAGAGAGATGTCTAGGTAGGGTGGGAGGGAGAGATGGAGGGAGATACCTGTGTGTTTGTGTGTGAGAGAGAGAGAGAGATAGTGAGAGAGACCTAAGAGAGGAAGAGGGGGTGGAAGGGAGAGACCTAAGAGAGAGGGAGTGGGAGAGAAGGAGTTGGAGTGAGAGGGGCTTAGCTAGGTAGGGTGGGAGGGATAGAGGGAGAGAGAGATATAGAGAGAGGGAGAGGGAGAGAGAGGGGGATAGAGAGATAGGGAGAGAAATATAGAGTTATGTAGGTAGGGTGCCAAAGGGAGAGACTTGAGAGTGTGAGGTGTGGTCAAAGGGAGAGACTTGAGAGATAGGGAGAGAGAGGGAGTGCAAGAGAGAGGGAGTGGGAGAGAGGGAGTGAGAGTGAGTGAGAGAAATGAGAGAGGGAGAGGGTGTGGGAGGGAGTGAATTGAGAGAGGGAGATAGAGAGAGGGAGAGAGAGAGAGAGGGAGTGTGAGAAAGGGGGTTGTAGTTAGAGGGAATTATCCAAGTAGGGTGGGAGGGATAGAGAGAGAGGGGGAAGAGAGAGAGTTACGTAGGTAGGGTGGTAGAGGGAGAAACCTAAGAGAGAGGGGGTGGGAGGGAGAGACTTGAGAGATTGAGAGACAGAGATAGAGTTACCTAGGTAGGGTGCCAGAGGGAGAAACCAGAGAGAGAGGGGATGAGAGGGAAAGACCTAATAGATAGGAAGAGAGAGAGGGAGTGGGAGAGAGAGGGAATGATGGAGAGGGAGTGGGAGGGAGAGAGAGAGAAGAGAGAGAGAGGGAGGGAGTGAGGGAGGGAGGGGGGAAGGGAGTGGGAGAGAGATAGAGGGTGTGTGAGAGAGAGAGGTAAGGATTGATTGAGCAAGAGGTACATAGAAAGAGGGAGAGGGTAGATAGAGACAATTAGAGAGGCTAGGAGAGAGGGAGGGAGAGAGGGGTGAGATGGATAGATAGAGAGAGGGATAAGGGTTGAGATTATATGGTTCAAGGAAAAGGGTTGAGGGTTGAGGGGTTAAGGGGTTAGGGTTTAAGGGTTTGAGTTGAGGGATAAGGTTTAGGGTTTAAGGGTTTAGTGTTGAGGGATTACGGTTGAGCGTTGAGGGTATAGGGCTGATAATATAGGTTTTAGGGTATATGGTTGAGGGATTATAGTTGAGGATCCAATATATAGGGTAGATGGCTGAGAATTGAGGGTTCATGGTTTAATGTATATTGTAGAGGGTAGAGGGTTGAGGGTTTAGGGGTTAAGGGTTGATGGATTAGGGCTTAAAAGCTGAGGGTTGAAAAATGAGGGTATAGGTATTGAGGGTTGAGGGATTAATGGTGGATGGTTTAGGGTTTAGGGTTTGGGGGATTAGGGTTGAGGGATTAAGGTTTGAGGGTTGAGGATCTAGGGGAGAGAGTTTAAGGGTTGAGAGTATAGGTTTGAGGGATTAGATTATTGGGTTGAGGGTAGATGGTACAAGATTTAAGGGTTGAGGGTGAGTGTTTAATGGTTTAAGGGTTGAGGGTGTAGGGTTGATGGATTAGGGTAGAGAGGGAGGGATGTAGGGAGGGATAGATGGAGTGAGAAGTGAGATAGAGAGGAGAGAAGAGGATGGGAGGATATAGAGAGATGAGGGTTGTGAACTGAGGGTATAGGGTTGATGGATTAGTGTTGAGGGTAGAGGGTATTGGGTAGAGGGTATAGGGTAGAGGGTAGTAAGGGTTGAGGGTTGAGGGTTGAGGGTTTAGGGTTGAGGGTATACTATTGAGGGTATAGGGTTGAGGGTATAGCATTGAGGTTCCAATGTATAGGGTAGAGAGTATAGGGGTTGAGGGTTTAAGGTTTAAGGGTTGAGGGTTGAGGGATTAAGGGTTAAGGGTTGAGAATTGAGGGTTGAGGGTTTAATGCATAAGGTAGAGGGTAGAGGGTAGAGGTTTGAGGGTTTTAAGAGTTGAGGGATTAGGGTTGAGGTTTGATAGATTAGGGTAGAGATTTAAGGGTTTAAGGGTTTAAGGATTGAGGGTATAGGGTTGAGGTATTAGGTTTGAGGGTAGAGGGTAAAGGGTTGAGGGTATAGGGTTGAGGGATTAGTGTTGATGGTCCAATGTATAGGGTAGAGGGTATAGGGGTTAAGGTTTTAGGCTTGAGGAATGAGTGATTAGGGTTGATAGATTAAGGGTTGGGGTGATCCCACAATAGTGGCTTACAATTTTTTGCCAAACTAGAGAGTGAAATTATTTTTTTAACTAAATCTTCACATTCGGGAAACTATAGCAGCTAAACTGCGAGGAATTTGAAGATGTTGCAAACTAGAGTCTCGTCACATTTTGTCTATAGATTCTAAAAATATTTTTTTCAAAATTTTTGGGATCAGATTGTACTTCTTTTTCCATCTCCCATGACAACTTGTTTTTTTCAAAAAACAACATTTTTAAAAAGTGACACACATGCCGTATAATGCATAAATTATTTTCCATGAAGGATAAAATTCTAATTATATCAAATTTGTATTTGTAACTTCAATATATAGTGCTTCAACTTGGTTAGATAGATTTTTATTGAATATTTTTTCTTGAATCAAGTTTTGAAGTCAAACCAATTACAATTCAGACATAGTGCGACCGTATAACACATAATGTTGTTTGTATATATCAATTTTAATTTTTTTTGTTGGATCAAGGACTTCAATATCTGGTGCACTCATAGTTTTCAAATTTTTTTGATAATCTACTATTTTTCCACATGTGCAGAATAATGACCTTCATTTTCGATGAAAAACCTATGTTTAATAAAACTAAAAAACCAAATACATAACAAAACCAAACACATATTAAAATTATATTCATTGGATAGCTTGTTTCGAGGACTACTTGATTCCAGTTGGGTATGTGAAGATTCCTCCATTTTCATCCTCAACCTGAGCTTCGAAGTGCAAATTTTTTTTTTTTTTTGTGTCTTAGAGGGGGGGATGAGGGATAAGGGGGGTTTGTACAAACCTTGGTTTGAGTGAACCATCCTTCCATAAGGGATTTTGTTGGGTTTTTGGGTGTGAAAAAATTATAAGGCTTCACTCGAACCCTAGTTTGAAAGAACCCCTTATGAGTTTGCTCGAACCAATAGGTTTGTACGAACCCATAAAATCATTTTTTTCACCATGTATTGATTTTTTGTGAGTTTTCCTTTCTAACTTGAATTGTAAACCACTATTGTGGCTTCACCCATTGAGGGATGCAAGGCATCTAAATGAGATATTCTAGACCATGACACAAATTTCAAGATCAATGGTCTAAATTCAAATATTGGATTTTCTCACTGGATAGGAAATGGAAAGATGGCATGGAAAATGATTTGTCAGGTCCAAATACATTCTTACAAAGGAATGGAGGGAATGTATGCCACCATTAATGCAAAGGCCAACTAGGGAAACTAGGAGAGATGGGGCAAATGGGAAATTGGATTAATTGTAATACAAATCCCATGAAGGAAAATAGTTGAGGCAATAAATGACGTTGATGGTGTTTGGATCCGGGGGGATAGTTTTTCGATGAAGATATGTGGTAAAACTATGAGACAAAATAAAGAAAAGGAGGATCAAAAAGGGGGGAGAAGGAAGTGGAAGGAAATAGAGAAAGCAATGGCTAGGAATGTCACTTTCTCAAAGTGGTTGAGATTTAAGATAGAGATAATCACATTGCCATTTCAAATTATTGTATGACAAAAGTCTTTTATTCAGGTTTCACGAAAGACCAAGGATTTATGGAGCAGAAGTAAGGGATCAAGACCCCATCTCGGGCGTTTTGAGAATATTTTGTGGGTATGTGGGTCTATCTTTAAGTGATTTTAAGCATACCCACCTAATATTTTTGTACACGTAGATGCATTTTCATGTTGGACCATATCTTGTGTATTGAGAGAAGTAGTTGTGAATTGTGTATGTTGATTATAGTGTGGGTAATATATGGGAGTTTGTAATTATACCCAAATCATATCATGAGTGTTTCAGAGCTGCAAGTGGATGATCTCACTATAAGTAAACTATACATATGCTTTATTGGGAATATTGAATTCAAATGGGTAATTATTGTTGTTGCTAAAATCTATAGATTGGCCACCAAAGTTTACTACTAAGTAGTAATTACCATTAAAATTTTAGGTTTAAGTTTTAGATAAGAAATTTTTGTGGAAAGATACAAATCTATGAAGCCTATTGGTGTAATATTTATGTTTTAGATTGAGATTAGAATTTTGTCTTTCGTCAACCATTTCATTGGTCTCCAGCTAAACCCTTGTTCATAATCCATTGTATAGTGATTTTAATGTTTTCCCTAAATGAATAGAGCTTCAATTTCTACATCCTTTTTTTGGTCATCTACACTAGTTAAGAAAAAAAAAATTATTTGATTTTTTGATACATAATAATGGGTAAGAATAATGGGTGTTGGAATGCTCTATTGAGTAGAATCTGAGTATCACACTCATGAAACTTTTTGATAGTTATTTAGATAAATTTTTGTTTTGAAATAACATCTTATTTTATTTGAATCAAAGTCAATAAAGGATATCGTAATATGTGCATATAACAATGTATATGATGTGCAAGTTATTTTAATCTATAGTATGCCCTACTGAAAGATTATAAACTATTAGATTTGTGCTCTTTCTTTTTTAAATGTTAAAATAAATTGGTTCTGATAGACTTGAAAATGATTACTTATCAACATAACATGGATGTTCTTTTCTGAAGACGATTCTCCATCAAAACATAATTTCCATGTTTATTTTCATATTAGTAAGGAACCCATGTTACATTGGTGGTTGTTGTTGCACCAAATGATCAACCTTTTAATGTATGATACAAGTACTAGATTTATACAAGATCCACATGAGGTGGTTAAACCATGTCACGAACCCAAGTGTTGCACTACACAAGGAAGACCAAGTGACACACCATCTTGCAAAAATTCCTCCAACACAAGCAAGGGGTTCAAACATGTAACCTCGGATTTGATACCAATTTTTACATCAGTGGTTGTTGTTGCACCAAAAGATCAACCTGTTAATGCCTGATACAATTGCCAGATTTATACAAGATTCATAGGAGGTGGTTAAACCATGTCACAAACCCAAGTGCTATGTTGCACAAGGAAGACCAAGGGACACACCATCTTGCAACAACCCAAATTGATTTATGAGTATAAGATACATACACATTTAGCATGTACTATATGTTATGAGATCAAGGATTTCAGTTTTATGATTATCTATGTTGAAAGAGTTTAGAAGTAGAAAGCATATATATATATATATATATATAATTTATATTGTATATGTGAACTTGTTTAAAGTTATACCTATAAAGAAACACTGCATTATGAGAATACAAAACTTGACACCTATTCTCCTATGGGTAAATAATCAATGTGCATGTAACTTTATTGTACATGATACTTTCAGATGCAATGAAATAACTTATATGATACGATCCTCATTAAAAAAAACCATTTTTATTATGTTGAGTATTAAGTTTTATTTATCCAAATTGTATTATTGTATGATCAAGTTTTGTCAAATTATCAGGGATTGATTCTCTACCCCATATGTTGTTAGCATAAACATTTCAATAAGGGCCAATCTGTTTACTAAAAATATATATAATATATAAGATAATATATATATATATATATTAATATATAATATATATGATATTAATATATAATATATTATTAGTTGATAGGCTATTTTGTTTGAAATTTTTGTCGAGATTTTTGTCAGCCCAGCCATGAATTGGATTTGCCGACACCAAAGATGTGTCGGCCAATGACTACTTGACCAATTTTTTTTGTGGTGATGTGGAGCTTTGTAATTACGTGGGTTGGTAGTGGTGGAGTTGGTGTCCTCAATACACATAAGCTAAATTTTAAGTGTTTTCTCGTGGGAGTGTTAATGCATTTTTTCATTGTTGTACGATGGGGGCGGATGAAGTAAATGCAGGTGAATGAAGTATATGCAATATTGAGTGTTGTAGTGTGGGAAAGTATACTTTAATTAAGTTGTATTGTCGAAACAACCATTGTGGTGTTGGTTTCATAGCAGACTATTGTAAAAAAAATGCCTTCCGCTCCGTGGCTAGTTTGATAGTAGACTATTCCAAAAATTGATGGCTTCTAAACTGTTTTATGCCAGATTGAAAACTACTATTCTTAAGAATCTACAAGTCTTTTTACATTGGTATTTTGCATAGATGATTAATTTATTGTTCATGTCTTCTTGTCATATGTTTCTATCTTTGCTGTTATACCCATTTTGGAGATTTGAAAGAGATTATTGGTCTGTATGGATGGAGAAATTGAATTTAAATCGTCTTTCTTTCATGAAAAAACATGGTGAGGGTTAGTAATTTTTTTGCCATTGATTTATTGTTTTAGTTATCTCTATGCATCTATATGGTAAGTCATTTTACATAGGTATTTTGCATAGATGATTAAGGTTGATCCCACAATAGTGGTTTACAATTTTTGGCCAAACTGGACAATGAAATTATTATTTTTAACTAAATCTTCACATTCGGGCACCTATAGTGGCTAAACTGTGAGGAATTTGAAGATGATGTGAGCTAGAGTCTCGTCACATTTTGTTTGTAGATTATAAAAAAAAAAAATTCAAAATTTTTGGAATCAGATTGCATGTCTTTTTCCATCTCCCATAAAAAACTTATTTTTTTCAGTTTACAACATTTTTAAAAAGTAAAGCACATCGTATAACGCATAATTTTTTTTCCATGAAGGATAAAATTCTAATTCTTTTGAATTTTGATTTGTAACTCTGATATCTAGTGCTTCCACTTGGTTAGATAGTTTTTTATTGAATATTTTTTCTTTAATCAAGTTTTAAACTCAAACCAATTACAATTCAGACATAGTGTGACCATATAACGCGTAACTTTATTGTATATATCGAAATTAAATTATTTTTTTGTTGGATCAAGCAATTGAATATCTGGTGCACTCATATTTTTCAAATTTTTTTTTTTGATAATCTGCTATTTTTCCACATGTGTAGAACAAAGCCCTTTATTTTCGATGAAAAACCTATGTTTAATAAAACTAAAAAAAAAGAAATCATAATAAAACCAAAAAATATTAAAATTATATTCATTGGATAACTCATTCTGAGAACTACCTGGTTCCAGTTGGGTTTGTAAATATTCCTCCATTTTCATCCTCAACTCGAGCTTCAAAGTGCCAATTGTTTGTGTCTTAGAGGGGAATGAGGAATAAGGGGGGTTCGTATGAACCCCTAGGGGTTTGAGTGAACCCCTAGGGGTTCGAGCGAACCACCCTTTCATAAGGGATCTTTTTGGGTTTTTTGGCAATAAATAATTAAAAGGGTTCACTCAAACCAGTAGGTTCGTACGAACCCCTAAAATCAATTTTTTTGCCATGTATTCATTTTTTGTGAGTTTCCCATCCTCACTTGAATTGTAAACCGGCTTCACCCTTAATTTATTGTTCATTTCTTCTTGTTATATGTTTCTATCTTTAGCATTATACCCATTTTGGAGATTTGAAAGAGATTATTGCTTTGTATGGATGGAGAAATTGAAGTTAAATATTCTTTCTTTCGTCAGAAAATATAGTTAGGGTTAGTAATTTTTTCACCATCGGTTTATTGTTTTAGTTATCTTTGTGCATCTTTGGCATTATACCCATTAACATAGGATAAATTGTAGATTAACATAGGAGCAATTGTTTTTTCGCCCTTGGTTTTATGTATTACTTATCTGTGTGTATCTTTCATTTATTGTTTGTAGTTATTTGTGTGTGCCTTTGGCATTGTACCCATTACCATAGGAGCAATTGTAGTTAAATCTTCTTTCTTTCATCAAAAATATGGTTAGGTTTAGTAATTTTATCACCCTCCATTTGTTGTTTTAGTTATCTTTATGCATCTTTGTCGTTACACCCATTAAGATAGGAGCAACTATAGATTAACATAGGAGTGATTATATATATATATGGAGAGGGTTAGTATGAAAGAATAAAATTAGTTTGGTGGTTGTTCACTGTTATTATAATGGCTCTTTTACAATTTATCTATTTGTCTATAGTATTTAGTGCTAGGTGATGTAGCTCAAATTTTCAATGAATTTTGTGGGGTTATACTCATTATTACATGGGTGTTGTACATAGATGATTAATTTATTATTAATGTCTTCTTGTTATATATTTCTATATTTGGTGTTATACCCATTTTGGAGACTTCAAATAGATTATCGGTCTTTATGGGTGGATAAATTGCAGTTAAATTTTATTTCTTTCATAAAAAAAATATGGTTAGGGTTAGTAATTTTCGGTTGTTAAGTGTTATTCTAATAGCTCTTTTACAATTTATCTATTTGTCTATAATATTTAGTGCCAGGTGATGTAGCTCTAATTTTCAATGAAGTTTGTGGGGTTATACTCATTTTGCACATATTATTGCTACCTATTGGCTTTAGGAGTTCTATTTAATGTGGTTTTGTGTTCATCTATGTTGTATGAATATGTTTCATGATATTATTTTTCCCTCATGTGTTTGAAGCTCCCCATAACAAATTTTTCTTCATGATATTTTTTTTGCAGTTGCTCATAACAAACTGTTGATTATTGTAGTTTGCATGTTCTATTCTACATATTTTATTCATGATATTCTTGTTTCCTGGTCTATTCGAAGAAAAATTCATATTTTTTTCCCGATCCTTATTGACCAATGAGCGATGTTTAGGAACATTCTTTGTTCAAGAGGTAAGGTCCACGTCATGATAAGAAAATTGAAATTTTTTTTTTCTCTGGAATCTATAAGTCATTTTACATGGGTATTTTGCATAGATGATTAATTTATTGTTAATGTCTTCTTGTTATATGTTTCTATCTTTGGTGTTATACCCATTTTGGACACTTCAAAGAGACTATCACTCTTTATGGGTGGAGAAATTATATTTAAATCTTCTCTTTTTCATCAACAAAATATGGTTACGATTAGTATTTTTTTGTCCCCCATTTATTGTTTGTAGTTATCTCTGTGCATCTTTGGTGTTATACTCATTACCATAGGAGAAATTGTAGTTATATCTTCTTTATTTTTTCAAAAAATATGGTTAGGGTTAGTAATTTTATCACCCTTGGTTTATTGTTTTAGTTATCTTTATGCATCTTTGGCATTATACCCATTAACATAGGAGTGATTGCAGGTTAACATAGGAGTAATTGCATAAATATATATGTAGAGGGTTAGTATGAAAGCATACACATATTGGAGATAAAATTAGTTTAGTGGTTGTTAATTGTTATTCTAATAGCTCTTTTACAATTTCTCTATTTGTCTATAATATTTAGTGCAAGGTAATAGAGGTTGAATTTTCAATAAAGCCTATGGGGTTACACTTATTTTGCACAAATTATTTCTACCTATTGGCTTTAGGAGTTCTATTTAGTGTGGCTTTCCATTCATTTGTCTTGTATCAATATGTTTCATGATATTCTTTTTTTCTTATGTCTTTGAAGTTCCCCATGACAAGTTGTTCTTCATGAGATTATTTTTCCCATTTACCCATAAAAAGCTATTGATTTTCATAGTTTTCCCCTTCTATTCTTCATATTTTATTCATGATATTTTCTCTAGGTTATGACAATAATTATATGATGCAATAATCTATGCAAAATATGTATAATTCCACATACTTAATTATAAATTTGAGCTACATTGCTTGGCATTAAATATTATAGACAAATCATTTATCCAAAATACTCATGTAAAATGACTTGTAGCAAATAATTGTTATTCTAACACCTCTTATACAATTTTTGTACTTCTCTTCAATATTTATTAACAAAGAAAATAGCTCAAACCTTGTATCAATATGTTTCATGATATTCATTTTTTCCCTGATATGCTTAAAGGTCCTTGGAACAAACTAGTCAGGTCTATTCATGTAGGTGGTGGAGATTGCTAATTACGTGGGATGGCAATATCTTATATGAATATGTTTCATTATATTATTTTTCCTTCATCTATTTCAAGTTCCCCATGATAAATTTTTCTTCATGATATTCTTATTTTCAGTTCCACGTAACAAACTATTCATTATCATAGTTTGCCTCTTCTATTCTCCATATCTTAAAGTTGTATTTAACGTGGGTTTGAGAACATATGTCATTTTCCTCTAATTCTTAAGTTTCATGGTATTGTTTTTTTCTCAACTGTTTGAACTTCCCCATAATAAATTGTTCTTCATGATATTATTTTTTCCAGTTGGGTATGTGCTGGATCATGATGGGCCAAAAAATGGCAATATGATGGGTATGTGGCTGATGACTTTTTTTTAACCCAAAATTGATGAAACGAAAAGGGATTTTAAAGGACATTTTCATCTTTCCACCAATATAAATTATTCTTTACTTTGAATTTAATAAATAATTATTATTCATTTTCTATTGAATTATGACTAAAGTCCTGATTTTTAGGCTGATTGAAAAATATCTATAGCTTTCAAATGGTATCATATATTTTGAATCCAAAACATGCGTCAAACTCTATGCTTCGCATGATATAAGACTAAAAAATAAAAAATTATTTTCATGAAGTTTTGACCAAGTTAAGGTGGTTAGACATAAGAGTCTTTATATTTTTTAAAAGTTGTCATAAAAAAATTATAAGTAATTATTTACTTCGAAAAAAATTACAACAAAATATGCATCACATCGGGACATGAGTCCTCTACTTATATCTAAAATCTTATAAAAAAATATTATCATTTTAATGTGGTTAGGGTGGTCAAACAGACACCTATTTCTTATTTTTTCCCTGAAATATAAGTACTACCGTATTGAAATTTCAAATTTTCACCAAATAGATTTTATTTTTTTGTAAATAAACCTATTAATTTAGAAACTAAATTCAATTTTCTACAAATTCTATTCTTACATATTTTTGAAATAATATAGATAACTTATTCAAATTTTTATGTCAAATTGCCTAACTCTGATTTTTCTAAATTTTTTGCCACTTAAGGGCCTGTTTTTTCCATGATGATCCTGCACATACCCAGTTCCCCATACCAAATTGTTGACTATCGTACTATTCCTATTCTATTCTCTATATTTTAATGTTCTATTTAATGTGGGTTTTGAAAACTCTCTCATTTTCCTCTAATTGTTAAGTTTTTTTCTAATAGGCTAGTCAAATGCATGTATAGATTTGAGTTTGCAACATATTCTTTCTTACCATAAATTCTCACTATCTAGACAAGGTGTAACAAAAAATTCTATGTAACATTTGGCTTGTCAATTCAAAATTCAAGCTACATTATCTCCCACTAATTGTTTCCTCCACCTCTCTTTCAAGTACCCCATAACAAACTGTTCTTTGAATGATACTATTTTTTCGGTTCCCCATGGTGGACTATTCATTATCATACTTTTCATAAGAATTAGAGGTTAATGATAGATAATTGAGAACCCGCATTAAACATATTCATACAATTCAATCAATGTATGTGAGAGTTGGCTTGTGATTTGAAAATTTGACCTACATTCTTTGGTAGCAGACCCACATTAAATAGAACTTGTAAATGCAATGGGTAGCAATAATCTATGCAAAATGGCTATAAGGCCACAAAGTTAGCTGGGAATTCAAGCTACATTACTTGGCACTAAATATTATAGAGAAATAGAGAAGACTTGCTTGGGTTTTTTAATGATGATGTGGAGCTTACCTCTTCAAAAAAGGATGTTCCTAAATGTTGCTCATTGGTCATTAAGGATTGCTAAAAAAAATGAATTTAGAATTGAGAATGCAATTGTTACATAGATTTTTTGCCTTTTATCAATATTTTTCCATGATATTATTTTCTACTCATTTGTTTGAAGTTGCTTATAAAAAATTATTCTATTGATCTTGTAATAGGGTTTGTTTTCAATTTTTAAAATTCTGAAAGTTTTGTTGTGATTATTTTGTTTGGATGGAACATGTTATATGTCTTGTATCAATATGTTTCATGATGTTCTTTTCTACTCAACTGTTTGAAGTTCGTGATAACTAAGTGTTTTTCATGATAATGTTTTTCTCAATTCCCCATAGCAAGCTAATCATTATTGTAGTTTTCCTTTTTCTATACTCCATATTTTAAATTTGAATTTCTCATCATATTTTGTTTTCCTATTCATACAATTCAATTAGTGTATGTAAGATTTGGCTTGTGAATTGAAAATTTGAGCTACATTCTTTGGTAATAAACCCACATTAAATAAAAATTTTAAACGCAGTGGGTACCAATAATTTGTGCAAAATGGTTGTAAGGCCACATCACTAATTGGGAATTAAAGATACATTACTTGGAACTAAGTATTATGGAGAAATAGAGAAGAATTTCCCGATGTTTTTAATGATGAAGTGGAGCTTACCTCTTCAACAAAGGATGTTCCTAAATGTTGGTCATTGGTCAATAAGGATTGCCAAATAAATATGAATTTAGAATTGACAAGGAAACTGTTAAATAGATTGGTTGTCTTGTATAAATATGTTTCATGATATTATTTTTCCCTCATCTATAACATATTATTCTATTGTTCTTGTAGCAAAGATTGTTTTCAATTTTTAAAATTCTGAAAAAAAAATTGTGGTTATTTTGTTTGGATGGAACATGTTATATGTCTTGTATCAATATGTTTCATGATGTTATTTTTTACTCAACTGTTTGAAGTTCATGATAATAAATTTTTCTTCATGATATTCTTTTTCTCAATTCCCCATAGCAAGCTATTCATTAAATCATAGTTTTCCTTTTCTATAATCCATATTTTAAAGCTGACTTATTCATCATTTGTTATTTCCTTGTGGTTCTTACATATATTCCTAATAGTTCTTTTAAAATTTACCTATTTGTCTATAGTGTTTAGTGCCAAATAATGTAGATTGAATTTAGAATTGAGAATCCAACTCTCACATAGATTTTTTGTCTTATATCAATATGTTTCATTATAATTTTTTTACCTCATATGTTTCAAGCTCCCTCTAACAAAGTGTTCATTTTCATGGTTTAGCTCTTGTAAATTCTAAAATTTTGTAGACTGCTAGAAACTACAACCATGGCATTGATCTATACCTTTGGGCTACTTGCAGCTTTTACATAAACAGATACATATACACATATATATTGAATTCCCTGTTTCATATTTAATAATGTACATATAGGCAGATATATATATCCATGTATACAGACCAAGACTAGTGTGGCTTGTTTGACAATCCAATAGTAATTTATATATACACATTTATATCAAAACAAATGTGTATAGTATCTTTATTCATATTTATGTAGACTTTGATTTAGAAAGATTAAAAAATACCAAAGGACCACAATGCCTCTTTCGATAATGCAACTTAATTGCTATATTTTCTCACACATTTTGGAGTATAATTTCTCATACTACAACATTGAATATTGAATTTACTTCCTCTAGTGCCATGGTGCAACAACGCCATGATTCATTAACCTTCATGTGAGAAAACACTTACCATTCTACTTCCGTGTATTGAGCCAACCAACTCCACCACCGCCAGATCACATAATTAGCAAACTCTATGTTGTTATAAACAACCCCTAGAAACCCCCCCATTGGAAGTACATATGGATATATATCTGGTTATATGTTTTTTTTTAAATGTGTAGACAAAGGGAAATTTCAATGCATATATGTACTTAATAATTTTCATTCTTGTTGTTTTATATTATATTGTTTGCTTTAAAAAAGATGAAGGCAACAAAAACAACTATTAGAAAAATACTTAAGACTCAAACGTAAATCATAGATGATTGAAAACCCACACTAAACATATTCCTACAAGACAAGCAATCTTTGTAAGAGTTGGATTGTCAATTCAAAATTTGAGGTACATTCTTTGGCACCAAACCCACATTAAATAGAACTCGTAAAGCCAATGAATAGCAATAACCTGTACTCGGATCCGTGGTCAATTTTATAGAAGATTGGAGGGTTTTAAAATTGTTGTTCTCCACAATCTATAAGTTGTTTTACATGGGTGTTTTACATAAATGATTTATTTATTTTTTATGTTAAAATTGTTGTTCTGTGGAATGTGTAAGTCATTTTACATGGGTGTTGCAGTTCAAAATAGTAAAATAGCTGGTAGATTATCAATATTTCTAAGTTTTCTATCAATTGGAATTGTATGTTGCAATACATTAATCTTTTATTTTTATTGTAAAATAGAGTTTCCAATCATTCAACTATAATTGCAACATTTCCTCCCTCTAAAAGGTCCCGAAACTATGTCTGCAAAATTGGGTTTTGTGGATGGGTCTCCAAAGCCCATCAAAATTGATTTGGTGTGGACCAACCTCCAGATCCTGATTCCGTAAGTTTGTATTTCATTTTCCTTATTCTTGCTACAAATTTGTTGTTATCATTTCCTTCCTCTCTTGTAATAAACATGAACATTGCCTTTTAGCTCGTTTAATTTTAGGCTTCTCAAATACAAAAAGATACATTGCATGTATGTTTTATTATTTATGTTTCCAGTTTTATTGGACTTTAGGTGTATACGCACATGGATAGCCCTAATAAATAATATAGATGTGTAAGTACATATGCATTAATCTTTTAGAACACATAAAAAATATATCTTTGCAACCTTTGTTTTCCTTACTCATTGTATCCATTTGGTGTGATGATGTGCATTATCCTTGATTGAACTTGTCTTTGTAGGCTGCAAATAAACAACCAACTTTGAATTCATTTACAATTTTTTCCATCAATGCTAGAGATGTCATTCCTTCTCAGGTCCTTCTGCTTCTATCCTTCAAAAAAATTGGCAATGATGAAGGGCAAGTTGAGTGATACAAGGTTGTATTGTCTGATGGACACCATATGCAAATAGGAACCTTGCCTTCCAAATCAAATGATTTGTTGTTTTCAGGTGCCTTAAAAATAGGGTCCCTTGTATGCTTAAAAGACTATGTCTATAGGAATGTCCAAGATTCAAGGTGGGATACGTTGTTTCTTGTCTATTTTTAAAAAACAATCTTTCTCCTCTGTATGTTCGTAATATAGATTTTTCCAATATATTGTTTTGCTTCTTTTCCAGGGCCTTAATCATATTAAGCTTAGTTGTGATTAAGTATAATTGTCAAATCATTGGGACCCCTAGATATCTATTCAAGAAACAAGAAGAGAAAATGTTGGGGCTAGAGTCCTCTTCTCCTTCTAAACAGACTCCTAAAATTGGTCTACAATTGTCCCAAAAAAACAAAACAACCCTTCAAATGTCAGCCCTATTAAAGCTTTGAAAATTTATCAAAATTTTTGGACAATGAAAGAGCATGTAACACATATTAGAGAGATGTTCCATTTCCAAAAACAAAGAGGTGAAGGCCAATTTTTTAGTTTTAACATTATAGATATGGAGGGGACAACAATACTTGTTACTTGTTTCAATGATATTGTTGAACTACATTACGGTCAAGTTGAGGTGGGTGCAACTTATTCAATATCAAGAGGATCGATGAAGGAAGCAAATAAAAAATTAAGTAAATTAAATAGCAACCTTGAAATTGTTTTGGATGAAAAATCAACAATAAGACGGTGTGCAAATGAGATTTCCATGCCAAAAAAAACCTTTCCATTTGTGTCAGTTAGTGACATAAGAAATTATAGTGATAATATCTTGGTTTCTATTATTGGGATTGTAGTACATGTTGGGTACATATCATATTTTCATAGGAAAAATGGATCCAAAACAATCTGGTGAACTGTTAAACTATATGATATCTCTGCTTCTTTCATTGTTGTTAATTTGTGGGGCCCAAGTTAGCAAGAAAAAGGTGATTCCTTGGAGTGGATTTATCTTTCTGGTGATATAGTCATAATTGTTGTGTGGGGTAGCCATGTAGGCTACTTTAATGGTAAAGTTATCAAAACATAAAAAAAATTAGTCCTTGGCATTACCCCTTCTATTCTTTATGCAAACACTCTTAGATCCAAGGTCCCAAGGTCCCAATCAAATTAGAACAAATGGTTTCATCTTTTTCTGCATCTCGTAGGTTGCATCCTTCATATGATAGAGTTACTATTGCATTCATCTTGAACAACTTCCTTGGCTTGTCAGAAACTATTGAAGCCATTTTTAAAGGAACCATTCAAATTGCAAAAATTGAGTCTTTTTGTTATCCTGCTTGCCCCTTGTTGGTTAATGGGAAATAATACAAAAGGAAAATGCACACGCCCCCATGATGGTGTTTGGTTTTGTGATCATTGCTAGATGGAAATCGAGGAATGCAAATATCGCTACCTTCTGTAGTTAAAGTTGCAAGACCATTCAACCAACCTTTGGTGTATTGCTTTTAATGAAGCTGCCATTAGTTTACTACAAATTCCAAAAAGAAGGCCTCTACATGTTGCAGGACAACTCTGATTCTACAACAAATCGCGTTGCTATTATTAAAGGCCTTGTTTTAAACCATACATCTTTACTATCTTAATCAAAATAGATAATTACAATTTTGAGGGGTGGCTTAAAACAACGATTGTGAAAGAAACAAAATTTGATTTTGAAGCAGAGTGTAAACTATTGCTTTCAGACATAGTGAAGATATCTACCCCTGCTCTAATAACTAATAACTCTTTAAAAGAGTAAAATTCTTTAATCTTCCATATTTTTCATAAATATTATTTAATCCATAACTTGAAGTCTATGATGTATTTCTATGCATATGTATCTTCAAATAATTAAATAATAATCTACCAATTGATTGATTAGCCTAGAGAAAAATGTCAAATATAGATGTCCATCTATGTCTAATAAATATAAAACTAAGATAGAGGTAAAATTATATCCTTCCTGAACCAATCTATATAACATTTCGCTTGTCAATTCAAAATTCAAGCTACATTATTTGGCACTAAATATTATAGACAAATAGGGAAACTGTAAAAGAGCTATTAAAAAGAAATTTACTATGTAATAGTTGCCTTGTCAATTCTAAATTCATACTTTTTTGCAATCCTTCTTGATCAATGCGAAACATGTAGGAACATCCTTTGTTGAAGAGGTAAGCTCCAGGTCATCAGTAAAAACTCTGGGAAAATCTTCTCTATTTCTCTATAATATTTAGTGCCAAGTACATGGAGAATAGAAAAGGTAAAAAAAATACTAACCGTAAACATCTTTTTTTGACGAAAGTAAAAAATATTTTAATAAAATTGCTCATATGGTAATGAGTATAACGGCAACGATGTACAGAGATAGCTACAAACAATAAATGAAGGGCGAAAAGTATATGTGTATGTATATGTATATGTATATGTGTATGTATGTATACATATATGTATGTATATGTATGTGTATGCATATATGTATATGTATATGTATATGTATTTTTTTGTATGTATATGTGTATATGTATGTATATGTATATGTATATGTATATTTATATGTATAGTGTTGATCTATAGAATTCTCTTTTGAGCATTTTATTGTTTCACTCTTCCTCTATATTTCTTTCAGAAATATATAGTCTTTTGTATATTGCATTTTTTGCTTAATATTTGATAACACTCCATGCAGTTTGTGAGGCCTTTCCCAAGCATGTTCATAACAATGGTGGAGTTTTTTGACCACATGGGTTGAGATTAGTGGAGTTGGTTGCCTCACTCAATAGGTATAGAATGGTAAAATCCTGCCATGCACCTCCACTGGTTGGTAGATTGGATAGTTTAACAAGTGTTGTGTTCTGCAATATGCACTGTCTTGTCCCCTATTGTTGTTGTATTTTTTCCCACTATATTTTTAACCATTCCATAGACATCTAGCCACTATTATATATTTTGATATATTGAAATAAAATGTTTCTTTGCAATAATACGATGTTGGCCTCGATGCAAGGATAGATGGACAAGGAGATATGTAGCTAATCTGTGGAACAATTCATTCCTAAAATATGCCCATAGCTATAACCATAATCAAGGTTTTTTTTATAAATTTATATTTTACTAACTTATACATTCACTCCTTTTCTTTCTACAGGGCTAGATATGTAACGCTTCACCATACAACCCTAGAGGAAGTTGCAATTAACTACTCAAACACACTAATTTTTTGTTTTGTTTAAGTAAAATTAATAAGCAAGTTCACTACTCATTTCCAACAACCTCTAAGGTTATGAGACTGAGATTACATAATAACCCACAAACAACTAACACGAATTGAAACCATAACATTTAAGTACATAAGAAATTAAGAACACATACATTCCATACAAGATAAATTCATCAAAGAAAAGAGAGATACCATATGGTTTCATATAACAATAAGATTACAACTCTCATTCCCCAAATGAGGTAAATCCAATAAGAATAATTACAAATTATAACTTCCACCTCGATAACATATGAGGGGTAATTAATTACAAGATCAACTGAAATGAATTAAGCATGAAACAAACTGGATCCCATGAACTCTCCAACTAGAAATCTTGTCAACACGAACAAGAAGTAAACCCAACAAAGTAAGGTGCATGTTCCACCCAACCAAGTAGTACTTGAAGGCCCACCCCCCATGCTAGGAGATAGTAACAATGATTCCTAGACAAGACCATCGACTTCTAGACATAGGCTGACTCAAACTGATACAACCAAGGACATGAACCATACAACCACAAGTACACCATTACATTACTGACATGGATTACATTGCTTTAGTTACCAGTTGATTGAACTACCTCTGAAGGTTACCCAATCCTCCCCCTTACGAGCTCTGGCCCCTAACGAAAGCCACTCTTCTACTTGACAACAAACCAAACCAAAACCAATCACCAAGGGAGCCAAAGTGTATACAAAATAGATATTACAACCACTCCAACTCTAGGAGGAAACATATACTCAAACTCACTTCGACATTGGAGGCAACATTTCACATAATCTACTCCTTCCAAAGGAGGTACAAAATATCCTCGTTCGTGGAAACTGGGTAACTAACTAGATACAACTCTATGCTCTACCCAAGAAAAATTCAAAGGTTGACTATCAATTACGACTAACCCCATCCTCTAGGATCTTCTAGAAGAATTACATATTACTAACTTTCACTTAACCCACTTCCCCAAATAAAAACATAGAGGAAATAATCATGAAATAAATTGCGAGGAAATAACTAATTTTGGATATACTAAATCCATTTCCCTTTAATATTCATTTTGTAGCAAAGAAAACAATTGCCCTAAAAATAATTAAATTAATTAATTAATTGCCTTTCTAATTACTAAGAAGGGAGAACTAATTTTAATAACCAATTCAAATCCATGATTACTTTTACAAACAACATAAATCCACTGCCTTTAATAAAATTTAGTAGTTGTTGTCTCAATTAAACTAACTTAATATTATCTCTTTTAGACTTAAGATAAATTTAAATGGAATGCTTAATCCTTACTTGCTTGTAATTAATAATAAAATAAATATTTACTTTGTCGATTTAAAAATAGGCCATTTTCAAATCATGTATTTCTTCTTTTCAAAATAAAACATTTAAACATTAATTAATTCCTCTATTAAACATAATGTTTGTAAATCAAATAATTGTTCTTTCCAAATATATTATTTTAAAATAAATCTCTTACATCAACTATTGCTTATTGATTTAAAATTTCCCAATTACCTTTAAAACATGATATTAATCAAAACGACATTTTACTATATATATATATATATATTATAAACACTTATATTTCAATTGATTATATAAATTAATATTTTAATATCATATGAATATAATATAGAAAATATTAATAAATATAATTTATTACACATATATATATTAATATTTAAATATTATATTAATATAATATTTAATATCAATAAAATATTTTAATTTTTTTAATTTTTAATTTTTTTTTTAAAAAATACCCACGGCTGTGGATTTTTAAATCCGCCTAGATTTTAATTGGGATTTTTATTTTAAAAAAAAAAAAAAATTCCCCAAACAACAAATATATATATATATATATAATATATGCTCATATATATACTTTTATCCAAGTAAACAAAATCTATAAAACCAATAGAGCAATTAATTTCCAAAATGATCCAATACAACAAATACACCATTTTTCTTTGAAGAGAAAACATTTTCCAACAGAGGTTTCATGATTTGAAACAAAATCTAATATGGGTTTTTTTTCATCACATATTTCTTTTCTTTGTTTTTTCAAAACATGGATTTGCAAACAACATATCAAACTTGAATGTTTTTATATTCTTCAAGATCAAAATAAACTAATTAAATGAACCTTGTTTCAGAAGCTTGAGAAGAAGATAAATGGTGCACTGGTTCTTCCTCTGATTCCATCTCCTCCAAGCAATCCAACTTAGCTTTTCCAAAATCCAAAACCAAACTAGAAATCCTTTCCATATTTTCATTTTTTTTTCATCCTTCTTCCCCAAAAACTCATGAAAAATCCATCATCTTCCAAATATCCAAAATATCTCAATAATAGAAAAAAGAAAAAGAAAAAATATCTATTCAACCACCACAATCAATTTTGAGAAACAAAATAGCAAATATCTCTATTTTCAATTTTTGAATTTAAAATTTTCTAAAAATGAAATTTAAATCCTTTTCTTTAATTTCAAAATGAATATCTTAATTCAATTCAACACCATTAATTTAATTAATCAATAAAATAAATCTAATCCAGGATTAAATTATTTTATTAATTAAATTGAATTAATCAATAAATTAAATAACATTTCTAACATTATATCTAGATTCATTTAATCAACAACTAAACTACATAGGCCATTTATTTAACTTTTTCTAACTTGCAATTTAATAAGATCAAGGCAATTGAACAATATTAAAACAAACTGAATTAGACTACAACCCAACGACACACTATGACTAGGGTGACGTCTTGGCATGGGAATCCTAGCTACTATCTCCCAATCAAATGTCGTTGGCAATGGACAAGCTCAAACCTGTGAAACTAGGCGGAGCTGATGTCTTTTACCTGTGATCATGCAACCAAGCATATACTAACATGTACATATATCTCCTGATAGAACACACCATGAAGAGGAAATTGTAGAATCATAGGGCGCTCACGAGCGAGTGGTGCAATCTCATCCCATTCACCAATACAATATTACTAACTGACGAATCTCACATCAATAACATAATCCAAAGCATAAAACATCATCAATTCAAATATTCACAATACTAATTCAAAACATGCCATAATGATAATCATCTGAATAAAATACCATCACATCAAAATATAACATTCACATCACTTATAGATAGCGATCAAATAGTAACTGAGTACCAAAGTCAAAGTACAATAGAAAATAACACATAACGAAGAAGAAAATTGTTCGATCAAAAGAGAAAAATGGAGGGGTATTACAATATCCTCCATTACATACCAAATTTATACATTCACCCCTTTTATTTTTGTATGGCTAGATATTTTTCTAGTACATACCAAAATTAGGTATGTTTATAAAGTTATTTCTATACATTGTATGGTTTGAAGAAAAACCTTTGCCATTTCTTTGATGTCTTCCTTTTAATTATATCTATGTATTTCATCTAAGAAATTCATTTTACTTTGAATTAAGACCTCCTATATATTCTCCTTTTCCTTTATTTATCAACATTATAAATAAATTCCATCTTCCACAGTTCTTTATCAACACTCTCTTTATAAAAAAGTTATTGCAGAAAAAAAAACACTAGGAAAAGGAATCCATATATTGGAACACACAATTTTTTTAGCAACTTTTTCATTCTTTTTCCCTAGTCCCCCAAAGAAAAATTTGCATTATGTATCAGTAGGAAGTCTATGTAACAATTGGCCTATCAATTCAATGACCATTTTTACTATATTCTTCCTTAGATTGCAGTTATGTTTTTAATATAGGTAGATTTAAACTTGCATTGTGAGCTTAGATGGACCTTTCTACTTATTGTACATTGTTCTATATATATTCCATATATCCATCTTCTTCTAGCTGTCTTCAAACCCCATTATGCTAATTCTTTACAAGGATATTTGTTTTTTCGTCAACTTGTCACACCAAAAAAAGCACTCCAATATTACAAAACTTCTTTCGAAACACCCGTGCTTCCCCAAGTTTCTCATTGTGTGGTACACGATAAGATTCCATGAGATTTTCCATGGACCTTACCTATTTTTTTTTCTCGGGGGTTTGGCTAGAGCCCACGAGGCTTCATGATTCCAATATGGTAGGGAGGAGAACGAGTGTGGGTTTACATGAATATGGACGAAAACCAAACACCGCTGCCATGTGTTTTTGAGAGGACAAACAATTTTTTGATCGTACCACAATTTTTATCCCTAGAAGCACATGACAATGGTGTATGTTTCTCCATTAAACTAAACCATGTGCAATGTCATGCTTGGCCTAGTTTTCTTTTTGTACATGACTACATTTTTTGCCATTCTACTTATTGGTTATTATATGTGCCCATGTTTTGCAAAAAAATTCTATTTACAACAGACAGTGCTAACCTCTTTTATTGTAAATGTATATTATTTCTTTTCTATTGCTGCACAAATATAATAGGAATTCAATAAAATTAGTGTATCGTACACTATTTATTTCAAATTATTTCATGCTCCTACTACTTGATCCAATGCAGCTTGTCCTTGTTAAACATGATCAATAGTGTATGTAAGTACAAAACTTTCCCATTGTCAATAGATAGATTTGGTTAAGTAATTGTAAAAATTATTGATTATTTTTAGCTTCGCATTGTATATATTAATTTTACCCATATATACTTACTCACTTTTTATTGTTCCTTTTTTATTTTTCTTGCTTGTTCACTAACATACCTTTGTATTTCATTTACAAGAACTAAGTTTAAGAATGCAAAAGGATTCAAAAACTAGGATACCTTTTTCCCTTAAAGTTGCCACATCAAAGAAAACACAACAATATCAGATATTTTATATGAAAAAATTGGAGTTTCTCCAAAAAAATTATTGTATAATGTATGATGAAACTCCACGAAATATCTCATGGTCATTTCATCATTTTCTTACTTGGGGGTTTGGGTAGAGTCTATGGGGCTTCATGATGCCAATATGGTAGGGAGGAAAACGAGTGTGGATTTTGTGGTTTTACTTTCAACACCATATATTTGTTGTTACATAGATTTATGTGTACGCAAATTCTTGTATAAATTTAGCTTTGACAAACATGCTCTTTAATAACATGTTTTCCATGCCACAACAAGTTGTAGGGAAGCAAAAAGAAAAATTGTCATGTTGCCTCAAAACAAGGCGTACCTTCTAATTCAATTCTAACAATGAAAAATATGTGTATCATTTGATTTCATGCTTCTTCTAAAACATAAATCACAAGCACAAAAATTGTTTTATTCACAAAATTATGGAGTCTAAGATACTACTTATAACATCCTTCTTTTTTGAAAAAGTCATTTGTGATGACCACTATAACTAATATTCAAATAAAAATGACTTTTTTAAAGATAACTTTTTTATTTAATGTTAGTAATAAAAGAGATGACTATACTAATGGAATGATGTTTTTTAAAGATTACTTTTTAATTAAATGCTAGTAATAAAAGATGTGACTAATAAGTCTATAAAGAAGGAGAATCTTTTAATGTTCCATACTTTTCCTAGATATTGTTTGATCCATAACTTTAACTCTGTCATGTATTTGTATGGATATGTATCTTAAGATAATTAAATAATAATCAATCAATTCATTTATTAACCTACGCAAAAAGGTCAAATATAGATGTGCATCTAGGTCTAGTAAATGTAAAACTAAGAGAGAGGTAAAATTATATTGTGTCTGAAATTTTGAATAGATTATTATTATTTAGCAAATTAATTATTCAAAATTTAAATTTAGTTTAATTTTTTAATTCTCTTTTTATAAGAGAAAAAATATTTTGATACATAAAATTATTCATTAAAGTGAATTTTCAACACCTATTCTACCTAAAACTATTAAATATTACATATTAATAAAAAAAATTATTGATGATTAATTACCTCAAATTAAAATTAATGGATAGATTGCAAATAATAACATTCGTTCTACATGACGTATATTTTTATTCTAGAATTTCATAAGCAATTTTCAACTGATAAATTTCCATTGTGAAACATAATGACCATTTTCCCATTTTTATGCAAATGGTTCTTAATCTCACATTATAAGAATAGACAAGTGGACTATAACATCTAGTTTATAATGCTTTACAATGCTCATATTAAATGAATATATATAAAATAATCTCTATATCAAAATTATCTGATTTATAATATGTTTAGGTTAGGCTATTCAAATTTAACTTTGAATTCTACGTAGAGCCCAAATTCATAAGATATGCCTCCTAGTATTAACTAAGCTCACGTTATTTCATATTTCATTATTAGCACGATGTCCCTTCCTTGCACCAATCAAACAATTGCAAATATTACAAGTTATTTTTGTCTCCCGTTGCACTAAAAAAAAAAGTCTACTCCACACTACCCATTCAATAGCCATTTGCGGTGAACCCTATCAGTTGATCGTTGCATGTCTATGCATGTGATTTCTAGTTAATATAATATAAGATATACCATATATGATATAATAATATATACATATCCATATACATTTGAATAATATTATATTATATAAATGCATATTATATAATAATATTTATGATAATATCAATATATATTAATACATAGCATTACAATATATTACAATATAATAATATTTTGTTATTATTATATGATATATTATATTATATTATTATTATAGAATCACAAATATTATAATATATATATATATATATATATATTATAATTATTAATATACATGCCTCGATGGTCTCAAAACATTTGTGTCTCAATATCGGATATCCATTTATTAGGCTAAGTAATGGATATCCATTAATAACAAATATCTATTTTTCTTTGGTGTTTACCATAGAAAATGTACTTTTTACCAACCCAATTAAAAAGTGAAACATGAATTCCATGATATTTCCTTCCTCATGTCATGGTTTTTTGTAACATCATCATTGTTTGGTCCCCCATGATCCAGCATAGACCCTCTTAATATAATCAAACAATGAAATCTTTTTTATAATCATTTCTCTTTGAAATATCAAGGCTCTTGAACATAGTGATGATGATTTTTGGGACATAGATGAGTGTAGTGATAGAAGTTGAATGTTTGTGTTAGGGAAGACAGAGGAGGAAAAGAGATGTGGATGATCAATATCAAAGGTGTAGAATCGTTGAGAGGAATTGATTTCTTAGTTAACTATTGCAACTGGTTGCATGATTTTAGGTAATTGTTCACATTAAGGAGTTAAATAATAGCATGAATTAGTTAAAGGAATTAATTGCTTCATGAAATTACATTGAGTGGGAGTGAACTAATTTGATTGATCAGTAGACTAACATTGATTAGTTAGTGGACTAGAAGAGAGTGTTTGTTAAGAACAAAGTAGGAATGCATGACTTTAATAATAAATTAAATGAATGTGCAAGTGGGGAATAGATAAATAAAATATATATTTATTATTGAAGAAATGGATAATGTTGAGAGAATATAGGATAATTAAATAATAAAAGCAATTATTTAATTTAGAAAGTGTGAATATGGAAAATTAAGTGATTAAAGTAGTAATTTAATTTAGGAAGTGGGTAAATGTTAATTAAATAACTAATACAAATTATTTAATTAATATAGAATAATAAGGGTAATTAACGAAGTAATTAAATAAATAGGATTTATTTAATTAATCAAGAAGACTAATGTTAAAATGAATTAATTAAATAACATAAATTCATCCAATTAATAGTGGAATATGAATTAATTGTAATAATTAAATAATTGAACATTATTTAATCACTAGGAATATAATGATAATTAGTATTAAAATGTAACTCACAAGCTAGGATGATTTTGGGTATCTACAACATGTACTCAGCATTAAGACCAAAGTTGACACTTTTACTATAATTATATGAAGCATCCCTTGTCGGCAAGATACATTGCTAGTATCACTTGGTGTTGTCATTGATGAAAACCCTAATTGATGATCAAATGTGCATATCATCATTCGATCATATTGGCAAACAGATTGAAGATTGACAAGGAAGAACAGAGTACTCGATAACTCAATGTTTATCGATCTGTATGAAGATTTTTTGTTATTTTTTTGTGTTGTGGATCTTAGAATATTTTTTTTGGTATATTATCTTTGTTACTATAGAAGCGCATTGGCTCATATCAATCCTCGTGTGAGTTAGAAGATCCGGTTAAGCTAATTTTTTGTTTTCTCAATTTTGGAGCCGACATCATGAATGCATTATGTCACTGATGTATAAGGAGTAATTAATTAAAAAAATTCGTGCTTGATTATATTTTCTTGGGTCCTCTCTATGTATTAACTGACTTTGGAGGATGTGCATAAAGATATAATTAAGGATCTAGCCTACTACGGCAATTATTTTCATGTTCTATTGAAGCCGACAAAGTGTATTTGAATTATATGTTTCAGATATATATAAATTTGTCCATATCATTTTTGGAGAAGGATGAAGTGTGTGGTGATGCAAATTTTGATTTAGAGTAGAGCAGAAGAGCGATAATGTGCAGTTTCACTTGCACATAGAGAATTTGTGTTGTGAATGTAAGCAAAACAAAGAATTAAAAAATCAGTATGTAGGATAGAAGATTGAATATTGTGCTTCACCGGAACTATAATCAGACATATTTCTATGCTATTTATCTTAGTTCAAACTCTCAGATGGTTTTAGTCTGAATTTCACTATAAGGTAGTGAGCCTTCCCTTTGAGCACTGAGCTCTAGGTAGTGTGTTTGAATGCAAGTGCATTCCCCTTATTGTAATCTTCATTTGAGTATACTCAGATTAAATTATCGATTGGCCATCCACCGTGGGTTTTCCCCTAACAAGGTTTCCACGTAAAAGTCCTTGTGTTATGGTGTTGCATTCATTTTCTTAATGTGTATGCATTATGGTTGAATTTTGTTAATTCTTTGAAGATAAAGGTTAATAAAGTTAGTTTTTGCACAACACTTATTCACCCCCACTCCCAGTGTTGCTTGTTTCCAACAATTGGTATCAGAGCTATTTCCTTAGATGAAGAAGCCTAACATCTTGGGGAGATCATGGAAATTATTTCAATGAATTCAAGTAGTCTTCAACAACAAATTTTGGTGGCCCTTGATGATCTTGATCAGTCAAAGGCTGAAGTTTAGAGATTTCAAGCAAACATCTCAAATGCTGAGAAATTCATTGATTCTTTATAAGAAAAAATCAATAAGTGTAGAGAGAAGGGAAAGGAACTATGTGATCAAATTAAGTAGAGTGATAGTATGAGCATTGAAGAACAACTCAGTCAATTCCTGAAGGAAAATATAGAAGAATGTGAAAATCTTACCAGAGATAATACAGTCTTAAAGCATAAGATGGAATCTATCATGATGAAGATGACCAAGGAGATTGAAGACAAAAAGAAGAATGAAGATAACCTATCATAGTCCTTGAAAGAAAAATCTGAAGTATGTAGCTGATCAGATGATGAATTGGAACAATCTAAAAAAATGAAGAGGCACTTGAAAAGTAGATGGATGATCTCAATAATGAACTTGCTCTTGCAAATGAGTACAAGGAGAAGTTGAAAGCTAGCCCTACCATGCTTGATGAAATAAGTAGCAGTCACAAGACTCATGGTGACAAGTGAGGTCTTGGATATGAAGAAGGAGAAGGTTCAAGATCTGAGCAAAGGAGATTTAGGCCTGGAAATCAAATGAACAAATATGGAATGTATCTAGTAAGACAACCTAATGATCAGATATTTAATGGATACTATTTTAGTTGCAATAACTTTAGACACATGGAAACTCAATGTATAAGTAGAATGAAATACAATGGTCCATCATTCTCAGGTCAGTGTTTTAATTGTCATAAGGTTGGTCATAAGTCAAATGAATGCATAAATGTGATGAATCAATTTCACAGAAATAATAGATTCTACACATGAAATAGTCTTGGCCATACTACTAACCAATGCAAATCAAGAGGAAATTAGTGGAATAACTAGTCTAGAAAGAGAATGTTGTGTTCTATAACTGCAACAAAATTGGACACATTGCTACATTTTTTTGGAACATAAAAGGTTTGATAAATCAAAGGAAAAACATACAGAAGGACATCAAGGGAAAAGGAAAAGTCACTACAGATGTGGTCAAACAACAAATGTAGAAGAAATGGGTGAAGAAAGATCCCTCTATTGAAGGAAATGTGCTAGCACCAAAACCTGCTTCTGGTAATTCCTCCAAGAATTAGTCTCAATATTTTGGCCTAGGGGGAGCTATCAAGAAAATATCTTAACCCCCTAACCGAGAAGTAACACTAGATATGGATATGTACATAAGGTGCATAGATGCTCAACAAATTCTTTTGAACTCATTGGAGGAAATGGTATGTCATATTGGAGGTCTGCAGAAGTTTTATCCATCACAGTGCATAAAAATCGGGTAACCAGATGTATTAGGGTTAAAGCATTTATTGTGACAAAAATGGTTAGGTATGCAAGTGATAATAAGCCATTTCTATTCTTCATTTTTCACTTTGTATTGTGGAGAAAAGAATTTTGGAGAGCTCTAAGGTGAACTAACAAAAATTAAGGAAAAATTCAACTGTGGAAGTCATTCGGAAATCAAATTATGATATGGAGAAAAAGGCATTTATTAGAAAACTCTACAAATTTGTGATTTGGTCAAAATCAATACTCCTCTGGTAGTCAAGGGTGAAGCCACAATTGTGGTTTAAAATTTGATGGAGGAAGGAAAACTAAGAAAAAATGACCCCATAGCAAAAAATTTGGTTTTAGGGGTTCGAATGAACCTACAAGTTCGACTGAACCAAAAAGGGGTTCGATCAAACTAAGGTTCGACAAAACCCATTAATTACTCGGCTCACATTTCCCAACCAAAAAAGAAAACAAAATGCATATTGAAGGGGGTTTGAATGAACCATGGTTTGAATGAACCCCTAGGGGTTCGCTTGAACCCCCTGGTTCTAGCGAAACGCCCCTTTCCCACCTCCCTACTCTCTATCACAAAAAAATAGAATTTTTGCCCTTCGAAGCTCGAGTTGAGGATGAAAATGGAGGATACTTCATGAACCCAATTGGAATCAGGTAGTCCTCAAAATGAGCTATCCAATGAATATAATTTTAATATGTTTTGATTTTATTATGTATTTTTTTTTTTAGTTTTATTAAACATAGGTTTTTCATCGAAAATGAAGGTCTCTATTCTACACATGTGGAAAAATAGTAGACTATCAATTTATTTTTTTGAAAAATATGAGTGCACTAGATATTAAAGTCCTTGATCCAAAAAAAAATAAAAATTGAGTTTCGATATATACAAAAAACGTTACACATTATACGGTTGCGCTATGTCTGAATTATAATTTGTTTGACTTTGAAAATTTATTAAAGAAAAAATATACAATAAAAAACTATCTAACCAAGTGGAAGCACTAGATATCAAAGTTACAAATCTAAATTTGAAAAAATTAGAATTTTATCCTTCATGGAAAAAAATTTATGTGTTATACGATGTGCATCACTTTTTAAAAATGATGTTTTCTAAAAAAACCAATTTTCGTGGGAGATGGAAAAATAAGTGAAATTTGATTCCAATTTTTTTTCTTTTTAATACTTTTAGAATCTACAGACAAAATGTGATGAGACTCTAGTTTGCATCATCTTCAAATTCCTCATGGTTTAGCCGCTATATGTGCCTGAATGTGAAGATATAGTTAAACCAAATTATTTCAGTGTCTAGTTTGGCCAAAAATTGTAAACCACTATTGTGGGATCACCCTCAAAGTAAAGTACAAACCTCGTCCTAAATTTAAATGGCATCCTTATAAGTCTCTTGAGACCAATCTATTAGGAGCATTTTTTTTTGTTCCAAATCAAGTATTACACACAAAGGATATTAGGGTTTACATTCATGCAAATATTGAAGAACTAGGAAGTTCTCAATTGATGAACTTGTACAATAATCACATCATAGGTGAATATTTCTACATGAAACCGAAACGTAAAATCTTGGAAACAAATAAATTCACATAGAGTATCAAATTTCTTGTCTTTTAAGAGTTGGAATGGGTTCATTATGTCTTGAGTCGACTCCACGATGAATTCATGTGGCTAAGAATTCCATTCAAAATAACCAAGGAAGTTGTTAGTGTTGTAACATGTTTAAACTCTTTCAGTGGGTTACCTATTCTAAAATTTGTAAAAAATCAAACTGTCACTGATGCTACAGGATCTACATATGACAAAAGAGCAAGTACTATTGATAACATTGTTGATATAGATGTCAAATTTACATCTATGGCTATTGGCTACAAGATTTATCATTCTAGCCGAGGGGTGATCCCACGATAATGGGTTACATTTTTTGGCCAAACTTGACATTGAAATCAACATTTTTCACCAGATCTTCACTTTCTTACACCTATAGAAGCTAAACTATTAAGAATTTTAAGATGAAGCAAACTAGTGATTTGTGATATTTTATGTGTAGATTCTAATTATATTTTCAAAAATAAAAAAATAAAAAATTGTGAATCCTTTTATGTAATTTTTATTAACTTATTTTTTCTGCTAAACATCATTTTCAAAAAGTGATGTTTACTTTCAGCTACATAAATTTTTTTATAGAAGGGATAAAATTCTAATTTTTTAGATACAGTTTTTTCACACCAATATCTATTGGATGGATATTTTTTCATAAATTTTTGTTGCATATATATTTTTTAATTAATTTTCTAAGTCAGAGTAATTATAATTTCGATATATTATACTTTTAGTAGCATAACATTTTGTGTATGCATTTCAATTAACTTATTCTTTTTTTGTTGGAATAAAGACATCAATAGCTAGTGTATATGTATTTTTTAGAAAAAACATTCTCTCTTTTCCTATTTTTTCGTATGTGCGAAACAAAGAGCTCAATGTTCATTGAAAAACCTACATTCACAAGAAATAAAAAATAAATATAATAATAAAATTAAATATATTTAAAATTATACTTTTTGGGAAGCTTATAATAAGGACTAAATTTTTACAAAAGATAAATTTCAAATGAATTAATTTGATTCCCTAAAAGGTAAATCAAAACTGGTTTTTTATTAGCATTTTGATAGGTGTAGTGGAGACTCCATTATAGGTATGGTTGAAAACTAGTGGGTTTATATCCAAGGGGGTTTGATATAAGTGGGTTTGATCAAACCCAATTCAATTGAAATTATTTAAATGGAACCTTTTTAAGGCTTAAATCATTATATTTTCCAAAAATATGTGATTTAAGCAAAAATCAGGATGTCCCAAAAAGTGTAACCCATTATTGTGGTAGCACCCCGAGACAAATCTATGTCCAGTACTACAATTTATGCCACCTATCAAATGGTGAAGGAAAATGAAGATTATGATCTTTATGAACTACTAAGGAGTCAACTAATGGAGAATCTTGCAAATATTAAGAAAGATAAGAAAAGCTCTTTCAAGTATGGTAACTTTCTTGTTTGATTATTCTTTTATTTCATGGGTGAAATTTTTGGAGTTGGAAAGGTTCATTGGAAAAAGGACAAGCCGATAGCACACAAACCAGAGATTTGTTACACAATTTTGTAGACACCAAAAAAAATAATGCAACTATCTGGGGATACTTTAAAAGTTTTCATACTATGATGCAAGCAAGGGATAGGATTCCCACCTCTATTGTAGATAAGTGCAAGCGTTCAATTTACTTCATGGTGGATGCTGATCAGTGTATGATGGAAGTTGTTGATCCTAGAACTATCTAGATAATGCCTATGGGGTATGAAGTTGAAGAGAACATTTTGGATATGTATGCACAATAGTTGCTAAGAAAACCTCTGGATCTGACAAAAGAAAGGTTTGGCACCTATGCTAAAAAGGACATACAGTTTCACAACGAGCTCAGGAAAATTTTGGTATCTAAAAGAGTTAGAAAAGAAGTTGAAGTTCTTGCAGAAATTTTGGGGATATCCACAGAGAAATTGAAAGAAGCTAAAAAGAAAAGCGAAGAAGTTGAAGCAAAAAAACAAGCAGCAAAGGAGGCATCAAAAACTCAACCAACTGGTTTAATAGCACAATCTACCCAAACTAGATCAACCAGAAGCTCAACATCCCATTCAGATCCTACAACAAAGTCCATCCCTGTGAAAATTGAATCCAAGGGATCCGACAAAGAAGGCAAGAATAAGAAAGATACGAGCAAAAGAGTATATGATTGTTTCTGATGATGAGGAAACTGAGTCTGATGAAGGTGTGAAATAAATCAAACATCAAGGCACCACGACAACAACTTTTATGAAAGAAAAACACTCTAGTAAAGATTCTCAAGCAAAGAAGAAGACAAAAATTGACAGTCTAGGTATGCCAGTAGAGGAAATTGAGAAGGCTTTAGTCAAAGATGGAAATATCAAGCCTCTCTATAAATGGTATGAGTCTTTTGGTGAATTTGATAAAATAATTCTTAAAGAAGTCATAATAAATCACATGAATATCTTCAATAAAGTTTTGATTGAAATTATGCCTTTCCCAAAAGTCTATATTACATTCTAGAAATGAGGAGACTTAATGCTAGAATTGAAGAACATATGACAAAAAGGATTCTTATAGAATTATGTTTGGTGATGTCTATGGATGACATGAGAGCATTCTTGAACAAAGACAAAAGAAAATTCAAAATAAAAATAAGGGTGAACAAGCTAATGATTGGTCTAATCGATGAAGTTACAAAATAAATTGAGAAAAACCTGAGGGAGATACTATTAAATGAGAGAATTGATGTTGTAGCTAAGGAAACACATATTAATGATGCCCCATCTGGTTCGGAAAAGGAAGCATAAGAAAAAAAATTGATACAGTCGAGGATTCTCAGATTCCTCTTGTAGAGGACAACACATAAACTCTTATGAAAGTTGACCTACCTAAAAATGTATCAGTTGAAAAGTTATAGATCCCTGAGAAAAAATTAGAACCTGTCACTGAGGAAGCAATGATTGAAGAAAAGAAAGATAATGTAAAGTAAATCCCAGTTGAGGCAAGAGACATTGTTGAGGCAGTAAATAATTTTTTTGTTCAACAAAAGGAGGAGATTGATCTGTAATTGATTGAAGGTCCCATTGACCTATCCACCTTAAGTCCAATCTAGAATATGAAAATAGATTCATTTGTTAAATCCCAAGCCAAAGAAGAGCTACTGAAGTCACACATTGAAGATAGTGAACTGCTAAATCTTGCATCTGGAGTATTGGAGACGATAATTCCTTTTTATGTGAAAGATTCAATTGGTTCCTCCTCGAGTGAATTGAAAAATATTATCAACTCTATTAGTACTCACTTTGAGTTACTATAAAAATCAGCTATGGTGAAAGTGCAAAACGAATTTGATGTCAAAACGTTTAGTCGATTGAAATTATTGATTGCTAAAGATAAAACTATCTTAGCAACATGTGTGAATAATGTAAAAAATGCTTTATCAGAAGGTGGTAAGATCTAAAAATCATGTTTGTGTCTTTCAAAATTTATTGAAACTAATGAGAGGAAGGTTAAAGATCTAGAAAAATAGTTAAGTACTATTTCTAAAGCATTTGATCCTATCACTGGTGGTGTTGGGAAAATGAAAGGATAAGTAATGTATGTGTTGAACAAAAAAAAAGCTTCAAGCATGAGAATGATAAAATTGTTACAGGAACATGTGAACTCAGAAGTATAATTGCTCCAAAAATTGAGGTAATGAAAAGAACTCTAAAGGAAGGAGAATACACTATGGTAGTTGGTGATCCAGCCAACCTAGATTCTGCAGAGATACATTCTTACTTGATCTGTGGTCACATAACAATCATGGAGAGTCTCATGAGAGTTGGGGACACAAATTTGATCCAGCTGAAGAAAGATTTTGTAGACATTTTCCAACTTATGTGAGTTAAAGAAGCATTTTTGTATAATATTTTTGATTGATTGATCCATTTTTTGTATGTGATCCTTTCCTTTTCCATTTATCTCAAAGGGGGAGAATAGTGGAGTGAAAAATGCATAATCATCTCAGGGGGAGAATTGCATTTTTGGAATTTTGGAGATGGTAGTGCAGTTTATCTTGGTACTGATTCGACACTTAGTCATTTTTCACTAAGTGTTACCATCAATGCCAAAGGGGGAGATTGTTGGCAAGACACACTTGGGTATGTGCAGGATCATGATGGACCAAAAAGTGGCGATATGTAAGCCATTTGATGGCCCATGTGGCTGACAACTTTTTTTTAACCCAAAATTGATGAAACGAAAAGGGTTTTTAGAGGATATTCTCATCTTCCACCAACATAAATTATGCTTTACTTTGAATTTAATAAATAATTATTATTCATTTTCTATTAGAATTATGAATAAAGTCCTGATTGATAAGCTGATTGAAAAACATCTTTAACTTTCAAACAATATCACATTTTTTGAATCCAAAATATGCGTCACATTCTATGCTTTGCATACTATAGGATTAAAAAAAAAAATTGAATTTCATGATTTTTTGACCAAGTTAAGGTGGCTAGATAGACGAGCTTTTATATTTTTTTAAAGTTGTAATAAAAAAATCATAATTAATTATTTACTTGGAAAAAAATTATAAAAAAATATGCATCACATCGGGACATGAGTCCTTTAATTATATCTAAAAGATTATAAAAAAACATTATCATTTTATTGTGGTTAGGGTGGTCAGACAGACACCTACTTCTTATTTTTACCCTGAAATTTAAATACTACTACATTGAAATTTCAAATTTTCATCAAATAGATTTTATTTTTTAAAATAAAGGTCTAGTAGTTTAGAAACTACATTCAATTTTATACATATTCTATATTTACATTTTTTTGAAATAATATAGATAACTTATTCAAATTTTTACGTCAAGTTGTCTAACACTGATTTTCTATCTTTTTATTGCCATTTAAGGGCCTGTTTTTTCCATGATGATCCTGCACATACCCACTTCTACTATCACTTGGTGTTTTCATTGATGGAAACCCTAATCAATGATTATATATACATATCATCATTTGATCTATTGAAAGATAGATTGAAGATTGACAAGGAAGAACAAAGTACTTGATAACTCAGTGTTCATTGATCTGTATGAATATTTTTTGTTAACTTTTTGTGTCATGCATCTCAGGATTTTTTTTTCGTATATTATCTCTATTACTATTGAAGCGTAGTGGCTCGTATCAATCCTCATGAGAGTTAGAAGATTTGGTTAAGCTAATTTTTTATCTTATCAATTCTAAAGCCCACATCATGAATGCATTATGTCACAGAAGTATAAGGAGTAATTAATTAAAAAATTTCATGCTCGATTATGTTTTTTTGGGTCCTATCTATATCTTAACTGACTTTGAAGGATGCACATAAAGGTTTAATTGAGGATCTAGCCAACGATTGTAATTATTTTCATATTCTATTGAATTCAACAAAGTGTTTTTGAATTCTATGTTACAAATATATATAAGTTCATCTATATCATTTTTGGAGAAGGATGAAGTGTGTGGTGATGCAATTTTTGAGTTAGAGTAGAGCAGAAGAGCAATAATGCACAGTTTCACTTGCACATAGAAAATTTGTGTTGCGAGTGTAAGTAAAATAGAGCAGAAGTGCATAACCAGTTTGTAGGAGAGAAGATCGAATATTGTGCTTCACCAAATCTATAAGCAAGCATATTTAGATTCTATTTTTCTCAGTTCAAACTCTCAGATGGTTTTAATCTTACTTTCATTGTAAGTCAGTGAGTCTTCCCTTTGAGTAGTGAGCTCTAGGTAGTGTGCCTGAATGCAAGTGCATTCCCCTTATTGTAATCTTCATTTGAGTATACTCAGATTAAATTGTGGATTGTCCATCCATCGTGGTTTTTCCCCTAATAGGGTTTCCACATAAAAATCCTTATGCTATGGTGTTGTGTTCATTTTCTTCATGTTTATGCATTATGGTTGAATGTTGTTAATGCTTTGAAGATAAAGGTTAATAAATTTAATTTTTGCACAAAACTGATTCACACCCCCCTCTCAGTGTAGCTTTTTTCCAACATCCCTCCTATGCCTTCCTACAATTCAATAAGCATAGAAAAATATTTTCCCAAAAATCTATGTTATGTAGATTGTATAAAATTAATAAAAAAATGAATCACATGTTTGACAAGTGATCCTTTTTAGAAGATATTTGACCTTCAACTAATAGGCTATGAAACCACCTATTGAAATAAAGAACTAAAGAGATTGACATACTACTATTTCCTTTCTTTAAAAATAGAGGTTCTTAACTATCCATCATAAAAAGATTTTAATTATAAATATTTGAGATTAATAAAAATATTCTAGAATCAAATGTCTTATAAATTTATTACAACAATTGATTTAAATTAAAACAATTATCCTTAAGTTAAACCACCGTGATAATTTTCTTACAACTTTCATCCTTTTCTTTGATACCAAAATAACATCAATAACTTGTATGGAATCACGACATACACAAAGTGAGCAATTTTAGATCTTTTGGTCAGGAGGTGAACATTGAAAATAAATTTCAAGTAAAATAAAATGAAACATTTTATAAAAAAGAGTTAGCTTCCAACTTGAATAGTAGTGAACTCTGGAAATATTTGCTAAACACAAATGTATTTTTTAAGTGAAGTCAAAGTAAAAATTTATCAAGCTATGAAAAACAAGATGACCAACAGATTTGACATTTTTTTTCTGAATATGTTAAAAACAAGGGCATGTTGGATAACTCAACAAGTGAATACTTTAGGATAATTCCTATTCTAAACCAAAAAAATCATGCAATCACCAATTGTATTTTCATGTTCTGAATATAGCATTTTCTCTCTTAAACAACATTCATAATCTATATCCTATATTTCATGTGAAGCCAAATAAATTTAACCATATTTGTTAATATTATGAAGCAAATATTGCTTTGATAACATAATTATTTATTTAAATTATCCCATAAAGTGGGAATTCCCTTAAATTTCATGACTTGATGAAATCAAACTTCCCAGAAGTCCACTAGGTGGCAACAAGGCTGTCATCACAAAATTCTTTGCTCCTTGTGAGGGAGTTAATATTCCTGGATGACCACTCATGTCAGTTTGAACTACTCTTGGATGAACACAATTCACATATATCCTTTTACATTCTTTACTATTTGAGGCTTTTTTAGAAATGAGGTGAGCATAGGCATTCAAAGAAATCTTTGATATCGAATATGGTGGTGAATAAATTGGCCAATCCTTCCCTTCCACTTCCCCATTTTTCATATCCTCAAAAAAATTTCAAACATGTTATAAATTAATTCATCTATTCTATTGGAGACTCCAAAAATATTCCTTTGAAGGAAATCATTCTTTAAAAACTATTAAAAATCATAGTAAAATCAAGCTCCCAATAAAACTTTATAGCAGTTTTGATACAAGAAATTGATTGAATGGTAAAAAAAGTTATTGTACTTCTAGAACTCTGAAATTTGAGGAGACATTCATGATTTGACCTTCTAGTCGGAGTTGTGGTAGTAATGCTTCTATAATTCTCTTCATGCCATAGTAATTAATTTCTATACAATTATTTGACAACTCATAGTTTGTTTTGAATGCTTTGGCCAAAATTGGGTTAATGTGAGAAAAAAGAAACAAGGTTGATTGCATATGAATATGCTACTGAATAATAATGTTACATTATTGATATATAATATCTAATGCTAATTACATAATAATACTACTGATTTGTGAAGAAAATTCTTACAAACATATCATCGTAGTCTTGTGAATATTTGAGGGCACGATATGCAACTTCATAATCTTCTACGATTCTAGATAAATCAATATTGTAAAACAATAAAAATTCATAAATGAATTTTAGATTCTTGTTATTTTTGGATTAGATGATGGAAACATTTTTCATAAACATTTTGGATCATATTTCATGATTCACAATGGAGCTCATTTTGATGATGGATCATGGAATAATAAATTTACAACATTGTTTTGATTAAGGTAAAAAAGGGAAAGGCCTATATTCGATACAAAATAGTAATAAATAGAAAATTAAAAATAAAATATTTCCAATAGTGAGATAAGGAGAAACAACGAGCAAGAAAATTCTCCCAAACAACAAGAGGAACAACAAGGATAGCAATTATGATATTGCTATCAGGATTCAATCGTGTAGTTTTTCGAGTCAAACTCATTGACCCATGATTCATGAGTAGTGGTTCACAAGAACCCATCTCTCATGATAATGAATGGTCCACTTAGCACTCATTGCAATAGCAATGATAAGAATAGCAATGCTTTTGACCAAATCAAGAAATCAAAAACATTGAGTTTTGGAAAGACCCAAAACTAACAAAAGACAAGTTATAATAGCATTGTTAACTAGTCAAAAAAATTAGATTCTTGTTATTTCTAGATTAGATCATGTAAACAAAATTCATCAGCATTTTAGATCACACTCCATGATCAATCTTGGAGTGAGCATCATGATGATGGATCATGGAATAATAGTCACAACAAAATTTTAGTTAGGGTAAAAATAGTGATTTTGAAATGGCTTGAACCCTTGAACAAAGAGAAATATAAGTATTAAGCACAACAAGATAACAAAGTGGAATAAATTACAACAAAATTGTTAACTTGTCAAAATCCATAAATAAATTTCAGATTCTTGTTATTTTTGGACTAGACCGTGTATATATTTTTTCATCAACATTTTAAATTATACTACAATGATCTATCATCATAATGCACTTCACAATAGATTCAAAATTCATAAATAAATTTTAGATTCTTTTTATTTGTAGATTAGATAATGTAAAAAATTTTCCATCAATGATTGAAATCATATTCGATGATCCATCATTAGAATGAGCTTCACAATAGATCATTGAATATGATTTGAGATGTTTATGAAAAAAATATTTACATGATATAATCTAAAAATAAAAAACATTTAAATTATCATAGACTATAGAAATTTCATAACTTCATTCATCAACGAAGATTCCTCCAAGAATATTACTTTAATTATTTAAAAATTATTTCTTTAATTTAATTGAAGTGGATGCTTGATCAATATAAAAATATTTCTCCTTTACTTTGATTGAAATGGGTGTGTTTTTACCAATACGTCAAGGCTGCCATAGTTATCCTTCATCCACCTTGAAAATTCTAAAGTGTTGTGGGCCTTTTCAATATCCAGCTCACAAAACACAACATTATGGAGGCCCTCATCATGGAGGGTTTTTGTGGCATTCAATCCAATAGTGGTGTCTATTGTAGTGAGAACAACGATGAGACCATTTTCTACTAATTGATGAGCTATTTGAAAAACTAATGTCTTTATTCACCTCCATCACCATGGCCACCGTCTCCTTTGTCTACCACCTCCAACCATTCATCACATGTAAATTGAATATTTTATAGTAACCATCATATGAATCACTTATGTTCTAATAAAAAATTAGTTTTTATGATGAGACTTGAAACATTCGCTTCTATAATTGTTTGGTAATGAATCCAGACACTTTTCCCATATTTATTTTAATCAAAACAATATTTAAAAAAAAAAAATTCAGCAATGTGGGCAAGCCACAGTAATATATTATATTAGATAAAAATTATCTACATAAGACCTAGTTCAAAGGGCATACCAATAGGAAAGAAGTAGGAAGAAAAACTCTGGTTATAGCCCATATGAGTACAAAATTATCCCATATATGGGATGAAAATACAAAATCCACAATTTAGATACAAAAGTGTCACCTTGGAAAAACTAGGGACCCAAAAAATTCAAACCTGAGATAGGTTTCCCCAATCGAAGCAAACACTGCAAAAAAAAAAGTTTTGTCATCCATCTTCTGAGCTACTCCTCCATGTGATCTGTACAGGTTGATGCCTAGTATTGCAACTCAACATTCACACAATGAAGCTTGAGAAAATTTGATTTAGGCCCAAGACAAGGGATTTCAATATCAGCATGAGCCCCTGGCTCCCTAATAGTCAAAGCCCCCAAGTACAAGGAGGTGGCACAATGAACAATGGGCTTAACATGCTTAGTTCTACACACAAGAGTCACAAAATCTACTTGCACTTGAAGATTTCTCATTGTGAGCTCACTAAATGGAGGTTTTGGAACAAAGTCCCGTAGAAAGGGGATTGCGTAGAATTTTTCTTTGATTTCGGCCCAAAGAGAACCCGAGAACCTATTTTCATTTTTCTTTAGTGCTGATAACCAAACATAATAATTACCAAGTTGAAGCCCCAGTCAAATAGCTTCGAAGATTTCCTCATAGCCTGCTATATATTTAATGTAATCATACAGGAATAAGCCACCAACATAACCCTCTCCTATGAACAAATTGTACTTTTGGGATAGAGGGAGAAAGTCATTCTTTTCATAGAATTGAGGGTTTACAAATTTAGAGATAATTTTCTCTAAATCCCTCAGCGATTGAAGCAAGTCCATAATATTTGATAGAAAAATAGAGGGAACCTGTGAAGGAAACAAATCCATACAAGCTCCTGGGCGAGTGATTTCCTTACCTAGAACTGAATGCACTGCATCCTCTTCACGCATACTCCCCATTTTGAAAATGCGATTCAAAACTACTGTAATGCCCCGCCAAGTAACCTTAAAGGAAGTTGCAATTAACATCATAAGCGAACCAATTTTTTTTTTTTAAAGTGCATTTAACATACACATTCACTTACTAATTAGCAACAACCTCTAAGGCTACAAGGTTAGGATTACTTAAACCCACACATACATATTACATATAACCATAGCCTTATGAACTTTATGAAGTAACCGACATACATCATAAGAATACCACATAACATAATAAAATAATCAACTAAGATACAATCTCATAAACATTATCTTCAAACCAATAGTTACATCACTCATTCCCAGAATGAGACACTAGTACAAATGTATTACAACTACATAACTCCATCTCTTACAAAATAGGGATAAAGTATCACATACAACTAAAATAGTACAATGCAAGAAATTACAACAAGAACCGCAAGCTGTCCATCTGGATGTCTCGCCACCAAGTACTGAAGATAGATGGGGACCCAACGGTTTTGGTACATGTTCCACCCAACCAATGTGGTACCCGAAGGCCCACCCCCCATGCTAGGAGATAGTAACCAAGTAACATGGACAAATATTCTACTACCTCTAACCAAAGGCAAACTCATACTGACTCATACTGTTATAACCAACCAAATGAATTAACAAGTACAACTCATTCACCATACAAGTACGAATCAAGTACAACTCAAGTACAATACAAGTACAAATCAAATACAATACAAGTACAAATCAAGTACAACTCAACATCACTGACATAGGTCACATTGCTTCCAGACATAATAATAATCAAGTATGTTCACAGAACCATACACATAAAATAATTAACAACAGTTGTCATAGATAGAGTGTCATCATAAGGTTTGTCATGAGATCTCCTCTGGGCATTCTTCATAGGTTCCGACACAAGTAATCCTGGTGGCCTCAACCGAATCTCGGCTCTCATACTCACTCATACGGAATCAACTACCTCTTGCAAGAACTAGATAGTTGATCTTGCCATTCCAGGCCTTCTCACTCATCCCAAGTCTAAACAAGCCCTTGTGTCTATGAGTGAGGATTAAATTATCTTAATTAATGTGAGAAGTTAGTCCTAATCTTCTAAGTACATTATTTTAATTATCACTTGTTTAAATCACTCCTTAAGGTTATCCAGTTTACCTCTTTGGGCTCTAGCACCTAACAGAAGCCACTCTTTTATTCGACAACACACACCCAAAGAATCCACCAAGGGAACCACAAGTGCATACCAACTAGGCATCATAATCCACTCCAACATAAGGAGGATACAAATAATAGAACTCACTCCATACATCTTGGAGTCAAAAAATACATAGTCCACTCCTTTCACAGGAGGCAACAAGATGAAACCACATAACAAGGTCAATCCATACAAGGAGACACGGATCCCATAATCCGCTCCTAAACCAAGGAGGTGCAAACATCCCCGTTCATGAAAACCGGGTAAAACTGAAAAGACGCCATGCACTACCCAAGGGAAAACAACTGGATGGCATAAAGATTCAATAACCCTTATCCTCTAAGTTCTTCTGGAAGACTTATAATTTAGGACTAACACTAAATCTCAAAACCAACAATGCAACTTGACAACATAGCAACAAAAGCATTCAAGTCATCAATCAAATCTAATATTTGGATTTCTTAAATCCATACTCATTCAATAGGTAGTGTTGACAAAGTCAAAGACATGATAACTAGATCATCTAAAATAATCATAACCCCTATTTCCCTTTTCATTATTGAAAATCTAAAACAATTAAACTTACTTCCCTTTACTGAATACAGAGAATTAAATCCTTTAAGATAATCATGAGGAAGATACTATTTTTGGATATACTAAATCCATATCTCTTTCATAATCCAATCACAATGATTCAATTAATCTAAATAAAAATTAATAAATAACATAATTGATTGCCTCATCAATAAAACAACTTCTTAATTTACTTTTAAATCGACACAAATCCATGCAAGTAAACTATTTCCATTTCCTAACCAACTCTTACTTCTCATTCAATTTTCTATTTAAAACATTCAATCACTTTAATATAATAGCATATTGTTTCTCTATCCAATTTTCATATACACTAATCAATCCATTTTTAAATCTCTATTCAATAATATATTGCATACATCTTATAAAAATGAAATACGATAATGAATTTACCCTTAACATATTTTACATGCTCCATATTATATATACACCAAACATACATATTAATAAACTCAATTATATAGATTCTTTAATATTCCAATCACAACGATAATTTGTTCTGTGGAAATAAAACCTAATAACTATTTGCCTTTTTCAATAGAGATAGTTCCTAAATTTACTTCTAATGCAAACTAACACTATTGCAAACAATCTTTTAAATTTTCTATCCGGAATCTATGTCTCTTCAACTATCTATTTAAAACATGCAATTTCATCAATGTACAAAATATCTTTTGGCTTATCTCTTTGACTACGCATTCAAAACTTATCTTTTAAATTCTTCATGCAAAACTAAATCCCACGCATTTAAATAAAACAAGGTAAATACTGATTGAAAATACTCATGGATATATATATACATCTCAATATATTTTCTTCAATCATATTAACAAAATAATCATTTCTTTTTTAAATCAAGTAATTATTTCTATTAAAAAAATATCTTTCTCTATACATTTTCTACACATACTAATTATCTCTTTTAAAACACTAATAATACCCAATTCGCAAACAACAGAATAAAATAAGATGAAATATTATTTATTCTCTCAAATGGATATATACCTTCATTATATATATACTAAATATAAATTAATATATTTAAATATATTTAATCATTAATATATCTTCTATCATTTGCAGAATATCAAATTGATTAATTCAAAATAAAATATCTTTTATCATCAATATTTCAAAATATAAATATATTTTTTCAATTAAATGAAATTAATAATTGGACCTTTTACATATGGATTTAAATTTCACAATTCAATTTTAAATTATGCATTCTTTAAATCAAATATTTAACTCTTTCAATTAAACTCTAACATGTCATTTTAAAATAAACAATAATTTCCCCATATGTTTATAATTTTAATTCCACTAATCTAATATACAAATTTTATTTAAAATAATATAAATAAATATAATACTTTAGTATTATAAATTATAATATAAAATATTATTAAATAATATTTTAATATTATAATAACAATATATAAAATATTAATATTTATAAATATCAATTTATTATTATTTTATTTTCAGAACAGCCATGGAAAAATATCTTAACAGCAGTCTCATGTTTCAAGCATAACTCAAAAATTACGATCTGGGTATTTGAGATTTTTGGATAAGGGTTAGCAAATGTCAAAATGAAAAAACCCTTTAAATTTTATGAAAACCCAGTTTGTGAACATGAAGTTATAGGTGGCGCAACTAGACCATTTTACCATGAAAATATAACTATACTGCAAGTTTTAAAATCCGGTTTTTTGATAATAAACAGAAAGTTTCATTTTTTAAAAACATTCTAAATGCGTTGTTCAATCTCTATATTTAATTTCAATAACATTAAAATCAATTTCTCCAAATAATTTAAATTCAACTAAGGTTTTCACAATTTTCACTCAAGAATTTTCACAAGCAAAGTCTGTAACTTTATTTAAATTCTTTTCTTCTAATATCAAATTTATTTTCTAAAATAGATTTAACAAACAAATCTTTAATCATTACTATTTTAAAGAAAACAATCAAGAACAATAAAACACAAAGAGGAAAACCTGGTACAAGAAGCTACAGGAAGAGATGAATTTTTTGATGCAAGCCTCCTCCAAAGATTTCCTGAATTTTCTTCAATCCTCCAATGAATCCAATCCAAAATCCAAAAAATGCAAACAATCTTTCCTTCAATCAATTCTACAATCAAACTTTTTTCAAACCCTTGTGCCAATTCTCAGAAATTTCTTCCCTGTTGTAAAAATGTATTTTTTTCTAAAAACTTTCTACCCTAAAATTAAAACATATATTCTTATAAATCAAAAATACCTAATTCAACCCTAATTCACATTACATGCAAATTAGATATTTCAATTTCAATTTCAATTTTCAATTTCAATTTCACTTTCAAAAACCCACTTTCAATTTAAAATAAAATTTTAAATAATAAATTAATTTCCAAAGTTGCAACCAATTTTCCAAATAAACATTTAATTACAATTTCTAATTTAATTCTCACACGTTGGAATTAAATTCCAAAATTAATTCTAATTCTTTTATTTTCTCTCATTCTCTTGCATCACGTTTAATTAATTAATTAAATTATTTAATAACTAAATTCAACCCCTTGGATCAAATTTAATTAATTAAATAAACTAAATATAATTAATTAATTTAAGTATAAACTTTTATCCACATTGCATTATTTAAATTAAATAACCATCAACATGATTTAAATGCAATTATTCTAAATATCTATTTCCAAATCAAGAATGCTTCAGAATTAAATAATATCAAAGCAAGACAGACAATGACTCGACACACACAACTGATGACACACTAAGGCTAGGGTATAGACTTGACACATGTTACCTAGCTACTATCTCCCATTCAACTTAACCGTTGGATCGACACGCTCAAACCTGTGAAACCAGGTGGAGTCGATGTCATGTACCTGCAAACCTGCAACCAAGTAAACAACATCATACAATATATCCAGCATATAATACACACCGTGAAGAAGGAATTATGAATTCGTAGGGCGCTCGCAAGCAAGTGATGCAAAACCGTCCTCTTCACCAATACACTCATCGAAACTGACACTTCCATCATAATTCCAATAGACTCATAATAATATCTCATGCTAACTCTACAACATCATTAATCCATAATGCATGTGAAACAATAATCAAATAACTACATCCCACAATAATTTTTGTCACTCAATAGTAACGATCAAAACATCATAACAAAATGTATCCAATATCAAAGTAACTGCAACCAAACATAGCATAAAGCAACTTGAACAAAAATCAAAATGGAGGGGTGTTACAACTACCTAGGAAAAGTTGTCTTCAAGTAGTCTTTCCAAGGCTTGGATGGGGAAATTGATACACAAGTTGCAAGGGTGGAGCACCATGATTTCATAGAAATTTCTCGAACGACCTAAGAATACTTGAAATTGAAATGGCAATGAACATCCAAAGAGGCTACTTGGAGGAATTTACCCAAAATTGATGAAAATACCAAATATGAAGTAACACAAAAGCCAACCTTTGCTAGATATTAATTAATGAATGTGTCAACATCGTATGGCATCAGAGTAAATGAGTTTAATCTTTCAATTTGATCATCCATACAATGAGGGATGCTTGACCATCAGGAATTAAGATAGAGTACCATCACTCAGAATCTCAGAGCCCGAGAAATGAGATCAAGTACACATGCCAACATTTGATAAGAACTATCCAACAAAAAATAGGTAACCAAATCCAAGCCACCATAAATTGTTGGATGAATAGAAAGATTTAGGGGGTGTGGCTTGTCCCATTAGATCCTTGGAAAACACACAAAATATTGGAGCACATGATGATATCCCAGAAGTACCGAGTCCAACTGCATTTGTCAGACAAAATAAATACCAAATATATGAACAAGTAGAATAAGAGTCGCTAAAAGATCATCGTAGGATGCCAATTTTAGAGTTGGGATAGCGGTAGAGTATCAAGAATTTTCCAAATTCCAACCATATAAATGCCATCGAATATTTTCAAGCTTGACCGATAGCAACTTACTTGAAGTGACAAGCATCATGTTCAATCCAATGAACTAAATTTGGATAATTGAGTATTACGGAAAAGTCATAAGATATACTTATTTCCTAATTTACACTGCCCATGGTCGCTAGAGAATCCGCTAGGGAATTTCCTTCCCTAAAGGTGTGAGAAATTGAATAATTTTTGAAATGCTGGAGGATATCCCAAGCCCTTTGAAGGATGTACTTGACAGACTAATTATGGATGATTTTTTATTTAAGTGCATTAATTATCAATAATGAATCCCCTTCAATATGAATATTTTCAAGACCCAATTCTAAAGCCATTTCCAAACCTAGTACTAGTGCTTTGGCTTCCGCTAAGTTGTTGGAGCCATTGTTAAGATATTTGGATCTCAGAGCTAAAACTTTCCCTCGTTGGTCACGAAAGAAAATCTCAGCCCCCAATTCACCCGGATTACAATCAAAACAATATTATACACCACTTAAAGTCTAATTAAATCATGATTTCTATAAAAATACTTGCTATTGACTACCATTAAATTATAGGGATATTGTGAAAATAGGAAAGGATTATACAGTACACTTAGAGTATTATCCTTAGGATGGGTTTATATGGAGAAAAATAGTTTGAGTGGGTCCCTTAGATGCTTCTCTTTCATAATTAAGAACTTTTTATGGATTAGTAAAATATCCCGCATGAATTTTCTACCCACATTCTATGTTAGAATTTTTGAGTATTCTCATCTTTTAGTTTCTAAGCTTATTCAAAGACATTCTTTCTCTTGCTATAAGATTTGGAGAGATAAATTGCATAAGGTCAAGGTTTTTAAAGTTGGCCTCTTATTAGGAGGATTATCATTTGATATCATTTTTCTAAAATTTTCTATTCTTTTAAGAAGATGTTCTTTTTGTTTGATAAGGAAAAATGTAATCATTTTTGCTTCTTAGGTGATAATGTTAAGAAAGTGGAATCTTTTAATTGATTTTTTCAATGTTGGTTTGGATTTTTCTAGTTCTTCGTACATGATCAAAAACTTTGTTTGGCTTTTCAAACAACTATCTATCATATTGGAATCAGTCTCCCACCAAAATTGGGGTGATCTATCTACTTCCACTTACCAAAAATAGTTACCATGCCCTCTTTTATTTCTTGCATGATATATCTGCCTTATTTTTCTAGCTGCAGTTATGCTAAGGTTTTATTTACTACTGCCAAGTCACCACGTCGATGTAAGACAATCCATATGTTACATCCAAGCTGCCTGCAAAACAACAACACACCCCAAAACAACAAAATCCAAATAGAAAACAAGCCAAAATTGGAAGCTCTTGCATCACAAATTCCATGTTTGTGTTGTTTCCTATGTCATGTTTGTGTTAAGGCTTAGCTTCTCGAGATCATTTATTCCAAATTTGATGTCATAAATGTCATGTTTGTGTTGTTTCCTAATCTTTTAATTTTTTAAGATATAATTATTTAGACACTATCATAATATGTAAACATCCATATGATGCACTAGTGTCTTACAATGGCTCATCATTCCATGACCATTTATAAGAATTTATTTCCCTACCACCTTCTTATTATATAGGTAGCCACTCTCAAGTGAAACCAAAAGGATACTTGGTTCCCTCTTCTTCCTTCATTTTACTCATTTTGAATTGATCTCTAATAATTTTCACTCTTTGGTAACTTTGAACACTCTTTTAGAACACTGCACCATTGTTGTTAGGTTATTAAACATTAGATTAATAGTTTTTAACCATATATCAACTTCCATCATTGTATTGAGCTCTTGGGGAATCTTACTAGCAATATTTAATAGGACTATTTCCTTCATTTATATCATCAAGATCTATGAAATGATTTGTATTATTATTCTTATTAAATTTTTCCTTGTTTTTCCTTATTTTATTATATTAGAATCCTAGTTGCTCTTATATTTGGTACTTTGGGTTTCATTTCCTATTATATGGAATTTTAGTTGTCATTTGGGTACACTCTATTTGTATTTTTCATTAATATTTTGATCCTATACATACTTAGGAGAGGAGCAAACAAAATCTATTTTTTATTTTCAATGCCTTGGCTATACTTGAGGTTGGAAAACACAAATAGGGGCTTAACCATTCTTCAAAAGATGTAAAAAATCCCCAAAACTTTTATTCATCCTCATACTTTTAAGTTATTTCTAGAGAAAATATTCAACCCTATAAGAGTTTTCTAATATTTTCCTTTCCTTATTATTTTAACATTTTCATTTGATTAAATAGATTTAACTTTTTCACTTCTATTTTTTATTATTAGTGATAATCTTCCTCATATTTCTAGTTTCACTCCTATACAAACTAGGTATATTTTTCAATAAATCTTTGGACACTTGTCCTCTTTTCCATATGAATCATAGTCCCCCAAAAAATATCAATAGAATTAACTAGAAGCATCAACAAAGACTTCTAGCTTTCATTTCTAGGTTTTGTTGGCACCCCATTTTTATATGTCTCATTCCTTAATAATCTATTCATAATTTTTGTATGACCCTATCTCACCCATCACATATAACCAATTTAAGAAATAGTTACATGTGTCTCCATTTTTTTAGTGTTCCTAGGTGTTAAATTTATTTTTCCTTTGTGTTCTTACTAATGTGCTAAAAATTGCTAGGGTCTCAAAAATTCTAAGTTTTAGGTGCTTTGGAATAATTCCTTGGTGTTTTTATAGTTTACAATATTTCCCCGTCCAATCATATGTAGAATTTAATGTCCCAATTAGATACTTTTCACATTTTATTCACTTTTTATTTTCTTCGAGAATTTGGAATTTTATGTCAGTATCAAAATTATACAATTAAAATTCTTAAGTAAATATTTTCCTATCTAATAGCCATATTTAATTTGGAATTGAATTCCATAAGCTTTATTCTTTACTTATTTATGCATTTTCCTCCAGTCTCCACCTTAGCATAATTTCATAGATAAACTATATGTCTTCTCACATCCGCTTTAGAGGTTCAATTCAATGTTATTTTCCCATTAGAGTGCACTTTCCCATTATTTTTTTGAAAAAATCCTTGTCCATTAATCTTTTCACTTTCCTCATTTGTCCCTTTACAATTATTCAAAGTGCAACTAGATATTTCTTCACATTTTACTTCCAACTTCACTTGCATGTATAAAAAAAAATCTAATATTTTTCATTCCTTAGCCATTTTCCACTCATATTTGTATTTTCCTTGTGGAACTTTTCCCTCCAACAAAAATTTATTTTAACTCATTTATATTTGTTTTTTAAAATGTCTTACATCTCCCATATATTCCAATTGAATGATCTATGGATTTAAGGGTTAAACTAAATGATGGCACCCCTACACCATCTCTTCCAACATATTTCCTAGGCTACTCCATGTCATTTCACTCTAGATCTAGAAATACCATATAAAAGTAAATTTATACTAGGTATGTGAAGAACATTACCCCAACACTTCAATGGTACATTTGGAAAACTTGAAATACATTTTTTGCCACACTTTTGGAAATCTACACCTAACATGTACGGGCATTCAATGTAGTCATACTAATCATGGGTTAGGGAAATTCATGGAGGCTCTAAATTTTTTCTCCCGATCTATTAAGGTTATAAATAGAATCACTTAGAGAGGATAGAAAAAGAGAGAAATCGAGAAAAATTGTAGAACCAATAAAATATATGTTCATAAGAATCCCTAAGATTTTAATTTCTAGATATTGGTAAAGGTATTATGGCATTGTAATAATTTGGTTTCATCCCAAAATTGTAATACTTTTTTTAACATTTTAAGGGTGGAAATTACTAAAGTTATAATCGTGTAACATATCTTTCCATATAGCATAGTAAAAACTTAGGTTTTTAATCTTGCAATAAATAATTCATTTCCTTAAAAATAGGAAGTAATTTTTTTTCTCTTTTAACATCAAAGTTCACACTTTCATATTTAAAAACATAAAATATTTCATAAATGAAATCGCATTACTTTTCAAATTGAAAAGGAGATACAAATTTCTATTTTCAAATTCACATAAATGATTACAATTAAGTAAAGAATTAATAATTTAATCCCTGAGTTCAATATCGGGAATTTCATAAATGAATAAATTTTCTGTCTCACAAGCCTCGACATGTAATCTGTAAGAGAGAGAGCATCACCCAAGTGATTTTCCTCTAACCACATACCAATGGTCCCTCACACACCTTCCAACTAGAAGTGGCCCTACCCTTCATTGAAGATTATATTGAAGGACCAGGTAGTATTACCATCTGATTTTTTGGTGTTGTGTTCTACTTAACCAATAGGGTCATTCAACTATAGACTCCTTCTAACTATGTATGACACTACTAATTGGTTATGCAACTCTAGATCATAGTGGACCAAAAAGTGAAAGTAGAGACTTTTTCACTTACTTTGGCCAAATTTTTTATTTAAATTCCAGCACTTCATACAAGTGGATTCATACATTCACCCACCTCTAACTGGACTTGAAAACCTTAAATAACATAAGGTTAACCCAAACTTATTGTTTTACCAATGGTTTACTTATTATATGTATCTTTCTCAGAATGAGAAGACTCGCTAAGTCAAAAATTTGACTGGGTTAGATAGTTAACTATGACTTCGAACACCCATCTTATGTTCAAGTCCTTACTACAACCCATGGGAGTAACTACTATCTTATTTTTAACATTTAACAAATCTTGAGGATAAAATAATGTCAACTTGGTCTTCTTGGTAATAATCTAGGATTATGATAACATAAGATCATTAACCCCATAATAATGAATTTCTTTCCATAGAAGATTACATCTTCACATTATTGTTTTGACTTTCTTTGGTAAAACCTATAGTTCTTTTTGCAAAGAATACCAATTAAAATTTAAACCTTTTTGATAGTAATGTTGTTGGAAAGTTGTAACAAAATAACCGACTTAAAATATTGTTTAATCATCTTTAACTAGGGTCAGTGTACTGACTAAAATTGGACTTCTCAAACAAAATTCTTCAGTTCTTTAACCAAAATATTATTTCTGGTTTAGAAAAATTAAACAATAAAAATGTTCTTAAACACATTCCCATATTCCGATATCTCTATTGTGAAACTACATATACTTTACATGTATCAAATTGGTAAATTCCCAACTAGAAAGAGGAAAAATATAATTTCTATTGAATGAAAATAATTAGACTCATATGATTTGCAAGACAAAATTCAAAAGTTTATAATACTATTATTTTCTTTGTAAAAGGAAATAATATTTTCAAAGCTTAAATATTTTTTGGCTTATTGGAATCTTCTTTCCCAATATACACAAGGAAACTATTATAAAAAAATAAAAATGATGATTTAAATTGTTACTACTTGCCTACTCATCTTGTATAGTTGAGATAACTATACTTTAATATGCAAAGCAATCATGAAAATTAAGTGTCACAAGAAAGGAAAGCTCTAAATTCTGCTCTAATACTAAAATGTAGTTCTAAAAATGGTGAGAAATAGTAAAGTCTTCCTTAGCTCTACTCAATTCGAGCCTATTCACAAAACACAAAGTCTTTTTCCAAGTATATCAAGGCTGTAGATTAAAGCTATTACACAGTCTATCCCACCATGTAGTCATGGATACTCAGAGGATAGCTCTTTTCCCCTCTGCACTCTCTCAGCTTCATGCCACCAACTCTCTTCCCAAACAAAATGAAAAATAAGAATGAACATAATGCCCCACAGGAACCCATGACCACAAGGTTAAGAGCCTTGCAACTACTTAAAATAACTACTCTTCCCCCCAAAGTTGGTGCAACATCCTCTTTCTTGGATTTTAGATAAGAGAGAATAATTGAATGAGCATTCAGTTTTGGCATCCACTTAAAACTAACTCACTTTTGGTTGCCTCCAAAAATTCCATGACTAAATATCCAAGATTTAAGAATTTTAGAGATAGTTGTATGAGCCAAAACTCACATATGATTTACAATGATGGATGTAGATTTTAAACATTTAAAAACATTACCAACTTACTGCCACCTTCATGGCTATACCTATGCGGCCAAAGAAGGCTTAATACTAGCGCATTCATATGATAAGTATATGTTTTACATAATAGAATATGATTCTTCATAACTTTGGGTCAAGTATTTCCCAAAGCTACGGTTCAAGACAACTGATACGAGGAACATTTAAAAAAATAAATTTAAAATCATTTCATCATTTAAATAATACCACCACAAACTAGTACTTAATAAATAAGGATGGCGATCGATAACTCATGTCACAACATTGGCTTTAATTTCATATTTAAGTATCATCACCAAAGTCATCGATGAAGGCTATCATGCCTCTCGATGAGCATTGTTAAATCTGATATTATTGGTAGTGTATAAAATTGTATGCCCTTCTTAGAGATGGTACAATTTCACACCTAATTTCAACCTATTTTAGTATCCTTGCATTCATGATACTTTAAATCATCATTAATAGGCCTCTAATACCCTTTATTTTGGTTCCCAAGGCTTATTTCAACTTAAATCCCAACAAAATTAACAAAAGAATTCAATTTTCTAACATCCTAGCATTTTCTCACCTTATAAAACTAGGATGGGACTCATACGCCACCTTGGGCATATGAGTCCCCCTAGATGGGACCCATATGCCATGAGTGGTGCACGAGTCCCAGGTGGCCCATTTTTAGGGTTTGAGCGAGAAATTAAGGTTTTTAATTCAAATTTTTGGTTGATGTAGGCATTTGGGATCTAATAAATGGTAAATTAGATGAAGTAATTATATAAATGAGGTTTCAAATATTTATTTCACCTAAGCATTTATAATATCAAATTGAGCACTCAAGTTGCATACTTTCACAAGAGAATTCAAGAGTAAGGAGCACATAAAATTGAAGCCTTGGAGCAAAATTATAGTTTTTTTGTAGGTCTTAAAGCTCATTTTCAACTTAAGATATAGCATTGTCAAGGATTGATGATGGTTTCCTATGGAGAATCATGATGGATTCTAGGTTTGGGAGATGCAACTAGCCATCAAACCAAGCCTAATGACTTGTTTCTGAAGTGATTGCATCATCCATTATCACTCTACTTTCTACCTAAAAGAAGGTACATGCATTATTATGGCTTATTAGGGTGATTAGAGATCTCCCAATTTGAGTCATCATCTCTATGTTTCATTCATGCATCTTATTCTACCACATTAGAATAGGGTTTAATTTCATTTTAGATCTCTTAATCTTACATACACTTAAAATTAGGACTTGCACTCATATTTACTCTCAAGATCTATTATTTCTATCAAGGTTTAACTACCAAGCTAGGAGTTTGACCGAGGCAAACCCCCCATAATAAAATCAATACAATATTTTGTTTTGTAGGTTTTTAGTAGGTTCAGATCCAGAAACAAAGTTTGGAAGGAATAGAAGAGATAGGAGAACAGGTTTAGGTCTTCATTTTTTAAAAGTAGAACAATATTGATATGCCACTTGTGGCATATGAGTCTTGGTATAGCACTTTTCTCAAATTTCAAAGGATTCAAACTTGTGATTGTGAAATTCTAGTTTCTTCCTAAAAACCCTAAATCACCCCTATTGGTGTATGAGTCCTAGTGTACATTAAAAGTCATTTTTTTTAGTATTTCAGATCTTAATTCAAGCCTCTTTAGTCTCCAATTTATTATTCTGATTTGAGTTCATTTTATAGGTCATTTAGTTAGATTTGCATGTCATTTATAATTCTTTTCTTTCTAAGATATTTCTTAGTGGTGAATCTCCTTTTTTATCTTTAATCACACCCTAGGACACCTTATTGTAGATCTCCTTCCCTTATTTTCATCCCTAGATTGAGATCTCTAAGGTCTCCTTATATATATATATATATAACTTCATTTCTAATACAATATATATATATATTGATGTATAATAATTGTATGTATAGATTTGTGTAGAATCACCAGGGTCCAAAAGTGGCGATATGACTAAAAAGGAAATTTTCATTTGCCCAAAAACATGAAATTCTACTTTGACTTTTTACTAGGGTCGGGTGAAAAGTACATGTTGCCATGGTAAGAAAAAGAGCTAAATTCATATCCATTTCTAATGAAATTATATAAAAAGTAAATATATTCTAATAATATATATTATGTATGATAATATTAATATTTTTTTATGCAAATCGCTACCAGATAAGGTAGCACTCTTTATTTCATTAGATCTAGATAAATTACAATACATCCATCCAATTTGGTTTATTTACATGCAGGGGATCAAACCAACATTTTGTAGTTAATTGAAATTGGTTGTAGAAAGGTTAAAGGTGTCATGGTGTAGGAATACAACAAAATCGAAAATGGCATTTTTGGACACCAACTTCCTCCCACTAAGCATATGGCTAACAGGAAACATTTGTCAAAGCATAATTTTTGTTTTGCCCTATTGACCATTTGAATCCACCTTCTACTCTTCCAAATGGTCTCTGATCACTCTATCTAAACCTCCTAGTTTTACAACCCCTCTTACATACTTTTATGGAGCCTGAACCTATTTAAAGATATATCCTATTCTTGGGGTACCCATGGTTTCATGCCCATGCTTCTTCCCTTGGTTTTCATTTTTTAATTGGCATTCGAACTTATAATCATGTTCCTTTCTCACCCTTCCTTTTTTGATCCTCTTCTTGCATCATTTTTCAGCAAGATTTTGAGATTAATCCACTCCGTCGAAAGGCTTGAACCTATGTGCTCGACCATTTGATCTATGCCAATGTTCGACAGTGAATTTTCTACCATGTTGGATTTATGAAATACATGAGAGAGCCTATAATTTTTTGTGTTGTCTAGCAAACTAGTGATATGATGGATCCACAGTTTTAATTTCCAACTCGTTGCATTCCTTAACACCAATTCCTTTATAACTATTTCTGAATCTCCTTTAATTTAAATGGCATTGATTGATTTATCCAAACAATACTTGACTCCTTCAAATAGAGCTACACATTACACCTCATTGTTGGTCCCATTCAAAAGCTTGAATGAAGCAACCCTGATTAGTCCACCCACCTCATTTCTTATTACAATGCCAACGCTTGATAGACCTAGGTTGCTCCTTTCTGAGAATTTATAAGTGGCTAGTTTTTTAGAATTTTTTGATCCATGCTAAGAAGAACCTTTATTTTCTTATCTTTGCTACCCCATTGAAGTGTTCACTTATGTTCTCAATGTTTCTTATGAAACCTTCAAACTGTATAATTTTTCCTTTGAAGATTCTTCCATTTCTATTCTTCTAGAGGTGCCATATTATCATTGTTGGTGTCTCATTCTAAAGACCTTGCATAGCTATGCCATTATATAGAGAGTGCCATGATTCAAAAACACTTTTCAAATCGTTGGGGAGTGGCCCTTCCCATGTTAACTTTTCATTGAAGTGCAACTGACAACTTTGTTCCACCTCACATTGTACAAGTAAATGATTGGTAGATTCCTTATTTTGTAGGCTTAGTACACACCTATGTGGACCAAATATTTTAATTCGATTAAGTTTTTTGCCTATTAGTATGCAGTTGTGAAGGGATGTCCACATGAAAGCACCCACTTTCAAAGGAACATTTAAGCCCCAAGACAACCATTTTGGCCATGAGGATGTTGCATCCCTTTTGCTTATGACTTCATATCCTATTTTTGGTTAGTATTCACCACTCTTCACCACGCACCATCTAATGTAGTTTGATTATCCTGCATGAATAGCATGTGTCTCTTATCCAGTTCCAATTTCAAAGATACCTTCGCTTCTTCAGCAAGGAAATAAATATTTTTCTAGTTATATTCTAGCCTTCCCTTTGCTTGGACCTTACAACCATGTAATCCATCAACTGACCACCATAAATTGGATACAAGTTAGCCTCTTATCCTCTGAAAAACCTAACAACTTACATAAAGGCTCATATCCATTCTAGGAGTTCATCTAAAAGGATGAACTTCACCCATCCTTTATTAACTAGGTAAGATGATTTGTTATTGCAAATCAGCAACTAAGGATAAAATTCTATATGGCTAAGCCCTTTTATGGATTTTCATAGGTGAGGATTCTTTCTAGTTCCAATGAGTCTAGATACTTATCTTGCAGAAGTTTACACCACTAAGAATTTGGTTTCTTAAACATCTCCCAAACTAGTTTCATTCCCCAACACTCTATTTTATGTTTTCAGATATTTGATTCTTGCACCACCTAGCTCTTTATTTATTTTTATTGTCCCATGAGAGAAGCGATATGTGTTTTTGCTCATGGGTCCCATCCCATAACAATGTCCTCTCAATTTATTTTAATCTCTTTATGGCCTTATTTGGAGTTGATATGCTTGAGAGCATAATATTGGAACATTTGATAACACTACTTTCACCATAGTGATGTGGCCTACTAAGGTTAGCCAGCGTGCCCTCCAACTATCAATCTTCAACCCACACTTTTATATAATGCCCTCCTAGAGGTTGTTATTAACTTGGCCACCAAATAATGGAATAGCAAGATATTTAGAGAGAAATTTTCCAATAATATAGCCAGTCATTGTGGTTATCTTCCGTTCCATACTCTTGTTTGTATTCAAGATGAAAATTTAGGATTTTTTTGCATTCACAACTTGACCTGCTTCTACACTCAACAAGTTAACTACTTTTATTTTTCTTGTTTCTTCTACTTTCATGCTATCGTAGGGGATAGTATCATCAAAAAACAATTGGTGAGACAATGTTTGGAGTGTTGGCATTATTTTATGCCTTTCCACTATATTGAAATCTTCAATTTTAAAATATGGTGATTGAATGCATCAATCATAATAAAAAACGGAAGGGTGACAGAGGGTCCCCTTACCTCAATCCTTTTTCCCCCTTGAAGAATTTGCATGGCTCCCAGTTTATCATCATTGAATACCTCGATGATGAAATACCACTCTAAATCCAATTTAGCCATTTTCTTGAGAACCTCGTTTTTTCATTACCTTCATTAGAAAATACCACCAAACTTGATCATAAGCTTTTCTCAGGTCTAGTTTCAACAACATGCCTTTCTTGTTTATTTTTATAATGTGTCTAAATTACCTCATCTTTAATAATTATCCCATTTGAGATATTATTTTCTGGCACAAAACAACTGTATTCTATTGATATTATTCAAGGAAGTAGCTTCTTGAGGTGGTTAGCCATCACCTTGGTGATGATTTTATAAATAGTTTTGCATAATGCAATCACTTTGTAATCTGCAAATGATTCACCGACTTCCTTCGGTAATAACACAATTTTGGTTTCTTTAATATCTTTTAGAAGATTGGTATTTCTCCTTGAATCTTCCACAAGTCCCCACACATCTTCCCTTAATAAATTTTAGAAAGCTTGATAAAAATTACCATTAAACCCATCAATCCCAAGTGATTTGTTTGGGCCCATCTGGAAAACCTCCTCGTGAACCTCTTCTTGAGAAATTTTTCTTGTTAACATTGCTTTTTCTTCATAGGAATGGTAGAATTAATACCTTCCAATAGTATAGATTTGATATAGTTAGCCTCCCCCTCCCTACCAAGAAGATATTAGAAATAATCAATGCTTACATTCTGAATTTCCTCTTCTTCACTCAATTACACCCAAAACTTTTATTTACTTTTCACTATTTTATTCCAACTGTGTTTCATCTTAATGGAGTTGTGAAATTATTTCGTATTCAAGCCACCCTCCAAAAGCCATGTGTCTCTCAATTTTTTCTTCCAATATGTCTTTTTTGGATATAAGGGTAGACGATTTGATAAGAAAATGGAGTAGCAAACAAACATTACAAACAACAATAACAAAGACAAATAAAATGCATATTGAAATTGTATACAACACATAGGAAATGCATAACAACAAAATAAACAATTGCAGATTTATATTTAAGTATTAAACTAGAACAATACCAACAGAGCTTTGATGCCCTTTGTGTTCTTTCTTCTACCAGTTGTACAATTGTGTTGCTCTCTTTTTTCTTCTTGCATAATAATAAAAATGACAAATGAAAGGTATTAAAACCAAAAGCTATGGTGAACAACTAAAGAGTAATAAAAAAATATTATTTTTACTACCCACAAACTGTGTGAGAGTAAATAGGGAGTTAATGCATAATCAAAACAAATCTGCCAAAAATATTATCCAAAAGGTTTCCTATTAAATTGGCATTAATGCTGGTATGTAGCCTTAGCTAGAAGGAATTTTCCTAATTAATTAGTTGAGATTACATATCTCTAACACTCCCCCTTAATCTCAGCTAGCTAAAATTCTGCTCAAAAAATTTCTATAGCATCCATCTTCATGCCCAACATACTTCTCAAAAATTTATGGCGCATCCATCTTCTTCACAAAAAACTTCGGCGCATCCAAAGTTCTGGTGCATCCAAATTTCAAAAACTTTTGATGCATCAACCTTCAGTCTAAAAGGTTTTGACACATTTGTCTTATGTTTGAAAGGTTCCAGTGCATCTACCTTTTGTTCTTGCATTTTGTTCAAAAGTTTCTGACCCATCCACACTAGCACAAAAATTTCTAGAGCATTCATCCTCAGCACAAATTCCCAAACAACTTCTCAAATATTGAAATGTATCTTTTTCCAATAGTTTAGTGAGAATGTCAAAAAATTGATCTTCTGATCTACAAAACTCTAAACATATTTCATTTTTATTCACTAACTCTCTTATAAAATGGTATCTAGTTGCTATGTGTAAATGCTTCTTTTATGAAAAATATGGTTTTTAGACAATGCAATGGCTGAGTTATTATAAATCTTTGTTGCTTCCTATTGTTTATGCATAAACTTAGCTAGCATTATTCTCATCCATACCGCTTGACATGTTGTTGATGTAGTTGCCACATACTCCACTTTTATTTAAGAAAGAGTGACAATGGGTTGTGTCTTTGAAGCCCATGATACAACTCCTGATTCAAAATGAAAAGCATAACCAAAAGTACTTTTCCAATCATCAATGCTACCAGCACAATCGATGTTCATGTATCCAATAAGTTTGAGGTCATCTACAGCTGAATATAAAATTTCATAGTTCTTGGTTCCACATACATACCTCCATATCCTTTTTCCAGCTTGCCAATGAGAGTCTTTTGGAGACTCCATGAACCTTGAGATAAGGCTCACACCATACATGATGGCATGCCTTGTGGCCGTCAAATACATGAGACTACCAACCAACCTTTTAAAAAATCTAGGATCAACTAATGAACCATAATCATCCTTGCTTAACTTTAGTCATGTCACAACTGGTGTAGGGGTTGGTTTGCAGTTCATTATATTAAATCTTTTCAATACATCACCTGCATACTTTGACTAGAAAATAAAAATACCATTTGCTGATGCTTAACTTCTATTCCTAAAAAATATTTCATGAGTCCAAGATTAGTCATCTCAAACTCTTTCATTCTAGCTACCTTAAAAAGACTTATAGAAAGGTCTCCTATAAAGATCAAATCATCTACATAAAGACAAACTATTAGCATTTTACCTTCTTCGTCCATCTTGATATATAAAGTAGGTTCATTGTTGCACCTACTAAAACCATTCTTAATTAAATAAGAATCAATTCGATTGTACCATGCTCTAGGAGCTTGCTTGAGTGCATAGAGTGCCTTTTTAAGCCTGTATACCTTTCATTTGTGACCTGCAACTTCATATCATTTTGGTTGCTCGACATAAACTTCCTCTTAAATAAAAACATTTAAAAATTAGATTTTACATCCATTTGAAAAACTAGCCACTTCTTTTGGGCTGCAATGGCGAAAACACTTCTTACTATATCCAAGTGAGCTACAGGTGAAATTTTTTCATTGTAATCAATACCAGGTTGTTAAGTGAAGCCTCTAGCAACCAACCTTGCCTTATGCTTGAGCACATTTCCATTCATTCCATACTTTGTTTTGTAAATCCACTTTACGCTTATAACATCCTTTCCTTGCGGGCGATCCACCAACTCCCAAGTGTTTTTTTTTTTCAATAGATTCAATATCTTCATCCATAGATTTATCCCATGCTTCATCAAAAAATATTGGATTAGAAGCTTTTGAAAATAAAGCAAAAACAAAAAACGAATTTGATGTGTCAACACTAAAATCAGCTTCATATATTTCTTAAACTTCATTTTTTTCACTGCAATAAACTTTCTAATGTAGGATCTAATGAGTTGCTTCTATCCACTAAGTTTGATGGACTTTCAAATGGTGTTATGGCTGGTGTTCTTTGTGGAGTTTGTTGTGTGGGTGAAAAATTCCGATTTCTTGAAAGTCTTGTTGTAGAATGAGGTGTAGCTTGTGCTACAACTTGTGATGCATGTCCAGGAGTGGAAGGAGGTATTTCTTGAGGAATACATTGATGTTATATCACTTCATCAGTCATATCATCATGTGAATCAATTGCTGCTACACTTATTATTTTTTATACACTTCCATCCCATGCTTCATTCTCCACAAATTGCACATCTTTGTTGATTATAACTTTTCTTGTATTCAAATTAAACAACTTGTAAGATTTTGTATCTTCTGAATACCCAACAAAAATACATTTCTCATCTTTTTTATCAAATTTTATTCTTAGCTCTTCAGGAACATGGGCATATGCAATACATCCAAAGATTTTGAAGTGTGCAATATTGTTCTTTCTACCACTCCAAGCCTCTTGAGGAATCACATTCCTTACACTTGTAGGTGGACATCTATTCAAAATATAAATAGAAGTTGCTATCGCTTCAGCCTAGTATTCATTTGGTAAATGATTTGAATTCAACATACTCCTTGCCATATCGATGATAGTTTGATTTCTTCTTTCAACCACACCATTTTATTGAGGTGTGTAACAGGCTGTAAATTGATTGTGAATACCATGTCTGCAAAAATTTAGAAAATCATTAGAACTATATTCACCTCCTCTATCAGTTCTTAATATTTTGATGTTGTAACCACTTTGCTTCTCTACAATAACCTTGAACTACTGACAGACTTAAAATGCATAAGATTTATGCCTCAAAAAATAGACCAATGTCTTCCTTGTATAGTCATCAATGAAAGTTAGAAAATATGTGCAACCTCCAATGGAAGGAGTTTGAATTGGTCCACATATATCAGAATGGATAATTTCAAGTGGTTTTCATACTCTTTCTAATTTTCCAACAAGGAAGGTCTCTCTATGTTGTTTACCCAAGATGTATGCTTCACATACCCTTTTTGATTTTTGAATCAATGGCAATCCCTTAACCATATTATTTCTATGTAACAAATTCAGACCTCCAAAGTTTAAATGGATAAATCTCAGATGTCATAACCAAGTTCCATTCTTTAACACTTACTAAAAAGCTATTTGAACAGTTACATTACCATTTTGTTCATCTTTGGTTCCAATTTCTGCCTTTCTGGACCAACCTTGTTCTATTCTAGAGCATCATTGTTCTTTTCCGGAGCAACCTTCTGAAGCAACTTTGCAACTTTGTTCTTTTCTGGAGCAACTTTGAGAGGCGTCTTGAGAATTTTTGGTTTTAAATGATGCTCCAACTTGCATATCTTCTTCCATATGATGAAATTCATTTGCATTTCTTCTAATATTAGGTTTCAACTTCAATGGGAACATTCAATATTTGGTCATTTGTACCTCTGCTATCAGCTGAGTACTAGGATATTTATCAAGAATGACACATGTATTATTCTTCATATAATTTCTATATCCTCTTTTCATGAATTGACCAATACTCATCAGATTATGGTTCAGACCAGCAACATAAAAAACATCTTGAATGACTTTTTGCTCCCCCTTTTTGGTTAGAATGTCAATAGTACCTTTTTCCCATAACGTTCACTTGATTATTGTTCCCAGGAGTGACATTTAAAGTGACTGATTTATCCAAGCTAGAAAGTAACTCTAAATTTCCAGACATGTGGCTGCTATAACCAAAATCTAGATACCAAATATCATTTGGACTCTCTTGAACCATATTGCATTCAACTAGAGATTTTGTAGAAATTGCTTCAACAATCTTTGTGCATGCAATAAACATAGAATTTTTTGTGGAATTTTTTGGGGGATTTTGATTTTATTTTCCTTGATCATGTTCTTTCTTCCTACACTTAGAAGAGTAATGACCATACTTCTTACAATAATGACATTGAACATGAGACTTATCTTGTCTTTGACTAGCTGACTGATTTTGAGAGTGTTCATTATTATGTCCTCTTCCACCTTGATTTGCAAGATTGCTGCTACATCCTCTAAATGTGTTTCTTCCTCTACCCCTAGGAGGGAATCTACCTTTACCTCTTCCATAGCTTATTAGAGCCTAAGATGAGAAAGCATTCTCAATGTAAGTATGTGTTCCGTTCAGCCTATATTCATGATCTATCAAAGATGCATGCAATTCATCCATTGTCATCTGGGTTAAATCCTTAGTTTCCTCTATAGCAACAATTATAGGGTCAAATTTTGCAGGCAAAACTATTAACATTTTCTCAGTTATCCTTGTCTCATCTATTGTTTCCCCATGAGATTTTATTTGATTTACGAGTACAACAACATGAGTAAAAAATGACTCCACAGAATTTGAATCTTTCATACTTATATTCTTCAAATCTCTTCTAAGTAATTGGAGTTTTGAAGTTTTAGCTTTGTCCTTACCTTGATAGGATTTTTGCAATGTATCCCATGCCTCCTTTGCTTGCATTTCTACTGCAACTCTTGGAAGTATGTTTTCATGCATTGCTTGATTAATGTAGAAGAGGTATTTTCCATCCTTCTTTCTTTGTCTAGTAAGTGCATTATAAGCGGCTTGGTTTGTTGTTTCTGCATAACCATTCTCAACAATTTCCCAAACATCCTAAGACCAAAATAGGGCTTTCATGGTTAATGACCAATATTCATAATTTTTTCCTATGCAAATGGGGGTTTGTAGGCTATACAAGGACACACCAGCTACGGAAGCTATGGAAGTTTTGAATGCCATTAATGAGTGTCAAACAAAAAATTAGCAAACCTAGGAAAATGGAGAGACAAATAGTTTCAACCCAGGCTCTGATACCAGATGTCAGATATAGGGGTAGATGATTTGATAGCAAAAAAGAGCAACAAACAAAAATTACAAACAATAATAGCATCTAGACAAATAAAATGCATATGTAAATTGTATACAACACATAGGAAATGCACTATAGCAAAACAAACAATTGCAGATTTATATTTAAGTATTAAAGTGGAACAATATCAACAAAGCTTTGATGCCCTTTGTGTTCTTTCTTCTACTAGTTGCAGAGTTGCGTTGCTCTCTTTTTCTTCTTGCATAATAATAAAAATGACGAATGAAAAGGTATTAAAACCAAAAAGCTACAATGGACAACTAAGGAGTAATAAAAAACTATTATTTTTACTACCCACAAAGTGTGTGAGACTAAATAGGGAGTTAATGCACAATCAAAACAAATCTACTGAAAATATTCTCCAAAAGGTTTCCTATTAAATTGGCATTAATGGTGGTACACAGCCTTAGCTAGAGGGAATTTTCCTAATTAATTAGTTGAGATTACATATCTCTGATAGTCTCCTCCCTCACCAATATTAATCCATATTCGGTCATCAACTTTAAAAAAAAAAAAAAAAACTCTTTCATCATGCCATTTTTTATCACTATATCACTCAATTTTGATATCTCTTCTTCTAGTAAATCTTTCTTTGTGAAGATGTTCTTGAAAGAGTGTTGGTTCCATTGTTTTAGTTTCTCCTTTAATTTAACTAACTTTCTTTGAATTATAAACATTTTCGTGCCTTTTATATTTATTGGTTCTGACCACTATTGCTTCATTAAGTCTGGCATTTCATCACTTCTTAACCATATCTTTCCGAACCTAAATTTCCTTTTAACCCCTTTTATTTCTAGACATATAGTGAGTTGCACCAAGAAATGGTCTGAAACTAGAATTGATCTTATTGTTGCCTTTGTTAGAATATCCTCCTACAACCAATGTTCAAAGATGAGAAACCTATCTAGTCTTTTCACTATATTAGTGAAACCTTTCTATTATTCCAAGTAAATGTTTCATTGGGTGTCTTAACCTCATTTAGTTTATTCCTTTCAATAAAATTTGTGAAATATTTTTGAGCCTGGGTTATCCTTCTTACATCCCCCACTTTCTCACACAAGTCCCTAATTGCATTAAAATCACCTCTTGTATTGTTTTTTTATCTTCAAATGCCTTTTCCCACCAAATCACAAACCCCCATTTTTTCTTTATTTTTATTGGATCATATATATTAAACAAAAAAAAAAGTGAAATTTGGAGAGAGATTTTGTACCTTTAGTTTCATGTCTAATTTTCATTTGAGGACAATATGTTTACTTTCAATCTCATCAGTTTCTAGAGAACACCCAATCTTCCTGAGGCCCTTGTTGCATTCACAAACGAGCCTTTCCATCCTTTACAATATCTTACAAAGATAATACTTTCATCATCATCAAGCTTTGTCTCTTGAAATAAAATTATATCAATATTTTGGCACTCCAATTGACGTTTTAAGGGTGTTGAGGCCCCTGACATTCCATTATAGCACCCTCATCTCCCTTGAAGGAAGGATCATCCCCACTTCAAACTCAACATATATGATTTTATAAAAGCGGTTTCTTTTTTGGGCCTCTTCCTGTCTCTTTTATTTATTTGGTTTCCTTCCCATTTTGTATGTAGAGGCCATTTGGCAGTTTGGCTTATGGTTATTGGTTCTAGGATGTTGATGGCATCCTCAAACTCTTGATCTGAACATAGATCAACAAATTCCTTATCCTTTGTTTCTTTTTCTTGAATCAAGTTTTGTGCAATGGGCATGGCAGTTTCTAGAGTCGCTTCTTGGTACTTAACTTCACCTTCCTTGAATTCCTTAAATGGGGATTTTGGTTCTATAGGTTCTGCTAATACAATTGCCTAGTTTTTCTATTATTTTGTTGATTTATCGTTAACCTCCCACAATTATTCTTGGTCTGGGATTTCCATTGTTTGATTTTTTTGTTTTTCTCTCTCCACAATTCTTTGAAGACGTGTGGAAATCTTCGACATTCTTTAGTTTTATAATTGTGCCTTCAACATTTTAAACAAAAAAATTTTGGTTTTTCTATTCCAATTTCTTGATTCCACTTCTTGATTCATGGTTTTTCTATTCCAATTTCTTGATTCCACTTCTGGCTTCATGATATTAATTTGATGGTACTTGGTATTTCTTTTATTATCAAGATTAATATTCTCACAAATATCAATGACTTGTTGTTTCGCAGATCAATCTCCATTGTTTTGCCCAAAGAATTACCAATCCTTTTCAAGAATCTTCCCGACCAATAGTTAAAAGGTAGAATATATAATCTTATCCACGTTAGTCCTTTACCAAGGTTATAGTCTAGAGGATTAAATTTGCTCTCCCATTTTTGTAGATAGAGATAGGAGTTGTCCTTTTTCCAGCCCTCACATTTTAAAATTTTATCTCTCATTTCTTCATTCTCAAATACTGCCACAAAGAATCCTCATGGTAGGAAATTTATTATTGGGATTGTTCTCCAATTATTTTCTACCCGGTTTCCAATCTCATTTCTAATGAATTTTTTTCCAAAAAGTATCTTACATAACTGCCTTTGTTTCCAATTCCTTCACATCTCCCTCTATGAATTCGAAAAAAAAGATTTCTATTTCTACACCTTTTAAGACAAGTCGTGGTTTTTCTTCCTCTGATTTCTTTGCTAGAGGATAAGTTTTCTCTGTGTGGCTTCCTTCTTACTCATTGCCCTTGTTTACAAATTCTCTCCTTTGATCCATTGATATTGTTGATACCTAGAAGGTATGTACTATTGGATTGAAAATATTAATACAATATATAATATATTTTACATTATATCATTATATTATATACAGAAGGTGTGTGGAGCATTCCTATAATGTGGAGGCCTTTGTGAAACTTCTAGAGGAGAATCTCGGATTCATTGATCATAGATTTAAATTTATGTTTAGAAATACAAATTATTTTTTTATTTCTATTATATAGAGACATTTATTTTGTAAGGAGATTTTTTCATATATTTTATCTATTGGGAGGATATTTAAATCTCTCAATTGATAAATATAAGAAATCTATTCAAAGCTATTCAATTTCAACAATTTATATCATAGTCATATTACTTATTTTACTTGTGTAAATGAATAATGTCATAGTTGAAGATAGTTATTTCAAATTAAAAGGGATTTTCGATTGACAGAACCTCCCTATGTCTTTTAGCAAATTAACAACCTCTTGAATTGGCATATATTTATGGATTTAATAGTTGATGATTGCACAAATATATTTTTTAACCCTTTGTGAACACGCATACATCCATATTACTACCACTTCCTAAATCATTGAAGATTATACAATGCATAGCTTCACAAGCCAATGATATTCCCTCCTCTCTATCCATCCATTCTTTCTATTTTATTTAAATATTGCAAAACATCTTTCATATAAACAACAACAACAAAAATGATTCCTATTCTTGAAGTAGATAAATCATTTATGTTGTGTGCATGCTTAGAAGAAAAAATTATTTGATAAGCCTGTAAAGGGGAACTAGCATTTGAGGAAAACAAAATGTCCAAATCAATTTCATTGAATCCAAGGATTTCCAACTTGAGCTTTGAGCCAAGCTTAAAATGTGGTTTCATTTTTGTAGAAATGTTGTTTTTTAGAGTGAGATAATGTCAATACTGGTGATCGTGATGCACAAGTTGTTAATAGTTTAAAGGACTAGATATATAATGTTTATCAATACCTTTTCTTAGACCTTCAAGTTCTATTGATATTTGCAACATTACAACATTGGATTTAGGTTGTATAGGAACCTTAGTAGTTGAAAGATTGTATATTTATGATAACTTGTTTGAATATCAAGTGATTTAAAAGTGTACTATTAGATGTTGAGAGATTTTAATTAAAGGTTGGTAAATTTATTATTATTCTTAAGAATTATTCCAAAGAGTTTAAGGTTGAAGTCATCTACATTAAGTAGGAAATTTTTTTTCAATTGTGAGATAAGCCATTTCTTTTAATCCTTCATGTTGTACAAGATTGGTCATCAAGAAATATGATGTTGGTTTTGAAGAGCTGGTGTCTTTGATTAGTACATAGGTTGATAGGAGGATCATTGAGGGGTACAATGTATTTTCCATCCCATCTAGGTAACCTGATACTCAATGTCAACCTATACTTAGATTTGGATAGGCTAATAGGGTGTTTATAAAACAGGTTATGTGATGGCTATTTGGGTTTGTATGATGGTAGTATCTAGTTTGTAGTCATGGCACAACCCAAGCATGTGGCCTTGTACAATTAATTTTAATTATAGTCTATTATTAGCATTTAAGAACCTCATTAATATAAATATAAAATTGGGAAGACAATGTGAGTCATTATGTATATTAGTGTATAATTATTTATGGCCTTTAAATGTGATGTGATGAAGTGCTTAACATAAAAAATAGAAAGCTAAGTAGATCTATAAATTAATACACGAAGGTGAATTTCTTGCATGACCAAAATAAACCATTGTGTTGCTTAGTATTATGGTTGATTTGCGTATGCTCATTAAAATGAAGGGTTGTGTGGTAGTTTAAAGTCATAATGAAGAAAGTTATCCAAGATTTTACTCCTACATTGTTCAATGTTTTTATATCTAATGGTTCTTGTATTTCTTAAGGGTCATGGAGAGGAGTACCAAGAAATCTTAGACACAATTTGTGTTATTAGTTAGTTTAATGGTGACTTGGCTTGACAGACTTAGTGGGGAGAGGCAAAGTATTTTAAAATTTTAAAATTATTTTTCTTTTTTCTTGCTAAAAAATGATGTTAACCATAAAATATGTTTGGACCTTACATAATAGAATAAAGTTATAACTTTGTTCATAAAGAACATTACTAAATTTTAAAAAAGATGTAGCTTTAATCATAGATATTATTTATAAATATAAAATTGCAAAGATCATTTCAAGTTTAATTTTATACAGAACATATTTTCTTCTCTAATATCCGTCCACATGAGCTTCTCTCCACCATAAAATCGTAGGCATAATTTTATATTGTGTTTGTTCGCAGACCGACTAAAGACAAACTACGAGATGTCCAGGAAATGCGTAAGCATGTGATGTTGTATTAGTTAACTTCTTTTGTATATCCTGAGCTTTCTATGATGACTACAAAGAATTTTATGATCACTACATTGGACTGTACAAAGAATAAAAGATAATATCTGGATAATATATAGACACTGAACGACGTTATTGCCAGAGCTCAATCAATATAAATATAAGTATCTCGATAGTATGGAAATCTTTAGATTTTTAAATGAAAAAAAATAAAAATGTATGATTCTATTCTAATTTTATAATTATTATTTACAATCTATATATGTAATTATTTCATAGAAATGTGGTTCTTAGGGTGAGATAATTTTACTATTTGTGATCATGGTGTATATGTTGTTAATAGATTCAAGGATTAGATATATAATGTTTGTCATTATCTTTCGCTAGAGCTTCAAGTTGTGCTGATATTTGCAAAATTACAACTTGAGATTTAGGTTGTATATGAACCTTGCTAGTTGAAAGAGTTGCATATTTAATATTACTCTTTGAAATAACTTTTAGAGTTACTTGAAATATCAAGTGATTTAAAAAGTGTACTATTAGATGTCAAGAAATCACAATTAAAGGTTGGTATATGTATTACTATTGTTAAGAATTATTCCTAATAGTTTAAGGTTGAAGTCATCTACATTAAGTAGGAAAATTTATTTCAATAATAAGATAATCTATTTCTTTTAATCCTTCATGTTGTATAAAATTGATCATCAAGGAATATGATGTTGTTTTTCAAGAGCTAGTGTTTATGATTAGTACCTAGGTTGATAGTGTTGTGTGGTCTCACGACCTGCCCATTGCATTTGAAAGGCATGGGGGGCCATGGTTAGCATGAAAAAGTATGCTTCCTATTTGAATCAACAAAGTTTAACCTAGTGTTATGATAAATTCACTTGTGGGGGTGTTTCAAACAATTTAAATCAAGAGTAGACTTGTTTCTCAGGAATTTTAAGTCTTTCTGAATCGGGACTTTTATCTTAGCACATTCCACATTTGGTAAATTTAGGTCGGGTAGCAGAGTATAAGGCTAGACAAAGTATTTCTTCTGTGATAAAAAAAGAATTACCAAAGTTTGGACCCAAACTTTATATTAAACCATATATGTCAAAAATTGTGAATTAAGAGTAATGTTATTCAGATATAAAAGTACAAATGGACAGTAGGTAATCACATTATTTTCTCGCACAAAATAGAAGTCATAGTATTGGAATAAATGTTAGACTAATATCTCACTCGAGACTTGGATAACTGGAAATTTTATGGGAATTATGTAACTTTACAAATTCCTTAAAATTTATTTAGTGATAAAAAATCTCAAAGATGCTAAAAGTGCATCAATTAGGTAAATCAAAAGGCTTGATTTGGTATAAATAATGAATGAAACAAGGTTATGTATTAATTTATTGGGATTTTAATTTTGATGCAATTAAGTGCAAATTAATGCAATTTTGTGTAATGGTTTTGTAAGACCCCGCCGTTTTGCTCTTTTGAGCGAATAGTGTTTTGTTTGGTTAGACCTTGTTTTCTGTTAAATGCTTTGAATTAGAACTCAGTTGCTTTTGATCGTTATCTATAAAGTTATGCAAATGTTATATTTTGGTGTGATGGTGTAATTTTCTGATGTTATTATTATGTCATGCTTTGGATTAGCATAGTGAATAGTTGAATTAATGACGTTTATGCTTTTGATCATATTAATGATGTTAGATTCATCAGTCAGTGATATTATATTGGTGAAGGGGACGGATCACATCACTCGCTTGCGAGCGCCCTGCGATTTTGGGATTTCCTCTTCACGGTGTGTATTTTACGTTGGATATATTATATGGTGTGGTTACTTGATTTGCAGGTTGAAAAGTACAGGACATCAACTCCACCCGGTTCCATAGGTGAGAGCGTGTTCAATATTCAATGGTATTCAATTGGGAGATAGCAGCTAGGTTTCCGTGTCAGGTCATCACCCTAGTCCTTATTTGTCGTTAGGTGTTGTCAGGTCGTGTTATTTTGATTATTGTTCTCTCTCTTCATTATTTAAATTCAAGTTAGAAAGAGACAATTAAATGGTGTTAGGTATTTAAGTTATTGATTATATTAATCGGGTTATAACATTAGAGATGTTGTTTGATTTATCAATTAATTTAATTTAATTAATAAAATGATTTAATCTGGATTAAGATTATTTCATTAATTAATTAAATTAGATTGTGTTAAATTAAATTATTATGTTGAAATAAGTTAAATTATGCATTTTGGAAATATAGATATTCTGGAATTAGGATTATGTTGGAAAATTTGGAAAAGATTTAAATTTCATTTCATTTTTTTTTTTAAATTAGAAAATGTGAAAATTGAGAAAATAGAGTTAATTGAGATATTTTCAAAAGTTTGACTTTGGGGTAGAAAGATATTTTGATTTTTGGCTACTTTGGAATTTTGGATTTAAATTTTGGGGATGATATATTTTTTGGATAATTTTGGAGGAGGATGGAAATTTGAGAAAATGGAGAAGGAAGAGATGTCTAATTTTGGTGGGTTTTGTATTGGAACTGTGAAATTTGCTGATCTGAGGAGGAATCAGAGGAAGGAGTTGAACATCGTCTGGATCAGCTCAAACATTAGTTAACCAGGTTCATGCTATTCAATTAATTTTGGATTTTGAAAGGATTTATGGATTGATTATATTGTTGCAAAAAAAATATCTGTTTCATAAGTGTTCTTGGCTGGAAAAATTGTGTTCTTAGCTTTAAAATTGTTTTTTTTTTCAAGTTGGTCCTTCAATTAATTTTGAAAAATCCCTCTTGGGTTATAAAATATATGTTTATATATATATTTATTGTAAATAAATATATATTTGGGTGGTGTTAATTCCTTGTGAAATTATAAAAATGTGAAACTTTAGGTCCCTGGTTTATTTTTTTTAATATTCGGATTAACAAAAATCCGCAGGGAATATTCTAAAAATAAAAATAAAATAAAAATAAAAATGAAATTTTAATGGGGGGGCTGGGGGCTCAACCCCCACCGCACCTCCCATGGAGGCGGGTGGAGGGAGTCGCACCCAGCACGCCCCTCCCCACTCCCTTAAACCGCGCCTGGCGCAGTCACCACCGCCGCTAGTGGTCGGCTGTGCAAGGCACAGCCGCGCCACCCCTGGGGTGGACAACTGTGCTTTGCATAGTAGCTGCCGCAGGCGTCGACACTACTGTCGCCCGGCCGGTCTCCACGTCCGCCTTGGCTTTGAACCCGGTCGCCCTATGTGAAGAAACCCCGCGCCTCCTTGCAAAGCACCGCCTGGCAAAAATTTTGCCGCCCCTGCAACAAGAAACTGCGGTTAAAGGAAAACCATGGTCGCCCTAACCTAAACCCGCGGCCAGCTCTGACCCTTATCCGGGCACACAATCTGAGATAGCCGCCCATGACTTGGGTACGGCGCGTGGCCTAAGGCAAAAGGGTGTGTTTAAAAAATAGAAATTAAAAAGGAATTTATATATATAATATGAATATTTTATTTATTGTTATTATAATACTAAAATATTATTTAATAATATTTTGTATTATAATTTATAATAGTAAAATATTATATTTATATATATTATGTCTTTTAATAATTTGTTTTGGTGTATTATAATGGTAGTTTAAAATTAAATTGATATGTTAGGAAAGTATTAATTTTCTTTTAGTATGATTAAATTTAATTGGAGGGAATTAAATATTTATTTTAGAGAATGTTGGTTTTGATTTTAATTGGGGAATTTAAATTGAGATGTCAAAAGATCAATTATTGATTTAAATGATGATTATATTTTAAAGATATTTGTGGGAGTTAATATATATAGTTTTAACCAATTTATCGATTGAAATCTTAAAAGTACGTTTGAAAGGTTAAACATAGAATTGTTTAGAAATGTGTTAGCGTCATGATTAATTAATAAATTATTTTGCAATAAATTTATCGTTATTTCTAAGCGTTGCATTCTGAAACATAGAAATTTGAACGATTACTTATTACCATTGAATCAATTAGTGAACTTAAACATTGGAGTTGAACTATATTCTTATCCTGATTTATTAAATGCGGTGAATTATTGAATATTAATGAGGAAATGGGTTTAGTGAACCCAAAGTAGGATTTAATTATTGTTTTGAATTTGATCTGTTCGTGTTATCTTTTGGGAAATGTGAGTCTTACCTTTCGTCAAGTCTTCCAGATGAAGTCTTTTAGATTGTGGGTTGTCATGTCAGGTTGTCAACCTATTTTGTACCCCTTGGGAAGTATGTAGTACGTTGTCAATTCTTACTCGGTTTCTATGAACGGGGATGTTTTGTACCTCCTTGGTTTAGGAGTGGATTATGGGATCCGTGCCTCCTTGTAAGGAGTGACTATGTAATGTGTACCTCCTTGTCAGGAGCTGTCAGGAGCGTTCTTTGTTATTGTTGTTACCTCCAATGGTTGGAGATGGTTTTATCTTTGTTGCTCCTGAGAAAGGAGTGAATTTTGTATCGTATGTCTCCTTGTTAGGAGCGGTCGGGAGCGACCTTGTTTTGTGGTTTCTTTCCTCGAATGTTGGAGTGTGTTTTAGTTTGTGTTGCCTCCTGAGAAAGGAGAGGTCGTGATGTCTTGTTTGTTACACGTTGGTTCCATAGATGTTTGGATGTTGTGTGTGTGTTGTCCAGTAGAAAAGTGGCTTGCAACAGGGGCCAGCACATGAAGTGGTGCTAGGATAACTCATTGTAAGTAATTTAATCAAGTGATAACTAAAACAATACTTAGAAGTTTAGGACTAACTTCTCACTAATCAAGATTTTTAAATGCCTCACTCATGGACCTAAGTGCTCGGTTAGGCTTGGGATGAAGTGAGAAGGCTTGTAATGGCAAGGTCATCTATCTTGTCTGTATGAAAGGTATTTGGCTCCGCATGAGTGATTGTGGGGGCCAGGATTCAGTAAAGATCACCAGGATATCCCTTGTCTTGTGGGGGGCCGGAGCCTATGAAGATTCCCAAGGATAACCCATGATGAGCTGTGTGATGACACTCTATCTAGGACAACAGTCGATCTTTGATTTTGTGGATATGGTCTCTTTAACATACCTTGTGTTACCATAGTTGGTATTCGATTTTGTGGGTATGGTTTCCTTAACATACCTAGTGTGACCATAGTTGGTATTCAATTATTATGTGTATGGTTCTCTTAACATTCTTGTTCTGCTTTGTTTTTGGAAGCAATGTGACCTCGTAGAGTTGTCCTTGTGTGTTACTCATGATTCTCTTGAGTTGTACTTTTGGTGTATTTACATTGTACATATGTGGTATTTGGGTTGTACTTGTGAAGTGCTTGTGATGTAATTGCATGGTAATTGAGTTGTATCTTATGATGTATTTGTGAGGTTCATGTAATTGGTTGTTTCAGTTTAGTTCAATTTTCTTAGCCTATGTCTAGAGGTAGATGGTCTTGACTAGGATTCCTGGTTACTATCTCCTAGCACGGGGGGTGGGCCTTTGGGTTCCACTTGGTTGGGTGGCATGCACCTAAATCCATTGGGTTCTATCTTCTTGTTCGTGTGGACGAGACTTCCTGTTGGAGAGCTCGTTGGTTTTAGTAGCAGTTCTTGCCTTATATCATTTTAGTTTGTATTGTATTATTTTACCCCTCAGTCGTTATTGAGGTGGAAGTTGTAATTTGTAATCTCATTATGTTTTGATCTTGCCTCATTCGGGGAATGAGTGTTGTAATCTTATTGTTTAATTGGATTAAGGAAATGGAAAGTTATCTCTATGCTTTGTAGTAAATCATTTCATTGGAATGTATGTGCTTAATTTATTTAGTAATTAAATGACATGGTTTAAATCATGTTTTTTGTTTGGGTTCTTTATAACTTTTGTCTCATAACCTTAGAGGTTGTTGGTATTGTTAGCAAACGTACTTATTAATTATACTTTAAAAAAAAAAAAAATTATTCCGTTTAAATAGTTAAATGCAACTTCCTCTAGGGTTGCATGGCAGGGCATTACAGGTTTGTTGGTACAAAAAATTATGAAGGTTATAGAGGCAAAACTAAATGTCAATCTAGTAGCGGATATTTTTCTTGATCTAAAAGCGGGTGATTTTTCTAATGCAAAGAGTTTGGGACTTGTGAGTAACCATTTATTTTTTAAACTTTGTGGACAAAAGAAATGATTGGAATATGAAGATCTAGTTGTAATAATTTCTCTTGGTCGAAAAATAGAAGCCAGTTATAAATGCTACACTTGTGCGAGAGATTAATTATAAAGATAAAATAGAAATTGGACCAATTATTTTTTGACCTAAGGAGATAGAAAGTAAGAACGACTTGAATTTTTTTGATAAAATAAGAAGCAATTTTAGGGTGTTGTACCCTTTACACAGAAAGCCCAATGGGCCAAAAAGAAGCTAGATCAAACCAAGAATGAACTAGGAAAGAGGATAGACCACACACAAAATTAGCTAACAATAAATCATCGAACCACAAACGAGGACTAAACCACCCTAGAATATGAGGGGACTAATATGACTCCCTTAACCCTAGGCCACAAAGATGTGATAGACCAAGGGAGTCCCTTCTTCTTTCTCAACACAACAGACTAGGAAGACTCAAAATCCAAGTCCACCGAGGGAGGTGAGAGAAGTGGATCCATAGTAGCCACCAAGGGAAATGAACCACCACTCAGCGAGGGAGTCGGTAACACAGAGGAGGAGATAGGATCAATCGATGGACTAGCAGAGGTATTCAATGATGTTTGAGCAAGCTCAGACATAAAAATATCAATAGATCAAGCCAACAATGGCTCCACAAAAGGGATAGTCGTAATAGGAGAAAACATAGGCTCTCAAGAAGACTCAATAGGTTCATCCTCCACAGAAGAAACTTCTAAAGGAGGAGAATCCACCATGAGATGATCTCAGAGAGCATCCTTCCACCAAGTATTTGTGCCCTTGCGGTAGGAATGTGGGTAGCCAGAGGACAAATGACCCATAAAGAAGCATCTCCTACACCAAAAGGGGAGACCCTCATAGTCCAAGAGTTGCTTCCAAGGTTTGTCCTCTACCAATAAGACTACATCACCGTGCATAGGTTTAAAGATGTCCAAATCAACTAATATACGAGCTATTGTAGTATGCCCAATCTCTTGATTAATAGAGTCCACCATTAAAAGGCATCTAATGGTGTTGCCAATAGCTTCATAACATGAATCCTCCTAAAACTAAAGAGGGAGATTCATCAGTCGGACCCAAACTAGTCTGGTGTTCAATAGCTCCATAAAGGGGATTGAAAGAATGAGACCAAGGTCTGATGGATAGTGAATGAATATGCCACATCCAACCCCTATCCAACACATAATCTCATTCCATGGAGGAGGTGAAGGTTGCTAAAAATAAACCCCTTGCACTGGGGTAGAGCTCAATCTACCCAGAGACCACCAACTTCTAGGAGATGGAAACCTAGGCATGGAGATCAAGAAGGGAGAGTCATAGGCCATTAAACCCACAAACCACACCCTACTTCAAATAGTAATCCTCATTCTCAGCAACCTTAGTTCCACAGACCACAATAGGAGAATATCGAGCATAGGGTAGAGGTTGAATACGAGCCCGAGTAGGAGGTCGAGCACCAACTTTAGTAACCTCTGAGAAGTACTTTACCTAGCCCGAAGAACCCCTAGCAACTGGACTAGGAGGAGGGACATCCACCCGTGCAACATCACTAAGGAAAACGCCCATAATAGCTCTCCCAAAAACACTAGATGTAAGAAGGGAAGAGCCCCTTCCAATACCGGTTTGTTGTCCACATACCACAACAGACCCATAGCCCGTCACGTCCAGAGAGAGCACAGTCGTATCATCAACTATCTGAATTTTTGGGAGTTAAATATCCATCAACACCAACATCAACCATGGATCAACCACCATACTATACCTTCACTATCTAAATTTTTGGGAGTTAAGGAACCATCAACATGGATTAAAGGAATGAACAAATTTCTTTGATCGTTTTTATCATAAAATAGATTCCACTTGCATCTCCCATGCGTGAAGAATACTTTTGTGTCATGTGTATATCAATAATTGTTTTTTCTCTTAGGCCATGTGATTTTTTTAACTAGCTCTCGTCTTGTATTCTATAAAATATAGCAAGTTCTTTATTTTGAAGGATCAAAACTTGTTGACATAGTAGAGTATAGATTGGAACATCACCAATTTATTTCTTTACTTCATGCTTTTTGTTCAATTACAATAAATAATTGTATTTACTATAGAGGCTGGTAATACTAAAGCAGTAAACTTCATTCCAAATCATATACTTTGTGTGAATGTAAGCTGTTCATTCTTATTGAAATAATCAATTTTCTATGACATATTTAATGGGTGCATTTTGAGCTATCTAGGTGGTGAAAATTTATATTTATTTGAACTCTTCCTTATTTTGTATGTAGTTGTGAAGCGATCTAGTGAAATGAAAAATATTTTATGCTTTAGTTTTCTTGTATCTTAGTATGTGTGTGGGTAATACTTGGAAGAAATTAATTTCTTAGGCTTTACCTTTTCTTACTTTGATGATTTAAAGTTTATTTTGAAAAGGTTAAAATTGAATGAAGTACAAAAGTGATGCAAGTATGATATGTTAGGATTATTAAAATCATGTTTTGTTTATAAAGAGTGATCTTATAAGTACCAATAGGCCCCTACGTGAAAAAAAAAATTACACAACGAACTTGGGGCGAACCTAGTACGTCAAAACCTAACATTCTCGAGCCTTGGAATAACTAAATTTCTAACTAAATTTAGTGATTCTTTCAAGATAGGATTTCTTATTCAAATAAAAATATTTAATCTTCATATTGCTGTGTGCGTAAAAACCGCATCAGTAGATAATGGGATCTTTGACGGTGCAAGAAATTTTCCATCCTATTTGGATAATATGATACTCAATGTAGAACTTATACTTGGATTTGGATATGCTTATTGGGCATTCATAAAAAAAGTTATGCAATGGACCTTAGATGGGTTTGTATAATGGTAGTATCTATTCTATAGGCATGACACAACCTAGGCTTATAGCCTTGTAAAATTAATCTTAATTCTAGTCTATCATTAGCATATAAGAACTTGATTAATATAAATATTAAACTAGGAAGTGTAGTAAAGGAAAAAGTATTCCTTTTTCCTTAGTTTAGGAATAATTAATACTAAAATGAGCTTAATCTTTCCTTGATTTAGTGTTGTAATTTTTTTTACACATTCACATTAAGTTTAGGGCCCTTTTTAACTAAATGGACTTAATTGTCCCTTATTTAGAGTATTGTAAAGTGTATCTTTACACTTTCACACTAATCTAGGGCTTTATTAATTAATTGAGGTTAACTTTCCCTAATTGGCTCCTTAAATGCAAATCCAAGCCTCATTAAATGCAAATTTCAAGGCATAAAATCCAATATTCATAAATGATATTACACAAAAATTAATTTTAGAAGGTGTGTGTCCTAGATTAGTGACCTAGGACCCATTCACCACCTAGAGAATGGGTCCTCACTAGATCCTAGGACCCTATTTTCACATGAAATTTCAGGGTATGTGCATGATCATCATGGAAAAGACAGGCCCTTAACTGGTAATGAAAATTTAGAAAATTAGAGTTAGGGAACGTGACGTAAAAAAATGAATAAGCTATCTATATTATTTTAAAAATATGAAACAATAGAATTTGTAGAAAATTGAATGTAGTTTATCAACTATTAGGTTTATTTTTATTTTTTAAAATCTATTTAGGGAAAATTTGAAATTTGAATGTAGTAGTACTTAAATTTCAAGGAAAAATCAAGAAGTAGGTGTATGTCTGACCACCCTAACCACAATATTAAAATTATAAATTTTTTTATATAATTTTAGATATAATTAGAGGACTCGTGTCCCGATCTGATGCATATTTTTTTGTAATTTTATTCCAAGTAAATAATTAATTATGCTTTTTCTATTACAACTTTTAAAAAATATAAAAACTTGTATGTCTGATCAGCTTAACTTGGTCAAAACTTCATGAAATTCATTTTTTTCTTTTAATCCTATAGTATGTGTATCATGTTTCAAATTCAAAAAATGTGATATTGTTTAAAAGCTATAGATGCTTTTCAATCAGCCTATCAATTAGGACTTTAGTCGTAATTCAAATAGAAAATGAATAATAATTATTTATTAAATTGAAAGTAATACATAATTTATATTGGTCTAAAGCTGAGAATCTCCTTTAAAAAACCTTTTCGTTTCATCAATTTTGGGTAAAAAAAATTCGTCAGCCATATGGGCCATCATATCACTTACATATCGCCACTTTTGGCCCATCATGATCTTGCACATACCCTTCACATTGTCCGTAGTGTGTTCTAGGTGAGTGACCTAGGACCAATTCACCACATGGAGAATGGGTCCTCATTTAGACCTAGGACTCCTCTTTAAAATATGTTTTTGAGGGTATTTTAGTGATTTCAAATCCATGATTTGATGTCGGCTTGTGTTATTTCAATTTTCAAAATTATTGATAAGATATATATAAATACAATTCTATTTCACATAGCTTAACCTAGAGAGAATTTTTATGTAAGCATCCTAATAGAAAGTTTATGAGATAAAGAGCATTTAAGATAATTTTCTAAGGCATTAAAGGGTAAATTATTGAAGAATATCACAACAATCAAGATCCATTTCATCATGCCAAAGGCATAGTGCATCATGCATTTTGTTGAGATAATGTGTTGATGTAGCATCCAAGAGCAATTCAAGCATATTCAAAGGTATTATTTTCACATCAAGTTCATGATCAAGATCTACATTCATTGAGGCCACTTCATGCTAGTTTGTAGATTAATCCAAGGTTTCAATTGAGTATTGGTGAGTTGTGACATTGAATTTTGTTCATTCATGATAAGGTTTAATTACCAAAATGGGGTTTGACCAAAGAAAACCCCAATTCCCTAACAAAACAACATTTTCTCTCCTTTCATGTGTGATTTAAGGTTTTAGGCTAAAGATCTATTGGAGAGAAAAATTGCAAAAGTTTTCAAAGTTGTCAAAGTTATCATCTTTCTTGCAAAATCATGAAAACTGAGCTAGAAGATTTATTCTTGTCTTGCCCAACTAGAATTTGGGAGTGCAGACAAAGAGGAAAAGATCCGAGAAACATAGTTTGTCGACCCCTAGCCAAGACCCATTCACCATAGGGTGAATGAGTCCTCAGTGAGGTTTGAAAAATAAATTTTTGCATCGGGTACACAACATTTAACCCTCTTAAAACCTACCTTTTTATTGGTATTTAGGTTAGATTTGATTTATGTAACTTATTTACACATTATAGCACACATATCGAATGAAATATAGAGAATTAGATACATTTTTCATAAATTCATTTTGGTGAACACCCATTTTTCTATGTTTGATTATATTGAACCTAACCTTTTAATCATTGCATTTTTTGATTTTGGTGTCCTTTTCATCCTAAATTTATATTTTACATTGATTTGCATTGAATTAGTTTTCATTTAGGATTTTTTAATTTGCATTCAACTTTGCATCTCATATAAGTTTTTTAGGATTGCATAGTTTGCATTCTTTAAATCTAAAAAATAAAAATAAAAATCAATCATCTTGCGTATTGGTTACATCATATAAACTTTCATTTTAAAATTGAAACAAAATTGCATATAGGTCATCATTTTGTCACATTTTTCACTTGTGTTTCATGTGACATTCTATAGAAAATCAAACCGAGTCTTTCTGTAGCAAAACAAAATCTGAAAACCATTGGAAAACACTTGAAAATCTGTAAAAATGAGTTTCAAAAACCTAATCTAGGACCCATTCGCCCTAGGGTGAATGAGTCCCTGATCAAGCCATAACCTAATTTTTTGGGCATTAAAATCTTCATTTATATGCTCTTTCTTTCTTCTTTAAGGTTTATTTATGGTTCTTTTATTTTCTAATAGAGTTGATAATCAACCCCTAATGGATCATAGCATGCATACCTCATTTCCCATGACTTCCCTTCCTAGAAAAAATATGAATGATGTTGTTGATGTCCCACAAGAGAAAATAAGGTTGCTAGATGAAGAATCAAAAACTTTACAAGACTTTGTGAGAGATGAATCTATTTTTGTCCATTATGTTCCCCTTATAGGAAACTTATGAAAGCTACTTAAATATCAACAAGGAATGTAATTTATATGTAGATAGGGTTATCTCATATAGTGTAGAAAAATGTATCCCTTTACATTTTCACACCTAATTTGTGAATGATTAACATTGAAATGAATGTAAGGTTACCTTGATCTAGTTTTGTAATGTTTTTTACACATCCACATTAGGTTTAGGGTCCTTTTAAGCTAAATAGACCTAATTTTGCCTTAATTTAGTGTTGTAAAGTGTATTTATTGTTGGAAGAATGAAGAAGGAGACCTCGAGTTTGTTGACTTTATTGTCATTGATGCTAACATTGTTTTATAACTAATTATCTATCCATTTGATAAACTATTTTTGTGCTACTTTGATCTGGTAATTTGGTCTCGAATCACTCTGAAGTGTATTCTAGCTCATATAATTTTGCTTCAAGGAATCAACAATTTTAGTTGAATTTTTTGAAAGATCTAAATGCTAGAAGTGCAACTTAGATTTTTTGGTGTGATTCTATTTTGGTTGACTTATTCATATAATACACATTTCATGAAGGCTTATTATTTAGGTCCAGGCCAATCTAAATTGTATCTTGCATTCTTGGTTTAGAGTGCCAAAGAAGTTTCTTATTTGGGCCGAAAATATATTTTGAGTTATGTATGCTTACATCCTATTAGGCCGACCCAATTGATTTATGAATAAAGTGTATATTAGGATGTCCTTAAATTGAGCATATATATTTAATATATACATAGATGCACAGGGATGTGACATATAGTGATAGAGAAGGTGTGACAATGCTAATGTATGTGACAAAGTGATATTGTGCAACTGGTGATAGTTGTTGATAGTTTTTTCTATAAAACAATGCATAATTTTTGTTTGCAAAGGTTAATTAGGACTATATTTAGCACTCAAAAGGTCCATTCCTTTAAGTTCACATTTCTAGTAGTGAGCCATATCTTTCTATATTCTGGAGGTAAACCATAACTTTTGTACTTGGAATGTGAGCCTTTCAAGGATAATGTGTCTTGATAGTGTTCCATGTAATATTTTGTAACCGGTTATAATATATTGTGAGTTAATCCTCATCGTGGTTTTTACCACTTTGGTTTTTCCACATAAAAATCATGGTGTCTATGAGTTGTGTGATGTTATGTTCATTTCCTTGTTTTTACTGACTATTGCAGCAAGAAATATTGTTATAATTGGATGGTTAATAATCAATTGGATTGGTAGAATATTGATTTTCTCCCCTCTCATTATTTTATGTGTTTAATAGTTGGTAGATCAGAGCATGGTTCCTTTTGAGAATCTTAACAGCTTAAGAAAGATCTTGAAGTTTGAACACGTTGTTGATAAAATGTATCATGTTCCTCTGGAAGAGATCTCCACAATTGAGGAACTTCATGTTGCTCTTAAAGACCTAGACAAAATTGAAGATGAGAAAGAATTGTTGAAGAAAAACCTGAAAGAAGTAAATGAATGCATCAGGAAATTAAGAGAGAAAATCAAAAAATTTAAAGATAGGCATAAAGAAATTAGTGATCAATTGAAGAAGGCTAATGAAGACATCACCAAAATAAATCTGCAAGTGGAAGAAAAGAAAAGAATTGAAGAATGTCAGAAAGTCGAGATATAGAGAAAAATTGATGAATGGACAAATCTTGAACAAGAAGAGGTGACACTAATATTTTACTTAGTGAAGGGAAAAATTCACGAGGATAAATTCAAAGCAAGTTCTACAAAGCTTGATGAAATAGCTGCATTTCCAAAACTAACTAAGGGTAAAGATGGTTTAGGACTTCAAAAAGGAAATTTTTTGAAGGAAAATCAGGCTCTGAACAAAGTGAATAATCAAAGGAAGAATCAAAGAAATGGATGGTAGATCAAGAATCATAGAAGCAATATCGAAAGGATTCATATTTGACAACCTAATGCTCAAAGGTACGCATCTTTCAATAAAACTTGTTTCTCGTGCATTAAATTTAGTCACAGGGAAACTAAATGTAGAAGTAGAATAAACTAGAATATAATGAATCGGAATATTGGATTGTTTACTAGTCAATGCTTTTCTTGCAATAAGTTTGGGCATAGAGATACAAAGTGTAGAAGTCAAAAAATGATGAACAGATTCAATATTGGTAGAAATACTCAATCTTTTCAATGTTATTACTATATATATGCTATGCTTTTGGACACAAAACTAATCAGTGCAGATTAGGGATAAATCTAAATCAATTTGGTCAAAAAAGTTATGTGCTACACTTGCAATAAACCGAGACACATCTCCAATATCTCCAAAAAATAAATTGAGAAGAAATAGAGAATATAGATGTGAAATAGATGTGAAATAGATGCAAATCAGTGTACATTCTCTGATGCCACAACCAAATATCATTAACATATGTATTTTACAACTATTTTAATAGATATCACAGTTTTTTATGATGGTTCCATTTCTATCTTCTGTGATAATATAAGCCCAATTAAAAAAATTGTAAAAGAGGGGGACCAACCATGTCAAGTCTATAGGTCATGAAGACCCAAGAGAAGAAGGTTGCCCTAACTTACCTCACTCTAAAATATGGGGATCAAGAATGAAGAGAACTATGATGTTCTTTTGTCACTCTACAGACCCGAGTTTCAGGTTTAGGCTAGGCAAGACGGTTTTTAGGATCACTATTGTAACTCAGACAACTCGTTGTCTAAGGACAACAGTGTGAGTCTCGAAGGAAAATGTGACACACTAGCATCTCTCAAGCATGTTGGTGTATGTACCTCTAGACAATGCAAGATAGTAAAAATTCCTAAGAACGTACTGACAATCTAGTTGATGGACTTTAATGAAAGTGACAAAATAATGAAGTACAAAAAGTAAAGGTGAAAATGATAAAATAAGTAAAAAAAAGGGCTAGTTTGGTGAAGATGATCTCATAGAAGTTTCACTTCGCTACCTTTCTCTATATTCATGTTCACCTACAGACAAGACAGGGAAATTTTTTGGGGGCTATATAGGGGCTTGCGTTAGTTAGACCCCCATTTTGGTGTTTCCACCTCGATGGACAACCAAAAAGAAATAGAGTAGAATATGCAATAAAGGAAATAAAAGGAAGCAAAGAAAACTATAAAAAATATTATGCTACTCAATCAAACCATGTAGGAGATGAGTGAAGCGTTACCACCTCCACCCAAAATCTCACTAGACAATGGAAGGAGAAATCAAGGTATGGACTTGGGAAAGTCTCCATAGTTGTAGCGATGATGAAGGGAGATCTCACAAGAATCCAATCCCACACTTCCAAAGTTGCCTCACACTTACAATGTGGAGTTGACAAAGTGCCAAAGCTACTACAATGCTCAAAATTAGAGTGCTATAATGTTTCTTGAGAGTGGAAGAGTGAAGAGAAATTACTTACAGAGTGAAGTGAAATGTCTAGAGAGTGAAGTGAAGTGAAAAGGAATGTTTTTGAAGGTGATATGGGAATAATGTGCCTTTTTTTGGATCGGTTTTTCAAAGAGGGATGCTACAATTTGACCCCAATCAAGTGTGTAATGCCTCTACCAACTTCAAACATAGGAATTCGTTAGGGATGGAAGTGCACTGTATCGATGTCTATGCACCATGCATGCCTCCCTGACAAATATTCTCTCATCAAAGCACACAAAAAATTCCAAGTGGATGGAAGACAAGTAGGTGACATGGAATTTCACCTTCATATTTGATTTTCTAAGGTGAGGGTATGTGAAAGGGGAGTTTGCCTAAGGGGTGAAAGTTTTCCCCTATACATTTTTCCCTCACTTTAGCAAGAACAAATACTTATGAGCACTAAGTAATGTAGATCGAAGAGATATATATGTATATCTAAACCTTTGAGAAAGCATACCACAATCTGGAAAACTTGAAAGTGCAAGGCAAGCAAAGGATCCCATAAGTACTCTCCCTAAGGAGTTTAAAAAAAAAGGACTCCATAACCTTGTAGAACTATGAAGTTGTGCAAAGTACATTGAAGGCCCTTAGACCAACGATGGAAAAATCTTGTAGCATGAAAGCATCTCATAGACCCATAGATTAGAAAGGAGGCAACCCCCAAGTTCTCTCTCTTGAAGGAAGCGCTAAGAAGTAAGCGCCTTACAAGCCTGTAGACTTGGAAGGAGGCATACCCCATGTTCTCTCTCATAAGGGAAACCCAATGAAGTAAGCACCTTATAGGCCTATAGATCTGTAAGGAGGCATCTCTCGAGTTCTTCCTCATGAGGGAAACCCATTGAAAGGTGACTACAAATATTTGGACTAGAAATCGTCTTTAGAGGCACACCTACAAAGTGACATATTAATCTATAGATAGAACATGCTAGAAAACAAAGCAACCATGTTGAAAACTAAGCAGATATTCATGTAGACCATCAAAAATTTAGAAGGCTTGCAAAGGGGTCCCTAAATAACCCTTCAGAATAAAAGGGGTCCACTCAAGGGATGCACTATTTGAAAGTTCAAAAGAGATGTTTTTTCTCAAATCAATTCATCATCAAGGAATCCTTTCAAAAGATGTTCACTTCATCAAGGAATTCGAAAGGAAGAAGATGCCCCATCATGAGGTGAAGGCCAAGGCTACTCCAGTAGGAAAAAGTTGCTCCCAGCCTAGAGGAAGGTTCTCAAGTTCTTTCTTTGTGAAGCCATGATGAAGGAAACACATTTCATTAAGGGTCCAAGTCGAGAATGCAATTTTTACTAAAAAATATTGCGATGATCTTTGAGAAAATATTCATTGGAAACAAATGAATTTTCAAAAAAACAAAGTATTCTAGAAATGGTGTTGTCACAAATGATAGGGACAACTTAATGAATAGGAAACATAGGGGTGATATTATATTTCAGAGTCAGAGCTACTCATAAATATATATAAGTATAATAATAGTATAAATTATAAATGAACTATCATCAACCCCTACTATATCAAAACATGTGAAGAATGTACAAGAAAATAAAGTAAAAATAAAAAATTGGGTCAACATGGAAAGGAAGCCTAAATTCCCTCAATGATTGGCATCATCCCCAATTTTCAGAAAGTCAAAACACATAACAAAGGAAGAATGATGATATAAATAGAAGAAGGTTTACATCACAAAATCACTCCTATATCCAAGCACCAACAAGGGTGACAAGGGTCATCTGGGAACACATGAAATAGGCATGGGGGAACATATCATGACACACACACACCTAATCTAAAGATAAAGAAGAGGTCTCCCCCTATCACTCATCAAACAAGAGGTCACCTGCTTGCCAATCTAGATCATTATAAGGGGCATTCGAATGAGCCTATAGTGGTGGAATATTAAGGGGAGGATATTTTGGCCCTCTCACAACAAGGGATAAGTAAGAATCCCTCACAAGGTCTTCTCCACTTGGCTCTTATGGAGATATGGTCATTGATTTCACGAAGATCACCGAAAAGGCCGAATTTTTTCCCAAAGAGTTAAACATGCAATTTATAGGAGTGTCATGTTGTAGCTCAATAGATGGAGAATACGATGCCCAGGATTCACTGCTTGGCTCACCGACTGATTTGGGAGTGGTAACAAACTCAAGAGAAACCAAAACTTGTTTTGTCACTAAAATAGAACAAGCAAGTGCATGACCACCCTTTGGAGAAGGTGGACTCTTCATATGCCCTCTATTGCTGGAAGGGCTAACCTCCACCCTCTGCTTCATTGAGGGATGTGAACTCCCCATACATGAGGAAAAATATATGGAGGAGGAGGAGGAGAGAACCGTGGAGGACACCACCAAAGTATTTGACATGTCCATGGGTTTAGGAAATGGCAAGATTTTTGGCGAGGACATCAATAAGGGAAACTCAACCAAAGGAGTGATAAACACCTACACCTTTTTAGGATCAGGCACACTCACACTCACAACAGGATTTAGAAGTGAGGTTGAGGTAGATTGAGTAGAAGCAAAGTGGAGGAGAGAGTAAAATACAAGAGGCCCTAAAGTAGGGGCGATCATCTCCTCTTCCTTCTTTTGTAAAGCAGCCTCCTCAGTCGCCAAAGCCTTTCACCAGTGCTTGCACTCATGCTCAAGGTGATTTTTATGAATCTTTGAGCTAGAGGCAATGGGTTGTGAAGGGAAAGAATGCTTTTCTTCAGCCATAGGGGTATCCATCACTACCATTTCTATTGGAGGGATGGACTCCTAAACGGGAGTAGCAGGGAGCAATTGCGAAATAGTGGGTGGAGTCAGCTCTAGTGCCTCAACAACGGGCCTCTTCCCATTTACTGCTTTTGGATTAGAAGTGGTGGGAGGCTGTTGAGGTCAAGAGATAGAGGATTCTCCTTGTGAACCCTCCCTTCTACCATATAGGTAGGGCCAAGGTCTAAGAGACATAGTAGGAAGATTAGATATTTGAATCTCGAGTTTGTGCAAAGCTGGTATCATCATACTTCTTAGGTAAAAGCTAGGAGTATTCATCCAAAACTCTTCTTTGCGAAGAGGAGTGGAAGAAGCACCTCGAGGATGTGTAGGATTTTCCTTTACCTTTTGAGAAGAGGAGGCAACTTGGTTTTGCACTATCGAAAGGGTCAAATTAGGCTATCCCTTGCCCCTAGTTTTATACTTCACATAACTTTTGTAAAGTAGGTCCCTTTTTGGGGGAAGTGGAGCGATCAGGGTGAGCCAAAAATGATGTAATGAGTAGCCCCCATAGGACACTAGTGGCTTGTATCCAATGTCATGCACCATGTGCACAACACCTTAATGGGATAATTTCAAACACTTGTGAATGACGAAAGTGATTTTGTTCATGGAAGCTAGCCAAGGTATTCCTAACTTCATTTTGAACAAATATGATTTCAAAATAACATTGAAGGTTTTACCTTTAGTCCTAGGTCCTACTAAGATAGATAGAGTTATCGAGCTATATGGCTTGAGATCAAGGCCATCATGCATACGGATGATGGACTTTCTTTCTTAATACTCCTTCCTCTGCAATGAATTTAGCCACGATGTCTTCTATGTAATGACATTCACTCAATTCGTAGGGTCAACTATGACCCCTATCACCATTTTCCCATTTAGATGAGTGGGAATGTATATGGGAGAGGGATTTTTGTTCAAGGGAATATCCTATGAGGTAAACATCACATCCAGAGATCCAGTCACATGCTCTATGAAAGGATTAATTGTGACCATGTTAGCATACGCCTTGGGTTGAGTGGTACAATCAGAGGGATCAATAATTAAGTTAGTAGAATGGGTCAAAAATGGGTCCATGTATATTTGTAACTCACTATTTTATTTTTCCACCAACTTGTTTACATTTTATTTTCTCCCATCGAGATGAATAGTAGCATCCTTGATATGGTCTTGCATCTCATGATGCAAGTGCATACAATGTTCAATATCATATATGTTGACTCGATGGTACTTACAGAAGGAATTTGCATCATATCAATTGTGATAAGGCTCCTTGAGAGGTCTATGGTTCTTCAAGGTTATGATCTTATCCTTCAAAAACTTCTACAAGATGGAAGAATAAGATTTTGCTAACTTTTTGAACTCTCTATTGCATTTGAGGTTGTTATCATTCATTGTGACTACTACATTCGCAACAACCTTGCCCTTTCTTGAGATTAATACAATGGAATTTCCTTTTAAATGGGAGCATAAGGGTACTTTGAACTAAGCTACCATCTATTGGTACTCTCATAATGCCACACATAGATGTGTGAAATAAGGGTACTTCATAAGGGAAAATGTTTCCTTCCAAGGTCTCCAAAGGTTCCCTATGAACACCTTTTGCATGTCAAAATCAAGAAGTAGGTATGAGATCTAAAAAAAGAGAGATTGATACCACACAATGAATTCAGTTATCTTCTCATTATCCACTTGCTTGCACCAGACAAGATCTAAAAATGTCATCTTCAATTCGATGTTAGCTTGGAACTCTCGAAGGAACTGATTTACAAGTTGGTGAAATGAGAAAATAGAATTGTCGGGTAAGAAATAGTACCATTTGAGTGTTGTATCCTTAAGAGATTGAGGAAATAATTTTTCCAAAAATGCATCATGATGGAAGAAGTCAATACACATTGTATTAAATGTAGACACATGTGTTTATGGGTCCCCTTTATAGCCATACTTTTGAATTTTAGAATCTCTATTCATTGCACGAAGGGAGTACTCAATATTATCACCGAAAATGGGCTATGTCAGAAGAAGGGTTGAATTATAGGCTAGGAAGAGGCTTGGGAGAGTCTTGCTAGTTGGTTCTACATATGAACCATGTTCTGAAATAGGACATTCAAAATAGGGTAATTAGATGACATAGGACTAGTGGAATATACAGAACCACCACCACCAACACCACCTCCAAAACCACCTCAGGAGCCACTTCCATGACCTCCGCTAGAGCCACCACCATCGATAGGTCCTCCATCAAAGCAACCTCCACTATCAAGACCACCTCTGTGACCTCCACCAAGGAAGCCTCCACCGATGCTACCTCCACTACCAAAGCCACCACTGCTCATTCCAACCGAGCCTCCACCACCAGGGGTAGTAGGAGAACTGAAACTAAACCCCAAGGGTGTTTTACTCACCTTGAGAGTGTGAGGACCCTGAGGAGAAAAATGAATACTAATCGAGGGTTGTGATTCAATCATGCATACATATGTAGTGGGCATCGAGACACCTTATTGTATTTTATAGGCATCGATCAACTCTCCTCGACTGGTACCTAGTTTAGGCCTATATGAAGGGACATAAGCTTTAGTTAAATTGGTGAGGCTGTGTATAAATTTTGAGTGTTTGATCTTTCCCTAGCAACTTTCTCACCACAATTATAAGCCTAGTGGCTATTTCCATGTTCGACACTTTCTATAAATGGTTTATAAGGTCTAGTAATATATTATCTAATGCCATAATGTTTTACACAAGAAAATGCATAGCATCATGCTCATCTATAGTTGAAGGTATAGGGGATGTTGGAGGAGTAGGCACACAAGTGGTTTCTTCCATGATCCCCATCTTATCGACATAGTTTGTAGGAAATCCATTAGTAAACTCATTAGTTAAACCACTGGGAAAACTAGAGGTGAAACAAGAAGTGACCTTTGTCTTCTCCATCAAAAGGTGTCACACACTTCTCCTAACAACATACCTAGAATTCATGGACTTGGTTGTGATGCTCATAAACCTTCACAACACTCATAGTTACAACAATCAATAGGTACATGGGAGAAGGCTTAACATAGAGAAATGGGCAGATGCTCTTCACGTCGGATTTACCAAAAATGTGATGGGGACCAACCATGTCAAGGCTCCAAGTCACAGAGAGATGAGAGCGAAGGGATGCCCTAACTTACCTCACTCTAAAAGATGGGGATCAAGAATGAAGAGAACTATGATGTGCTTATATCACTCTATAGACTTGATTTTTAGGTCTAGGCTAGGCGAGATGGTTTAGAGGATCACTACTATACCTTATACAACTCTCTATTTGAGGATGACAGTGTGGTTTTGAGATGAAAGCATGATGTGCTAGCATCTCTCGGTCACACTCGCATCTATATGTCTAGACAATATAAGATACTAAAAATTACCTAAAAATGTACTAAAAACCTAGTTGATGGACTTTAATGAAAGTGAAAAATAATAAAGTACAAAAAGTAAAGGTGAAAATGATAAAAAAAAGTAAATGAGGGCTAGGGTGATGAAGATGATCTCACATAAGCACCAATTTGCTAGCTAGCTCCTCCTGCATGTTCACCTACACACAAGAAAGAGGGAAAAAATTTAGGGGCTGTATAGGAGCCTACCTCATTCAAGCCCAATTTTGGTGTTTCCACCTCTAGGGACAACCAAAAATAAATGGAATATAATATGTGATAAAGGAAATAAAAGGAAGAAGAGAAAACTACAAACAATATTATGCTATTCAATTAGATCACATAGGAGAGGATTGAAGTGTTACCACCACCACCATAAATCTCACTAGCCAATGGAAGGAGAAAGAAAGGTATGGACTTGGAAAAGTCACAATACCCGCAATGGTGATGAAGGGAGGTCTTGCAAGACTCCAAGACCAAACTTCCAAATTTGCCTTACACTTGCAATATGGAGTTGATAGAGTTCCAAAGTTGCTACAATGCTAAAAAGTAGAGTGCTATAATGTTGCTTGAAGTGAAAGAGTGAAAATAAATTACTTAGAGATTGAAGTGAAATGTATAGAGAATGAAATGAAGTGAGAAGAAATGTTTTTGAAGGTGAGATGGGAAGAATCTACCTTTTTTTAGGGTCGATTGGTCGAAGAGGGATGTTACAATTTGACACTAATCGGGTTTGTAATGCCTCTACCAACTTTAGATGCAAGAACCTTTCAAGGATAGAAGCGCACTAAACGAACATCTACGCACTGCACGTGTGTCCTCAAAAAATATTCTCTCATCAATGCATAGGACACATTCCAAGTGGATGGAAGATAGATAAGTGACATAGAATTTCACTGTCAAATTTTATTTTCTAAGGTGAGGGTATGTGAAATGGGAGTTTTCCTAAGCAGTGCAAATTCAATCCTATACAATTTCAAAGAATCTAGTGATGCACTTGAGGAAAAGGCATATATTTATCAAGTATCACTTCTTGAGAGAGAAGGTTGTGGAGAATGAAGTAAAGCTTGAGTACGTCCCTATGAAGGATCATATTTCTAATATATTTAAGAAGGCTCTTCCTAAAGATACATTTAGATATATCTGGGAGAAGTTAGGGTTCATTATCCCTCCTTTCTTGAACTAGCAAGATATATCAGACACTATATAATGCTTAGTATTTTCTTTGCTAATGTTAGGTCTATACATAAGCTTTAACATTCTCATATTCAAACATATGTATTAGTTGTAATGTGAGGAATTGGTGCTACAATAGATGAATTAAGGATTGTAAAGAATATTCTTAGAACTCTCCCTCATGCATACAATGAAAAGGTATGTGCTATTGAAGAACATATCGATTACAAGAATTACACTAAAGATCAATTGTTGGTAACTATGACATCTTATGAGATGAGAAAGACGATTTTGAGAAATGGATCCAAATTAGAAGTTGCTTTTAAGGCTACAAAAGTTGAAGATCTGGAAGAAGAAAATATTGATGAAGTAGAAGCTAACTTTTCAAGAAGGATGAATATAGGTTCTAGAAAGTATGAAGGTAAGTTACCCTTTAAATAATTTAGTTGTGGAGGAATAGGTCATTACTCTTTGAGGTTTCGAGAAAGAGATAAAAGGAATAAATAGAGATATGAGAAAGAAAATAAATGTAACAAGATTAATAGAGCATATTATGCTAACAAGCATACTATTATATCTAATGAAAAATATTATTATGGATATCTTGATGACTATGAATGTGTGTTCTTGTCTATAAAATATGAACCTACTTCTGCTAATTCTGAAAAATAGGTGAACGAATGGCCTCCAACGAAGGAGAAAAATGAAGGTACTGTAATCTCTTCCCTACATTCTAAATAGGAAAAGAACTATTGGGTTGTTGATAGTGGTTGTTCACATCACATGACTAGTGATAAGAATAAGTTTGTTAAACTTGAAAAATATCATGGAGGCTTAGTTATGTTTGGAGATGATACTAGTGCTAAGATTTGTGGGATAGGTTTAGTAAGTTTTGATGGAAAGCATAATCTTGATGATGTCTAATATGTTAAGCATTTAAGGAATAATATCTTGAGTGTTCCAAAGAAGTGCAATAAAGGATATAATCATTTATTTAAGGATGAAAGAAGTGAAATCAGGAAAGATTCCAGAGTAGCGATTTTTGTAGGAAAGACATGTGAAGGTAATATGTATCAAATTAAGGGTGTTGATGGATGATGCTTTATGACTCAAATTAATGATAGTAGGTTGTGGAATCAGAGAATGTGTCATATAAATTTTGATAACTTTGCAAGGATTAGTTTAGTTTAGACCGTGAGCTATTTACCAAGGATTATAAATCCTTTTAATGCTATTTGTAGGAATTGTCAGTTTCAGAAGCAAGAAAAAAGGAATTTCAGATAATAGGAACAATCTACTAATGGACTACTTCATTCAATTCACATGGGTCTTTGAGGTCCTACAAGAGTGATAAGTCTACAAGGTGAAAGGTACGTACTTTATGCGTTTGATTGATTATTATTCTAGATATACACATGGGTTCCATTTCTTAGAGAGAAGTATGATGCATTTGATAGATTCCATACATTCAAAGCTATGGTTGAGAATGAAGTAAATTTGAAGATAAAATGGTTAAGGTTTGAAAGAGGTGGTTAATTCACCTCCCATGAGTTTATTGTGTTTTGTGAAGTTCATCAAATAAAAAGAGAATTATTTTCTCTGAGAACTCCTCAGCAAAATGGAGTTGTTGAAAGAAAGAATAGAATAGTTCAAGAGGCTACTAGATCAATGATTACTAAGGCTGGTCTACTTGAATTTTACTAGAGAGAAGCTACTCAAATCGTTGTTTACGTATTCAATCAAGTTCAAGCAATATCAAAAAGTACAAAAACCCCCTATGAACTATGGTGTGGAAGAATTTCTATTGTTGGTTATTTGAAGATATTAGGAAGAAAATGTTATATTAGATGAGATGAAGAAAATTTAGGGAAGTTTGATGCTAGAAGTGATGAAGGTATTTTGCTTGGATATTCTACTAAAATCAATTCTTAGAGTTGTTTCAATAAAAGGATAAGAAAGATTGTAAAAGGAACAAATGTCAAGGTTGATGAAGAAATGAATAAATCAATTTATGTTGATGGATATGGCTAATCCCATAATATTGGTTTACAATTTTTGGATAAAATGGACATTGAACTAATATTTTTAAACTAAATCTTCACTTTCGGGCTCCTATAGCATACAAAACATGAGGAATTTGAAGATGATGCAAACTAATGATTTATGAATTTTTGTGTATAGATTCTAAATATTTTTTTTTTTCAAAATTTTTGGAATCAGATTGCACTTTTTTTTCATCTCCTTCAAAAACTAGTTTTTATGTGTAAACAACGTTTTTAAGAAGTGATGCTCACTGTATACAACATCAATTTTTTTGTATGAAGGATTAAATTCTATTTTTTTAATTTAGATTTGTAACTATGATCTATAACCAAGTCATTAGGTTTAATAGTGTTTTATTAAATACTTTTTCCTTAATCAAGTTTCAAAGTCAAACCAATTACATTTCATACATAGGCAGACTGTATACAACATAACTTTTTATGTATGTATCAAAATTCAAAACAAAAATCACTAGATCAAGGACATCAATACCCAACCTAAACATATTTTTTGAAAAATTATTTTGATAATCTACTATTTTTCCACATGTGCAAAACAAAGAGCTTGATTTTCAGTAAAAAACTTACATTCACAAGAAATAAAAGTAAATATAATAATCAAATTAAATTAAATTAAAATTATACTTTTTTGAAAGCTTATAATAAAGAATACATACTTAAAAAAATTAAATTAAATGAACTCATTTGATCCCACAAAAGGCAAATCAAAAGTGGTTTTTTATCAGCATTTTGATAGGTGTAAAGGAGACTCGGTTATAGGCATGGTTTAAAACTAGTCGGGTTCTATCCAAGGGGGCTTGGTCTAAGGTGGTTTGATCAAACCCTCTTCAATTGGAATCCTTTAAATGGAAATTTTCAAGGGTTAAATCATTATATTTTCTAAAAATATGTGATTTCAACAACAATCAAGATCTCCCAAAAAGTGTAAACCACTATTGTGGCAACACCCATATGTATTTGATGAACTTGATTGGATAAGGATTGAAGAAGTTGTGGAAGAACAGGAAAAGGATGAGAAAGAGAAGAAAAATGAAGAAAAATAAAAATAAGCTCCATTGGTATCCCCTGAGACACCTAGATATGTGTAGAAAAATCATTCAGAAAGTCAAATCATTGGAGATAAAACAAAAGGAGTATTGATAAGAAACAGAGCTACTACTAGTGAGGTAAACTATGTTTACTTTATGAGATTGAACCAAATACTGTAAGTGAAGAATGGAAATATGAGCATTGGATGAAATCTATATGAAAGAAATTATGTAAATTGAAAAGAATAAAACATGGGAACTAGTCCCAAGAATGGTGGATAAAAACTTTATTGGATCAAAGTGGGTGTTCAGAAATAAGTTGAATGAGAATGGAGAAGTGGTTAGAAACAAATAAAGGTTTGTGTGTAACAGTTACTCACAAGTAGAAGGCATAGATTTTTAGAAGACTTTTTCTATCATAGAATGAATGGAAGCTATCAAGATTTTCTTAGCATTTTTTGCTCATAAAATTTTCAAGGTCTATTAGATGGATGTTAAGTCTGCATTTGTTAATAGTGAGCTAGCAGAAGAGGTCTACATGGAACAATCAAAATGGTTTTAGTTGTCTGATCAACCAAATATCGTTTGCATATTGAAGAAAGCTTTATATGGATTGAATCAAGCTCCTAGAGCTTGGTATGCAAGGTTAAATAGGTACTTGATTTAGCAAGGTTTCAACAAATGTACGATAGATAGTAATCTATATTTCAAAATTGGAAATGAAAAATTATTGATTTTGGTTGTATATATTGATGATATTATTTTTGGAGGAAATGAAATTATGTGTAAGATGTTTGTGGAAGAAATGAAAAAATAATTTGATATGGCTATATTTGGCAAGATTAATCTCCCCCCTTGGGCTACTAATTAATCAAATAGAGAAAGGAATTTTTATTTCATAGTCAAAGTATTTGAAAGAGATGAAGAAGCTTGGGATGGATGGTTCCAAACTGGTATGCACTCCTATGATGACTGGTTGCAAACTAGGTAAAGATGATGATTAACCTAAAGCTGATAAGAGCTAGTATAGATCTATGATTGGTGGATTTTTGTATTTCATTGCTAATAGACCAAATATTATGCATGTTGTTTGTCTTGTGGATAGATTTCAAAAGATTCTAAGAAAAAAAATGTTTCTATTGTTTAAAGAATATTCAAATATTTGAATGGCACTCTTTATTATGGGTTATGGTATCCTAGGGATATTGAATTTACACTAAGTTCTTATACAAAGGCAGATTGGGTTGGATGCATAGATGACAAGAAAAGTGAAAGTGGTGGTGCATTCTTTCTTGGTTGTAGATTGATGGCATGGTTGAGTAAAAAGAAACATTTAGTAGCCTTATCTACTATTGAAGCTAAGTATATTTCTTTTGCATCTTGTTGTACACAAGTTTTAAGGATGAAACAAACATTGAAAGATATCATAGTTGTGTATGATGGTCCCATTTCTATCTTCTTTGATAATACAAGTGCAATTAACATTTCAAAGAATCTAGTGATGCATTCAAGGAAAAATCATATATCTTTTAGGAATCACTTCTTGAGAGAGAAGGTTGTGGAGAATGAAGTAAACTTGGAGTATGTCCATACAAAGGATTAGGTTGTTGGTATATTTCTGAAGGATCTTCCTAAATATACTTTTGGGTATCTCTAAGAGAAGTTATAGGTCATTGCCCCTCCTTTCTTGAACTAGATGCATATGGAGATGCATAATTTTGGTGGGTCTATGGATCTATCTTTCTTCTAGATTTATGTTTTGGTGGCTACCTCTCAAGGGGATTATGTATTGTCATGTGTTGTCATTGTAAGAGTATTCTATTTTTACTATCAAAGGGGAAATCAATGAAAAATATCCCTTGCCTTTTCCATTCATGTCAAAGCAGGAGAGGAAGGAGATGAGAGAGGAAGAAGATGAGATGAATAAGAGTATCATGTGAAAAATATTATATCTACTAAGGGGGAGAAACAAAAAGAAAAATCATGTGAAGTGTGTTAAGAGCTAGTATGATTTCTTTGATTTTTTTTCACATCATGTGTTGCGGGGAGATTGTTGCAAGAATGAAGGTGTTTTCATTGATTTCAACTAGTCAATTGGTTATCAACTAGTTTTCATTTTCATTGATGTCATGGATGCATGTTATTGGTTGTATATGTGGAGGATATTGAGAAAATTGTAATGACAAAATCTTGTAGGTGGTCAGTGGTTTCTTTGGGTTTTGCTTCAAGATTTTCTCCTCTTTTTATGTGGTTCAAATATGTTGATCATGACTATTTGAAGATGTTATATCTAGATCCTTGGCTTCTTCATTCATTGTATAGTGTGAGTTATGTTCACCAGTTATAAACTCTAGTTTTTTGTAGTTTTGGCTGAGGTTCGAGAGAAATTTTGTTGGTTTGGATTTATTTTTGGGAAAGTATTATGACTTGTAGTTCTAGAGTTAATTTTTTATTCTTGTGTTGAAGAAAAGTTTGGTATCTAGAAATATTTGGTCATCCTAAGGGTTGCATGTGCTTAATTTTTCTATTTTTTTTACACTAGTTTGACCAACATTGTGTTGAAGACTAATTTTGAAGGTGATGAAGCATGTTGGGACCTATTTGGGTCCTCATCAAGTGTGTTTTTATGTCACCCTCATTCTAATTCCACCCTAGGATGTCTTGGTATTGACCTAATTTGAATTTAATGATCGATGATTGACTTTGGATATGTTTCAAAGTTAAAGATGGTATAAATACAAGATGAGTTATTGATGAAAGATGGGAAAAAAAGATAATTGTATAAAAATAAAGAATATAGATAAAAAAATAGATGCAAATCGGTGTGTGTGTGTATGATGTGAGTGTGGTAGATTAGTGTGAATTCTAAATGTTGTGAGTTGAAGGTGTACTCTATCATTCTTGCATGTTTGCAAGTTGTTGATTAAATTGTGGTGGAAATATTTGTTGCATTGAGATTTTCTTCTCTCTATAACATATCTCTTCTATCTTCTTTGTATCTCTATGGCAATGACACCTCCGAGTGGTTAACCCTATTGGATAGTGAGTCCTCGTTTTGATAGTGAGCCTTTGTAATCAATTTTGATATTCTCTATAGTGTGTTTTAATCATCACCGTGGTTTTTCCCTCATTGGGTTTTCCATGTACATCTAGTGTTAGTGTGTTTGTGTGTTGGTTTTCAGTATCTACACTTGCACTTAATGTTTAATCATGTTAGCAAAGTTAAGGATTTGTGATTGATCTAAGTTCTGGTGAATTCTCTAAAAGTTTAAATTTGATACAAATGATTCACCCCCCCTCTCAATTTTCTTATTCAATAATTTTTATTAGAGCTTGTTTCCTTGGAGAATATCTTAACCATTTAAGGAAGGTTCGAGATGGCTTGAAAATTTAGTTATGATTATCCAAGGTTCGATGGAACTCACTATGCTATCTAGAAAATAATGATGGAAAAATATCTGGATTATTGTGGATGTGATGTGGAGAGAGCTTACAACAATCCTTAAACTCCTCTTGCTAATGGTCTAAGTATGATTGATGAGATCAAGGCACATGAATCTAACAATAAGGAAAAGTAGATTTTTAAGAATAGTCTTATACATTCTGAGTTGATTAAAGTTCAAAATCTGAAAACTGCTAAGGAAGTCTAGGATGATTTATAAAAGGTTCATGAAGGTGATAAAATGGTCAAAGAGGAAATTTTTTAGAATTTGGAGACGTAGTTTGAGCTCCTACATATGTTTGAAGATGGGAATTTTAAAGCTTATGTAAAAATATTGGATGAGATAGGAGCTAGAATGTGAGGACTTGGTGCTATAATAGATGAATCCAGGATTGTAAAGAAGATTCATAGAACTCTCTCTCATGCTTATAAGAAAAGTTATGTGCTACTGAAGAATATATATATTACAATAGTTGCACTAAATATTAGTTGTTTGGATCTCTAACATCTTATGAGATTTGAAAGCTAAATTGGAGAAATGCATCCAAATGAGAAACTACTTTTAAGGCTACAAAATCTAAAGATCCGAAAGAAGAAAATATTGATGAAGTAGAAGCTAACTTTGTGAGAAGGATGAAGAAAGCATCCAAAAATTATGAAGGTAAGTTACCATTTAAATTCTTTAGCTGTGGAGGAATAGGTCATTATGCTTCGAAGTGTACCAAAAGAGCTAAAATGAATAAACAAAGATATGAGAAATAAAAGAAAGGTAAGAAGATTAACAATGCATATTATTTGAATGAGGATGCTAGCATATCTAATGAGGAATCTGATTATGGAGATCTTGATGAAAATTAATGCTTGTTCTTGGCTATAAAAGATGAATCTACTTCTGCTAATTTTGAAAAATAGGTGAAGGAATGCCCTCCAAAGAAGGAGAAAAATGTTTAGGTATTGCAATATTTTCCCTACGTGCTAAATAGGAAAAGAACTATTGTGATGCTCATAGTGGTTCTTCACATCAAATTACTAGTGATAAGAGTAATTTTGTTAAACTTGAAAATATGATGCAGGCTTTGTTATGTTTGGAGATGATACAACTACTAAGATTTGTGGGGTAGGATTAGTAAGTTTTTATGGAAATCATAATATTGATGATGTTACTAGGTTAATGGTTTAAGGAATAATATATTGAGTGTTGGATAGATGTGTAGTAAAGGATATAATCTTGTATTTAAGGATGAAAGATGTGAAATGAGAAAAGATTCTAGAATAGTGATTTCTATAGGAACAAAAAGTGAAGAAAATATCTATCAAATTAAGGGTGTTGATGGATGATGCTTTATGAACTATATTAATGATAGTTGGTTTTGGGATTTGAGAATGTTTTATATGAATTTTGATAGATTGGAAAGGATTAGTGAATTTTAGGCCATGAGAGATTTACCAATGATTACAAAGCTTGTTAATGCTATTTGTAGGAATAGTTAGTTTGGGAAGCAAGCAAAAAGAAATTTCATATCAAAGGAAAAATATACCTCTAGACTACTAGATTTAATTCACGTAGATATTTTTCATCCTACAAAAGTGAATTCTACAAATTGAAAGTTACTTTATTCTTTTGATTGATGATTATTCTAGATATACATGGGTTACATTTCTTAGAGAGAAGTTTGATGCATTAGATAGATTCAAGACATTCAAAGATATGGTTGAGAATGAATTAAATTTGAGGATAAAATTATTAAGGTTTGACAAAGGTAGTGAATATACCTCCCATTAGTTTATTGTGTTTTGTGAAGTTCATGGAATAAAAAGATAATTATCTACTCTAAGAACTCCTCAACATAATGGAGTTGTTGAATGAAATAACAGAGTATTTTAAAAGGTTGTGATATTAATGATTACTAAGGACTGTCTATTAGAATTTTATTGTAGAGAAGCTATTCACATTTCTATTTATGTATTCAATCAAGTTCAAGCAAGATAAAACAATACAAAAATCTCTTATGAAATATGGTGTGGAAGAATTCCTATTGTTAAGTATTTTATGGTATTTGGAAGCAAATGTTATATTGGATAGGATGAGGAAAATTTATGTAATATTGATGCTAGAAGTGATGAAGGTATTTTTCTTGGATATTCTACTACAAGAAAAGCTTACAAATATTTCAATAAAAGGCTGAGAAATATTGTAGAAAGCACAAATGTCAATGTTGATGAATCAATGAAGAACTCAATTGATGTTGATGGATATGTAAATGATGAAACTGATTGTGTAAGGATTGAAGAAGTTGATGAAGAATGGGAAAAGGATGAACAAGGGAAGAGGAAATAAGAAAAAGAAGAAGAATCTTAGGTGGTGTCCCCTAAGAAACCTCTATATGTGTAGAAAAATTCAGAAATTCAGATAATTGGAGGAAAAATAAAAGGAATATTGACAAGAAGTAGAGTTGCTACTGGTGAGGTAAATCTATGTTTAATTTTTGAGATTGAACCAGAGATTGTAAGTGAAGCATGTGAAGATGAGCATTGGATGGAAGCTATGAAAGAAGAACTTATGCAAATTGAAAATAATAAAACTTGGGAACTAGTCCCAAGACCGATAGATAAAAACATTATTGGATCAAAGTGGGTGTTCATAAATAAGCTAAATGAGAATGGAGAAGTGGTTAGAAACAAAGAAAGGCTTGTGTGTCACAGTTACTCACAAGTAGAATGAAATCTCCAAAAAAATTAATTCTTATCAGGGAAAGAGGATTCCCTTAGTAGGCTCTTAGGTTTTTTCACCCCAAGAGCACTTGGTTTGGGAATAACACATTTTCCTTGCTAGGTAGATATGTTTAAGGAAAAGTTCATTCAAAAGGGGGAGGGGGATTTCATGATGGTTGTTAATGTGTGTGATGTGTGGCTAGAACTTAAAATAAAGTGAAACTAATATAGATGTATGCAAGTGCAAATAAACAAAACTAAGCTAATGCAAAATAACTAACTATATGCCCTAAGTATGTGTTTTCTGGAAAATGATTAAGAAGGAGAGAAGGTGTGCACCTAGAGAAATGATGTTGCGGATAAATTCTCCTGGAAGCCCATGGAAATTGCTTGAAACTAGCAGAAATATACTTACACTAATTGGGGCAACCTAGTCCTCCAACCTAGAAACTCTGTCGGAATAGGTTTCAAGGAAATGTGTGTCCAAAAACACAAAATTACTTTTCTAGGACTAGCACAGGGACAAGTTCACAAATAGGGGAAATCTAGTCGTCTTGTAGCTTTATGAGGAATTAGGGTTTGGTTTTGTGGGTCTTGGTTGATGTTCCCCTTTTCTACAACAATCCTTGAGAGGAACCCCCAAAAGTCACCTGCAACTTATCTTTTTGTCCTTCCCAGGGTTTGAGATTTGGAGTTGGCTTGATGAGAATGTTGGTACTTCTTGTAACACTTTTTCCTTCAGCTAATCTGCATCAAAAGACCCACAAACACTTCCAAAGACAAGAAATTGTTAGGGGTTAGGATATAGGGGTATGCCTAAGTCAAACCCCTTTGTATTTAGTTAAACCCAAATGAGATAAACGCAAAGGAAAGCAAGAATGAATGAAAACACAACATAAATTCTTACCGACCTTTTTTGATGGTTTGTAACATGAATGAGAAGCTCCAATAGAGATAACATAAAAAATCCAATGCTTTTATGCTTGCTTGTGAAGCCTTGGTTGTTTGAGGATTGAGAGCTAGAGAGTGAAAGTGACCTTGAGAGCCTAAGAGAGTAAAAATGAACTAGGAGAGAGGAAAAATAGAGGAAGAAACCCTTATTTGTACATTTTGAAACCCTAATTTTCCTGAAATGCAACCTAATAGGCTGACCCTAGGGTTTAGGAGGCAAGATTCCCATTGAATCTTAATTAAAATTTGAATTTTATGCTTAAAGGGACTAGGTCGCCCAAAGTGGTGAAGTAGTCCTCCTAGGAAAATTTTGATGATTGTCGAGAATTAACTTATGTTTTATAAATTTTATTAGATTTTCCTCCCGATAGACACTTAGGTCGGGAATAATGATGCATTGAAAGGAAAAATTTCATATAAAAAGGGTTGATTAAGGGGTGATAAGCCTAGATAACTGTGAAAATGCAGCACAACAATTTGCAACAGTCTATCTTAAGGCTTAGAAAGGTATAAGAAGGTTCTATTTAGGTGAATTATGTTGAAAGGGTCTCAGAGAAGCCAAGAAATGTGTTACAACACTTCACAACACCTTAGTAAAACATCATTATTTTATTGATGAATTGCAAGTTTACAAGGGTGAAGTAGTCAAGGCCAAAACCCACTAGAAAAGGCCAAAATGAGTGAAAAATTGCCAAGGTATACACTTTTTGGTGACAAATTTAGCCCCAAATTTAGTGAGAGTATGAATATTCTTCAAACTCACACTATTAAAGTAGTTGAACCATGCGTCTTGAGAAGGATCTAATGTAATCATGCTATTAAGGTGAGATGCCTATGATCAAGAGGGATGATCAAGCCCCCAGGATTAATATCCCATGGCCAACTAAATATAAGTACAAAAGATCACCTAAGTAGTGTTGTGAGAAGAGTCACATCAAGCTTTGACCATTTGTCCATCTAGTTGTGGATCAGATCTAGGTTGTTTGTCTAAAAGGAAAGGATGTACTCACTCTGGGCTGATGAAATTTTTGGTTTTTCGCCAGGTGAAAATGCCAAAAGGTGGTGAAATACATACACACGATTGGTATGCACTCACACACAAAAGTTGGCTATAGGGTAAGTCATGCCACTAGTTCGGCTTCCTGCTCAACCATACCAAAGTCATACCTCTTGACAACTTTGATAAGGTTCCACAAAAGATAGGGTTGCAGTTCATGAGATAAGCAAAGCCTTGGATGCTTAGAACCCATGAACAAGTGCAAGTTGGCACTATAAGCATGCAACTTGTGTTATGCAAGGTGGCCATGTATGCACAAAATGCAAAAACAGTGCAACATGCAAAATGCAATAAGGTGAAAAATGAAAACAAATGAAAAATGAAAGTGTCTGAAGGGGTCTTGTTTAGCTCACATGAGGTCTTTAACTAAGGGGGAACATTGCATGTAATTTCTCCAAAAATAGGACGTATCAAAGTATAGAAGATTCACAACTTAGGGGATGTAGTGCATCACATTAGGCCACTAAGAGGAATGTAATTTTCTGAGATAAGTCACGCTTATGAAAGAAATTATAGCCAATTTCATCCACAAAGGGAGAAAACACATCAAGTGAAGTGACAAGCCTACACTAGGAAGCATGGGTAGAGGAAAAAGAAAATGCAAATCCAGATAAAGAAATAAAAGTAAAATAGAGTAGTGCTAATGTATACCCCCACTTTAAATGGATTGCTACACACCACTTTATGAGAAATTTATGTAAACTAGAGAAAAGGATAAATGAAAAAAGGAACATCAGAGCCTATCAAGCAATGAATATCCAAGAAAGGCTACATCATGCGAAAAAATAAGCAAGCCAAAGAGAAGGGGAAAGATGCCCCCAAAATGGAAAATACCAAATATAGAAGGGATCTATGTATTTGAGGTCAGTATGTTCATTGCTACAATGTTTACTTTTAGAGAGCGCGGAACTATCATCATCTCCCAAAAAACATAGAACGAGAAGAAGGGCACAAAGAGAGCGAAAACAAAATGAAAAGAAAGAGTCATTTTCGGTCAACACAAAGGAGACATAGGATGTCTCAATGCTTTACATCATCCCCAAAAGGACAAAAAGAAGGAAAAAAAAAAAAAAGGACCAATGAAAAAGAGCCTTATTTTTTAGTCAACATGAAGGAGACATTGCGGTCTCAATACCTTGCATCATCCTCAAATAAAAGGCAAAAAGGTCACAAAAAGAAAAAGAGGTTCATTTGGGTCAACATGAAGGAGACACTGTGATCTCAATGCCTTGCGTCATCCCCAAATGAAAGGAAAAAAGGTCACAAAAAGAAAAATGGGTGCATTTGGGTCAACATGAAGGAGACATTGTAGTCTCAATGCCTTGCATCATCCCCAAAAGGAAAACAAGAAGGCAAAAGAAAAAAGGACCAATGAAAAGGAGCCCTATTTTTGAGTCAACATGAAGGATACATTGCAGTCTCAATGCCTTGCATCATCCTCAAATGAAAGGAAAAAATGTCACAAAAAGAAAAAGAGGTTCATTTGGGTCAACATGAAGGAGACGTTATGGTCTCAATGCCTTGCATCATCCCCAAATAAAAGGCAGAAAGGTCACAAAAATTAAAAGGGGAGAATTTGGTACATTATGAAGGAGACATTGCGGTCTCAATGCCTTGCGTCATCCCCAAATGAACGTCAAAGAAAAGGGAAAAGGAAAAATAAAATGGAAAAAGAATGTTTCCTTTTGGGTCAACATGAAGGAGACCTGGTTATCTAAATGCCTTGCGTCATCCCCATAAACAAGATAAAATAGAAGGAGAAAGGTGAAAGGTAAAAGGGATGTACAACAGATTAAAGAAAGGAGAGACATATAGAATAATGTCACAAAACATAAAACAAGAGAGGGAGTACAGGATGCACAAATAAACACAAAAAGAAAAGGAAAAAGCACTAGCTAGGCAAGTGCACATCACTCATCAAGAAAGTCATCAACCTCCCAATCTCGCTTAGTGTAAAACTCGAGCGGGTGACTACCGAGAGAAATGCCAACAATTACCAAACTAGTATCAAAATCAACACTAGTTCAAGGATAATTCTCATGAATTCTCATATAAGAGGAAAAAATTGAATTCAAGGTATGATGTACCTCTTCATCAATTTTGGCATTCTCCTTGTCGTCATCATCTAAGTTGATGCCAATGGTAGGAAAAATGACAATATCAATGGTGGCTTGTAAAAGATTTGATGCAAGAGGTTTTGGATCTGGTTGTGGGGGTGGAGGAGGAGAATCAACAGGGATGGCCTCAGGCATATGAGGGTTGAGCTCTTTATCTAGTTCTTCCTCATGGGATTGGTGGGCGAGAGAATGACACTGACGTCTATGCTTTCTTGCCTCTTTATTCCTTTTAGTTTTCAAGTCAAGATGTGTGGGAGAAGGTTAGGGACAATCCACCATAGGTTGTGGATCATCTTGGGGAGGTGGGATAGGAGGAACAATGGTGTTTCATCCACCTTTTCTTTGGCTTTATAGACTTGTTTGGTGCGAGGTGGGAGGATAGAGTTACTATCATGATCCCTAGGCCTCTTGGATGATATGGAGGAGTTTTCAAGATTAGGTTGGCTAGGTACATCGGATTCAAGTGGCAACATGGCTTCATAAAGGATGGTTAAGTTTGAGGTAGAAGGAGGTATGTTGTGCAAAGAAAGTTTAGAGATCTTATTGGATTTGAATTTTTGATAGGTAATAAAGAAGATGTCTCATCTAGGGGTGATGAGCTCCATAGGTTTAGGCCAACAAAAATCTAGGGAGAAGTTACCCTTAGAGGATAACGGGTTAAAACCACTATGATGGAAAATAAATATGTCATTGTCGATAGGAAACTTCACGCACTTGTGAATAATGGATGGGACTGCTTTCATAGAACAAAGCCATCGAAGGCCAAGTCGCAAGCAAAATTGGTTTGACTAAGGTATTATTGAAAAGGTAACATCAAATATCTTGGGACCTATTTGCAAGGGGAGGGCAATTGATCTGATTCTCGGGCACGCGAAACCATGGTGTGTTTTGACCCACGTAGTAGGTTGATTATAATCATCTCGGTCAAGCTTATGTAATACCATAAACTCTTTGGTGATGAAATTATCACCACATACGAGATCTATGAGTATCCCATTGGTGGGCTTATCATAGATGCGGCCAGCTATGTAGAGAGGTCCATCAGGAAGGTTTTGTAGTATATTTTGTGTAGAGAAGGATATGTCAAGAGGTCCTTTGGTTGGGCCCTTTCGATGAATAATGTCTATTGTGCTTACCATTTCACTAATAGGTGAGACATGGATTACCAGTGAAAGAGAAGCAAAATCTAAATCTTGTAAATCTATATTCATCACATCGGGTGGGGAAGTTTCACTTGAATTGACAAATGACACATTATGATTAGGCATGGGGTTGGTAAAAATATGCAATTTTTTTATTAGGGATTTCCACTGATGTATTTCTTTTAACATTACCACTTGAAATGGATAGACGTCCTGAATCAATGAGGTCTTGCACTAGGTGCGTTAGATGCTTACATTGTTCATTATCATGGTTGTTTTGGCGATGAAAATAGAAATAAGCTATGGAATTGTAAGAAGGGGGTAATGGTTTCTTAGGATCAGGTGTATGGAAAAGTGGTAAAGAAATCATATGTTGCTGAAGCAGTTGGGTCATGGTGTTATGAAGGGTGTTGGAAAAGGGTGTGAAAGTATGCTTAGGATCTTTGTAATTAAAGGGAATGATGGATTTAACAATGACCACTTGGTTATTAATGGGTGGGGGGTTTGAAGATGAAGAGTTGAATTGGAGGAATCATTTGTTTAGTTTATAGAAAGGTTGGGGAGTGGATTGGGAAGAGTTATCAGATTTCTCATCACAACTAGTAGTGGACCATGAGTCACGACTACTAGTAGAGTTATGGTAATCAAAAATAACTTGGCATAGGTGCATGAAGGAGGGGAACTTCATGAGGGTGAGTTTATCCTGAAGGGATGTCACAAGGTTCTCGATAAACATATTTTGCAGATGGGTGTTTGGGATTTGGACATCAATCAAGGAATAGAGGGCATGGTAGCGAGAGATAAAGTTAGCGATCTTCTCTGTATTAGCCTGTTTACATCTCATGAGGTCAAATAAAGTTTTCTTCAGAGCCATGTGAACTTGAAATTGATTTATTAAAGAATCCACTAATTCGTTGAATGAGCTAATGGAGTTATTGGGTGCGAAAGAGAACCAATCTAAGGCTTCATCTTTAAGATTTCTTGGAAATAATTTGGTGAGCAACCTGTCATCAAGAGAAAAGTTACTACAAAGAGCACTATAGGAATTGACATGGTTAGAAGGGTTGATCTTCCTGCCATAATTTTCAAACCTATGGATCTCTATTCCTTTTGGCTAAGGAGTGTGGGGGATTTGAAGGGACAATAGGTTACTACAAACATAATGAGAGAGAGAGCCAAATTGGCTTTGGTTAGTGGAAGATATTTGTTGTTGCATGTTAGTGATAGTGTGAAATAATTGTGTAATGAGAGGGTCACTGTAAGTGCTATGAATTGGAAGTGAGAGAGCTGAAGGGGTGAGAGTGGTGGAAGGAGAAGTGGTAGGAATAGTGATAGGATGGATAGTGGAAGAAGTGAGAGGGTGGGATGCCACAAGAGAAGTATGGATGCTAGTGGTGATGGGGAGAGGAGGTACCACACTACTAACCGGTTGCATAGTGGTTGTTGCACTAGGTGGGATATAGGTAAAGATAGAAGGTACGCTTGATGGGGGAGGATTTGAAGGTCCTCCATGGCCAGACTAAGGAGTGGGTGAAGGGGATAGCTTAGGTGCATGCTTCTCATAGATTTTTGCAATCTTCTTCATGACACTTACGCCATTATCATGGTCAATGAAATGGTGTAGGAGCTCAATGGAAGGAATAGAAGTCCCTGAGATGGGTTCAAAGATGAATTCATGTTGATAATCAGAGAGATAAGGATGAATATGGAAGATCTTATCATGTGGGATGTTATTATCAACAGTTGTATCATCTAGATGCAAGGAATTACTAAGGATAGTTTTTAAGCCTAATTCACCATTGTCAACACTAGGAGTTGAAGTTGGAGGGATTCCAAGATCTACAACGAGGGTGTTGTTAGTAGATGCCATGGGTCTACAAAAATTTTCTTGCAACTGTATTGGCAAGGGAACACTAAATGTTTAGTTACAAACACATAAGGCAATGTGAGAAAAGATGGCAAAAGGTCTATAACTAAGATTCTAGAACAAAACACTTAAAGGAAAAACTAGGAAGCTGAGAAGGAGAAACTGCTAGTAAGTTTCTAAGAACTTGATAGAAAATAGTGCCAAAGGATGAAGTTTCCCAAGATGGCAACTTAGTCCTAGTAGTGTTGTTTTTGTAAAATTCCTAAAGTCTTGTTTGATTTTTAGGATTTTTTGGAGCTTTTGGTGTAAATAGAAACTGAAAATGAAAAAAGTTTTGTATTTGCTTATTAAAATTGCAATGCAATATGCAGATTTACCATGAATTTTCACTAAATGTACTTTTATTGGTAACCCTAGGATGCAAACAATGCAAGATTTCAATGCAATGCAAGCTAGTATTAAGATGAAATGCATAAAACTAGAAAGGTAGCTAATGGTCAATGGTCGGGTTCACCAAAATGAACCACCAAAAATATTAATGCTTACTAGGGAAAGAGGATTCCCTTAGTAGGATATTAGGGTTTTTCACCCCAATAGCATTTGGTTTGGGAATAACACTCTCTCCTTGCTAGGTAGATATGTTTAAGGCTAAGTTCATTCAAAAGGGGGAGACAGATTTGATGATGTTTGTGAATGTGTGTGATTTATGGCCAGAACTAAAAATAAAGTGAAACAAATCTAGATGTATGCAAGTGCAAATATAAAAAATTAAGCTAATGCAAACTAGCTAAATATATGCCCTAAATGTGTGTTTTCTAGAAAATGACAAAGAAGCAGAGAAGGTGTGCACCTGGATTAAAAAAATTGTAGATGAATGCTCCTAGAAGCCTTTAGAAAGTGCTTGAAATTGATAGGAAACTTATCCCAACAGGGGCGACCTAGTCCGCCAACCTAGAAACTTTGTCAGAATAGGTTTCGGGGAAATGGGTGTCCAAAAAAATAGAAACCCTTTTTCTAGGCATAGCACAGGGACAAATTCGCCAATAGGGGCAACCTAGTCCTCTTGTAGCTTTATTAGGAATTAGGCTTTGGTTTTGTGGGTCCCGATTGATGTTCCCCTTTTCTGCAGAAATCCTTCATAGGAACCCCCAAATGTGACCCACAACTTGTCTTGTTGTCCTTCCTAGGGTTTGAGATTCGGAGTTGACTTGACGAGAATGTGGTACTTCTTGCAACACTTTTGTTATTCAGCTAGTCCACATCAAAAGACCGGCAAACACACGCAAAGACCATAAATTGTTAGGAGTTAGGATATAGGGGTTTGCCTAGGTCAAACCCCTTTGTAGGTGATTAAACCCAAATGAGATAAACAAAAAGGAAAGAAAGAATGAATGATAACACAATAGAAATGCTTACCAACCTTTGTTGATGGTCTGCAACATGCATGAGAAGCTCCAATGGAGATAACCTGAAAACCCTAATGCTTGTATGCTTGCTTGTGAAGCCTTGGTTGCTTGAGGATTGAGAGTCTAAGAGAATAAATATGAACTAGGAGAGAGGAAAAATGGAGGTAGAAACCCTTATTTGTATATTTGAAACCCTAATTTTCCCAAAATGCAACCTAATAGGCCAACCCTAGGGTTCAAGAGGCAAGATTCTTGTTGAATTTTAATTAAAATTATAATTTTATGCTTAAAGGGACTAGGTCACCCAAAGTGGCGACCTAGTCCTCCTAGGAAATTTTTGATGATTATCGGGAATTAACTTATGTTTTATAAAGTTTATCAGATTTTCTTCCTAAAACACACTTAGGTCGGGACTAATGTTGCATTAAAAAGAAAAATTGGCATATAAAGAAGGTTAATTGAGGGGTGATAAGCCTAGATAAGTGTGAAAATGCAACACAACACTTTACAACACTCTATCTTAAGGCTTACGAAGGTATAAGATGGTATTATTTAGCTGAGTAATGTTGAATGGGTCTTAGAGAAGTGAGGAAATGTGTTACAACACTTCACAACACCTTAGTAAAAAATTGTTATATTATTGATGAATTGGAAGCTTACAAGGCTGAATTAAGGTAGTCAAGGCCAAAAACTACTGGAAAAGGCCAAAATGAGTGAAAAAGTGCTAAGGTATACACTTTTTGGTGACACAAGAAGGCATAGAATTTTAGGATACTTTTTCTTTGGTGGCAAGAATGGAAGCTATCAAGATTTTTTTACCATTTGTTGGTCATAAATTCTCCAAGGTCTATCAGATGGATGTTAATTCTACATTTTTGAATGGTGGGCTAGAAGAAGAGGTCTACATGGAAAAATCAAAAGGATTTTAATTTTCAGATCAATTACCTATTGTTTGCAAATTGAAGAAATCTTTATTTGGATTAAAGAAAGATCTTTCAGCTTGGAATGCAAGGTTAGACAGGTACTTGATTCAATAAGGTTTCGACAAAGGTACGAAAAATAGTAATTTGTATTTAAAAATTAAAAATGACAAAATCTTGATTGTGGTTGTATATGTGGATGATATTATTTTGAAGGAAATGAAACCATGTGTAATATGGTTGTGAAAGAAATGAAAAAAGAATTTGAGATGTCTATGTTTGGTGAGATGAAGTTCTTTCTTGGGCTACAAATTAATCAAACAAAGAAAGGAATTTTTATTTTATAGTCAAAGTATGTGAAGGAGATGTTGAAGAAGTTTGGGATGGGTGGTTCCAAACTTGTATGTACTCCTATGGTGACTGGTTGAAAATTAGGTAAAGATGATTATTCACCTAAAGCTGATTAGAGCACGCATAGATCTATAATTTGTGGAGTGTTATATTTGACTACTACTAGACTGAATAGTATGCATGTTGTCTATCTTGTGGCTAGATTTCAAGAAGGTCCCAAGGAAACACATGTTGGTGCTATTAAAAGAATATTTAGATATTTCAATGGCACTCCAAATTATGGGTTATTGTATCTTATACAAATGCAGATTGGGCTGGATGTGTAGATTACAAGAAAAGTACAAGTGGTGATGCATTCTTGGTTGCAGATTGGTGGCATGGTTGAGTAAAAAGAAAGATTCAATTTTATTATCTACTATTGAAGCTAAGTATATTACTTTTGCATCTTGTTGTATATAAGTTATATAGATGAAATAAAAATTGAAATATATTACAATTGTGTATGATGGTACCATTTATATCTTTTGTGATAATACAAGTATAATTTAACATTTCAAAGAATCTAGTGATGCACTTGAGGAAAAATAATATATCTATCAGGTATCACTTCTTGAGGGAGAAGGTTGTGGAGAATAACGTAAACCTTGAGTATGTCCCTACAATTGATCAGATTGTTGATATATTGAGGAAGGTTCTTCCTAAAGATACTTTTGGGTATCTTTGGGTAAAGTTAGGCGTCATTTCCCCTCATTTCTTGACCTAGATGCCTATGGATATGTATTAGTCTGGTGGTTCTATGTATCTATCTTTCTTAAGGACTGATGTTTTGGTGGCTACCTCTCAGGGGGAGTAGGCAATGCCATGTGTTGTCATTGTAAGAGTATTTTGTTTTTAATGTCAAAGGGGAAATTAATGAAAAATATCCCTTCCCTTTGCCATTGATGTCAAAGAGGGAGAGGAAGAATATGAGAGAGTAATAATATGGGATGAAGAAGAGTATCATGTGAAAAGTATTATCTAGTAAGGGGGGGAAACAAAAAGAAAAATCATGTGAAGTGTGTTCAGAGCTGGTTTGTTGTCTTTGATGTTTTTTAACATCATGTGTTTCCATCAATGACAAATTAGGAGACTATTGAAAGAATGAAGGTGTTGTCATTGATGTCAATTGTTCAATTGGTTATCAACTATTTTTGTTGTCATGGATTTCATTGATACATGTTATTGGTTGTATATGTCAAGGATATTGAGAAAATTGTAATGAAGAAAGGTCACAGGTGTTCAGTGGCTTCTCTGTGTTCTTCTTTAGGATTTTCTCCTATGTTTTTGTTGAAAATATATGTGGATCATGGTTATTGGAAGCTAAAATATCTAGATTCTTGGATTCTGATTGATTGTACAGTGTGAGTTATGTTCACCAGTTGTGAATTGTGGCTTTTTGTGGTTCTATTTGAGGTCCGGGAGAGAGTTTTTTGGTCTAGATTTATTTTTGGGAAAGTCGTATGACTTGTGATTCTAGAGTTATTTTTTTATGCCCATGATGAGGATAATTTTGGTTTCTCAAAATATTTGATCATGCTAAGGGTTGTGTGTCCTTAATTTTTCTATTTATTTTAAACTGATTTGGCCAACCTTGTGTTGAACACTACTTTCGAAGTTGATGAAGCATGTTGGGACCTATTTTGGTCCTCATCAAGTGTGTGTTTGGGTCATTTTCATTCTAATTCCACCCTAGGATGTTTTTGCACTGATCTAATTTGAATTTAATGATGGATGGCCAACTTTGGATATGTTTCAAAGTTAAACCTAGTATAAATACAACATGAGTTGTTGGTGAAAGATGGGAAAAAGAGATGAGTGCAAAGAAATAGAGTAGATAGATGTGAAATAGATGTGAATTAGTGTGTTTTTATGTGTGTGTGATGTGAGTGTGGAAGATTAGTGTGAATTATAAATGTTGAGTTTCCAGATTTAGTGAGTTGAAGGTGTACTCTATCATTCATGCATGTTTGCAAGTGGTTGAGTAAATTATGGTAAAAATATCTGTTGCAATGAGATTGTCTTATGTCTCTAACATATCTCTTCTATCTTCTTTGTATCTTTGTGGAAATGAGCCCTCTAGGTGGTTAACATTGTTGAATAGTGAGTCTTGATTCAGTCAGCGAGTCCTTGTTTTGGTAGTGATCTTTTCTGAGGCAGTGAGCCTTTGTAATCAGTTTTGATGATGTCAAAAGGGGACCAGGAGTGTGATGGAACTGATCCTAGCCAAGGGAGTTATGTCATTGATTCCAAAAAATATTATGGCATGATTGAGGATCTAGCTCAAGAAAGATGTGCAGATTGCAAAAGTAGATTACAAAATGTTGCTCATTGTTTGATGTTTGTTGTCTTAAAATTATAGAATATTATTCCACACATCTGAAGAGAATTTAAAGATCAGATTTGATATGGGTTTTTTGAAAGCTTCTCAGAAAAGTGATGTGGAGGTCTAGAGGATGTATAACACTCTCATAAATGAATTATGTTTCCTTTTGGTCTGAATTAGGTTTTACTAGTTAAACCCTAGGGTTGCAATCATGAGTGCAAAAAGGTCTTCTAATACATCATTCACTTGTTAAGGCAGTTGTAGGTAACTTACATTACTTAATCCTTTAAAGTCGTGAGGGTGATCGAACCCTCCACCTTGTGCTTACTCGCTAAGAAAATTTGGTGTGCCTTAATATTTTCTAAGTTCCATGCATATATTTTCCTTCGTGAGACCAACAGTGGGGATTGTGTCTTCATGATCAGATGGTGCCCACATACTCCACTGAGATGTTAGTGGGGCCCACTCAAGACCCACGGGGTTGCGGGGAACAATGGAGATTAATCCACGATGGTCGAATATTGACCATTGATCAATGGTGGGACCTACGAAGGTAACACATGAAGACATTAGAGTCTCATGGGACTCGATAAAGTGGTGACTATGAGAAGTGACGAAGAAAGATTGCTCAATATACCAACTCAAATTGTTGTTGTGAGTTGTGTGGTGATGATGTGGGTGAGAAATGTTAGTAACCCGCTAACCTGCTAGGTTTGTGTGGGACCTATTTTCAAGCTCATGGGATGAGTGGATTTTGGAAATTTGTGTTGGTGGACCCTGTGTAATGATAGCAGTGAATGAAGGAGGTTGACAACTTGGATCATCTGGTGATTGATCTAATGGTGAATGATAGTTAGTGGATATTGATGATGGAGATATAAACAATTGTTTAATAGATGGTTGTGTTTTAATGTTGTGGCAATCATTGGAAAGCACAAGATCATGGCGTGAAGTCAATAAATTGATGGCCTAGTTTTTAATGCAATAATCACAAACAACTAACTTAGTGTGAATGAGGTTTTTTACTGGTAACTGACATAGAGGAAGAATTAATTTCTCCATCTACACCCAACAACCAATGTAAATGATATTTTATGCACACAACGATGGCATAGATTTCAAAGGTGAATGTAGAGACAAAAATCAAGATCAAATCAAATAATTAGAAGAATGCATTGAATGCACAATAGAATTTTATGGTTTGGCAAAGAGAATGAAGGGAAATTCTTTGTAACCAAATTTAATGTTGTATGGGTCAATGCATAGGTATTGTGATATATAATAAACCTCATCAGATATCTTAATGATGGTGTGTAGCTCAATGAACATAAAGTTTGTTGATGAAGCTAATGAATAAGGGAAACCCTAATATGATGTTTGGGCTGATCTAGATGATGAAATGTATCCCAAGGTAGTAATTCCAGATTGGTGAAAAATAAAGATAATAAGGTATTGTCTATCTGTCAATTAGTTTTGCAGGAAATGCAAAGAAGTTAGTAAGTGCGCTGTGTGCTGAATAGAGAGAAGTACAACTATGAATGCAGTAGAGAAGCAAGTGTAGAACAAAGGAGAGTGCACAACAGAGGTATGCATTACTAAGAGTGCAGCTACAACAACATAGTGTAAGTTGTAGTAAATGGAACAAATCATTATATGTATTGATGCATCTCAGGTTTATGTAGAGCCAATTAAATGCATACTTGAGCTTGTAATGTTGAAAGAGGTTGTAGCCTCATTTGTATTGAGTTAGTTCTCAGAGTGGGAGATTAGTGTCTCTTTGGATTTTATTATTCCTTGGGTTGGTGCCCTAAAATATTGTAATTGAACTACATTTCTTGTGAGGTTGTATTACGACTGTAGATCCCAAGATCATTTCTCACCATGGTTTTTATCATCTTTATTTTTCCACATATATCATGTGTTATGTGATGTATTGTGTGCTTGATCATATATTTATATCACATGCTTAATATCTGCACATTAAGGGTTAAAGAAAGTAGTCTACACAAAAAGGCTTTAAGAAGGCTATAATTTTACTATCTACTGATTCAACCCCCCTCTCAATAGAATACTATGTTCCAAAAAATGGTATCAAATCCCTAGGTTCCCTAGGAGAATATTAATCAACTTGGGTAGGTCCTTAAATTTGTGAACACAAATGGACAATTAGGAAAGCTCTTCCTCAACCAAGCCACCTAAGTTTGATGGAAAAAATTATGCCTATTGGAGTTCATTAATGAAAGGGTATTTGGGATCCCTAGGTTTTGATGTTTGGATGTCATTAGTAACTAGGTATAGACCATTGGCCACACCTCCTATTGATGCTATAGCTAAAAAGGACTTTGAGAACAATGAAAAGGCATCAATTTCTATTATGAATAGTCTATCTAGGTCTATGCATATCAAATTTATGTATTGTAAGAATGCATAAGATGTCTAGGAGGCATTAAAAAATATTTATGGAGGAGACAACAAAGTAAAGTTGGAAAAGTTGCAAATACTGAAAGCTAGATTTAAAGGTCTAAGAATGACAAAGGAAAAAAAAAATGCAGACTATCTTATGAGAGTTAATGATATTGTGAACTCTATCAAAGGACATGGAGAAGAGATGAAAGAGGATGTTTTTGTTCTAAAATTTATTAGGTCAACGACATACAAGTATTATTCTAAGATCTCAACCATAGAATAAAAGAGAGAAATAGATAAAATGTCTCTAAATGAACTGCATGGTATATTCACGACCTATGAGATGAGTGTTGGACTCAAGGGAACACTCAAAGGAGGGGAGGGTTGGGGGGGGGGGTGAATCAGTGTTCTATAATTTTAAATTTTATTAATCTAATATTTAGATCATTTCAACATTAGACTAAAGGAAAGATGCAAACACACAAAGTGATCATCCACAACACCATAACACAAGGAATTTTATGTGGAAATCCTGTTAGGGGAAAAACCATAGTGGAGGTCAATCCACAATTCGAGTACTCAAATATAAGTCTTACAAAATGGGAATGCATTTGCATTCAGGCTCACTGCCCAGAGCTCACTGCTCAAAAATAGGAAGTCTCGCTGCCTTAAAAAATGTTCAGATTAAATCCATCTGAAGGATTGAACTAAAGTAATAGCATCCCCTCATGCCTGGTTACTATTTCGGTATAACTCATAGATCATATTCTGGACATTATGTCTGATTCTGCACTTCGCTCTTCTCTACTTAGTAATTCACATCACAAATCCATACATAAGTAAATTCACACCATTATCCTTTCGAATTTTGTATCACACACTAACATAATTTTCATCTCATATTTTTTCTATGTATGAATGATTCAATCGATCTCTTATATATATATATATATATCTGCAACCAAATATCTGATCATCCTTATGTCGGCTTTAACAAAACATAGAATACTTTTCAATAGTCAACTAAATCCATAATTAATTCTTAATGTGCACCACCCATAGTTATCCATACCATAATAATGACCTAGATAAACACATTTGAGCACAAAAACGTTTAATAAATTTCTCCTTAAACATTCGTAATGGCTATATCCACCAAGTCAGCCTTGTAGCCCTCATAAATATAAATTAGTACACTAGATCTCCTAGATCGTACACCAGTGAATGCGAGCCCAAATAATTCTTGGATAAGGTAGCATGAACATAAAAATACCTTTCTCTGAGATCCACAACCAACAACAATAATACGGTGAAGTATACATATCGACATATTTAACTTTAACTCGATACCTTGTCCTTCACTCTGACTTCTGGTATAAATAGATGTTGAAGTGTGTATCAGATCCATGACTTAGGTTGCCATCGATGAAAACACTAGAAGTCATATGCCAACAATCTGCCCTTTTGGAATTGAATGAAACACTTCGTGAAAAATGAGTAAGTGTCAAAACCAATATGAGTACGCTGCCAAACTTCAAAACTTCAAAATATAGCTCCCCCTGAGATTGATGAGGCATTTTTCACTGCTTTTTCTTCCCCTTTGATGTCAATGACAAGCACATATTCAATATCCTCCTTTGAAATATAACCAAAACTTCAAAACTGATTCAAAAATTTGAAAAAGAACAATCTATTGCTTGAGTCAAAAGATTATCTTGTGATTTTCTTTCATCTTTAGGAGGAATTTGTTCTGAGATTCTATTGCAATCCCAATGATTATTATCATGTTTTTATTCTTAGATGTCTTGTTGAAAATCTCTATTAAGGATTATGGAATTGTGACCGCATTCTCTATTTTTTCTCCTTTCTTTAGTATCTCAATCATCTATTCCAATTTGCATTTAGTTAAGTCCTTTAGTTTTTAAAAAGTATCTACTACCTTGTTTTTTGTGATTTGAAATTTTTCATGCTCAAACTATAACTCTTGAATCCTTTTCTTGATTTTACCGTCCTGATTCTGAGACATATCAAAGCTTTGTCCAAACCCATTTAACTATGTTTCAATTTGTTCCAATTTTTCTTTGTATTTTCCAACTGCATGAGGCCAACGGATCCAGTAGTTATAGATGTTATTTGATGTACTTATGCATTGCCTCAATTCATTCATTTTCTTGTTCAACTTGGTAAGAGATATTTTGTATTTCTTCTTCAAATGTAATATTACTTCTTCTTATTCTTTTTTTTTAGACTTAGAGTCCATGGTTTCCTTGATGCATTTGATCATTTCTTTTGGAATGTTTTTCTAAAAACTCTCCAACTTGATCTGGTTGTGCACAACATGAGGAATTAGTACACTCAAAATCATATCTTGATCATATGAGGGTCCGATAGACCATAACTTAGTAATTTTCTACACTCCACTTTCCTCATGAAAAAGCTGCAGTAGTTTTTCTTTTGTTACGTCATCTTCTTCTTCACTTGCTTTTCTCATTTCCTTTTCTTGTTCTAGTTTGGCTGATTCCAATTTTGTTCCCTAGGTGTCCTCAGTTTCCTTATCGAATTCCTCATCTGGTATATCCACAATCTCCTCTTCTTTTCCTTTTCCTTCATTTTTTGGAAACTTGCATGTTGTAGGAGTACAAGCAATAATTTCTTTTTCTCTTTTCTTCTTTCTCTCCATCTCATTGGAAGAGGAATCAACTTCAAGTGCCCTTATCGAAAGATAAATACCAACTGAGCCAGAATTTCCTAGAAAACTCTTAAAGAAATTTCCAAATTCTTGATCACAATTTATTAAACTCATAGAGTGTGTGTAGATTTGTTTGAACATTGGTTCATTTTCTTTCCACATCACATTCTCGTTCATCGATAAGAAATTCATAAAGTACATTACTAGACATACAACCAGGGTACCAAACCTGAAAGGGTAACCTTTCATCTTTGACAATTGCACATTCTCCATCAGTTGATCGTTTATCAGTCCATGCACAGGTCAAAGTCCTGACCTTCCATTAACATTTTGTGAGAGATGTAAACTACGTTAGTTGAGGTTGCTCCTTTTCCGTTTCTTAAAAAATATTATATAGGATACTCCATGCGCAGTGTACCTTGTTACTCAATCTTTGATTATCGAAATTATCAATGCCCTTTGATCTCCAATAACTCCAATTAGGTTTTCAACTTCTTTATTCTAGATAGACTTCTTTCTTGGTATATCCCTAATTTTTCATAATCTAGTTAAATTTTCAATTACTTCTTTTGAAATGAAGTAGGGTTTGTCTAGAATTAGAGTATCGCCATTCAATCTGTTCAAAATAAGCTTAATGATTTTTGTGTTCTTGAAATAGGGAAACTCATTCCAAGTGTCCAAATTTTTGTGTTTAGCTTCTTTCAGCTACATCAATTCATCGAGTGAAAACAACTTCCTTATGGATCTAATCTTCTCACTGTTATATTCATCTAGATTGATTATTATTTTGATTTGTTCCATTTTTCCTTTTGAACTCATGTTTCGTTTCTATCAAGTGCACACCAAATTAAATGAAATATTTTTGAAGTACCTGATGAATTAGGGTTTCGTAGCTGAAATTCCTTCACACCTTCAAAGTTTTGTTGCAAAGTGTTCTCCTTTTTATTTTATTTGATGCAAAGTGACAAATGATGGTTTCAACATACCTTTTATAGCTCACACACTTGTAATAAATTTCTCTGCCCTAGGCATTCCCGATGCCCTCCTTTCTTAGATAACATGAGAAAAATTCTTCTGTGCATCTTCAATTGATTGAATTTCCTTGTAAGTGTTTTACAAAGCATCTGTAGATTATTGATATAACTTTTCACAATATTTTCTTGATTCGGTACCAACTTACAAACAGGGGAAAAAGGATTTTCTAGAAAAACTCCCCCTAGGCCAATGGCCTGAGATTAGTTCCCAGGGGAATTAATGGAAGCAGGTTTCGGTGCAGAATCATTTCTAGCATCAAAATCATTCTTCCTTACCCATTTATTCTTCATCTGATCTTTTGTTTCATCTGCATTCACTTTCCCTTTTCCTTTATCATCTTTCTATGAGTTTTTTCCTTTCTATACCAGACCTCTTTCACCCACATTTTTATTTATGTAGAATCTTGCAATGTGACCGTATCTATTGTAGTTGTAGTACACAATATTTCTTTGTCTAGACCAATCATTCTATTGATCACTTCTTGATTTGAATTGATTAGCAATATGCCCAAATATTCCACAGGTGTAAGATTCAACATTCGTTCTACTAACAGGGTTGTTTGACATAGTTCTACATTTGATTGATTTATGACCAAACTTGTTGCAATTGAAACACTGACCAGAGAATGATGAATCACTTGGTTTCATTTTACTTCTACATTGAGTAGCCATATGACTAAATTTATTCCAAGAAAAAAAATATCCATTAAAATTTTGAGCATTAGGTTGTCTTATCAGATACCTTCCATCTTTGTTCATCTAATTTTCTTGCTTGAAATTTCTTTGTCCAGATCTGAAACTTTCTGCTTTTTCATATCCAAGACCTTGCTTGTCTTTAGCATTCTTTTGTCCCTAAGTCAGCTCATCAAACTTACCAAAAATGATCTTAAACTTCTCCTTGTATTCATTTGTAGTAGTAACTTCATTCCTAAGAATAATAATCCAATTTTCAAGTTCTTCTTCATTGTTTCTAGATTGTTGCAATTCATTTTCTAACTGAATGAATTGTCCATTTATTCTTCTACATTTAGCAGATCTTTCTTTTAAGGACTGAAGAAGAATCTCCTCATTATTCTTCCTTTCTTCAATTCCCTTAGACAACTTCATCACCAAAGATTCTATTTCATTCTTTAGGGTAGCATTGTCTCTGGAAAGCTTTTCACATTCTTGAGTTATTTCCTTCAAGGTTTGATTCAGGTGAGCATCATCCATGTTTTCGCTCTCCTTTTTCTTAATCTGATCACAAAGATCCTTCCTCTTTTCCCTAGATTTTAGAATATGATATGTTGATGACTGAATTAATTTCTTAGCATCCTTAAGATTTTTTTCAATTCCTGGACTTCTGCTTAAGACTGATCAAGATCATCAAGTGCCACCACAAGTTGTTGTTGAAGACTACCATATTCCATTACATTGCAAGATCCACCTCAATTTTTCAAACTCCTTTCGAGGAACTAGGCTCTGATACCAATTTTTGAACTCAAGAAAAATTGGGAGGGGTGAATCAGTGTTATGCAATTCTGAATTTTATTAATATGATATTTAAACCATTTCAACATTAGACCAAAAGAAATATGAAAACACACAAAGAAATCATCCACAACACCATAAAATAAGGATTTTTACGCGAAAACCTTGTTAGAGGAAAAACCACAATGGAGTTCAATCCATAATTTGAGTACTCAAATATAAGTTTTATAAAATGAGAATGCACTTGCATTTAGGCTCACTACCTAGAGCTCACTACTCAAAATAGGAGGGATCACTACCTTACAAAATGTTCAAATTAAATCCATATGAAGGATTGAACTGAAGTAATAGTATCTACTCATGCTTGGTTATAGTTTGGGTTCGGCTCATAGATCAAATTCCGGACCTTCTGCCTAATTTTGCACTTTGCTCTTCTTTGCTCAGTAATTCACATCACAAATCCATACATAAGTAAATTCACACCACTATCCTTTTGAATTTTGTACCACACACTAACATACTTTTCGTCTCATATTTTGTCTATGTCCGAATGATACAACTGTTCTCTTATATATATCTGTAACCAAAGATTTGATCATCCATATGTCGGCTTTAACAAAAAATAGAATACTTTTCAACAATTGGCTAAATCCACAATTGATTCTTAATGCGCACCACCCATAGTCGGCCATAACATAATAAGGACCTAGATAAACATGTTCATGAACAAAAACATTTAAGAAATTTCTCCTTAAAAATCCGCAACATCTATATCCACCAAGTCAGCCTTTTAGCCCCGATGAACAAAATATTAGTACATCGGATCTCCTAGATCGTACACCAATAAATGCACACCTAGATAATTCTTGGATAAGGTAGTACAAACATCAAAATACCTTTCTATGAGATCCACAACCAAAAATGATAATTCGGTGAAGTATACAAATCAATTTTAACTTTAACCAGATACCTTGTGAGTATGTGCAGGATCATGATGGGCCAAAAAGTGGTGATATCTAAGTGATATAATGGCCCATGAGGCTGATGGCTTTTTTTTTACCCAAAATTGATGAAACGAAAAGGGTTTTTAAAGAAGATTCTCAACTTTCTGCCAATATAAATTATGTTTTACTTTGAATTTAATAAATTATTTTTATTGATTTTTTATTTGAATTACAACTAAAGTCCTGATTGATAGGTTGGTTGAAAAATATATATAGCTTTAAAATGGTATCACATTTTTTGAATCCAAAACATGTGTCACATTCTATAGGATTAAAAAAAAAGTATTGAATTTCATGAAGTTTTGACCAAGTTAAGGTGGTCAGACATAGGAGTTTTATTTTTTTTTTAAATTGTAATAAAAAAATCATAATTAATTATTTACTAGGAAAAAAATTACAAAAAAATATGTATCACATCGATACATGATTCTCCTACTTATATCTACATTATTATAGAAAAATATTATCATTTTATTGTTGTTAGGGTGGTCAGACAGACACCTACTTCTTATTTTTCCCTAAAATTTAAGTACTACTACATTGAAATTTCATTTTTTTATTAAATAGATTTTTTTAAAATAAAAACAAATCTAGTATTTTAGAAACTACATTCAATTTTCTATATATTCTATTCTTACATATTTTTGAAATAATAAAGATAACTTATTCAAATTTTTACGTCAAGTTGCCTAACTTTGATTTTCTAAATTTTATTGTCACTTAAGGGCATGTTTTTTCCATGATGATCGTACACATACCCTTGTCCTTCACTTTGACTTCCAGTATGAATAGATGGTGAAGTGCATACCGGATCCATGAGTTAGGTTGCCATCAATGACAACACTATAAGCCATATGCCAACAATGAGGATGAGAGATGAAGAACCTTCCAGTAAAGAAGCTACCTTCAAGACTGTTAACAAAGAGAAAGATATTTCTCCCAAGAAAAATAAGGCAAAATTGATTCCATCTGACGATGATGAGATTGATGAAGAAGAGACAAAATTCATCAGAAGACTAAGAAGAGAGTCTAGCAAGTACAAAGGTAAGTTACCCATTGGTTCAGTTGAAATAACCTCATTCAAATCAATTTTGATGGTCAGTTATGAAAGGAAATAATTACATTTGGTTCAACTGAAATAACTTCCATCTAGTTCATGGAGATTGGCATTGGTATTGGGGTCACCATTTAATTGTTCAATTTGTTAGGTTAAAAATGTGTAAAAAAGGAGGACCTTGCTAGATAGTATAGACTAAATCCAAAGACAAAGAGATGGATGGGCATGGGAAAGATAGCAAATGATAATCCATGTTGACATAGAAGAGAAAGAGACAAGGTTGGATAGCTGATAGTGAGAATAAAATTTAAATGATTTCATGCTAAAAGGAAAATAGAGGGTCGTGGCTGGCATGGGAAGAAGAAAACTTTGTAGAGATAAAAAAAGAGGAACGAACAAGGGAGAGAGGGAAAAAAAATGGCATGCCACATATGAAAAAGGGGGGCGACATAGAGGAGAGGTGGAAGGAGTGGTTGCACCACATAGAGAAAAAAAAGTCCATTGATAAGAAGAAAAATTGCAGATGGAAATCTATATAGAAGGATAGATAAAATATCATGCCTCATTTAAAGGTAGGGAGGTGATTGATTCAGGAAAACCATGAAGTGAATAACCAGCACATTGGGTGGGGAAGATAGATTTGCACCCATGAAGAGGATTAAACATGAATGAGAAAGAGATAAAATCCATGCAGCCATATACGGAAAAGGCCAACGCTGATGAAGGAGAGTGTGATGCAAAATTTGAATGATGAGAAGTGTTGATTAAAGGGAAATAAAGGAAGGATAACGAAAATAATAATTTTAGAGTTTACATCTCCAAGCCGTGAGCATGATAAAGTGAAGAAAAGGATTTCAAAGATGAGTTGAGCCAATTAAACTTAGCAATTCACTAAGAATTAATGCTAAGCAAGACAAAAGGAGGTTGTAGCATAATAAAGAGAAAGAAGAAGTGTATGTAGAAGAAAATGTGACAAGGAGCGGATGGAAAGAATCCAAGAGGTGAATGCAGTGTTAAAAGAACACTAACAAAGGAGTGAAGAAAATTATGAACTGAGTTTTGCAGATTTTATAATGTATTTTTTCTGTATGTTGAAATCAATTAATTGAATTAGAAATCCAAAGATGAATGCAAATTGAAGTCATTTAGCTGCAGTGTTGTCTATGAATTCTTTTTGTTCTAAAATTTATTTTTTTATTTTCATCGTTTTTTTTCATTTCTTAATTGTTCCAATCTCGCTTGAGATTCCAAAAGATTTTAACATTGATTTTATAACTTCAAGTAATCCTGCTTGAGATCCAAGATCCCAAAAGATTTTAACATTGATTTTATAACTTTAACTAATTCCGCTTGAGATCCGAAGATCCCAAAAGATTTTAACATTGATTTTATAACTTCACCTAATTCCGCTTGAGATCCGAAGATCCCAAAAGATTTTAACATTGATTTTATAACTTCAACTAATCCTTTTAATAAATAAAATTAGAATTTTAGTTTCTTTTATACTATAGTATGAGTGTAAATACTTCTATATTGAACTTTGCTTCAATTATAAAATACTTCTTTTGTTAAAGCATTTATATTGGTAGTTACCCCATCTTGTTATAATCATATCAAAATTGTACCCTTGGCTACACGGAAACTGTGTTGCCTTTGGACGTACAGTTAAATCCAAGAAGAATGGATCCTCGGACGCAGTATAGGGTGTTGACTTTTGAATAGAAGTGATAATTAATTAGTTTCACATGTGCGTTTTGAGGTTTCAATGATTTGCTTTTGACAGTAAATTTAACTGTCATTATAATACCTTTCTCAATGATTAGCATACTCATGAGGTGCACTTGGTCCTAAACATACTGATTACTTTATATTATTACCTCAGATGGAAGGTTCTGATTGCTCAGTTGCTCATTTCCAAACAGTGTATTAAGTAGAATAAGCATCTGCCAGTTGTTTCTAAAGAGATAAAGAATGAATTAAGTTTAGTTGTTTCTAAACAGCAAAAGGGAGAAAAATCTTTTCTGACTTGCTCAGTTCAGATTCAAGAGGAATATTTTTGTATTATTTTCTTTTCAAACTGAATATGCAAAGAACTTTTCCCCCTATAAAACTCTTGTTTGCTCTTGGATATACTGAATACAATTAAGTGGCTTATAGAGGACCTGGAATAAATTTTAGGAAGTGCTAATCAAACTGCTATCATGAAGGTTTCTAAGTCTATCCTTACTGCTTTTATATCAGTCATTTGGTACAGAATGCAACGTTTTAAGATTTTATCTTGCTTAGGAAAGGTTAGCTAAGAGATTATTTTTGTTTGAGAATTGAAATATGAGGGATCTTATTATCAGACATTCAGATTATAACGTTTTTAGCGTATAAGTTCTAAAAATGTAGTATAAATACGATGGTTGAATATGTTGTGTTTAATGATATTAGATTTTTATATACTACTGATTGTTGTTGTTTCTGAATTTCATTATGTGTGAATTTCTTACATGGAAATTTTTGATTGTACAAAAATTGTGGTTGCAGAAAGTTGTAATCTCAGTTCATATGTTCTGTGAAAAGTGCAAAAGAAAGGCATTGACAACAGTTTCCAGTGTCCAAGGTAACAATATATAAATGTCATGTTTCTCTTTTGACAATGTTGTTGTACACAAATTCAGACCCTTTCAATTCCGTTTATCAATATCAAAAACAATATTTAAATGCTGATTTAATGAGTTATATAATTTGTTAATGTAAGTTCATGCTTTGATGATAATGATGATTACAGGAGTAGATTCTGTAGCAGTTGATTCTTCCAAGAACACTGTCACAGTTATTGGAGAGGTGGATGCTGTGGAAATAATGATAAAAATGAGAAAGTTCAGAAAATCTGCACAGATTGTGAGTGTTGGTCCTAACACCAAAGAGGAGGAAAAACCAGAAAGCAAGGATAAATGTGTCAATCTTCCAACATGTTGCAGAAGTTGTGAGATATGGTATGTTGATGATAATCGTTACTACTGGAATGATTCCTGCTCCATCATGTAGATGGACGTAAATGAATAAACTGGGTCCTAAAGCATTTGGTAAAGAAATGTAGTGGGAATAAACTACTGCAGGATCATATATATATATATATATATATTTATTTTGAGGTTTCCTTCAATTCTGTATTAGGGATCAAGAACAGGATTTCCTACTAGTAATGCATTAATTGAGAACCACTTGTTACACGATGCATTGGGCCCAATCTTAAAATTTAGAATATTTTTTGTTTGAAAAATTAGTGGGATAGATAATGTTAGGGTGGCATTAACTTCTGGAATGCAATACTGATTGAAATTTAGAAAATAATAAAATATTATTTTATGTCATCACTAATAATAATTGGGGATAAGTTAGACAATTTTAGATGAAACTTTGATTAGCATGTTGTTAAAATCAAATATCTTCATATTACTGTCAAGGAATTTGAAAATGCTTTTAAGTATGAATCTTAAAATTTTATTTATCTTTTTGTTATAGATGTGATAATGCCATTAAAGTGAGCTAAATTTGTTGTAAGATTTCTAAGGTAAAGAAATGAATCTGATATTATTTTTTTGTCAAGGTTTAACATGTATAGTTTATGTGAAATATTTATATGGTGTTCTCACAATTAAAATGGATTTTGTCATTTTAGAAAAGAAATGAGCTTAAAGTTTTATTCTGGGTTAAATCTCAAAAGGTTTTTTTGCCTATGATCTAATACATTTGATCCAACCTAATTTAATAAATATATTCTCACCGAACTTAAAATTTCAAAAGATTTGAAAGAGTTTATTAAAATCCAAAGGCTTCCCCAACATAAAATATTTATCTAATGTCAGATGTGAGACTTCATTTCCTTGTGGCTAGCCAAGCCCAAACTTCTATTGATAGTTTAATTTCTTAAACCCATGGTTTGTATGGTCTCACTTTTATTATGATACAAATTATATTTTTCAAATACTAGATTGTATTACAGTTATAGATTAAAAATTCATTTAGTCTTAAATGTGTTGTGGCTAGGTCATAAAGTCTACCTAGAAGATTTTTTTTCCCACCACTTTGGGATCACACTCCATCTAATATAGGATGATGAGTTGCAAATTATTCCTCACCTTAAATATTTCACCAAAAATATTTTTACAACACATTGATACCATTAATCGGGTCTACTAGCTTTGATGTCGTTGAGGAAATTTTAATATAGTCTCTATTTGGGTTAAGTTCTTAAGGCTTTCATCATAATTTATGGATGAAGAGATCATATAAGGTATAGCTAATTAGGTAAGTAAAATTTTATCTATTAACAATATCGCAAAATCTATGAAATATTTGGTTTTTTGATAGATTTTGTGTGGGTGTTGATATTGATAAGTTGTCATCAAACACCATAATATTATGTTCTGAACTCATTATTTTAGAGCAAAGAGTTCTTTACAAATCCTCGTATATTTTCCTTTATTTCCAGAAAGCTAGAAACTTCTCCCATTCTTGTCAAGATATCAAAGGCAAACATCATATTTAGACAAAAATTACCATTCCTTCTCTTGATTATGGGAAATAGTTTCAAAATTTTGTTAAAGAGTGCTCTTCTTTGATGAATAAATGAAAGTTGGATATTGCAACTTTGGGTTCCATGAGAGATGTGAGGTTCTCCACCTATAAGGAAATAGAAAACCAGATGATTTTAATGAGTGTCCTTTCATTGATCCTAGATATTCTTCAAAAAGGCATGATGGCTGAAACTAATCAAGCTTTAACTCCACTTTAGAGCTCCTTGGTGAGGTTTGGATTCAAAACTCCTTGATTATTATTATTTTTTCCCTTTGTTGTAGTTTTTTATTTATTTCTCAGTGGCCTTTGTATTTTCAAGGTCCATTAATTTTTTGGTTCTAGTTTCATGTTGTTGTTGTCTTTCTTGATGTACAAGGTTTTGGGGTCCTTTTAAAACCCTCTTTTGAGTTCATAGTTTCAATAAAAATAATTTATCTAATAAAAAGTAAATGATACCATCAAGATCATCACCCATGTATGAAATATTGCTCTTTATCCTTTTTATGTCTATAGTTGATTCCAATAGTAGAATGGTGATATTTCTCATGTGAACTATTTTACACAACACTTTAGAAATTAAGTGACCAAGGTCCACCAAAGGAAATCCTAATTCCTTAGAAAGGTTGATCTAAAATCTCATATTTTGTTGAATTTAGTATTTTTAGTGTGCAAAAACAATCAAGTGTTACTATAACATCATCAAGTTTCTATTTTGGGTTAGATTTATATGAACGCCATTGGAATATTGGGATGAATATATTTTTATGGGAATCGCCAATACTATTGGCTAGTATATTATAGTTGATACAACTATAAAATTAAAGAAACATTTATTGTTTTCTAGATTTTATGTTCTTAGAGAAAATAATAAGGCGCTCCTTCAAAATTACCTTATCATCCAGGTTGACTGATAGGGTGTAGCATATTGAATTTGAAGACTCATCAGAAATTATTTGTCATTCTTTCTTCAAAGTGAGTCATGTTGTTCTTATTTCCCTAAGAAAAAATAAATGCCATTCCCTTTAGAGTAAAAAGGAACAAGTGCTAGTTGTTGATGAGGATTTCAACATCACCATTATGGAGGTATAGAAGGAATAAAGTAGGGGGAATGCTCTAGTAGACTAAATTATGATGGCCACCCCTTTTCAAAGAGGGGCTTCAAGGTTAGGAGACAAGATGTTGTGTGGCTCTATGAACCTTCTTGGGTCTTCAAAAAGAAGGAGATTAGTGCAGAAAGATTTTAGCTCACTAAGAATAATATGGTTGAGGTTAAACAAAGATAAAATTGGAAGAATTTATAGTTGTAGATAACTTGAAATTTGGCTATTTTATTTCCATTTTATTACTATTTTTAGTTGTGGTGTAGTTGTTTTGTTGTTATTTTCTCATGGTTTCCCTTTGTAATTTTTTCTATATTTAACTTTTCATCATCAGTTTTGAACAAGGGTCTAGGCCCTTTCAAAATCCCTATTTATTTTAAGCAAAAGAAATCAACTATTAGTTTTGTCAAAAGAAAGATCATTAAGGTTATAAAGATGGATATTTTAAAGGGGATCAAATATATTATATATTGCATTGACTTAAGGATGCGTATTAGTTATCTAATTTAATTTTAAAGTTATAAAAATAAAAAATTATAGACAAAAAAATGTTCATACTAAGAATTTGTATATCTACTTTTATAGCTCTTCTTGAAAAACATTTAGCATATCTAGATGACCATAATCTAATAGTCTATGCCTAAGAATATTTTGTTCAAACATTCTCAAGCCCTATGAAAATGTATAAATGTGGTGCACTATAAACTAATCCATTAAGCTAAAACATTTTGTTTGAGTAATTAGGACATCACTTGATAATTAATTAATCATTAACTAATTATTAGGTTCCTTATTACTTTAATTAATTAAAGTTTAAAATTAGGAGTTCTTTTATTATAGTTTGGGTTAAATATGGGTCAAGTTGTCTGTCCCATTCCATGAGATTAAGATACTTGTCACAATTTAATCAAATCCTCACCTAAGTTTTTCTTTCTTCCTTTTATAAGGATTAATCATTCATTGTAATTATTTTTCATATTCATTATTCAATAAAAAAATCATATTGGATGCTTGTGTGGATCAATTATTTCTCTCTTGGTTGCATAGAAAATTGGTTGTTTTGATCTCTAATATGTGATAGACACTTTGGTTGCAAATAATTACTAGGAACTATGGAGTTTTCTATCAACTCCAAAATGGTATCAGAGCACCAAATCTATAAATTTCTATCCAAATTTTGAGAGATCTATCCTTGAGGGAAAATTGACTCATCCTAGGATGAAATGAGCATCACCGTTGAGTCTAAAATGATAATAAAACTAACACTTGTTGTTTGGTCAAAATTGGTGTAGTTGTAAAAAGACAAAAAAATTTGGGGTTTGAGATTGCTATATATGATTGTGCGGCTCCAAAATGCACTTTTTGCATCAAATACCTCTAGAAGTTATTTCATTAGGTTTAAAAAAAAATGGTTTAAATTTTTTTTTACAAAATCAAAAGTTAATCAAAAAAATCAATCTAAAGCTTCTTTTGAAAATTAAAAAAAGAGCAATCAAATTTTTGTTTTAGTGCATGCATGGCCCGAGGTATACTACAGTCTAATTACTATCTAGGACTTTCTTAATTGCGGCTAGAAACCTTTAATTAATATTCAATTACTTCAAACTACCACGACATTAATATCCCAAAGCTCAACAAATATTGGCCACTGCCCTCAAAATTTTGGTGTCTCCAAAATAGAGAGAATATTATCTCTAAATATTTTGATGCCAAAGAAGCATATTTTGGCTTAGGTCCTATTAGGTGATCGAGCAATTTTTTTCTAGAAAAATGGAATATTTTGAAGCATTTACCATTGATTTCATGCTGATGTAAGCAATTTACCGACAACCATACGACCCTTCATTGTCACCTCCTACCCCATTTTTTCCCTAAAGGAGTGATTTTCTTTTTTTCACCATGTAGCTCAGGCATACAGTATCAAAATTGGGCAAACAAGATATCATTAAATAATTATTTCTAAGCACTTTCTAGTGATGTGGGTCTTATCATCAAATTTTACTAAATTCGTGTATTATATACTCATTCAAAGTAAGATCTTCATTTTGCACTCTAGAGCTCATAAATTTTCACCAAAATCTCTATTTTTTAGAATTCCAATGGCATTGGAAAGATATTTTAGAGATATTTGGTTCCATTTATGCAACTTTTTCCACAATTGGCCCTACATACCTTTTATTTGGTTTTTTATGATTTCACATTTCTATCATTTATTTGGAGTATTGGAACCTACAAAGGATTTGTTTGAATGAGATGACTTCATTTGGTATGATTTATATGTATTGAAATTATTATTCTCTAATTTTATCATTTGAGGAAGTATCATAGGTTTTTCTATTCATCCTTTTATGGTCATCCTAGAAAATGATAACTATAATTCTTAATGAAATAAAATATTGAGCCATATTAGATGGCTTGATCCTTTTCCTTATCTTAATGGACTCATACCTAGACCATACACATCAAGGATTTATTCAACATGGGGTATTAGAAATGATAACTTTTTAGGGGTTATGTGTTCTAGTTTTCATCTTGAAAATATGTGTGTTATATTAGAAATTGATTTTCCCTGGATACACTTTCAACTTCACTTTGAGAGATCTATGGAGACCCTTATGTATCTCCATTCTTAGAGGATCCTACAATAGATTATCTCATTCCTCTTCCAGATCAAAATTTCTTACAATTTGATGACAATACTTTAGAGGAGCTTGAGTATACCATAGGTCTTTCATATTATAATGGTTAAAATGTGTTCCTTCATGTTCCTACTCTTTAGATCAAGACTTTATCACCATATTCTATAGTTCTTGATCAAATTGATATTTCCACATCCGTGGCCCCTATTTCTTCACTACAATAGGACATTCATCATCTCCCTAACACAACTACATAGGATTCATATCTTGTAGGCATATCATCCTTGTTTCTAGAGTCCTATACTATGGATCTAGAGAATTAGTTTTAGGATATCCATCTCCTCTTGGTTGGCATCTGCATCATCATTGTTGGACTACCATCTTCATGACCTTTTCAACTTGTTCTACAATAGTCTTCACTACTTTTTGGATTAGCATCATCTATTTCCAACATGAGAAAACTTGAGCACATTTAAGAGGCACACATCATTTGGATTAGGATTTATGATTCACCCATCCATTTGGATTGACTTATCCAATTATATCTATTTCGTCCTAAGGGGAGAAATATTCTTTGCAAGTAGTGGATCGTATTCTATCTTCAGGTGTTCATCATTGATACATGAGCTACTTCTTTATGGGGGGATTCATATCCTCATTTTATCTCTCCTATTGGTGAAATATGTTTTATTTTTGTGATAGAAGTAGTCCTAAGGGGGTCACATTGAGTTCTCCTTTGATCCTTCTTTCACTAGCACAATTATTTCATCTTCTCTCTTTTAGAGAGGAGCTTTTCCCATGTGGTTTTCTCATTTTCTCTAGTTATGGGAGATTAATTTATTTATACATGGGTACCTCATAAATACTTGTATCTGGGAACCATCCTTCCATCCATCATTGCATTCTTCATTAGGGATTTTTAGATTCTCCCTAATTTGATCTTAAGGAGGGGTGTTGGAGTAATTAGGGCATCACGTGATAATTAATTAATCATTAATTAATTTTTAGGTCCCTTATTACTTTAATTACTTAAGTTAAACTTAGTAGTTCTTTTATTATTATATTCGGCTAAATATAGGTCAAGTTATCTCATTGGATGAGATTAACACACTTGTCATAATCTAACTGAATCCTCATCTAGGGTTTGCTTGTTTCCTTTTATATGGATTAATCATTCATTATAATTATTATTCACATTCATTATTCAATACAAAAATCATATCAAATGCTTGTGTAGATTAATTAATTCTCTCTTGGTTGCATATAAAATTAGTTGTTTTGATGTCTCATATGTGATAGATGCTAGATAAGACAACTAAGATGGGAGGTGAATCAGTTGTCATAGATTAAAACCTTAATTTCAGTTACCGAAACTAACATATAAAATAATTAAGTGATTAACCATCAAATTCCAACGCACAAACATAATAACACTAGATTTACGTGCCAAAACCAATGAGGATTAAATCACACTATAGAGAATATAAAAATTGATTACAAAAAGGCTCACTTCCTAGAATAAGGCTCACTGCTTGAATTAAGGACTCACTATTCACAGGGCTACCACTTGGATGGCTCACTGCCACAACGATACAAAGAAGACTTGTTACAGAGAGACAAAAATCCCAATGCAACAAAGGATTCCACCACAATAATTGATCCACTTGCATGAATGATAGAGTTCTCCTTATACTCCCTTAATTCAGAAATTCAATGTTAAGCCTCATACTGATCAACAACACACATAACTCATTCACTTTCATATTAGCATCAAATTTGTTTCTTCTCTTTCAATTATCTTCCTTCTTTTCTTATGTGTATTTTCATGCTAGCGCATTCTCTATTTATATCATTCCCCAAATTTGAAAAGATACAAAGTTAGCCATCCAAATTCAAATTCAAATTAACTCGACACCAAACATCCTAGGGTGGAATTAGAATGAGGGAAACCCAACCACATGCTTCATCAAGTTTGAATGTAGTGCTTGACACATGGTTGGCCAAACCAGTGTAAAACACATAGATCAGTTAAGCTCGATGTATCCAAATGTCGAAACCATCTTCAATAGAACTAGGGTAAAACAACTCTTGAACTATAAAGAGAAATCTAGACCAACAAAAATTCTTTCAGACCTCATCCAGAACACAGTTCACAACCACCGAACCAACAACCTCAACAACTATCAACGTGCAATCTTCTTTTTATACAATTTTCTTAATATCCTTAAAATATAGTAAATAACCAGCTAACTGATTTCCATCAATGACAACACTCTCATTCATCTTTATATTCTTGCAAAAATCTCCCCCTTTGTCATTGATTGCAACACAAAATGTGGAAAACCATCAAAGACACATACCAGTTATGAAAATACTTCTCAAGATTTTTCTTTTTCTTCTACCCCTTAGAAGATCATCACCTACTTTTTGAGCTCTCTTCTTCACATGCTCTTTTGTTGGAAAAACTATGATAGACAATTGAGAGGGGGGGGTTAATGAGTTGTTACCAAAATCAAAATTATACAAAATTAATCAACCTTAGATCACAGATCTGATAATTAACAGTGCAAGCATTAAATCAAGAACAGATTAGAAACACATGAACGCCAAGTTTTTATACGTGGAAACCATGTTAGGGGAAAAATCACCATGGTTGTTAGTCCACAAGATTATACTCTGTTAGAAGTATAATAAAGAATAAGAAAGGAATACATTTTCATTTAGGTGCATTACCTAGAGAAAAATTCTCAAAGGGAAGGCTCACTACCTTTCATACGGTAATCAAATTAAATCCATCTAATGAAGTTGAACTGAGAGATTAGCTTCTACAAAAGCCTGATTACAATTCCGATTAGGCACACAAAAACTTCCACAAACTTTTCCGCCCTTAGCTCAATCTCTTCCACACTCTACTATGAATGATCTGACCTTTATTCACACATGTACATCACTTGTACACTTGATAACTTGCCTCTAAATGAGGAAAAAAATCTCATATATATATATATATATATCCACTATACGGATTTACATCACTATTCAATCGCCCACATAATAAAGAATAAATTACAACTGTCAACCTTGATACATGAATAAATTTCAATGTGCACCAACAAAAGTCAGTCACAACATAGTGAGGACCCAGAAAAAACCTCCAAATATACCAAACAATAAAATATTAATCCTCATGTATCCGCAACATGCTAATACCATTAGGTCGGCGAAGAACATGAAAACTCGAGCACACATCAAAAAGAATTCTAATCACGAACACTCCAATCATGCAAATGTACAACAAGGATAGAGAATGATCTAGACTCATCCATGAATGTCTCATTTACATGCACAACACATCAAATTACAAGAATTTCATCCGCTTCAACCAAGAACACTATCTACATAAACTAAATAACTGTAGGCACACAGATCTTCATAACTTCCACAAATCTTTATGTGAACCTCTGAAACTTTCAAAAAACGTAATAGAAAGGTTCAACAACAAACACTTTGAAGCACACCTTTCTATCTTTAACATACAACCACAACATCCAACAATATCCCCCTTTGGCATTGATGGTGACACATGATGTGAAAAATAATACCATCAACCCAACTAACTCTTCTTCAAAAAGCTCCCATTGAGATTGTGCACCCTTTCTTTGTTGCTCTTCTCTCCCACATTTTTCACATTGTTTTCTCTCCCCCTTTGATATCAATGGCAAAGGTACACATGCTCTAATCACAAATTTGAATCATCTCACTACTCCCCCTAAGTAGCAGCCACCACATCATCAATCCAAAATAAGATATGGCTATGATTTCATAGACTGATGCAAATAGTTGCATCTTAGCTCTGATAAGGAGGGGAAATCACCCCTAACTTTCCTTTGAGGTACTCAAAATTATCCTTAGGCAATGAATTGGTAAGGATATTTGCAATTTTCTCTTTGGTAGGTATGTACTCCAATCTAGCTTCTTTGTCACTTACTTTGTCTATCAAGAAGTGATACCCGATGGATATATGCTTTGTCTTTGAATGCAACACTGGATTCTTAGAAATTTTAATGGCACTTGAATTGTCAGAGAATATGGCAATGGGTTCTTCATACTCAATTTTTACATCTCTCAACATTTGCATCATCCATAATAATTGGGTACAACTATTTGTAACAACAATGTATTCTACCTTAATAGTAGATAATGAAATTGAGTTATGCTTTTGCTTAGCCAAGATACCAACTTCTTTCCTAAGAAGAATGCACCACGACTAGTACTCTTCCTATCATCTACATCTATTGCCTAATCATCATTAGTAAAAGAACTTAGGATAAGATCATCCTCGTTAGGATACCAAAGACCAAGATCAACTATCCCTTTCAGATATCAAAAAATTATTTTCACATCAGTCACATGAGACTCTTTAGGATCAGCTTGAAATCTAGCAACCATGCATAGAGCATTCATTATATCTGGCCTAGTCTCAGTCAAATAGAGTAATCCAACAATCATTAACATGTATCTTGTTTGATTTACTTTAGGAGAATCATCATTTTGTGTAAGTTTGCATCCGGTCTCAATAGGTGTACCAATTGGTTTTGAATCTTTTGTGCCAAACAATTTCAATAATTCTTTCACATACTTAGACTGAGATAAAAAAAATCCATCATCTAAGTGAGTGATTTGCAATCCTAAAAATAATTCCATCTCTCCTATCATTGACATTTCAAAATCACTTTTCATTTCATTGGAAAACTTCATACACAAGTCATCATCACCTTCAAAAATAATATCATCAACAAAGACTTCAATGATCAGTTCTTTGTTCGGATCCAACTTGAGATAAAGATTATTGTCAGCAGTACCTTTATTGAATCCAAGTTTCAACAAGTATTTATCTAATCTAGCATACCAATCTCTAGGAGCTTGCTTAAGTCCATATAGAGCTTTCTTCAATTGACATACCATGTCTTTTTCACCAGTCAATTGAAATCCATCTGGTTGTTCAACACAAACTTCTTCTTCTAGTTCACCATTCAGAAATGTTGACTTTACATCCATATGATAAAATTTATAATTCTTGAAAGTAGCATAGGAAATAAATAATATTACAGCTTCAATTCTAGAAACAAGAGTAAAGGTTTCTTCAATATCAATACCTTCCATCTGTGAGTATCCTTTGCAAACCAATCTTGCTTTGTTTATGACCACATCACCTTGTTCATTCAGTTTATTCTAGAACACCCACTTGGTTCCAATCACATTTTTGTTCTAAGTTCTAGGAACAAGATCCCATGTATCATTTTTCTTTATCTGCATTAGTTCTTCTTTCATAACATCCATCCAATGTTCATCCTTATATGCTTCACTGATATTTCTAAGCTGAACTTTACAGATTAGACAATACTCTTTCAAAATTCTTCTTCTAGTTTGCACACCTTTGCTCTTGTCTCCTATGATCTAACTTTATGAATGATTTGCGTATGTGTAAGATCATCATGGAAAAACCAAGCCCTTAAGTGGCGATGAAAATTCAAAAAATTTGAGCTAGGCAACTTGACGTAAAAATTCGAATAAGTTATCTATACTATTTCAAAAATATGTAAGAATAGAATTTTTAGAAAATTCAATGTAGTTTCTAAACTACTAGGTTTATTTAAAAAAACTAAAAATCTATTTGGTGAAAATTTGAAATTTCAATGGAGTAGTACTTAAATTTTAGGGAAAAAATAAGAAATAGGTGTTTGCCTCACCACCCTAACCACAATAAAATGATCTATAAGATTTTAGATATAATTAGAGGACTCATGTCCCAATGTGATGCATATTTTTTTGTAATTTTTTTCCAATTAAATAATTAATTATGAATTTTTTATTAAAATTTGTAAAAAACTATAAAATCTTTTATGTTTGACCACCTTGGTCAAAAAATCATGAAATTCTTTTTTTTTTTAATCCTATAGTATGGGAAGCATAGAGTGTGACACATGTTTTGGATTCAAAAAACTTGATACCCTTTGAAAGCTATAGATGTTTTTCAATTAGCCTATCAATCAAGACTTTAGTCATAATTCAAATAGAAAATGAATAATAATAATTTATTAAAATAAAATTAAATCATAATTTATATTGGTGGAAAGCTAGGAATCTCCTTTAAAAACTCTTTTCATTTCATCAGTTTTGGGTAAAAAAAAAGTCATTAGCCACATGGGCCATCATATCACTTGCATATCACCACTTTTGGCCCATCATGATCTTTCACATACCCATTTGGCCTTACATATTTAGGAGTTTTGAGATTTTATCTTACCTCTTGTTCTTATGTTCTTTCTTCTGCACTTCTACTAGTTTTTGCTTCTTGATTCCTTTGGTTCACTAAAATAATTTGAAGTTCATTTTGTGCTTGAACATTACTTCAATTTTTAGCATTATCATGTTGATCATTTGAATCATAATCACTAGATCTGGATGGTTTACCAATATCTTCATTAACCTTGACATTTTCACTTTCAACCATTTTCTTCAACCTTTTATTAAAGGAATAGTAAGCTTATCTTTAAGTAGAGTATCCTAGAAATATTCCTTCATCACTTCTAGCATCAAACTCACCTATATCATCATCTCTCTTGATGTAGGATTGTTCTTTCTTTCAAAAACTCCTTTTTGTTTAGGGCCCCAAGGAGCAAATAGATGTCTTTGGATTCCATGCTCTTCACAAAAAGATTTGAATTCTCTTGAAGTGAATTCACCACCTCCGTCTGACCTTAGAAATTTGATCCTTTGACCTGTTTCAATCTCTACCATAGCTTTAAAAAAATTTAACTTTTGTAATGCTTCATTTTTTTCTCTTAAGAAAGCAACTCATATCATTCTAGAATAATTTTCAATGAGAAACATAAAATACCTTTCTCCTTGTAGGCTTTGGATTCTGGATAGGCCACATAGATTAGTATGTATCAAATCCAATACTCCATTAGAGTTATATTGTTTTCTCCCAAAATAATTTATTGTTTGCTTTCTCATCTAACATTCTTTGCATATAGTGTTAGTAGGCTTCACTAACTTAGTCAGATCTCTAACTGCTTGAGTAGAGCTTATTTATGTAATTTTATCAAGGTTCACATGACACAACCTCTTATGCCATAACCATCTTACATCAATTTGAGAAATCAAAAAACTTACACTAGCAACACTCAAATGAAAGATATTACCTTTTGTCTTTGTTCTTGAAGGAATCATATTTCTAGAACTTCCCCTTATTCTACACTTACCATCCTTGAATTGAAGATTTTAACCTTTGTCTACCATTTGTACAACACTCAACAATTTATGCTTTAAGCCTTCTACATAAAGAACATCATCAGTATTGTGCTTACCACCAAAATAAATAGTGCCTCTACCACGAATCACAACAAAAGTGTTGTCTCCAAATCTCACAACACCACCATCATATTTTTCTAAGCTTAAAATCTTTCTTTTGTCACCATTCATATGATCTGAGCATCTGCTATCAATTACCCACTAATATTTTTCTTCAATTTTGGCTACAAGAGCTTTCTCAACATTCACATTACTATCAGATTCAATGGACACCTAACCACTTTATTTGATAGCAATAAATACGCATTCATCTTCATTTCCAGTTTCTTTATCAGATTCTTCATCAGTTACACCTTCTTCAACATAATAGCACTTTCTTTGAAATCTAGTGTTCTCAGGTTTGTACTTTGAAACTCTTTGAGGACATCTAGATGCAAAATGACCTACCTTACTGCAAGAAAAATATTTAATAGGTAAATTTCCTTTGTACTTACCATGACCTCTTGATTCTCCTTTCACAATCAATGCTTCCAGTTCTTCCAATTCCTTTTCTTCATCTTCAATCTGCTTCATCTCATCTTCATACTTGAATGTTATCTTGAAACTCTCTCCTAAATCATATCCCTACTTGTTTTTCCTGGATACAGTAGCCTTGAAAGAAGATTCAATCTTAGGAGCAGACTCACTAAATTCACTCAATTCAAATGCAACAAGTTTTCCAATCAACATGTTTTTTGTAATATTTGTCACTGTCTTGAGTTCATCAATAGCATGAGATTTTGTCTTGTAGGAAGGGGGCACTGATCTAAGTATCTTAGCCACAATTTCATCATCATCCAAAGTTCCACGAGCACATCTAATTTCCATCACTAATTAATTTATCTTTTGTGAGAAGGAAAATATTTTTTCATCTTCACTCATCTTCAAGCTCTCCCATTTTCCTTTTAGACTTTGTAGCTTAGCACTTTTCACTAGTGCATCTCCTTCATACAATATTTCCAATTTTTCCCAAATTTGGTATGCAGTCTTCAATCCTAACAAATTTTTCATCTTTGAATATGTCAAAGAACCCACCAATGTTTCTATTTCCCTAGTATTAATTTCTACTTTCTTGATCTCATCTTCAAATGAAGGACCATTTTGAGGAATGGTATATGCATTTTGTGTAATCTACCAGAAAGGTTCACAAATGCACTTCAAATGACACTCCATCTTGACTTTCCATAGAGATTAGTTTGTACCATCGAATCTAGGACTATCCTTCTTGAATTATTCCATTTCAGATCACCTCAAGATGTTACGATTCTTTCAAAGGAACTAGCTCTGATACCAATTGTTGGAAAAAAAAGGATAAGACAACTGAGAGGGGGAGGTGAATCAATTGTTACCAAAATCAAACTTATACAAAATTAATCAACCTTAGATCATAGTTTTGATAATAAAAAGAGTAAGCATTAAATCAACAACACATCAGAGACACATGAACACAAGGATTTTATATGTGGAAACCCTATTAGGGAAAAAACCACGGTGGATGTTAATCCACAAGATTATACCCTATTAGAAGTATAATGAAGGATAAAAAAGGAATGTAGTTGCATTTAGACATACTGCCTGGAGCACACTTCTGAAAGGGAAGACTCACTACCTTACATACAATAATCAGATTAAATCCATCTGATGAAGTTGAACTAAGAAATTAGCTTCTACAAAATCTTGATGACAGTTCCGGTTATGCACACAAAAAAATCCACAAACTTTTACACCATCTGCTCAATCTCTTCCACACTTTTCTCTAAATGATCTGACCTTTATTCGCACATGTACATCACTTGTACACTTGAGCACTTGCATCTAAATGAGGAAAACAATATCATATATATATATCCGCTATAAGAATTTACATCACTATTTAGACGACCACAAAATAAAGAATAAATTACAATTGTTGACCTTGATACATGAATAAATTTCAATACACACCAACACAAGTCTGTCACAACATAGTGAGGACCCAAAAAAACACCTCCAAACATGCCAAACAATAAAATATTAATCCTCATGGATCTGCAACACACTAAGACCATCATGTCAGCCAAGAATATGAAAACTCAGGAACACATCGGAAAAATCTCCGATCACAAACACTCCATTCAATGTGGACATACACCAAGGATAGAGCATAATCTGGACTCATCCATGAACGTCACAGGTACATGTACAACACATGAAATTACCATAATTTCATTTGCTTCAACCAAGAACACCATCTACATAAATTGAATAATTGTAGGCACACAGATCTTCATAACTTCCACAAATCTTTATGCAAGCCTTTGAAACTTTCGGACAACATACTAGAAATATTCAGCAAAAAATCCTTTGAAGTGCAACTTTAGATCTTTAACATATACAACTTTCCAACATTTTGACGTTCTGAGCTCCATTGGTTGGTTGTACTATATTTTTTACAATTTTCTCAATCTAATCGACATATACAACCTTAAGCATAGTTAATGCTAATAGTGTTGACATCAATGACAACTGCATATCAAAAACCAACCACAACATCAAACATATTTATCTCTTTTTCACATGCTCTTTCTCTCCTTTTTTTTCACATTCTCTTTCTCTCTCCCTTTGACATCAATGGAAAAGGTAAAAAAATGATTTGTTCATTGAAACTTCCTTTGACATGAAAGAAAATTTCTTATAATGAAAACACTTTAAAAACTATTTTCTCCTTCTGAGAGGTAGCCACCAAAAACATCAATCCAAAAAGATAGAACCATGAATCCATAAGAATGATGCATCTCCAAATGCATCTTAGTTTGTAAAAGGAAGGAAAATAACCCCTAGATTATCTTGAAGATACCAAAAAGTATCTTTAGGAAGATCCTTTGTGAATATATCCACAATCCGATGTTTCGTTGAAACATACTCGTGCTTGACTTGATTTTCCCTGACCTTGTCTCTCAAGAAATGATACCTAATAGATATATGCTTCATTCTCAAGTGCATTACAAAATTCTTCAAAATTTTAATCGTGCTTGTGTTATTATAGAAGATAGAAATGGGATCATTATACCATACTATAATATCTTTCAATGTTTTAATCATCCATAAAACTTGTGTACAACAAGATGTAGCAACAATATACTCAGCTTCAATAGTAGACAAATAAATTGAATCTTGCTTCTTACTCAACCATGCCACTAATCTACATCTAAGAAAGAATGTACCACCACTAGTACTCTTTCTATCATCTATAATTTCGGCCCAATCCGCATTTGTATAAGCACTACTTAGTGTAAAATTAGTGTCCTTGGGAAACCATAACCCATAATCCGTAGTTCCTTTCACATATCTGAATATCCTTTTAACGACAGTAACATGTGTTTCCTTGAGATCTTCTTGAAATATAGCTACAAGACAAATCACATGCATAATATCTTGTCTAGTAGCATTCAAATTCAACAGTCCACCAATCACAGATCTATGCTTTCTCTGATCAGTCTTAGGTGAATCATCATCTTTCCAAACTTACAACCAGTCACCATAGGGGTACTTACCAATTTGGAACCGTCCATTCAAAATATTTTTGAGCATATCCTTCACATACTTATATTGTGAAATGAAAATTCCTTCATTTGATTGATTAATTTGTATCCTAAGAAATAAATTCATGAAAATTCCTTCCTTTGATTGATTAATCTGTAGCCTAAGAAAGAAATTTATCTTGCCAAACATAGACATTTCAATTTCTTTCTACATTTCTTCCACAAACATCTTGCACATATTTTCATGCCTCCAAAGATATTTTCATGCCTCCAAAGATATTTTCATGCCTCCAAAGATATTTTCATCAACATACACAACAACAATCAGGATTCTGTCACCATTTATGGAGCACTACTTTGAGTCCAATTTACCAAAAAATTAAATTATTTGAAAAAAAAAAAGTTTCAATAAAAATACCCTTTTGTAGATCCATAAGTGTAGTTTTCAAAACTATATTTGTTTGAATAGTTTAATTATTAATTATATTTTATTTATTATTTATACTAAAATTAGGCTATCAACACAAAATATTATGCTGATTACCATGCTAAGGAAAAATACTAAAACTTATTTTTTTAAATGAAAAAAATATGATGCACTAGATAAAATTATCTATTTCAAAATGGTCTAATTTTTTTCCCATTTTAGATAAGAAAATAATATGAAAATTGATGTCTAATGGAAACAACTATTTTTTGATTCACACACATTTTAATATTTATCAAAATTGGAAAAAATATATCCATGCACTAAAGTTTCAAGTTATAAATACACACAAAAAAATTGAAAAAAAAAACTAAAAAATTACTATAAAATGTTTGATGTCCCATGCAAATTCATTTTTCGGCATTTTATCAACAACTAAATTATAGTGTTAATTTATTAAAATCTAGTTTAATTTTTTTTTTTTTTAAAGATAGTTATAAATTATACTAAAAATTTACATATTTTACTAGTTTACATCATTTCAATATTCAAACAATATGTCACTTTTTAGTGATTCAAGTTTAAAAGTTCGATCAACATTGGTCGTTTCCTTTATAAAGTGTGACACAACTTTGTGCTTTTACCCTACTATCTGTTGTACCTTTGTTAAATCATTGTTGACTCAAGTACTTATCTAACCTTACATATGAGGCTCTAGGACCTTGCTTCAATCCATATAAATATTTCATTAATCTACACACCATATCTAGTTGGTTTATTAACTAAAATCCTTCCAGTTGTTCCAAGTAGATCTCTTCTTCTAGTTCACCATTCAAAAATGTTGACTTGGCATCCATCTGATAGACTTTAAAATATTAATAAGAAGCCAATGCCAAGAACATCCTTATAGCTTCCATTCTTGCTACCAAAGTAAAAGTCTCCTGAAAATCTATACCTTCTACTTGTGAGTAGCCTTTGCACACAAGCCTTTATTTGTTTCTAACTTTCCCATTCTCACTTAGCTTGTTTATGAACACCCATTTTGATCTAATAATGTTTTTATCTGCCGGTCTTGGGACCAAGTCCCAAGTTTGATTCTTCTCAATCTGTAAAAGTTCTTCTTTCATTGCTTCCTTCCAATGTTCATCCTTATAGGATTCACTTACTGAATTTGGCTCAATCTCAAAGAATAAGCACAAATTTACTTCAGCAACAACTTTGCTTCTAGTTAACACACCTTTTGTCTTGTCTCCAATAATCTAAATTTCTGAATGATTCCTCTGTACATATTTTATTGTCTTAGGGGACATCACCGAAGCATCTTCTTCACTTTCATTCTGACTTTCTTGTTCATCTGTATCCTATTCTTCCACAACTTCTATTCTTGCACAGTCATGTTCATCAAAATATATCCATCAATATCAATAGAATTCTTTACTATTTCATCAACCTTTACATTCTAGCTTTCTACAAATTGTCTCAGTCTTTTGTTGAAACATCTGCATTCCTTTCTCTTATTAGAGTATCTAAGAAATATTCATTCATCAAACTTACCCAAAGTTTCCTCATCTCTTCTAATATAGCACTTGCTTCCCAAAATCTTGAAATATTTGATTGTAGGGATTCTTCTATGTCATAGCTCATAAGGAGTCTTTGTATTGTTTTCTCTTGCATGAACTTTATTGAATACATATATAGCAATGTGAATGGATTCTTTCCAATAAACTTCCGATAATCCGGCTTCAGCGATCATTGACCTGGTAGTTTCTTGAACTATTCTATTTTTTCTTTAAACAACTCCATTATACTGAGCAGTTCTTAGAGTATATAAATGTATCTTTATACCATGCACTTCACAAAACATATTAAACTCATAGGAGGTGAATTCTTCACCTCTATCAAATCTCAAGCATTTAATCATCAAATTCACTTCATTTTCAACCATAGCCTTGAATCTATCTAATGAATTTGATTTCTCTGTTAGAAATGTAACCCAAGTGTATCTAGAATAATCATCAATTAAAAGAATAAAGTAACTTTCACCAGGTAGAATTTGTACTCTCATAGGACCAAAATGGTCTATATGAACCAAATCCAATAATCGAGTAGTAGATTGTTCTCTTGATTTGTAATGACTTCTTGTTTGCTTTTTGAATTGGCAATTTCTGCAGATAGAATTTACAAGATTTTTAATTCTCAATAGATCTCTCATAGCCTGAACAAAACTGATTCTTTCCAAGTTATCAAAATTTATGTTGCGTTCTCTTATGCCATAGCCAAATGTCATTTATTTGAGTCATAAAAAACATCTGCTAGCACCTTTAAGCAGATAAATGTTCCCTTCATATTTATTCCTTGTAGCAATCAATGTTTCAGATCCTTTCTAGATCTCACATTTCTCATCCTTAAACAAAAGATCATATCCTTTTCTTCACATTCGACCAACGCTCAAAAAATTATGCCTTAAACCCTTAACATAGTAAACATCGTTAGTATCATGATTGCCATCAAAACTTACTAAACCTATCCCGCAGATTTTAGCACCGGTATCATCTCCAAACATGACCAGACATCCATCATATTTTTCAAGTTTCACAAACTTACTCTTCTCACCAACCATGTGATGTGAGCAACCAGTATCAACTACCCAAAAATTATTTTCCTATTTAGCATGTAGGGCAAAGCTAACTATACATTCATCTTTCTCCTTCTCTTTCTCTTTCTCCTTCTCTTTCTTCAAAGGACTTTAAATTTTGATTGTCTTTCTGATTTCGTAGAAGTAGGTTCATCCTTAATCACCAAGAACAAGTATTCATTGTCATTTGGATCTTCATATTCTAAATTTTCATTTGAAATACTACTATTCTCATTCACATAGTAAGCTCTGTTAATATTCTTTCCTTTCTCCTTTTCCTCATATCTTTGTTTATTCCTTTTATCTCTTTCCGGACACTTTGCAACATAGTGACCAATTTCTCCACAACTAAAACACTTAGAGGGAAATTTACCTTCCTACTTACCAAAGCCTTTTCTCATTCTCCTTACAAAGTTAGCTTTGATATCATCAAAGTTTTCTTCATATAGATCTTCATTTTTTGTAGCTTTATAAGTAATCTCTCTTTACCTCCACTTCTTAGATTCAACTTCCTCATTTCATAAGATGTCAAAAATCTTAGCAACAGATCCTTGGTACAAGTCTTGTAATCTATAGTCTATTCAATAGAACTTACCTTTTCATTGTAAGAATTAGGAAGATTTTTGAGAATATTCTTTACAATTTTGGTTTCATCTATAGTAGCACCAAGGGATTGCATTCCAACCACAATCTCATCCAATATCTATACATAGGATTTAACATTCTAATATTCAGAAATGTGTAAACGATCAAACTGTGTTTCCAAATTTTGTATTTTTTCCTTTTTTAACCTTTCATCACCATCGTCTTCTCTTTCTAAAGTATCATGAACTTCCTTAGTTGTCTTCAAATTCTACACCTTTATCAACTCAAAATGTGCTAGACTATTCTTCAAGATGAATTGTGCCTTGTTATATGCTTCATGTGATTTGATTTCTTTAGGTGTACTCAGACCATTAGAAAGAGGAGTGTAGGGTTCATTATAAGCTCTCTCTACATCATATCCGCAATACTCCAGATATTCTTCCACCAATACTTTCCAAATACCATAATTAGTTCCATCAAACCTTAGATAATTATAGATCATTTTTCCATCCATCTTAGACCTTCCTCAAGCGGTTAATCTCTTCACCAAGGAACCAAGCTCTGATACCAATTTTTGGATAGGACGATTGCGAGGGGGGCTGAATCAGTTGTCACACATTTAAACCTTAAATTTAATTACCAGAACTAACATATAAAAAAATTAAGTTATTAACCATCAAATGCCAATTCAAAAACACAATAACACCATATTTACGTGGAAAACTCAATGAGGGTAAAACTATGGTGAGGATTAACTAACACTATAGAGAATATCAAAACCGATTACAAAAAGGCTCACTGCGTATAATGAGGCTCATTGCCTAAAGTAACGACTCACTGTTGACAAGGCTACAACCTAGATGGCTCACAACCAAAGAGATAAAAAGAAGATAAAAAATACTTATTACATAGAGACAATACTCCCAATGCAACAAAGGATTCCACCACAATCACTAATCCATTTGCATGAATGATAGAGTTTTCCTTCTGCTCAATACATTTGCAAACTCAAAGGTAAACTTCACACTGATCAACCACACACAAAACTCACACACTTTCATAATAGCATCAAAATTGTGTCTTTTTTTTCACTTATCTTCGTTCTTTTCTTGTGTTCACTTTTCATTGCTAGCACTTTCTATATTTATATCATTCCCCAACTTTGAAAAGATAAAAATTCATTGATCCAAATTCAAATTCAAATTAGGTTGGTGCCAAGCATCCTAGGGTGGAATTAGAATGAGGTTGAACCAAACACACGCTTCATCGGGATCCATAATAGATCAAACATGCTTCATCAACTTTGAATGTAGTGCTTGACACACGGTCGACCAAACTAACTAGTGTAAAACACATAGATCAATTAATGTCATTGCATCCAAATCCTGAAACCATATTCAATAGGACTAGGGAAACACAACTCTCAAACCATAAAGAGAAATTTGGACCAACAACAATTCTTTCAGACCTCAGCCAGAACATAGTTCACAAGCACCAGACCAACAACCTCAACGGTTGACAACCTGCAATCTTATTTTTATACAATTTTCTCAATATCATCAACATATAGTAAATAACCAACTAGTCAGTTGAAATAACAAAAAACACTTTCATTCCTCTTTCTATTCTTGCAATAATGGGTATCTTAGTTGTAGGTGATTACTAGGAAGTGTGGGGTCACGTTAAAATTCAACATAGTATTAAAGCACCATTTAATATGTAACTTTATGTCTTGATTTTGAGAGATCCAACCTTGAGGGAAAAATTGGCTCATCCTAAGGAAAAATGAGGATCATAGTTTAGTCTAGAACAACCAGAAACCTAAGGAACATTTGTTGATTGGTCAAAATTGGTGTACTCGAAAAAATTCAAAAAAATAGGGGTTTAAGATTTTTCGTATGGCTCCTAAGTGCACTTTCCGAATCAAAAACATCTATAGGCTCTCCCATCAAGTTTCTAATTATTTTTGGTTTCAATATATATTTTTTAAAACAACAAAAGTTAACAAAAAAGATCAATAAAAAGCTTTTTTTTTTTTTTAAAGAGAAATTAAAAATATTTTATGGTGCATGCATGGCCCGATGCATACAACCATAAAATTAATATATGTCAATGTTAATTAAATCTATAAGTCTTTAGTTAATAGTTTGCATCGCTTCAAACTGTTGTGCTCTATAAGGGCCCTCCCTTTATATCATAGTCACAACCCCTCTTATTATAAACTTATGCTACTCTACTATGTAGATTAAGAGTGCATCATTTAAATGATACAAGATCCAATTATTTTTGAGTGCCACTGCATATTTAGTCATTTGACTCTAAGAGTAGACTAGTTAAATTCTTACATGAATTATTTTATTAAAGTATATGACTAAATCTACATTGATTGATACTATGATTTTTCATGCTATATTATGTTGCTAAGGTCCACTTGTAGCAACATTTATTTTATATCATTTGACTCATGTTGATTTTAAATTCCTCCTATAGTATTTACTTGGGGGTCCTCATATCGAGTAAATAAGGAAAGATGAAGATTCTTAGAGTCTATACTGCATTTTAGTTGTGACATATCAAATTGAATTATGATCTACACCTAAATTAGAACATCATACCTTTACTTATAGTGGGGAGATGTTAACAAAGAGTCAATATAATAAGGATGACTAAACCTAGCTTTAGTTAGATTAATATGTTGGCAATATGATTGTCATTGACATCTAAAGGGTGTCTTTTGGATGTCAAAGGGGAGATTGTTGGCAATGATTTTTTTTTATGTCAAAAGGGCACAATAAGGATCTCAAATGGAAGATGGTTGAAGTTACAATTAAAGCCTTGAAGAATTGCAAAATTTCAGCAATCGGGCATCAAGCTTACCTTACATTGTATGCTAGAGAAGAAAAGAGTTAGTTATTTTTCACCTAAAAGACCAATCAGGCTTTAGAATTTTGAGGCTTACTCTTTGCTGCAAGAGATAAAACTTCAGGCTTTGGTCATACCTTATACCAAATTCCTCCAAGAAATGAAGTATGAGTAAAGTCAGAAAGGAACCAAACATCAAGCTTCGGTGTTAAGGCTTATGCATTAACATAAAGACAAGGATGTGAAAAATAGGAAGTCTAAATACCGATACTTGAAAAGGTTTCATAGATTGAAGATTGGTATTGAGGCTTATTCCTTAAATTGAATGTTAAGAAAGGGGTATAATGAAACCTTTAACCCCAAAAAACAAAATGATTTCAGTTTTTGCAGGTCAACTTAAGGCTTGTGCCTTAAATAGCTTTTCAAGTGTACAAAAAGAAGAAAGCCTAAAGGTCGACACTTGAAAGGAAAACATAAAGCTTGTGAATGAAATGTTTGGGCATCACAATTCAGTAGGAAGGCTTATGCCTTATCGAGGGGATGATAATTTTTAAGTGTTAAGGGCGAACCTCGACACCCGAAATGGCTTTCGTGTTCATATATTTGGCCTTAAGGCTTATGCATTAGTATTTTTTTAAGTATACAGTAAAAAGAATGCCTGAAGTCCAACACCTGAAAGGGTTAAGTTTGGAAATTCTTGCAAAGGTTTGTTTTAGGCATCACAGGTCGGTAGATTGTCTTACATCTTAACTCAAAGGCATATGAGCAATAAGGTGGAAGAAAGAAGTCCAACATCTGAAAAACACATGCATGTTTTGGAGTTTCTCACTTAGGTATTTTAGAGGTTGGTGTGAAGGTTTTTGATGGAGTAAAGGAATGAAAAAGGTAAAGGGTCATGTTGATGGTCGAACCCTAACAAGTTTTTGGAAGGATTGAGCCTCGTAGTTTGGTCTAGGTTCCTAAAGTCCGACAATGCACTTCAAGTATGAGGTAAGAGGGATTAGTGATCCCTGACCCTCGACAAGCATGATAGTTGGAAGAATTTTTCCATTCTATAGAATTCTCGCATTGAATTGGGTTGACCAATGCAAGTAAGTGGGTTAGCTACATGTGGCAAGAGATGATCTCTCAAATGAACGATTCACATAATTTTTGTGAATCACTTAAAGATCTATGGTGGTATTAAATAAAGTCAAACCAAACGGTTGTGTTTTTAATGCAAGGAAGGTAAATGAGATGGGTGATCCCACAATAGTGGTTTATAATTTTTGGCCAAACTGGACACTGAAATTATTATTTTTAACTAAATCTTCCCATTCGGGCACCTATAGCAGCTAAATAGTGAGGAATTTGAAGATGATACAAACTAGAGTCTCATCACATTTTGTCTATAGATTCTAAAAATATTTTTTTCAAATTTTTTGGAATAAGATTGCACTTCTTTTTCCATCTCCCACGAAAACTAGTTTTTTTCATAAATAATTTTTTTACAAAGTGACACTCACCGTATACAACATAACTTTTTTTGTATGAGGGATAAAATTCTAATTTTTTCAAATTTAGATTTTTAACTATGATACATAACACTTTCATTTTGTCTCATAGTTTTTTATTGAATATTTTTTCCTTACTAGAGTTTCGTAGTCAAACCAATTGCAATTCAAACATAGGTGGACTGTATACAACATAACATTTTTTTGTATGTATCAAAATTCAATTTTATTTTTTTTAATGGATCAAGGACATCAATAACCAACATGAACATATTTTTTAAAAATTTATTTTGATAATTTTCTATTTTTCTACATGTGCAAAACAGAGTGCTTGATTTTTGGTGAAAAACCTATGTTTAATAAAACTTAAAAAACACATGTATAATAAAACCAAAACATATTAAAATTATATTGGTGGGATAGATCATTTTGAGGACTACCATAATCATTTGAAATAAATTTTAAATGAATTCATTTGATCCCCAAAAAGGTAAATCAAAAGTGATTTTTTATCAGCATTTTGATAGGTGTAAAGGAGACTCATTTATACGTATGGTTTAAAACTAGTGAGGTTCTATCCAAAGGGGTTTGATATAAGGTGGTTTGATCAAAACCTCTTCAATTGGAATCCTTCAAATGGAACTTTTAAAGGATTAAATAATTATATTTTCTAAAAATATGTGATTTTAGCAAAAATTAGTTCCTCTAAAAAATTGTAAACCAACTTTGTGGGATCACCCAGATACTATAGACCACAACATGAATTTCAAGATCGATGGCTTGTATTCAAATATTGGATTTTGTTAGTGGCTAGGAAAATAGAAATATGGCATGGAAAATAAAATATCAGCTCCAACTACATTCTTGCAAAGGAATGGAGGAAATGGATGCCACCATTAATGCAAAGGCCAACTATGGAAGATGGGAGAGATGCGGAAAATAGAAAATTGGATTAATTACAATACAAACCCCATGAAGGAACATAGTTGAGGCAATAAATGAGGTCAGTGGTGTTTGGATCTGGGGGGATAGTTTTTCGATGAAGCTATGTGGGAAAACTAGGAGATAAAAGAAAGAAAAGGAGGATGAGAAAGGGGGGACAAGGAAGTTGAAGGAAATAGAGAAATTAGTGGCTAGGAATGTAACTTTCTCAAAGTGGTGGAGATTGGAGATGCAGAGAATCACATTGTCATTTCAGATTATTGTATGACTAAAGTCCCTTATGCAGGTTTCATGGAGGACAAAGGATTTATGGAGCGGAAGTAAGGGCTCAAGACCCCATCTCAAGCCCTTTGAGAATATTTTTTTGGGTATGTGGGTCTATCTTTAGGTGGGTTTAGGCATACCCACCTAGTATTTCTTTACACGTAGATGCATTTCCATGTTGGACCATATTGTGTGTATTGAGAGAACTAGTTGTGCATTAATTATGTTGATTATAGTGGGGGTAATCTATGGGAGTTTGTGTTTATATCCACATCGTGTGTATGAGTGTTTCAGGGCTGTAGGTGGATGAAATCACTATATGTAAACTATACATATGCTTTAAATTAGGAATATTAAATTCAAATGGTTAATTAATATTGTTGCTAAAATCTATAGATTGGTCAAAAAATTTTACTACTAAGTAGTAGTTACCATCAAAATTTTAGGCTTAATTTTTATTGGTACATAATTTTTATTTTTGTAGACTAAGATTAGAATTTTGGCTTTGCTCAACCATTTCATTGGTCTCCAACTAAACCCTTGTTCATAAGCCATTGTATAGTGATTTTAGTGTTATCCCTAAATGAATAAATCTTTATTTTCTTTGTCCTTTTCTTGGTCATCTACACTAGTTAACAATCTTGTTTTATTTGATTTTTTTATACATAATAATGAGCAATAATAATGGGTGTTGGAATGCTATGTTGAGTAGAATATGAGTATCACACTCATGGTACTTTTTGATAGTTATTTAGATAAATTTTAGTATTGAAATAACATCTCATTTTATCTTAATGGAATTCAATAAAGGACATCATAATGTGTGCATATAACATTGTATATGATGTCCAAGTTATTTTAATCCATAGTATGACCTATTGAAAGATTATAACTATTAGTTTTGTGCTCTTCCTTTTTGAAATGTTGAAATAAATTGGTTTTGATAGACTTGAAAATTATTACATATCAACATAATAGTGATGTTCACTTTTTAACATGATTCTCCATCAAAACCATAATTTCCATGTTTATTTTCATATTAACTTAAGAAAACCCATGTTACATTGCTGGTTATCATTGCACCAAATGATCAACCTATTAATGTTTGATACAATTTCCAAATTTAAACAAGATCCATAGGATGTGGTTAAACCATGTCACAAACCCAAGTGTTGCACAGCACAAGGAAGACCAAGCGGCACACCATCTTGCAACAATCTGGGGGCACAAGCAAGGGGTTCAAACCTATGACCTCGGCTTTGATACCAATTTTTGCAGTGGTGGTTGTCATTGCATCAAAAGATCGACGTATTAATCCTTGATACAACTACCATATTTATACAAGATCCATAGGAGGCAGTTAAACCATGTCACGAACCCAAGAATTACACCTCACAAGGAAGACCAAGGGACACACCATCTTGCAACAACCCAAATTTATTTATGAGTATAAGATACGTGCATGTAGCATGTACTATATGTTATGAGATCAAGGATTTCATTTTTATGATTATCTAGACTAAAATAATTTAGAAGTAGAAAGCATATATATATACACACATTTTATATTGTATACATGTCAACTTGTTTTTAAAGTTATACCTATAAAGAAAAACTACATTATGAGAATGCAAAATTTTACACCTATTCTCCTATGGCTAACTAATCTATGGGAAAGTAACTTTATTGTATGATACTTTCAAATGCAACAAAATAACTTATATGATACAATCCTCATTAATTTTTTCTATTTTTATTATGCTGCGTATTAAGTTTTATTTATCCAAATTGTACAACTGTATAATCGAGTTCTATCAAATTATTAGGGATTGATTCTCTACCCAATATGCTATTAACATATATGTTTCAATAAGGGTCAATTCGTTTACTAACAATATATATATATATTAATATATGATGTATGATATTAATATATATGATATATATTAATATATTAAATTTATGATAATATTAATATATATTAATACATAACATTATAATATCTTATAATATAATAATATTTAATTATTATTATATGATATATAATTTTTATTTTATTTTTGGTTGGTAACACGAAATATTTTATTGCTTGGAAATGAAAATTACAACAAATTAAGAGTTACAAACAATGTAGCTTCACCTTCAAGAAATAAGCTTCCAAAACAACACCAAATAGTAAACCAGAAAAACCTACAAAGGACCTACAAATTGATCATGAATTTGAACTCAAAATGGCTTTCTCCTCATCTGAAACCTAAGAACCATTGCAAAGGTTTTCTTCTTTTCTTTCTTTGCCTTCTTCCCATTAACCATTTGCCAACCATCCTCTACCCTTGCAGCCTCTTTTTTCCATTTTAAAGATTTATCATAAGGGTACTTCCCCTTGATATTTTACCAACCCTCTTCCTCCCTTGTAGCCTCCTTCCGCTAATCCAAAGGGTTGTCAATGGGGCTCTTCAAACCACCATTTGAACTTCAAAATGTTAGTTGAAATTGATCATAAGCTTTCCACATCTCTATTTCTTTCTCTAGCGATCTCACCAAACCTTTTTTCTCTTGGTGTTTGGGTGTCACTACCCAACTCTTAAGATTCAACTCTTCATCCCCTCCATTGGAGACAACCTTGGTTCTATTCACATTTGAATTTCCCACCTGAGCTAGGAAATCATCCATCTATTGTTGAACCATCTTTCTTTCTTCCCCCACCAGTGTATGCCCCACAAGAAACCCTTTCTCTTTGTTTTCCTCATGTGAGCACTTTGTAGACAACAATTTTATCCACCATGTAGTGATTAGGCCCAACATCTTTCCACCAGGAGGAAGATTTTGTTCCTTTGTGTTTGGTACATTGGGCAGGCAAGTGACCAGTCTTGAAGAAAACTCTACATCTAAAGGGTATCCCTTCATAATCTAGGGGTTGCACCCAACACTTTCTTGGTATGTTCAGAATAATATCCTCAGGGGCCACCTTTGAAATGTCCATTTCCACTAAAATTTGTGCAAAGTTTGAGTGCCAAAGGTTTGAAGAGCCTTCATCCACCATTAAGAAATTTCCTAAAGATTTCCCTACTACCTCTAAACAGGAATCAAACAAGAACTGTAAAGTAAAGTAGGGAAGTCTTACCCAAATATGAACCTTTGCAAACACCTTGGTAGTTGGATTAAAAGTTGGATGCCAAGGATTCAACATCAGTGGGTATTTTTCTTCCCATTCCTAATGATAGTCACAAAGAATTGTCTTTCTATCCTATTCTTTTTCAAAACAACAATAATGAAGCCTGTAACCATTGGGTAAATTTAGGCATACCCTTCTAAGAAATTTTTCCATTGCTGAGTAATCCACTAATGCAGGTTTGTTAAGCATGGCCTAAAGCCCCTAAATATTCCTATCAAACCCAACCTAGAATAAAAATTTACATTCAACAACACTTCTTGTTCAAGCTCCTCGCTTAGATCTAATGAAATAGATCTAGATGACGGAGATGAACCCCAACCTCCTCCATTCCTTTATTTCATACTTTTATTTGGTGGCTTCACAAACTATATTGGTTTTGCTTGAGCTCCCTCATTTTGGTTTGATTTGAAACCCTTAACACTATTGTTTTCACTTGAGATGTGAGCCCCTAAAAAATCTCCCTTCTGACATTGATGTATGGAAGAGACTCTGATACCGAGGGAAAACAATAGAGTGGTTGATGCAATGGAAATGATTGGATCCTTTCTAGATATCCCTTGCAATGTCTCAAAACATGAATTCCTGGTAGAGAATCTTCTCGTACCCACTTTTGAGATACCAGAGTTAGAATATGCATGTGAACTCATTGGTCCCGATGATCTTTGGTATCATGACCTTTACACCTACCTAAGATTAGGAATCCTCCCAGTTGATATCACCTCAAACCTCAAATGAACCTTTGTCAAAAGGTCCTTACGTTTTGTCATCTTAGGGGAAACCCTCTTCCGCAAAAGCATTGATGGAACCCTATTACGTTGCTTAAAACTTGAGGAAGCCCTGAATACTTTGACTGAGGTACATAATGGCACATGCAGTTCACATTCGAGTGGTATGACCTTGTCCAAGAAGTTACTAAGAACCGGGTACTACTAGCCAACAATGGAGAGAGAGGCACACGACATTGTCATAAGGTGTCTATGGTGCCAACAGCATGGAGACCTCATTCATGCACTAGATCAAGAATTACACCCCATTGTTACACCTTGGCCCTTTTCCCAATGGGGGCTCGATCTCATAGGTAAAATATCACCCACCTCATCTAGCGGCCACAAGTTCATTATCATCGCTACTAAATATTTCACAAAGTGGGTCAAAGCAATTCCCATGACCTACATCACTGGAAAGAAGATATCCAAGTTCATCCTGAACTACCTCATTTTTCGATACGGTGTTACCCAATCCATTATCTCTGATAACAAGACACCTTTCAAGAATCAGGATGTTCATGATTTGTGTGAAAAATTCAAAATCCAACACCGCTTTTCCACACCATATTACCCACAAAGAAAATGGCCATGCAAAAGCTACCAACAAAACCATTCTGAAGATCCTTAAGAAAACAATCAATGACTCTGGTCATGACTGACATCTATAGTTAAATCTTGCCTTATGGGCCTACTGCACTAGCATCTGCATGCCAACAGGTGCCACCCCATTTTCCCTGGTCTACGGATCAGAAGCCATCCTCCCTATAAATATCGAGCTCCCGTCACTATGGATATCATTGCAAAACCTCATCACTAATGAGGAATATAGGATTATAAGACTAAATGAGCTAGAGTTTCTAGATGAACGACGCATGGACGCCCTAAATCATCTACAGGTCTACTAGAATCGCCTGAAATGAAGCTACAACAAGAATATCAAGCAACACACCTTCCAAGTCAACGAACTTGTTATGAAAGAGAACCAAAAGAATGTGCCAAATCCAGAGAGAAAAGAAAAATTCAAGCCCAACTGGCTGGGAACTTTCGTCATCATAGCTAGCTAAAAATCAAGAGCACATCAATTAGCAAGAGTAGAAGGTGAGCCTCTGTAAGAGGCTCTGAACAACTCTCACCTCAAAAAGTTTTATGCCTAAGAACTTGCAAGGTATAGAACAAAAAAAAAAAAAATTTAAAAAAAAAGTCCTGAAAAAATGGTTACCTTGATGCAAACCTGGTAAACACGCATCTTGGAGACAACAAAAAAATACAAAAATACAAAAATCAGAAAAATCAGAAAAAGGATTGAAAATAGTAAAGATAAAAAAAATTGTCCTCTAGTGAAAACCACTTCAGTGGTGCTTTGGACAAGTACCTCGGTGAAAACCAGGAAAACAAATGCCAAGTGTAAATAAAGCACTCCCCATCCACCAAGATCTAAATGACTCACTCATCCATTCCATCACATTTCATTAATCTTCCATCCACCCATCCGCTCGCATTCGTACCATAGCCTGAGCTGATATGCATATCATATTCCACCATAGTACTACTTGGCATATTCCTAAGGTCAATTTGTCCTACCTATTTGAAGTAGTCTATCACTTATCGCTGGGGGCATGTCCTTGAAATAGGCACTCGATTGGATTTGTGTATATTTTTGTGCTCTTCCCAAATCATCAGAAAATCAAAAACATCCAAATCATTAAAAAAATCCAAAACATGTCAAACATCTTAAAAAGTCAAAAATAGAGTTGTCATCAGAACTATGTCGTCTTTGAGTTTGAACATAGGAAAGGTTGATCTTTGATCATCCCCCAAGACATTTTAGGTCATTCTTTAGGTGTTTGTTGCATTAGCAATTTGTTTGTCCATCTTTTTCACACCTTTAGGTCAGCTCTTAGGTGTTCGTCGCAATCTTCTTACCCATCTTATCATCATTGAGTCAAGTCAATTGTCTATCTAAACTATGCCATCTCTGAGCTTAAACATAGGCAAGGCCATCCTTGATTGGCCCCCTAGACACAAAATCCAAAAACATTCATAAATCTTGAAAATACCAAAAACATATGCAAAACACTTGAAAAATACCAAAACTAGCCTCAAAATATTTCAAAAACCCAAAATGATGCATCCATCTCATCTCGCTTTCACCTACAATAATCGCCACTCTTAATAAATCAATTGTTGTTTTCATCCTTTGGTAAGCTAGTAAGAAGGAAATCTAGCAGGTTTAAAAGTGAATGCTCAATCATCAAAGTCCCAAGTCTAGATCAGCGAGTCAACAAGTTGGTCAACTCAGAGTATCAATAGCTTATCATCTAGTCCTATCTCATCAAAACCCTGATCAAAAGATGTCCTAGGAAGGCGACCTTCCTAAGATGGACATTAGCATCATGCAATCCCGTAGTTTAGCCTTGGCTAGCGGTATGAAGAACATTAGCTTGTTTATTTACTTGGTCTTGTTAGACTTATCTTATTTTGTGCTCATTCCAAGGACCTCTCGATGATGCCTAAACAAAATGATTTTAGAGAGAAAGGAATGGGGCAATGATCATTATATTTTTATCTGTTGTGCTTGTTGGATATTCTTGTAAAATAACTTCGTCATGCGTGCTTTATTTTGGTTGTAGGGAAGATGTTGTAGATGTCTTGTTGAGCACATAAGAAGGCTTGCCTTTTTATGTTTTGGCTCGATATTTTTAGAATATTTGAACTACATTCCAAATAAGGTTTCGTTTGTCAAGTGTGAACAAGAGTACTCCTATCTGTTTGATGAGTCAAATTCCATCAGACTAGGCGCAACGCCATCGTGGTTCTTAATACCTTAATGCATCGCACCTATGTATGTTATCAAACATAAAGAAGGGTATTCTCTTTATCTCTCCCATCCTTGTATAAGAAAAACATCATCATCGTTCATCATCATATCCAATAAAGTCTCGATGACTAGTGGACTTTTTGGACTTCTACATCTTCTTTGATTTAAGGGTCGATCCCTCTCATTCTTCTATCCTCTTGCGTGCTAACAATGCATCCATACTACATCCATCATGCATCCTGCATAATCACGTCATATCATCATAGGACAACATCATCCATCTCATTTTCACAAACATTTAAGTTTTTTAGGATAATAAAAATTTGTTATTCTAAGCATCTTCCAAACATCTCATTTACATCATCATTATCATATAAATCATATAGTCTAACCATCCATACATTCATTTTGAACCTCTTTGTTGCGAGATCGACCTCAATCTTTTCGCTCGATCTCTCAAGGGGGCAATGTACTAACATACTTATTTTCGTTAGGGCATCTGAAAAAATTGGATTTTTTTTAATTTCAATGTCAGCGGCATCATTCTTTGAACCAATGCAACGAGTACATTACTTCAAAGAGGGGAAAAATGTAGACATGCAAAATATACTCAAACATCTAATCATGCTTTATTGAACATTATTATGTCTATTAATTGAATAAACCAATTTAATTAATTCACTAAGGTTTTCTTCCTAATTAATTAAATAAAATTAATTAATTAACTTCCTAAAGTTAAATCATACATATTTAATTAAATTCATTTTCCTCTCATTTGATTTAAAACAAATACAAAAATTCAAATCAAATGTCATATCACCTAACCTCCTGTTAGATTAATCAAATCCTGATTAATTTAATCCTAATCACCTGAATCCTCTAGATTCATCCACTTGCACAATAAATCATTTAAATTGATTTATTAAAAGCACCTATTTTCTTCACAAATGCATATTCCCTCATTAACTCCCCTGTTTGAATTTTTTGGCCAAACCGAAATTCCCCCCAAAACCCTCAACCATATTCATTTATTGTCATTTTCAAATTTGAAATGGGCACTTTAGCCAAAACTTGCACAATCATGGGCCAATCCCATTGTGACAAGTGGCTCTTTCCTATTTGTTGGGTTTTAATCCCACATTTCTCAATCTTGGCCTCTCCTCTCTCAATCTTTCCTATAAATTCAATGCCATTTCAACACAATTGATCATCTACATTTTAGAGCATCCTCACTATAGGCAACTTGAGTTCACTTAGTATCTCATTGTCTATCATCTCATTAGCTTGGCAAGGATTGGGAAAGGGCTCTTTCACATATTCAAGGGGCATCAATCCATCATACAATAGGTATGTTTCATGTCTTCTTTACATGCTTGATTTAGTTTTTGTCATTTATTTTGGAGAATGTTGTATTATTCTATGAGGATGTTAGAGTTGTGCTAACCATTTACAGATTTTAATGTCCACAATAATCATTTCTTTTTGAAATCTCAAGGCTCCTAAACATAGTGATGACGATTTTTCAGACATAGATGAGTGTAGTGATAGATGTTAAATGTGTGTGTTAGGGAAGATAAAGGAGTAATAGAGAGGTGGATGATCAATATCAAAGGTGTACAATCGTTGAGAGGAATGGATTTCTTAGTTAACTACTGCAACTGGTTGCATGATTTTAGGTAATTGTCTACATTAAGGAGTTAACTAATTGTATGAATTAGTTAAAGGAATTAATTCCTTCATTAAATCACACTGAGTGGGAGTGAACTAATTTGATTGATTAGTAAACTAATTTTGATTAGTTTGTGGACTAGAAGAGAGTGTTTTTTAAGAATGAAGTAGGAATGCATGAGTTTAATAATTAATTAAGAAAATGAATTATTAAATGAATGTGCAAGTGGGAATAGATAAATAAATAAATAAAATTATTATTTAAGAAATGGATAATGTTGAGAGAATATAAGATAAATAAATAATAAAAGCAATTATTTAATTTAGAAAATCTGAATATGGACAATTAAGTGATTAAAGTAATAATTTAATTTAGGGAGTGGGTAAATGTTAATTAACTAATTAATACTAATTATTTAATTAATATAGAATAATAAGGGTAATTAACGAAGTAATTAAATAAATAGGATTTATTTAATTAATTGATAAAATAAATGGGAGGCTAACGCTTTTTTTTATAAAATGGTTTATTATAATTTACTTGAAAAAAAATTTCAATGTTCACTTCCTAACCAAAAGATCTAAGATTGCTCACTTTGTGTATGCCATGACACCATACAAGTTATTGATGTTATTTTGGTATCAAAGAAAAGGATGAAAGTTGTAAGAAAATTATCACGATGGTTTAACTTAAGGATAATTGTTTTAATTTAAATTGTTGTAATAAGTTTATACGACATTTGATTCTAGAACATTTTTATTAATCTCAAATCTTTATAGTTAAAATCTATTTATGATGAATAGTTAAGAACCTCTAATTTTAAAGAAAGGAAATAGTAGTATGTCAAATGCTAGTTCCCTTTACAAGATTATGTCAAATGAAAATAGTACACTTTTTAAGTCATTTGATACTTCAACTAACTCTTAAAATTATTTCAAGGAGTAACCTTAAATATGCAACTCTTTCACCTAGTAACTTGGTACTATACAACCTAAATCTCATGTTGTAATGTTGCAAATATCAACAAAACTTGAATCTCTAGTGAAAGATATTGACAAACATTATGTATCTAGTCCTTAAATCTATTAACAACTTAGACACCATGGTCATGTGCAAATAGTAACATTACCTCACCCTAAGAACCACATTTCTATAAAATCGAAACTACACTTTAAGCTCAGCTCAAAGCTCAAGAAAATCCATGGATTCATTGAAATCAGTTTGGAAATTTTCATTTCCTCAAATGCTAGTTCCCATTTACAAGATTATGAAATAAAATTTTCTCTAAAGAATGCACATATCATAGATGAATCATCTACTTCAAGAATTAAGAATCAATTTTTTATTTTTTTTATATGCAAACTGTTTTGAAAATATTGAAACAAAATACAAAGAGTGGATGAATAGAGAGGAGGGAATATCATTTATTTGTGAGGCTATGCATTCTTGATGAGGTTGCCAACCCAAGACACAAAAATCCATGCACAAAACCAGAGAATCTTATTATATTTAGAATAATGAAATTCTTACATGCACAGGATCCCAAATCTTCGAGTTCTGCAATACATGAAAATTAGAAAATTCCCCCTTTCGTAATATGTAATCTTCTTTCCCCAAAAACTCCTAAAAAAATCAAAAACTAACCCATAAATAGCCCCTTTCTCCCTTTGGAGCCAAAAACAACATTCTAATTATGCACCAACTTTGAAAGCCCTAACGTAAGATCTGACCGTTGTATCTTCAATCATAATACCTCTTAGGAAAGGTATTGAGAAAATGAAGTTCTTCATATTGGGGCCAAGAGGCCAACCACTTTTATTTTTAGCCACTTTTCAGACCCATCTGGAGCCTCTAAGTACCTCAAAATTGGCTTCAAAGATTTTATAGGGAAAAAAGAATAAAATGAAACTTGAATAACTTTCAAACCGGGAATGATCTTAACCTGATTCTTTCACCAAAGTGCTTATTTCTCTATCCTTAAGCTTCCCTTAAATTTTTGCCTTCTCACACCTTCACATTCACACATGCTAAAAATAGTAGTTTAGCAGAAAAAGTGAAAAAGTAGTTCTGAAAGTTGAGAATTCCACTTCGATGAAAAGGGTATCTAGAAATGCAAGAACATCTACAAAAAGATAAATGAAAGTAAATATATTATCGGGTGATGCAAAATTGCCCTTACACCACTGGATGCTCCTGCGTGAATTCTAGAATCATCAATGATTTAGGAAGTGGTAGTAAAATGGATGTATAAATGATCACAAAGGGTCAAACAAAATCCTTGTGAATCTATGTCCAAGGATGATTGTTTGGCTTCATTTGAGCATGAGGATATATAATCTTACATGAATGAGGAGTTTGCAAATGATGAGGGTAGATTTTTTAAATCCTCAACAACTGGGCATAGGGTGTCCATCATAAGCACTAGATAAGCCTCTACGAAAAAAGGGGCTCATCCAAAAGTTGTTGAGCTTAGTAATTTTCTATTGATCCATGCTCTAGTTTGCGGGTTTTTATTTGTGACCTAATTTACATCATCATCTTCACCAATGGATTTTCAAGACTTGGCACTACTTCTTTAAAGGTGAGTTCTTTATCTTTCCCTATGTAAAGATACTTTTTTTTATGTGTTGAGCCCTGCTGGCTCTCAACTCAAACCCCAGTGAACTCTTAAATCTTATTGTGTTATTTTAGTTTTTTAAAGAAAAGTTCATAGACAGAAGAGAAGGGGTGCAGCATATATAAAGCTTATAAATTGAAAATACACAGTAATTTCCTACATAATGGAAATGCAGACGTTATTTTATTGAAACAATGAAATCATGAATGATAGACATACCAAAATGTTTCCAGTTTTTTTATTTAAAACAGTAAGCCAGCTCGCCAGCCAAGAATGTTGAAAACTGGCAGTAAAGAATGTCTGGCCTCTGGATTTAGGTTCTCCTGCCTCAAAACTGGATACAAGTCTCTGAAAATACTAGACGCCAAGGATGGAAGTCAAAAAGCAACCCAAAGAAAGGCGTTTCAACCAAACCCTTCACATGCCTCTCTAGAATGCACAATTCCCACTGCAAGTCATACAGCCAAGAAGAAGGATGAGTAATAACCCTGCTGGATGCCACTAATCTAAAGAAGAAGGCACCACAAGGAAGAAACCCCTTTTTCTTATTGCAATCAACAGTAAATCTTTATTTAATACTATGTTTGAACCATGTAGAACCTCTGAATGAAGCTCTCAACTACACTGATTCAATTGATCTTTCACAATCTCAAGAGTGCTCAACACTGAAGAGATATCGTTCTCCAATGGACAAAAAAATGCTCAAACCCTATCATAGGAGAAGCACAGGAAGAAGCCAAAGGCAAAGTCAAAATATTCAAGATGAATTTCTCATTGCCCAAAAAGCCCATATATGCCAAAAAGGCACGACTTCCAAGAAAGATACGCCACTTTTGATATTTAAATCTTTTAAATTATAATTTAAGTCACTTTTCAATAGTTTTTGACTTAAATAAAGTGGGCGCACTTTATTAATTTAATTGATTAAATATAAAATCACTTTTAGGGAATATTTAAGTGATTTAAAAAAGTATAAAGTCAATTTGACTTTATAATAAAATATTAAGTTAATAAATAACTTAAATCACTCAAATAGGCATAACTTCCACAAATCTTAATAAAATCCCGTGTCGTCAGAAGCTGTCGACCCCTGAACTGCTAACGCCTGTTGTGAACCAACACTGGGCTCTGAACACGAGAACGATCCAACTCTCCAGAAAGTACCACTGACCCCCTAACCAATCCAGTTAGCCCACAAGGGTCCAATAAAGGGCTAACACACTATTCCTAAAACTGACTAGAGCAGGGACATCACAGTGTGCCCTCCCCGAATTTGCTTGCCCACAAGCAAACTCAAAGCTGGATGCTGAAGAATACTGTCACTCTCCCAAGTAGCATCCTCTGTCGGTAGATCTTTCCACTTCACCAAATATTCCCTGATAACCTGCCTCCGAAGATGACGCTCTCTGGAATCCAGAATGGCCTCAGGCATCAAAATCAATTTCCTCTCATCATCCACGGGTGGTAAATCAATAGAAGGAATCACCTGTGGTCCCAATGCCTTTTTGAGGCGTGACACATGGAACACATTGTGAACCTTACTGTCCACTGGAAGATCTAACTCATAAGCCACTTCACCGACACTTCTGACAACCCTGAATGGTCCATAGTATCGTGGCTTAAGCTTCTCAGAGCCCTTCTTACAAAGGGTGGACTGCCTATAAGGCTAGAGCATCAAATACACCAAATCATCGATCTCAAAAGATCTCTCCACACGCCTTTGATCAGCATATTATTTTTGCTGATTTTGAGCTTTCTGAATATTCTCCCTAAGTGCTCTCATAATGTCTTGACTCTCCTGCAACAAGTCACCAGCACTGGGTACTCTACTATCACTCAGCAGTAAATCTAGAAAGCTCAGAGCATTATATCCATATAATGCTCAGTATGGTGTCATCTGAATACTCATGTGATGAGTGGTATTATAGCAATACTCACAAAGGTATAACCACTTCACCCATGCCTTCTGCTGTCTAGAACTGTAATTCCTCAAATATCCCTCCACCCATTTGTTGACTATCTCTGTCTACCCATCTGTCTGTGGGTGGTAGTTGGTGCTCGGAGTGAGTTTTGTCCTACAAAGTTTGAATAAATCCTGCCAGAAGTTACTCAAAAACTTGCTATCCCTATCACTGACTATACTCCGAGGCAATCCATGCAATCTGAATACCTCACGAAAAAACAAGTCCGCCACCTGAGTAGCTATGTGTGTAGTAGTGATTGAGAAGAAATGTGCGTACTTCGTCAACCGATCTACTACCACATAAATGTTGTCTTTCCCTTGAGCTTTCGGCAAGCCTGTGATGAAATCCATAGACAAGCATTCCCATTTCCTCTCAGGAATAGGAAGCGGCTAAAGTAAACCTGTAGGGTATGTATGTTCTTGCTTGTTTTGCTGACAAACAAGGCATTCCTTGGCATACTGAAGAACAAATGATTTGAGTCCCTTCCAAGAGAATCTCTCCCATACTTGCCTATAGGTCTTAAAGTAACTGGGATGTCCTGCCATCGGTGAATCATGGAATGACCTCAATATTGTGCCCCTCATCTCAAAACTTGGGACAAGAAATATCCTCCCTTTGTAAATGATAAGATCATCCACAAGTGAGTATCTGTCATCCTGTACTATCCCATCCACTATGTTAGAAGCCCAAGGATTCTTAGCATATTCAGATACTATCATGTGTCTCCAGTCCTCTGAAATCAGTGAAATGGAGCTGAAGTGAGGACGGCGAGATAAAGCATCAGCAACCACATTCTAAGTGCCCTTGACATAAGCAATGTCAAAATCATAGGACTGAAGTTTGTTGACCCATTTCTGTTGCCTTTTGTTCAAATCTCGTTGTCCAAGAAAATGTTTCAGACTATTGTGATTGGTTTTAACATTGAATTTATTACCAATCAAGTATTGCCTGAACTTGGCCATGGATGCATGATGGCCAACATTTCCTTATCATAGATACTGAAACTCTGTTCAGGACCTCTGAGCTTCCTACTCTCAAAAGCTATAGGTTGTCAATCTTGTATGATAACTACACCAATACCCTCACCACTGGCATCACAATGTAACTCAAATGGTCTAGCGAAATCCGGCAAAGCCAATACTAGACAAGTAGTCATAAGAAGTTTGAACTTCTCAAAGCATGCCTATGCAAGAGGTGTCTACACAAAGGCTCCCTTCTTAGTCAAATCAGTTAGTGGCGCAGCATGTCACGAGAATCCACTAACGAACCGATGATAGAAGGCACACAATCCTACAAACCCCCTAAGTTGTGTCAATGTCTTAGGTGTAGGCCAATCGATGATAGCTCGAATTTTCTCTGGATCCATGCTAACTCCCTCTCTACTGATAATGTGACCTAGATACAAAAGCTCAGCCATACCCAAAGCACACTTGGACTCCTTAGCGTACAAGGACTCCCTATCAACTATACTCAATACCTCATCTAAGTTAACAATGTGTTCCTTCCATGATTTTTTGTAAACTAGGATGTCGTCGAAGAACACCAAAATAAATTTCCTCAAGAGGGAATGGAAAACCCTGTTCATAGTAGACTAAAATGTAGCTGGAGCATTGGTTAAGCCGAATGGCATAACCAAGAAATCATAGTGTCCACAGTGACACCTGAATGCGGTTTTCTCAATATCCTCCTCTCTAACCCTGATCTGATGGTAACCAGTCCTCAAATCAATCTTCGAGAAATAGCAAGCTCCATGAAGCTCGTCTATCAACTCATCTATCCGTGGAATAGAATACCTATTCTTAATAGTCTTCCTATTAAGCATCCTATAGTCAATACACATCCTAAGTGTACCATCCTTTTTCTTCACCAAAACAACTGATGAAGCAAAGGGTGACTTACTCGGCCTAATGTGCCCCATAGCTAAAAGTTCCTTAATGGTTTTCTCAATGTCATCTTTTAAATGTTTGGGGTGTCGATAAGGAGTGATCATAATAGGTTTCGTGCCCTCATCCAACTCAATGATGTGCTCAATACCTCTATCAGGAGGTCTACCTGGTGGAATAGCACTGAAAACCTTTGCATGTTTGATTCGGAGTTCCTGTACATCCGGATGGTAAGGAGAAGCTTGCTGCTCTAACTGTGAAGGCATTAACTTGCACTCAGCAGCCCATTCTACCATGTCATGTTGGATCAAATGTTCCATTCTTCAGAGTGAAATTTCTTTTAGATTGATGTCCTTGATAGATTTCAGAACATGATTTGTGCCATCAATTTTGAATTTCATCTCCATATCATGCAAATTAAGTGTGAACTCTCCTATAGCATGAAGCCACTTCATGCCAAGAACTATATCCATTCCTCCCATGTTCACAACATAAAAATCTGCCTTGAACTCAAAATTGTTGAGTTTCAATGGTAAATCAGGAATCATCCTCTCACAGGTGAGAGTGTGTCCATCTGCAACCTTCACACGAATGCCTTCAAACTGCTGAGTTTGAATTCCCCTTTTCTCCACCAACCGTGAATCAATAAAATTGTGGGTCCCACCTGTGTCCAAAAGAGATATGACTCTTTGACCCGCTAAGACCCCACGAAGCCTAAAAGAACCCTCTCTCTGCATGCTGGACATATGAGCCTCCTGTAGCTCACTTTCTACCTCAATCTCTGCCTCATTTTCTGACTTTTCTTCATCTATATCATAGATAGCAGCTTGTTGATCAGAAAAATCAGTCAATGTTTCTCCCTCATAAAACCATTCCATGTTCCTGTTTTTCCCTTTAGGCTTGAGGGGACAATCATGATTGAAGTCATATGGACCTTTACAGTAAAAACAAAGCTTCCTTCTACGTATATCATTCATTGTATCCCGATCTAATGGAGCTTCAAATCTTTTCTTTTGATCAGTATTATCAGCCTTCTTTGGATCAGATTTGTTCTCAGTGTAGGAGGAAGAAGGTTTGGTGCCAAATTGCTTATGAGGAGTAGTGAGTTCCATACTGCGAGCTTTCCTCATGGTCTCCTATAGGGTAGGTGGATCAAATGCCTTTATCCATCCTTTCATGGGCTCAAAAAGACCCTCAATAAACAATATGATAAGCCTTCTCTCTGAAATGCTTGTCACCATTACAGATAGTCTTTGGAATTCTCCAATGTACGATTCCAAGCTACCCAATTGTTTTAACTGTGCCAGATCCCTGAAGAACAATTCGGGATCATGTTTATCAAACCTTTCTACCAATCTATCAGTAAACTCCTGGTATGAGGTAATCTGGTCATGGTGAAGAGTAGCCATGCCATGAATCCACCAGTCATGTGCCACGCCATCAAGGTGTAGGGCTGCAAATCTAATAGCATCTTCCTCTGGCATAGGACGTAGTGTCAGGAATGTATCCAATTTACTCACCCAGGCATGTGCTGTAACTCTGCCACTGCCATCATAGTTCGCTAAGGTAAGCTTATTGGTAGCCTGTCGTAGATCATTATGTTTGTATCGAGGCCTCCTGTCATTCCTATTTCTGGTGTGTTCTCTTTTCTGACTCATAAAACGATCAAAGTTAAGGTGATCCTTAACTCATGGAGGCATTGCATCCCATTCATCATGCATAGCTAAGATGTTGTCAGCAAAGTTTCCATCACCACCTTCTTCCACTTCCTCTTCCTCCTCAACGTCATTTCTGACAAAAGTAGGGCGTGTGGCTCTCTCAAAGGTGCGTGCTGGAGCAATATACCTATGATGCTCTCCATGTATGCTACCTTCCTGATCTTGATCAATATTCGGCCTCCTTTGAACTGTCAAGTTTTGTACATTGGTGCTAAGTTGTTGAAGGATGTTTGCCACCTGTTCTTGACCGGCCACCATTCCCCTCAATACTTCTCTAGCATCCCTATCTTCGTCATTAAGATGAGCATCATCATTCCTTTCAGCCATATTATCAAAATCAAAATCCTCTTCCTATTCGTCCAATGGAGGTGCCTGAAAAGGTGCAAAAGTATTTCGCTGAATTCCAGGGCCCCTGCGTGTGTAGTGCCTGTCAAACCTGTTCTAATGTGGCCACATAGAATTGTGTTTCCCACAAGCTGGCATGATTAATATGCTTTGATACCACTGTGATGAGCCCTGCTGGCTCTCAACTCAAACCCCAGTAAACTCTTAAATCTTATTGTGTTATTTTAGTTTTTTAGAGAAAAGTTCATAGACAGAAGAGAAGGGGCGCATCATATATAAAGCTTATAAACTTGAAATCATGAATGATAGACATACTAGAATGTTTCCAATTTTTTTATTTAAAACAGTAAGCCAGCTCGCTAGCCAAGAATGCTGAAAATTGACAGTAAAGAATGTCTGGCCTTCGGATTTAGGTTCTCCTGCCTCGAAACTGGATACAAGTCTCTGAAAATACTAAACGCCAAGGATGGAAGTCAAAAAGCAACCCATAGAAAGGTGTTTCAACCAAACCCTTCACACGCCTCTCTAGAATGCACAATTCCCACTGCAAGTCGTACGACCAAGAAGAAGGATGAGTAATAACCCTACTGGATGCCACTGATCTGAAGAAGAAGGCGCCACAAGGAAGAAACCCCTTTTTCTTATTGCAATCAACAGTAAATCTTTATTTAATACTCTGTCTGAATCATGTAGAACCTCTGAATGAAGCTCTCAACTGCACTGATTCGATTGATCTTTCACAATCTCAAGAGTGCTCAACACTGAAGAGATATCGTTCTCCAATGGACAAAAAAATGCTCAAACCCTATCATAGGAGAAGCATAGGAAGAAGCCAAAGGCAAAGTCAAAATATTCAAGATGAATTTCTCATTGCCCAAAAAACCCATATATGCCAAAAAGGCACGACTTCCAAGAAAGATACGCCACTTTTGATATTTAAATCTTTTAAATTATAATTTAAGTCACTTTTCAATAGTTTTTGACTTAAATAAAGTGGGCGCACTTTATTAATTTAAGTGATTAAATATAAAATCACTTTTAGGGAATATTTAAGTGATTTAAAAAAATATAAAGTCAATTTGACTTTATAATAAAATATTAAGTTAATAAATAACTTAAATCACTCAAATAGGCATAACTTCCACAAATTTCATAGAATCCTGTGCCGTCAGAAGCTGTCGACCCCTGAACTGCTAACGCCTGCTGTGAACCAACACTGGGCTCTGAACACGAGAACGATCCAACTCTCCAGAAAGTACCACTGACCCCCTAACCAATCCAGTTAGCCCACAAGGGTCCAATAAAGGGCTAACACACTGTTCCCGAAACTGACTAGAGCGGGGACATCACACATTACCCAATGACACACATATCTACCCCTAAAGTAACTGGTGATTCAATTTTACAATTGGTTTTATTTTTAAAAGTAGGAAGGATTATTTTTTTGTTTGATTAGAAATAGGTTGATCAAATTATTTTTTACACAAGAGAAAAAATGCATACAAGGTTATAAACTAATCATAATTTAAAGATTAAAAACACATTACAATATAATACAAGATATATTCTAGAAAAATCTTCAAGATAAAATCTAACCTCAAAAAACATATACACTCAATATATTATTCAACAATGAAAACATTACAATACACTTCCATGTATCCATAGCTCAATACAATAATAACCAAGTCAAACAATAAAATAGTCAACCTCAACCACTAAACATGTAATTGTTTTTATAAAATTAAGCTCACACAAAACAACGAAGTGGTAAGGTGAAACCATGTCTCAAAACCATAAGTACACAAAACCATGGTACTATTTTTTTTAAAATTACATATGTTTTCCATGTGCAATTCACACATAATATATCTAACCAATATTGCATAGAACTTTACAAATATATTCAAGTAAATATTTAATGTGGGTAAACACATCTCCAAATAAATATTTATTTCACATAATTAAATAATTCATTTTCTGTACAAGATCTACAACATCTTATTCTTAATAATTTTTTTATGAATAGATCTAATGATCCATTGACTACCACAATCCACCTTCAAACACTATTTTTTATCGATTTTTAAAATTCTAATTCAAATTTATTAAACAATATATATAAAAATAATTACATATATAAATTGTAGATAATAATAATTATAAAATTAGAATAGAATCATAAATATTTTGTTTGTTCTTTAAAAAAAAAATTAAAGATTTTCATATTATCCAGATACTTATATTTAGCCGATAGGCTTTTATTGTGGACTTGCCAGTCCAAAAGCCATCGGGATACCTGTCTCACACAGTCGGCATACCATTTGCTCGCCGGTAAACAGGTTTTAATTTGGATTGGAGAAGGTTGTTTCCGACTGTCCTATCTCTTCACTTAAACGCAATTTTCGAAGGTGACAATGACTGATGTGCCAAGTTGCCTCCACCGCGTATCTTATCATACTACCTGCCAGTGATATAAAAGTAATGAATGCTACAGATTTGCTATGATCTATCTATCTCACCAAATCACGTTCACCTCCTCAAGCATCCACAATCTACAAGAAAATACCTTTCTATAATGCAGAGCTCAGATTCATAGCCACCCTTGCAACTACACAACCAACAAATTTCCATTCAGAGTTTTGGGAGGTGGAACTGCTATCGATTCTGGGTTTTACAGCAGGGCAAGCTTGGCATACATTAAACACATGGGATGGGATGAGAAACTAGTAAATGAGTCGTTTGTGTGGGTGGAGAAAATGATTTCTTTTGAACCAGATACCCTTTCTCGCCGGTCATTGGTTTGAGAGATGCGCTTATGAACTGCTAACAATGTTTCCTACTTGCAGTAGTTGTGATGTCTGGAAAAATGCTATGAGACCCCTGATTTTATTTCTTCTCTTTGTGGAATTATGTGATGCAACACCGAGGGAAATGAGGATTGGGGGAATCCTTGATTTGGGAAGCTACAGAGGTAAATAATCAAATGTAACCATACAATTGGCCATTGAAGATGTTAACAACAATCAAAACATCCTTAATGGGACCCTTATTCAGTTTCAAACTAGTGAGATAGGAAGCTCTGCTCTCCTAGACACAACGAATGGTAAAATTTTCATTCCTTTTTGTTTTTGTTTTGTTTTGTGCTAGATTTTAACTCCCAGACATAAGCATGTTCTGAAACCTAATTGAAATTGGTTTTGAAGTGTTGAAACTGTTCAGAGAAAATGTGGTATCTGTTGTGGCACCAATGACACCACACGTCTCCAACTTTGTATCCTTCCTAGCTGATTCTGCGCAAGTGCCACTTATTACATTTGTTGGCAATGATCCATCCATGTCCATTAAAAAATCGACATATTCAATTCAAATGATTAGCTGGGATGTAGCGCAGATGAATGCAATTGTTTCTCTGCTCAGCAAGTTACTAGAGTTAAGTAGTCATATTTCAAGATGATGAATTGGGTTTTAATGAGATGCTGGCCTTACACAATGCACTCAAAGGAGCTTATGCCAGTATAGTCCAATTTTTTTCTATTGCTATCGAGTCTTTCAATTACTGATGCAGATGGCAAACAAAAAACAAACCCCCTCTTCTTCCAACACACACAATTCCAAATAATTTACAGGCAGTATTCCCCTTCTTGCTATTCCAATTCCAAACTTTGCAATTTATTACACGTCTATAATTTAAATGATTTCGGGCAATTTCAATTACCAACTGAACCAATTTAAAAGTTCACAATAATAATGGAAGGAAAATTAATTTAATTAAATCAAATACAGTCATACAAATATCTGCAATTTCATTTGTCTCAGTGGTCTCCTTATTAATCCCTTCTGACTGCGCTTTATTTCCTCCTCTCTGTAAAGGGCTCTGTTCTGGCAGATTTTTTCTCCTCTCCTATAGCATCGACCTTCCCATATACTTCTGATTTGTTGCCCCTTCATTACCACACACATTCATCTCTACTTTATGTGCATCCCTCTCTCTTTAAATTCTCATATGTTCTAAACGTTTATTATGCCTTTCATTGCCTAGTCTGCAATCTTCCATTTCCAATAACTCCGCCCCTATCAAATGCTACCTCTAGGTGATTTCGTGGATCTCCCTTCAGCAGGAACAACCTCCCTCATTCCCTCTCTCTGGTTGCACAGACCTTTCCTCTCTATACTGCGCCCCTATTGTATTTGATTTCCCTACTTTGTATGTTGCAGTCAAAAGAAAAATAATATTCTTCAACCAAAGTGGCGCAACCTACTCTTCAAACCAACTGTTGGCAGATACCTCCAACCACGGTTTTCTATTCCTTACCCCTCAATTGCTCACTGCTCCCTCTTTTTCTTTTAATGTTTGATGTTTCCTTTTCATAAACCATCCGTTTCTCTGAAGGTGAAAAGGCAAAGACAAAAGAATTTGAATCTCAAAAGTTAAATTAGAGTCTAAGACTCTTCGTTGCCTCAGCCAAACGGTTTATGTGCCAGTCCAAACTTCCACATTGCATATGCATCGACCAAGGTAGTTGCAAATACAACATCTGACAAAATTTTCAAAGGCTGCGATGGATGCTGGGTGCTAAAATCAATCAGCATTTTAAATTTTCCCTTTCACCCTTCATCAAAGAGCGAGATTGAATAAGGAGAGAATAAACTCTACAAAGCTTAAAAGAGATGACAAACTGAAACCAAAACCAAAATTGTGGAAAACAAATCAATAATTGTTTTTGGTTGGTGCTGATCGCCCTGTCTGCCCGTGTGCGCTCCGCACCAATTACTCCTCGTGAAAAGATATTTAGAAGACGACAAGACTAGGAGTGTGTGTTTGTTTTACATACCAGTTATGAATCCCAAAAAATATTTTTTGAGGCAAAACAATCAGGCACTATGAAGAAACAAGGTTGTGTTTGGATTGTCACAGAGTGGGTAGCGAGTTCTTTGGATATTGCAGATGATACAAATATGGATTTAATGGAAGGAGTCATTGGGGTTCGTACAAGCATTACACACACTCCACACTTTGAGAATATCAGCAAGAAATGGAAGGTTAAATTCATGAGATTGTATCCAAATGTAACTCATTCAAAAAACATTGGCATAGTTGGAGCCCATGCTTATGATTCTGTCTAGGTAATTGTTAAAGCTATTGATGATCTGTATAGAGGCAAAAATAACTTTTTGTGTTGGAATTTAAGTCTTCTAAGAAATCTTCGACAGATGCTTACGTTTATCAGGAAGGGAATGCCCTGTTTCAGAAAGCAGTTAACATCAGTTTCGAGGGAATTAGTGGGAACATAGCATTCAACAAAAGTGGGCTTCTTGAAATTCATTTATATGACATCGTTAATGTTGTCAACAGGAAAATCAGAGTCCTAGGGTCGTTGGATTTTTTTGTTTGTTTGTGGGTTCTAATTCTCTCATTCCTTTGCAGGAGTATGGTGGCATGTTGATTTGTAGGCCCGAAATCACCATAGAACTGTAGGTTCAAGCCAGCCATTCCGGGGCTTTAAAAAACAAGCATAAACATGAGCAAAAAAATTGGCCGCCACTCCTCCTTAGCTTCACACCAATTTATTTTAGGAGATATTTTGATGTATACATACACTAATCTGTTTACAATAAGAAAAAATTGAGACAACTACTAAATTTGACCCTTATTATAAAGCACTAAATATTTCTCTAAATCTATTAATCACGATACCATCATAATAACAACTTTCTTTCATAGAATTTCTACATTAGTGTTAACTAGTTGATATGTTGTCTTTTTAAGTGGACTTGCCAGTCCACTATTATGCATGAACAACACAATATTCATGTTCAATGATTGAATCAGTGTTAGTTGAAAATGTACACATGGTTCCCCACTCTTAAGAAATGGCACTGAAAATGTAGATAGGTTTTATAAAAAAGTTGTGTCAAGAAAAAACAAGAGAAAATAAATTACAAAAAAAGTGATCAAACGACGACAAACATGATTGCACTCATTGTTACTTAGGTTAGTAGCTTTGTTGATTGTTAAAGAATTTTGCAACTAAGCATCATCCATAAACAATGGAATAAGAAAAAAATAACACAAATATAAAGAGTTTGTATTGCTAAGCTCAAACTTTCTATTTAGGAACCATAAATAAATACAACTTTGTTTTTTAGCCTTTTGTTCTTGTATAACTTCCCATCATGACTATTGATCTTTTGATTTTTGATGATCTTCGCTTAATTACCCTTTATATTCCTCACTTTACTCTTTCATCTATGGATGATTGACTATTCCAACACAATCCTTAATGGATGATTGACTATTCTGACAGAGTCCCTAATGGATCCCAGAGAATTATTGGTTCATGAAATGCTATTTGATGCAGGAGCATCCATTGGTGTAAGGGTAATCCTGCATCACCCAAAAATATCTTTACATTCTTTTAGCTTTTTGTAGATGGTTTTGCATTTCTAGATACCCTTTTCGTCGAATAAGAATTCGTAACTTTCATAACTGTTTTTCTATTTTTTCTACTCAGTTATTATTTTTAGCAGGTGTGAATTTGCAGGCATAAGGAGGTAGAAATTTAAGGGAAGCTTCAAGACAAAAAAATAAGCACTTTGGTGAAAGAATCGGATCAAAATCATTCCCGATTTGAAACTTGCAGTTTCTACTTTTTGCCCTGAAAAATATTTCGAGTCCAATTTGAGGCATTAAACGATCCCGTACGGGCCCACAAATCATCAAAATTGATGGAGCTAGTTCTTGGCGCGTTCTTCACTATGAGACCTTTCCAACGGTTCAAACAATTCATCAAATGAAAACCCAGATCAAAAGTTATGGCTCCCGGAAGTTGGTGCATTTTCAAAAATGTGTTAATTTTTGAATGTGGTTTTAAAATTTGAATTTCAAATTGTAATTTTCGGTGCCAAACTAGTAAAACTCATAATTCAAATGTTGTTTTTGGCTCCAAACCGAAAAGGAGTTATTTATGGGCTAGTTTCTGATTTTTGGGGTAGCTTTTTGAGGGAAAGAGTGCATATTAAGGAAAGGGAACTTCTATAATAATTTGTAAGGGCAGGTATTGCAGAACTCGAGGATTTGGGATCCCCTACATGTAAGCATTTTATTAGTCTGAATACAATAATATTCTCTGGTTTTTGTGTGTGATATTTTGTGTCTCAGGTTATCACCCTCATCACTATTTCCAATTCTACTCAAGTCATGTGATCCATCCCATAGTCATACTCAATAGATCAAAACAAACTAGTCATTTACTATGACATTTCCAACCTTTGAATCTCTATGCAATCACATCCAACATGTTGTCTAATGTATGGATCATAGCAATTTGAATTCAACCAAAATCCATCTTCCATGAGTCAACCAGACGGTGAAATCTTAATCCAATATTCACACTTCTCCTTTCACAATAAGTTCTAACACGTACCACACCAATCTCAAATTATTATTTCTAGCTTTAGGTCATTTCCATAAAGTCAACTTGTATAGTATTCCATTTTATGAAATATTAAAATATATTTAACTTTTACCTTAAATTTCCTATCGGCGTATCCCTTGAACCTCCTATAGGTGCAAGTGCTAGTTTTATTGATTGAGCTCTACGCATAAGGTCGTTCAGTGTCTATATATTATCTAGATATTCCCTTTTATTCTTTTATAGTATCTTTGTACAGTCCAATATAGTGAGATACGTATCTTTGTAGTCATCATAAAAAGCTCGTAGTTTGTCCTGAATGCTTACGCATTTCCTTGACATCTTGTAGTTTGTCATGAATGCTTGGGTGAATATTGAGTCGGTCTGCGAACAAAGACAATATAAAAAGAAGTTGAAAATGAAGTCTAATATGATAAATAAATGAATTCATATTTGGGGGAGGGTACTTCATGCGATTGGAGGTTATTCTATGATAGTGCATATTATAATTTTACTTTTCCAAATCTCTTTAGATATTGATTTCAGAGAAAACAAAATATGTCTTGTACAAAATTAAATTTTAAATGATCTCTATAATCAACACTATAAAATTCTATATTTATAAACAATATTTATGATTAAAGCTACATTTTTTTCGTAAATTAGTAATGTTTTCTATGATCAAAGTTATAATTTTGTTTTACTATATAAGGTCTAAAGATATTTTATGGCTAACATCCTTTTTTAGCAAGAGAAAAGAGAAATAATTTTAGAATTTTAAAATACTTTGTCTCTCCCCACTAATCCTGTCAAGCCAAGCCACCGTTAAACTAGCCAATAATGCAAATTTTGTCTAAGATTTCTTACTACTCTCCATGACTTTTAAGAAATACAAGAACCATTAGATATAAAAACATTGAACAATGTAGTAGTAACATCTTGGATACCTTTCTTCATTACAACTTTAAACTAACACACAACCCTTCATTTTAATGAGCATAGGTAATCCACCCATAATACTAAGCAACATGATGGCTTATTTTGGTCATGGAAGAACTTCACCTTTATTTATGAATTTATAGATCTATTTAGTTTGGTTTTTTTTATGTTTTTGATAAAAGGGTAAAATGGGTTTTACAGGGACCCAAAACCACAAAGTTTACAAAATAGAGAAAAGACCACCAAGGGTCCACCAAAAAACAATAGCTACCCAAAAAAAACCAGCACCGAGCAGGCAAAAAAGACCAGGACGGTCAGAAAGGAAAAGATAGCAAAAAAAGAACACAGAATTACTTCAGAGACCTAAGGACAGTCTCTGTCTCTGCCTCCAAAACCTGCATATCAATAACCCCCTTCTTGAAGGTTTGAACCATTTTCGAGGTTAAAGGGGTCTTTCGCTTCAAATTGGCGTGACTTCTTTTAGAAATGCCCCCATTCGTTTCCTGGCTTTTATCTTCAGTGTCTTCTAGATCAACCACCAAGGATCCCTGTTGGGTTTTGTCAAGCTTTTCAGTCATTGCATTGATTATTATAGCATTGTGTCTTGCTATTCGGTTGCTCTGTTCTGTAATGGTTCTAATGTTAATCCTTAGGCCCTCAACATCATTATCAGTGATCCTATTACTGTGCACCACATCTTTCTTGCCCAACTCCGCAATCTTGACACCCATTTCCTCAATCTTACTTTGCAGGGCCAAATTTTTAATTTTAAGCTCATTGATTTCAGAGAAGGTCCATTCCAGAAGTTTAGAATGGGACTCGGAGTTGGTTTTAGCCAGGTACAAAAAATCAAGGGAGGGCTCTTTACCAGTGTTAACAAGGGAATTGTCGACATTCTGAATGTCTAGAACAGGGCCCACACAGTGCTCATAAGTGTTGGTATCAGCTTCCTCTGGCTCAGAGGACTCTTTGGTGTAAGAGACAAGGCTTTTAGCCTAGGTAGTTTTGCCAGTAGGGTTGAACTTAGGAGGAGGACAGTTGGGCTCAAGCGCTACCCAGATTTTACCCGGATCCCTGGAAGGGCCAGCATGCAAACTAGGGGCTTTTGGGCCAGGGCTAGGGTTAGGCAAATAATTTGAGCCACTGGGCACAGTATCATCACTATCAACATCAGGGTTAGCTTCCGATGTAGCAGGGGCATGCACATGCAGATATTCAACAATAAGCCTAATTAACCCAGTATGGAGGATAGGAAATCTTTTGGGATTCTTTTTATTCTCCTCCAAAATTTTCTTCAGAGAGCATAAGAGATAATAAGGGATAGAAACCCTAACCTTGTGGTAGAAATGGTTGAGGAGGGCGAAGTGGTATCCGTAGACTTTAGTGAAATTCCCGTCCACTATGATATACTCCATGATGGCCCGATGGACCTTTCTCCAAATAGATTTTATGGATTTAACATCAAAGTAACTGTTCGCAATCTTGACCAAGTTTTGCTTTTCCTTGTCATTTTTGGGGAATTTGATAACAGCTTCATCAGAGTAAGCCCTGGCCCTGAAAAACTTCTTCCCATCAGTGGGTAATCCTATAACTTTGGCAATTAACTCTTCGTTGAGCTCCACATTCCTGCCGAATAGAGTCAGGTTGCCATCATGCCAATTTTTGGCAAAGAGATTCGTAGCCTCCAGATCAGAACCATGAAGCTTCTCCAGACAAGGGAAGAGACCTCCACCTTTTATCTTGTTCCAAGCCTTAGCATTTTTCATATGGATTTCATCGCTGTCCGGCTCAATTCGCTTTATGTCCCCACCCATATCGGCCGACACAGTGAGGAAGAAACAAACACAATCCTTTCTAAAATTGGCCCCGCCAAATCTAAGCACCCACAAAGTGTGCGGAGTAAACTTGCAAATTACTCCACAGAGCTCAGTCCCATACAATCTAATGATTGTGATGAGAGAGATACAACCTGTCCTCATTAAAGCGATAACACGACACCTTACCATGTATTTTATCATAATTTAAAAGGGCACAGACTTTAATATTAAGATCGCTATTATTAAGCCAGGTACGCACTTCTTTAATCTTGATTCCTTCATTAGCAAAAAAGTCTGTGACAGCATTGGCTTCTCTATAGGCATGTGTTATTTTAACTTTTCCAAATTTGTCCAATTTCAATTTAACTTCATCAATCCACGATTTGATGGTCCACGAGGGAGGAGACTTGCCACAGAGGCAGTCAATTATGTTTTTGGAGTCTCCTTCAATCCATAAGTTTTTAATATTAAGACTTTGGGCTAAATTTATAATATGGAAAGCACCAGCCACCTCCACAAGGTGATAAGTTATACAATGATATACAAAATGGCTCACATTGTCTCCCCAATTTCATGAACACCCTGTTAGCCTATCCAAATCTAAGTATATGTTCACATTGAGTATCATGTTATCTAGATAGGATGGAAAATACAGTGTACCCCTCAATTATCCTACTAATAACCTATGTACTAATCATATACACTAGCTCTTCAAAACCAACATCATACTCCTTGATGACCAATCTTGTAGAACATGAAGGATAAAAAGAAATGGATTATCTTATAGTTGAACAAAATTTTCCTACATAATGTCGGTGACTTCAAACCTAAAATCTTTGGAATAATTCTTAACAATAGTAATAAATTTACCAACCTTTAATTGACATTTCTCAACATATAATAGTACACTTTTTAAATCACTTAATATTCCAAAGAGTTATGATAAATATCGAACTCTTTCAACTACTAAGGTGCCTATACAACCTAAATCTCATGTTGCAATGTTGTAAATATCAACACAACTTGATGCTCTAGCAGAAGATATTGATAAGCATTATATATCTAGTCCTTTAAACTATCAATAACTTGCACATCATGATCACAACTAGTGACATTACATCACTCTTAAAAACCAAATTTCTATAAAAATGAAACCACATTTTAAGCTTGGCTCAAAGCTCAAGTTTAAAATCCTTGGATTCAATGAAATCGATTTAGACATTTCCTTTTCCTCAAATGCTAGTTCCCATTTACAAGGTTATGAAAGAAAATTTGTTTCTAAAGAATGCACACATCATAAATGATTTATGTACTACAAGAAATAGGAATCAATTTATTTTTGTGTTGTTCTATATGAAAGATGTTTTGGCAATATTGAAACAAAATACAAAGAAGGATGAATTGAGAAGAGGGAATACCATTTGTTTGTGAAGCTATGCATTATATAATCTTCAATGATTTAGGAAGTGATAGTAATATGGATGTATGTGTGTTCACAAAGGGTCAAACAAAATATTTATGCAATCGTCAACTAGCAAATCTAGAAACATATGCTAGTTCAAGAGGTTGTTAATTTTCTTAAAGATATATGGAGGTCTTATCAATCAAAAATCCCTTTTAATCTGAAATAACTACCTTCAACTATGACATTATTCATTTGCACAAGCAAAAGAAGTAATATGACTATGATATCAATTATTGAATTTGAATAGTTTGGAATAGATTTCGTAGTCTTTATCAATGGAGAGTTTTAAATATCCTCTCAATAGACAAAATATATGAACAAATGTCTCTACATAATAAATGTATCTCTATATAATAGTAATCAAATAGGACATATATATTGCAAGAGGAATCTACGTCGAGGGATGCCCACTTGGCTTCATCTAAGCATGATATATAATCTTACATAAATGAGGAGCTTGCAGATAATGAGGGTAGAATTATCAAATCCTCTACAACTAGGCACAATGTGTCCATCATGACCCCTAGCTAATCCTCTACTACAAAGAGGCTCACTTCAAATATATCCTTCCAAAATCTTTCTCCTATGACCGTGGTAGTGAAGTCGGGGTTGCTTCTCCAAGGAAAAATATAGAGGGTTCTACCCTCTGCTTCAAGTTTTTTGAAACATTCTAGAAATGACCATGGACTCCAAAATTTGATGAGTTTGAGAATTTTCTATCAATTCATGCTCTATTTTGCAAGTTTTTATAATTTTTGACTTAAATTACATTACAAACAACTTAGTTTCATTTTGTGTCTGCAATCACCATCATTGAACCAATTATTCAAGATTTATAGAGAATTAAGGCTAAACAAATAGGTTAGTTTCATTTTGTGTTTGCAATCACCATCATGGACCTAGTTATTCAAGATTTATAAAGAATTAAGGCTATTAAATTGGTGAGAACAAATGAGCTGGCATTGCTTGTAGCTCAAGTATTAGCTGTAGTACCGACCTCGGTTGGTAAAAGATGCCTTCTAATCTATTTCATTCCAATCAAAAAGCAGAGTAAACATTTTTTCAAAATTATATGACGTCTACCTAGCTATTAGAGATCTGACTTTGTAAAAGCTGGCCTGCAACTAGCTTCATTAATTTCTATAAATTCGAATCAACTTCATTCAACTATCAGTTTGTTTGCAATTTGGCTATAATATATTTGCAAAGTAGTTGTATGGAATTCCAAAAGCACAAAAGAGATAAGGAGCTATTTGTAGCAGATGAGTGGTGCTTGGCGTCTGTGGAGGAAGTGAGAATTAATATGGAAATAATTAGGACAAAGAAAATCCTTAACTGGTGTGATAGTGTGGGCCTTTTAGATGGATGGCTAGATGGCCCCGGCTATCGATACAAGATTGGGATGGAGTTCAGGCCCGGACTAGGGCATATGCTACTGGTTAAAACAACGGTAAACAGAAACTTGGGTAAGTTGTTTTTTCTATATATATTTACATGCTTAGAAATCTATAACATTCCAGATTTTAAAATTAATTAGAGAATGGAATTTAATGTTTATCCTAAGCTTCTACTCATTCGTTAGACCCCTGCATCCTCACCTACCCGTCAGGAGCCCTTCTGTTTTGGGGATTTTCCCTCTGCTCCTGGCAGTTCCAGAATTCATTAAGGTAGTTGATTTTTGAATTCAGCATTTACTACGGTAGGTGATTTTGAATTTTTGAGGGGGAATGTTTGTTTTAAACAAAATGAATTGAAGGCAAATTTATTCTATCAATTGAGAAAATATTGAGAGAAGAAGTCAGAGAAGAAGATTGCATCAGGGTATGTGTAGGATCATGATGGGCCAAAAAGTGGCGATATGTAAGCCATATGATGGCCCGTGTGGCTGACGACTTTTTTTTTACCCAAAATTGATGAAACGAAAAAGGGTTTTTAGAGGAGATTCTCAGTTTTCCACAAATATAAATTATACTTTACTTTCAATTTAATAAATTATTATTATTCATTTTCTATTAGAATTATGAATAAAGTCATGATTGATAGGTTGATTGAAAAAAATCTATATCTTTCAAACGGTATCACATTTTTTGAATCCGAAATATGCATCACATTCTATGCTTTGCATACTATAGGATTAAAAAAAATAAAAATGAATTTCATGAATTTTTGACCAATTTAAGGTGGTTAGACAGATGAGCTTTTATATTTTTTAAAATTTGTAATAAAAAAACCATAATTAATTATTTACTTTGAAAAAATTTATAAAAAAATATGCATCACATTGGGACATGAGTTCTATACTTATATCTAAAAGATTATGAAAAAATATTATCATTTTATTGTGGTTAGGGTGGTCAGACAGACACCTACTTCTTATTTTTACCCTAAAATTTAAATACTACTGCATTGAAAATTTAAATTTTCAGCAAATAGATTATTTTTTAAAAATAAAGGTCTAGTAGTTTAGAAACTACATTCAATTTTCTACAGATTCTATTTTTACATTTTTTTGAAATAATATAGATAACTTATTCAAATTTTTACGTCAAGTTGTCTAACTCTGATTTTTTGTCTTTTTATTGCCACTTAAAGGCCTATTTTTTCCATGATGATCTTGCACATACCCAGCAACAGACTGTGAGAATAACATTCTCTCTGAACTCCTGTAGCTCTTGAACAATAGTAGTTGTTTGTTATTTGTAAGAGTAGTGATTGCTCCAGGTAGAGCTATGCATAGCTCTTGACAGTGAGTTGTTGATAGCTCCTGATCATTACGAGTCTGGTTGAGCAGATTCTGATAGCTCCCAAAAAGTTGTAATAGTTTTTATGTTTTTAGTTTATTTTCTGTTTTGTCATTTCTAGTTTGATTAATAGAGAATCAAAGTTGCATGTCTCACTTGTGTTTCCACATTTAAGATTTGGGTATTTCCAGTTTGATTGGAAATCAAAGTAGCAGCTATGTGTTTTGCATTTGTTATTCAAATCCTGACATGGTATCAGAGCCATAGGCCCCATTTCCTTGTGAGTTTGGGCATTTGTATTTTGTGGGTGTTGATTTTTTTTGTTGTAGGAGACATGGCTGGAGATGAAGCAAGGAGTTGGCAGCAGCCACCATCCTTTAATGGACAAAACTATGACATTTGGGCCAAGAAGATGAGCACCATCATAGTGGCAAATGATTTGTGGAATTTTCTCATAAATGGGTTCATGGATATCACAGACTCAGCTGTATTTGTAGCTCTCACAAATAACCAGAAGACCCAGCTAAAGGAGCAGAGGAAGAAGGATGCAAAAGCTTTGATTTTGATCGAAGCAGCCTTGATAGAGGCCATTTTTTCCAGAATAACATCAACTGAGTATGCAAAAGAAGCTTGAGAAATCCTTGAGACTGGCTACAAAGGGACTAATAAATTCAGAGGTGTGAAACTCCAGCTACTTCGAAGAGAGTTTGAAGTTATTGAGATGAAAGAAGGTGAGTCTATTGCAAACTTTCAAACAAGGCTCTCCAGTTTGTTTAACCAACTGAGAGAAAATGGAGATGTGATAGAGGAGATGAAGATTGTTAAAAAACTTCTTCGATGTCTACCCACGAGGTATGATCCTCTTGTCATTTCTATTGAAGCAACGACATAACTTTCTACTTTGACAGTGGATGAGTTAATGGGTTCTCTCCATACCCATGAGCAGCATTTAAAAAGTTATGCTACTACTTCCCATGAGCAAGCCTTCAAAGCTTAGTCAAATGCAAGAGGCAGAGGGAGAGGTAGGAATGGCTCCCAAAGAGGTAGAGGTAGATCCAATCAAGGAAATGGTGGTGGAGAAAGCTCAGGACGAGCAAACAGCCAAGAGGGAGCAAACAACTCTCAGAACAACTCCCGCAGAGGCACAAAGAACAATAGTTTGAGTGGGAGAAGTGACAAGAGCAACATTTAGTGCTACTACTGTCACAAGTTTGGACTCTATGCTAGTGAGTTCTGGAAGAAGCACGGTAATCAACAAAGATAGAATGTAAATGTTGTTTATTCAAATGTGGTTGAAAGAAATCAGTCCACAACTTTCATCATGTGCAATGTTGGTGAAGAAGGCAGCCCTGAAGTCTGGTACTTGGACAGTGGTTGCAACAACCACATGAGTGGTAATGAAATTCTTTTTTCTTTCATGGACAAAAATGTTACATCAGAAATTAGAATGGGGAACAATGGAGTTGTTCCTATCAAAGGAAAATGATCTATTATGATCCACACCAAGCAGGGTGAAGAGAAGGAGGTTCAAAATGTGTTCTTTGCACTAGGGTGAAAGCATAACCTTATGAGTGTAGGACAACTGATCCAGAATGGATATAAAGTACTGATGGAGAAGGGCAAATGTGTCATTTATGACAAAAATGAGAGGACAAAGGTAATACAAATGATAAATAACCAAATGTTTTGTTGAAGATTGAGATGTGCTTCTCATTTCAGTTTGTTGCAACACCTCTCATGGATGGAAAATGTACAGTAGTACAACTTGTAGCCCTCAAGAGCACCATTAAAGACCCCTCCAAGCTATGGAATCTCAGGTATGGACATCTAGGCTATGTTGGTTTAAGTCTTTTGTCCAAAAGCAAGATGGTTGATGGTTTGCCAAGGATAGTAGAGCCTAATGTTAGATGTCAGGCTTGCATTTTGGGCAAGCAACATAGGCAACCCTTTCAATCGGGCAACTCTACAAGGGGAAGGGCACCATTGGAGTTGATGCACACTGATTTGGTAGGCCCTATGCAAATCACTTCCATTGGTAATAGCAGATTTTTTATGACCTTTATTGATGATTCTAGCCATAAGACATGGGTTTATTTTTGCAACACAAGTCTGATGCATTTAATAAGTTCTTATTGTTTAAAGCCCAAGCTAAAAAAGAGAGTGGATATTTTATTAAAGTCCTAAGGTTAGATAGAGGATGAGAGTATACCTCCAATTGTTTTGTGAATTTTTGTAAGTAGAATGACATAAAAAAGGAGCTTATAGCTAGTTATACTCCACAACAAAATGGAGTGGCTGAAAGGAAAAAAATAACCATCGTAGAGATGGCAAGAAGCACACTAAAAGAAAAAGGACTCCCTATAGAATATTGGGGAGAGGTTGTTGCAAAAGGCGTGCATTTGATTAATAGAAGTCCAACTAAGGCAGTTTGTGACAAGATACCTCAAGAGGCATGGAAAAAACAAAGATGGACAGTTGAACACTTGAGAGTGTTTGGATGTGTGGCTTATGCACACGTGCCTAAAGAAAAAATGAAAAAATTGGATGACAAGGGTGAAAAATGCATTTTCAGGGGCTATAGTGAAGAGTCCAAAGCCTATTGGCTGTACAATCCGGTCACCAAAAAAATTATCATTAGTAGAGATGTGGAGTTTTTAGAAGATCATTCATGGGATGGCACAAAAGATCCTGACAGCTCTCGATAGCTATTGACAGTGCATAGTGATGAAGAAATTGAAGATGAAGATCTGAAAAATCTTGTAGCAGCAGAAACTGATGGCTCTCGATAGCTCCTGATCGCTCCTGATCAGAATAGATAGAAATGGAAGCAACCACAAACAATTAGAGGACGAGATCCTCACTACTCTCGACAAGCTCTTGACAATTTTAAATGAGCTCTTGACAGTTTACGACGAGCTCCTAACTACTCCCAATGAGCTCCCGATAACTCTCGATCGCTCCAAATTCAGCCTGTTCAATAGAATAGCAACAACGCTAAAAATTCAGACCCCACTCTCACCTCCCTAATGTCAAGAAAGACCAAGAGTCTAAGGGAGATCTACCAAAATGAAAGGTATGTTGAGGAATTTGATGAGAGTGTGAATTTCACACTATTTTCTCACAATGATCCAATTTATTTTGAAGAAGCTGTGAAAAAGGGAAAATGGTGTGAATCCATGGATGAGGAAATAGATGTATTAGAAAGAAACAATACATGGGAGTTGTTGATAGCTCCTGATCATTAACAGTCTGGTTGAGCAGCTTCTGATAGCTCCCATAAATTTGTAAAAGTTTTTTTTTTTTTTGTCATTTCCAGTTTGATTAATAGAGAATCAAAGTTGCATGTCTCCCTTGTGTTTCCGCATTTAAGATTTGGGTATTTCCAGCTTGACTAGAAATCAAAGCAGTAGCTCTGTGTTTTGCATTTGTTTTTCAAATCTTGACAAGCCTCTCGGCATTTTTGGAGGTAGTGTAAAATTATTTAAAGAGGCTTGGACAATCCTTGAGGTAAAAGTAAGATTGTGGTGTGAATTTATAAGTTGTAATTCTGATTTTTAGTATAGATTATTTTTATATAATGTTTAAAAATTGTTTTTAGTTTTTTTAGGTCTTATTTTTTTCTATGGTTTTATATTTGCGATAGTGTACATTAAAATCACTTTGTTCTTTCATGGTATCAAAGTTAGGTTTTTTTTGTTTTTGAATTGTTAAAGTATTTTTTTATGAAGTGCTAAGGTGGTATTCAAGAGGATTGTTTGAATTGTTTAGCTAGATTTTCCCTCACTAGTAAATTCACTCACATTATAGATTCTAACAATATTTGAAGTTTTTTCTATCTTTGATGGCAGTAATTTTCTAGATTAGAAGCTTGTGGTAGAAAATGTTCTTAAAGAAAAACCATCATTAAGAATTGTTAATGAGGAAAGTGCCTAAGCCTCAAGATGAAAAAAGAAAAGGTGTTGTGGATAGCAAGCTTGAACAAGAAAAAGGAATTATTGGTAAAGTTAAGCCCAAATCTAAATAAATGATTTGAGATTTTAGATGATTCAATAAAATAATTGAAAAAGTTAGAGTAACTATGAAGATGCTAACTTTGATAATGCAATTGATATAGGGAAAAAAATGTTAAATCTAAAACTAGGTGATTTTGAAAGAAATATTTATAATTTGAATGAATTTTTTGTTTTGAATGTTTCAATTAGAAAAAACAAGATAGGAGCATTATTTTAAAGTAAGCTTCTTTTATCCTTCAAAATTCTAGGAAAGGGATTATTCAGATAAGTCACAAGAGATGATTCAGATAAGACACAATATCCCTAACCATTTTTTATCAATTTTGTAAAGTATTTTTACATGAAGAGTATCCACTTGATAAGAGGGAAATATTAAGGAATATTATTGATATGCTATAAGGGAAAAAAATTCTCTAAAAGTTTTGAAGAGATTTATGCAAAGATAAATAAGAAAGAAAAAAATAGGAAGGATGATGTAACAAAGAAAGATGTGAGAAAACTAATTATTTGTAGATAGTGTATAGGTGAAAATAATATGCAAAATAAATATTTGAAAAATATGTAAAGATCGAAGGAAACAAAGATGTAAGGAGAGAAGAAAGGATGACAAAATAAAATCACAATTTTTTTATGATCTTCTTTAAGGAACAACAAAACTTATCTTTGAGTTGTTTTATGAAATAAATTCTAAACCAAAATTAGAATATATTTACCAGTAGGGAACTTTAGATTATAAAGAATAGATTCTAGACTCAACTACCTCTTTTCACAAGGCCAGGACTAGATCTTTATTTGTCAAATTTTTTTTAGGAGAATATAGTTTAAGAAATTACCACTAGAAATGGAGTAAAATTAACTCTTGTGGGCCCTAAAAGTGTTAACTTTAAGAATGGATGTTTGAAATGTTTTTTGTTGGTCAATAGGGATCAATCTTCTCTTAATGACATATAGGTTGTATAATGTGGTTAAACAAAAATTTGGTCTTCATCAATAGAGACGTCAAGTATGTCGAACCTTCAAAACTCACAACTTCACATCCTCACTATTCAATAATAAATATTTATGTTTCTATAGAATATTAGAAGAAAATAATTCAATTAATTTTTAGTTTGATGATAATGATGTGCAAGTTAGTGTTTTAGGAGATCATGAGCCTACAGTTTTAGATTTAGAGCACAATGATGGAAAAAAAAATTCTCTATCTAGACATAAATAAGGAACATTCAATATATTTATGAACATGGAGAAAGCCAATATTGGAGTGAACTAATGGAAAAATAGATTCAAACTAATGATCCATTTTCCTGTGAAGAAGCTAGAGGTAAATAAGAATAGGAACATACGATGAAAGTGGAATATGATGATTTTATTATAAAAAAAAAATTAGAAATGTATTCCCCTTCTAAAATAAAAATAATATTATTGGCTACAAATGGATTTACAAAATAAAATTTAAATTAGATGAATTCATAGAAAAATTTAAAGTAGAATTATTCACTTAAGGTTTTAATCAAAAGAAAGGAAAATTTATTGTGATAAAACATTTGAATTATCTAATAGAATTAATACTATTTGAATTTCTATATCTTTGGCAACTAGTTATGGTTGGCATATTCACCAAAATGGATGCAAAGATAAATTTTTGAATGAAGATATTTGTGAAGAGATTATATGGTTTAACCACCTACATTTTTGGAGTAAAAATATCCCCTTTGTTTGGAAGTTGAAGTCACTATATATCCTCTTATACAAGCACTTGAATCATATACTAGGAAGATTGACAAGTTTTTTTAGCTCCACGTGCTTTAGATATGTTAAATCAAATCCTAATATGTACATGACGAAAGTCCAAGGTGACATTACTCTTGTCATAATTTATGTGGATGATTTTCTTATTAATTACCCTCATATAAATCTCATTAATGATTCAAAAATAGATGTAAAAACTACATTTGGTATAAGTGACTTCTAGGTGGGTTGAACTATTTTTCGGTTTATTGGTTTGTAAACTTCATGATATATTTGTTTTTTCCACAATAAAAATATACACTAGATATCTTAGAAAAGCTTAGAATGATTGATTGGAAACTTGCCTCTACTTTGTTTCAATAAATATTCAATTTGATTGAATATTATACTTCCAAGAATGTAGTACAACTCTATACAAATATAATTTGTGTATCTTGGTTTATCAAACTCATAGTAGACCCAACATTTGTGTTACTGTCAATCTTTTATCTAGATCCATGCAAGATACCAAACATAGTCATTGCAACAAGAAATTCATGATACATTTTTGAAGAATTTTTTTATGGTGTCCACTATGGTTATAAGTCCTCACTTTTATGGTCAACTTTATAGGTAAAATATTGGGATAATGATGTCAATGATAAAAAAACATATCTAGGTGGTTTTATGTTTATTCTTGGTTTAAGTCCCATTATATGGAGTAGAAAAAGTTAAACAACCATTTCATTATCTTCTAGTGAATTATAGTATAAAGAAATAAAGGAAGCAAGTAAACAATTATTTGGATTCAAAATATCATACAAGAGCTTGGACTTCCATGATACTCATTTACTACCATATTTTTTAATAATTGAAGTATCATACAAGTTGCTAATAGTTATACTTTTTGTGTTAAAATCAATCTTTGAAACATTGATGTCCATTACATTCAAGATACTATTCAAGCTCAGTTTTCCAATTTGTAATATTTCTTTAGTAATGTACAAATAATTAACATATTCACAAAGAGAAAGAAGTTAAATTTTAAATCTATGCAGATTACTTTGCATTATAGAGATAAAGACTAATGTAGGATGTTAGAATAATATTGACCTCTCCTTTATACCTTATTTTTATTTTGTAATTTTTTCAAACCAATCTTAAGGAGGGAAAATAGTGAAAAAATATTTTCTATATTTTTTTGAATTTAGTAGAGCTCTTTAGAAAATGAAACTTTCTATTTTTTCAAATAAAATAGAGATTGTTAGAAATATTAAAGATATTAGAAAACTCTAGAACTATTTTTTTTTTTAAGGTAATATGAAACTATAAAAATATGTTTGGTTGTCTATTTAAGTACAAAGGTGTCGCATCCCTCATTTTGGAAAGGAAAAAAATTCAATGAATTCAAATTCTTTTGAAAGAAAGAGAACATGATGGAGATGAGAGTTAAAGCACATGTATGGGTGCTAGTAGGTGGAATTAAATGCATTAGAAAGAAGTTGGCGGGAAACACATGTAGAGGATTATGATGATTTGGAGTGAAGGTAGGGTCATGCCAATAATAAGGAATGTAAAGTATCTAAAGAGCATGGACATCCTTCAGTGTATTAAAGAATATTTTCTTATGCAATACCATGATTGTCCTAGAAATGTACAAAATTAATTTATTTAAAAGGCTTTAGAAACTTTCTAGAAAATATAATCAATAGCTATAAAATCCAAACTCCACAACCTTTGATAACATCCTCCCTTTCCACACTAAAATGAGAGCTTTCAAACATGTTATGGACATCTATCAAGACTAGTAAAGGATAGATAATTTTTTTAGAGAAGTAGGGGCAATAGTCTTTGATATACAACTTGGTGGAAAGAGGTATAAGGAATTTTACTAATATTATCATGTGTTGCTTACAAAATATTCTTTCCAACAATAAAATATTTAACATCTTCTTTCCAACAATAAAATATTTAACAACTATAATAATCACACCTTCAACTATTAGGTTGAGGATGGATTTACATATTATTTTGTTACAAATGAATATGTTGGAAGGTAAGTACCAATGGATTTTCTAGAATGTATCAAGGAGGGATTTAAGAGGAGATATGGTGGTGGAAAATATTATACAACTATTATGTGTGGTCCAAATAAAGGGTTTTTTTCAAAATTGAAGGAACGTGTGGAATATGATGTGGATCATCTAGAAAAGATCAGTAAAATTTCAAAAGGGAGAAGCAATGAAATATTTTAGTGCCTAAACCAAAAATATATTAAACACCATTCCTAGAACTAAGTATAATCATCTTTCATATAGTATTGAGCTCTAAATATCCACTCTCATAGGTAAATATAAATAATCAAGGTTGATTATGCTTATGATAAGGTTGTTGGTGTTAATTTCAAGGAGTCTAACCTTATAATTTCCAATTTATTTTATGTAAATTTTTGAAGGTTTCTTTATCAAACCACTTTGAATATAGCCTACAATAAGGCATTCCTTGAAATTATTTTTATATTCAAAGAATTTTTCAAACATTTCATGTGAGTTGTACCTTGTTTCAATTTTCATCCAAGTTTTTTATTTGTAAGGTGTCTTATAATAGGTTGTACTATCATTAACTAATTGAAATATACTATTTGTTGCAAAAAATAACATGAGATATTTCTCCCAAGAGTGTAATTTTTCTTGTCCTTTATTTCGATTACTTTTTGTTTGGTTGAATAATACATTTAGTTAACCTTAAAATTTTAGGTGGGTCTTCATTTTGTTGTATATTTTCAAGGAATATGCACTATCCATTCCATTATTCCCACTAGTTGTTGTCTAAATGAAAGATGCATTGCAATAAAATGAGTCAGCTTAAAATAAATTTATGTGACCTATGAATGCCTAGATTGCATTATTCTTATAAGAGATTTTGAATAAATCCTTTTCATAATTTCCTTCACTATTGACTTTAGCATGCCAAATTACCATGATATTTTCTTTTGACCTATAGATACCCTCTATTAGGGATGATTATAATATTTTATTTAGATTTTATCTTAATATTTTTTAATTTATTAGTATGGGTCAATTTGCACAGTAGTTTTTATGAAATTATGAATTCATCATATTTCTTTCTAGTATTATATTTTAATTTTATTAATAAACTTGTACTTCAATTGGAGAAATGATGATGTTCTAGGTTGCATAGGTCACATATACATAATTTTGATACAACTCTACAAATATACTTACTATGAAATTAAGGTTGATTGAATGGGAAGATTGAACATGATTTGTAATCCTAAGTTGATATTTACTTACTCATAGTAAGTCCAGCTAGTACCTAAATGAGTCATGAGGAACTATGATATCTATAGGAACTCAATACTAATTCTCAAGATAAAAAATGGACATTAGAGTGGTTAACTCATTTATTGATGGTGTTGAATAATCCTATTGAAAAGATAGATTGGGTAGATCCTTATCCTTATAGGAGTGTGTAATATTATTGGATGGTTATTTTTTGATGGATTAGTTATAACTATTCTAGTAGATTTTGGTGATAAATATTGTTTTAGTTCTTCGAATGATGATTTTTACACATGATATCTGATAATTATTGTTTATTTATTATTATTGTGAATACTTAGAACCATTGTCTCTAGTTGAGGTTAAATTTTTTTTTGACATGAGTTGTTTAAACCATCACTTGAGTTGTTATAGGATTAATCATATTTTTAGTCTCAATGCCTCATGAAGGGGGTATTACATTTCTAAATTATGGATATAATTGGCTATTCCTAGATTTTGATAGATATTATTAATAGAAGGATGAATTTATTTAGTTGATTCCCGATGAATCATTAATTAATTTTATATTATATATATATATATTTGTGATTCACGGTCCTTTCCATTAATGTATGCTTATGCATTAGATTAGTTATAACTTCAAGGTCTTCTTGATTGAAGTTTTAGTATAGGTAAAAGTGTGAATATTATCTAGTTAGGGAACTATAAGAATAATATTGGGTGGCACCATTAAATATATAGATGTAGCTTAGGAAATACATTATTATTAAGGTTCCATCTTAGCATATTGAGCTCATTCATTGAGTAAAATTATACATACATATGTTTTGATATTCCTTGTTTAAACTAGCTTTTACTTATTAAGGAAAATATATATCAACGTTAGGAATCCTTGAGGGTTATACCTTGTTGAATTACATGACCAATTGGTGGTGTCTAGTATTATTATAGGTTATATTAACATGGGGAGTTTGTGTTCTCATTAAAATAGTTGATATTCTAGGAGAACTACATGTGACTTGAGCTCTATTTGGAAGTGAGTATGTAGACATTCTTGGGATGAATGATACCCTTGGACCAAATTTAGTATGGGAGGGTTTAGGTTAATAATTATGGTTTGGGGTTGTTCCTAAACATGATCATCTCTCTCCCTCTAGTGTGCTTCATGTAGAAGTTGGAATTTGTATTGAATGACTATGAGCCCATCATTTAAATTAATGGCTTAACGATATAGGTATAAGCTCAAACTAGATAATCTATCATCATCAATATTATATACTTTTATTTTTGTTGTGTTTGGCTTTCCAAACTTTAATCTCGCCTTGGATTAAATTTTAGAGTCAATATATTTTTTTTCTGTATTGAGGTGAATGAGAGAGAAAACTCCTAATATTATCTAACTAAAACCATTACTATTCTTGTATTGATCCCTTTAACCTATTATATTGGATCAATGAGAAGTATGGGAAGCTATAGGTTAGCCTACAAACCTAGTAAGGTATATTCTTCTAATAAATAATGGCATTGATGAAACTAGCTATGAATGAGTTATGGAAACATAAAAACTTGTATTTAATGATGATGTTACCTAAGTTAGTCACTATGTTTTGAGGGCATGAATAAATCTTGTGTGTATGGATGTTATGCTTCCTCTAATTATGTACTTAGATCTATGTTGAGTTTACGACCAATTTCTTAGGATGACCTTTGTTTATTATGGGAAATTAATGGTAAGTATTACCAATATGGTATGAAAGTTTTCCTTTATGTATGTTTGGTGGATACTTTTTTTGGAGAATGCCAAGATCAAAAAGTGTGAATTGATAACCTTTCACAAGTGAAATGATAAACATAATAGGATATCTATCATATAAATTAACTGTGTGTAAATTAAATGAGAAACCTTGCATATGTAGGCAAGGTAGATGAGGTGAGAAGGTAGGAGACAATGACTAAATACCCCTCCAAATTTGAAAAACTTGTGAGATCACTTGAAAAGTGTTTGAGAAAGTGAAAATTATGTATGTAATAGGTGTCTCAAGTGATAAGGACACATATCTCAATTCTATAAAGTGAGATAAAATCATAAGTAACCTAAGTAAACTTAAGATATGAGCATGAATAATTCAATCATAAAAAGGTGATATACTGCATACATGGATAAAAATACTATTTACACTAACACCCCCCCTTAAGTGCAACTTAGAGAGTAATATATGCAAGATGATGAGTCTTACCTACTAGGACATGCTAGGTACTCATGTACTTGGTAATCTCATAAAGTGAAGAAAAGGAGGAAAAATTGGTGGGAATTAAAACTCCCCTCCAAAAGAGAAATGATACAAATGCAATGCAATGTTCAAGTGAAGAAGATAAGTGATAGATGGAGGACTCATGATGACCCCCCGAGGACTAATTGTAGCACAAAGTACAATGGACATGTTGTTTTTGTTGAAAATTGAGGTGTTTTCTTAGCTTAATATTCTATAAAACTTTAAGATTGTTGATCTAAATAAGATTTTCCTTTTGTTACAAATTATTTGTGGGTGATTATCTTGATTAATCTATTTTATTTTTGTATAATGTAGACAGAATTTGATAGAAGAACTAGATAGGATAATAGAAAGATTACACAATATGTACCGTGGAGAAACCCTTTCGAGAAAAAAATTCACCACGAATTATTCTTTATCATTCAAACTTTGAAATACAATAGATCCAATTCTTGCTTCAGAATGCTTCTTCTTGCCTTCACCAATCTTCTTCACAACTTGCAATAACAACTAATAAACACTCTTTTCAACTTGCTTGAGGGTATGTGTAGGATCATGATGGGCCAGAAAGTGGTGATATGTAAGCCATATGATGACCCATGTCGCTGATGACTTTTGTTTTACCCAAAATTGATGAAACGAAAAGGGTTTTTAGAGGAGATTCTCAGCTTTCCACCAATATAAATAATGCTTTACTTTGAATTTAATAAATTATTATTATTCATTTTCTATTACAATTATGAATAGAGTCTTGATTGATAGGTTGATTGAAAAAAATCTATAACTTTGAGACGATATCACATTTTTTGAATCCAAAACATGCGTCACATTATATGCTTTGCATACTATAGGATTTAAAAAATAAAATGAATTTTATGAATTTTTGACCAAGTTAAGGTGTTTAGACAAACGAGCTTTTATATTTTTTAAAATTTGTAATAAAAAAATCATAATTATTATTTACTTGGAAAGAAATTATAAAAAAATATGGATCACATCAGAGTATGAGTCCTCTACTTATATCTAAAATATTATAAAAAAATATTATCATTTTATTGTGGTTAGGGTGGTCAGACAGACACCTACTTCTTATTTTTACCCTGAAATTTAAATACTACTGCATTGAAATTTCAAATTTTCACCAAATAGATTTTATTTTTTTAATAAATGTCTAGTAGTTTATGCCCCGCCCAAATTCCTTACAATAATGACTTTAGAGAGCAAAAAAAGATATTAAACAACACCAAATCTAAAACGTCGATGGGTAAAACCACAAAGTTGTGTCACACTTTCAACCAAATAAATAGTTTCGAGCGAAATATTTTTGGCCATAACAGTTTCAGTTGAATAGGTTTCGATCAAAACCATGTGGCATATACGTGGCACATAGGGTTTCGGCCAAATAGGTTTCGACTAAAACCAAAAAAATAAAAAAAATTCTTTGCCGCTTTCAAATTGGCTTATTTTATGTGTGGGTTTTCTATAGAAAGGATTTCGACCGAAACCCTTTCAGTTGAAACTATCTAATTGGCATCCTAGTTGGCAACCAACTGAGTTTTTTTTCAGAATTTACTGACACTTTCAACTTCAATTAAGTATTTCTTCAGTCATAATGATGTTTTAAAAAAAAAGAAAAATATCATTTTGTAGAGCGCAAAGTGGTGAATTTGAATATGTATTTTTTAAATATTTTGATTAGTTTTAATATATTTTATTTTTAAAATAAGGCAAGTAAGTTGTTAAAGTTAAAAAAGATGATTTTTTTTTATAAAAATAGTAAAACATATTAAAAATATTTTAAAAATATATAGGACACTAGAGGAGAGATCCTCTTCAAAAGGGTATAATTTATTTTTTGAAAATGATTAAAAAAATAGACAATAGTTGACGTTCCATGAAAATTGTCAAATTCTAACAAGTTTGACTTTAAAACGTTATTATGAGAAAAATACATATCAAAATTTGAACTTTTTTTTCCATACACTAGATATTGAAGTTACCTATTTGGAGAAAAAAACAAAAGGAAAAAATAAAGTTATTTCAATTTGTTTTTTGACGTCCCTGAAGTCACTTTTTTCTAAAGTTTTCAACATTTCAAAATCTGTTCTTGAAACCAACTTCTTGTCAACTTTTCACTTGAAAAAATACCCTTTTTTTTACAGTTATGACAAAACAAAAAAAATCCCCTTTTACAAATTGTGATGGTCACCAGACAATTAAATCTAACCACTAATGGTTAGATTAAAACATTGGTGGTTAACACAATGTTATAGGTAACATTAAAGTTGCGGTGATAATAGATGTGATGCTTACATAAAATTCTAACGATAAATGGTATGTTGGTATATACAATAAATGTTAACTATTGAAACACAATGTAAACCGCGAGAATCAAAGTTATATGTTCTGGAGCACTTGAGAGTATTGTACACGCGTAGGGAGTTGACCAAGTCCATGGGCATCAAGGATGAGTAGAGAGGCCACGTGGTAGTGAAGCTCGAGTCAAGGGCAATCAGCTCCATGAAGGCTGTTGGAAGGGCGAAGTGAGTAATGCACAGCTTATTGGATACAAGGACCGGTAATGCCGCGTGGAGAGAAGGAGCTATTGTAGATGGATTTCGATCCAATTTGAATTCAAACTTTTTTTTAAATTCATGTCATGTATTTGGGAAGATAGTTGACCAATCTATGGCGCAAAAAGACTGAACTGTTGTGAGTGTTGTTGAGGGCCGTGGAGGTAGAGATCTACAACAAACAAAATAGTACCCACCTCTAATTCCTTAAAGAAGGCCGATGATGGAATGAAACAAAGGTTACGTGGATGCTACAAACACACAATTTGAATGATAATACTTAGCAATGGCGACATAGCACTGGTGTGGTCGTGTGAGAATTTCAGGAATACTAGTTGAGTTATTACTTAATTGTTTAAGAGTGAGGACAATATATATAGCAAAAGATGAGCCATCTAGAATCGCAATGCCAACTAGAAAATAGCTATGAAACTCCTTGCACAACTAAATAATCATTATCCTAACAATCTACACAAACAGAAACCAGAAACTGTTAAAAAAAGTGGTACCTCTTTGAGTAGGTCAATGGAGGCTTTGACCAAGCACGAGGCGTGGGAGCATACGAGAGTATTCTCAGATGATGGAGAATTCGTTATAACACTTTACTCTCCCTTGAATGAGTTGCACAGAGGTCGGGCGACTATGCTGTGTGAAAAAATGGCATGGATTAAACTTGTGCTAAAAATCTGCATTAGTCTCCATGCTGGTGGGCCGCATAGAAGTGCCTTAATGCCATCCCATGTAGCCTGCATTTCTCCTCAAACATAATGATTAAGAGAGGTCGCCACAATGAATACAGGCATATCAAAAGAAGCTGCCAAAAGTCAAACCCTTAGACCTCAAAAAATGCCACAAACTCTGTAAAGAGTGATTTTAACCTACAAATAGGTCGAGAAAAGCACACGATGCTGCAAAATAGGCCGAATCGGCCTCAATCCTTGCAAAAACCACAAGTACACTAGTTCGCTTGAGGCCGCGACTCAAACAAGATGACCACAAAACTTGCAAATAGATTACCATGAAATCCTCCAAATAGTTTAGATAGGCCAAAAAAATCCATCAAAAATCAATATTTCTAAAAGAAAAAAAAAAAAGGGTAGATGGACAGATGGGAAAATCGACCCTTTGTTAAAAAATACATCATTTTTCTGCAACTTTTCTATACCATGTATAAATTTGTACGTTAGATTAAAGTATAGCAACTTAAAAACTCCAAAAATGAAAGTTATCGAAATTTATGAAATAAAAGGTATTTTTTCATTTCTTGAGCCTTCCAGATGCAATGGTAATATTCATTTGGCTCCACGATGCTTTGGTGTTAGCATTATGTGTAGGAATCACTTTGATTTGGAAAGGAACATGCACTCCTAGCTTTATATCAAGTTGGAGAATGTCAAGATCAAAAAGCATGAATTTCAATAACTTTCCACGAGTGAAATGATAAACACAATAGGATATCTATCATATAAATACAAAGTGTGTAAATACAACAAAAAACCTTGCATATATAGACAAAGTAGATGAATTGAGAAGGTAAGGTACAATGATTGAGTATTCCTCCAAATGTGCAACATTTGTGCGCTCACTTGACAAAAGTGTGACAAAGTGGCAAATATGCATGCAATAGGTGTCTCAAGTGATGAGGACATAGGTCTCAATTCTATGAAGTGAGACAAAAATATAAAAAGCTTAAGTAAACTTAAGATATGAATGTAAAAAGGTAAATCAAAGAAAGGTGATATCCTAACTAGATGGCTAAAGACATGCTATTTACGCTAACAACTTGGGTGTTAAGCCTTATGATTATAATATATATCAATAATTTTTATAACCAAAAGTAGAATATTGTCTAGTATTACATGTGTGGGTTTAATTTATGTCTATTAATAACATGTGGTTCCAAATCATAATTAAATTGTGTAAATGGCCTTTAAGACTAATTTATGAGTTTGTATTTATGTATATTTGTTTGGATAGAGGTCATCTCATATGGTTTTAATGTTTTGCTTATGTGTGGGTAAGGTCACCCTAAGATCTGTGAGATAATTGAATAGTTTAATGCATTCCTTTAGGTTAATCTAACCATAATAATTATCCTAGGGTGCAAACCCTTTAGATAGTAGATTTCGTATCAATGTTCTTGTACTCTCTAATGTCAAATGTTGAATGAAGATCAATATAGGTCCTTCAAATTCTTATCATCAAAAATAAGGTTGAGCAAGGAATTCTATGAGGACATAGTTAGAGGAGAATTATACCCTTAACATAGCTTTCCTACTCATCATAAGGTGATCATCAAAAATTTTAAAATTAGGACCCACTTATAGATAATCTCATTATTGATCCAACATGATAGGATTCAAGGAGAATGCTCTACTGAAAGAAGTAATCAAATAATCATAGGGTTAGTCAAAGATTTCACCAATAACATGTAGGTGATAGGTGTGAGGAGATACCTAATTTTATACTATTTATAAAGGCTTTCAATAGTGGCATGCACATGACAGATGCCAAGATCCATCCATCTTAGAATTCTTGTATTAGCATTAGTGTATCAAAATGAATATGTATGTCTCCTATGTTGTGTTTTCTTGAAGTATGGTTTTCATCGTTTTGATTATTAATTAACTCTAAGTGTGTTAGTATAAGAACTAGTCACAAGTTTGCGGTAAGACCATAACACATCCTAATTATGTAAACTTATATAGTTGTATAATGACATAGATGATTAATCATTTGTGAAAATATTATTAATGACCTTAGATGATGTGTGTTTTTAAAATTACACATTATATGGTGATGATAAAAAATAGTATGGAATCCTTTTACACAATCACAATTGGAGTAGAAATTAATAAAAATGATGGGACCAATAATGTAGTATGGGATGCATCAAAATTCCTTTTATGTCTAGGATGTACTAAAAAAGTGTTAGTGAACCAAATAATGGAAGACACATATAGTGGTGTTATAACCAATTCATGTTGCTAGTTGGTCACTATGTATGTGTGAGTCAATCACAATGTACTTGTGTAAAATAGTCTCAAGTATTGTGCATGTTGTCATACTTATGCACTTGCCAGTGATGACAAGTAGTATGGGATGTTTTTTTCTCATCAGAGGTGGTAGTGGATTGGGGAAAAGGATGTTACCCATTATGCAACATGGGATACACCAACATTCCTTTATTTAGATAAGATGTGCACTCACACACTTATTTGTTAGTGGGCCAAGAAAAGAAAATAATGTTTATTGTAAGGTTCAACTACTTTATTTCACTCGTAGGTCATTATGTGTACTTGTGAGGTTGTTAATTTATTCACATTATATATGTGTTGGATGCCTAATCTAGTCACCATGTTTATCTATGGTGTGTGTATGAGCTAGTTACACTATGTATATGTGAACCCGCACGTGTACCTATGAGGTGTATAAGGGCTAATCATCTGTGTGTGTGCCACAAGTAGGTGCTAGTCACATCGTGTATAGATGATGTATGCTTGAGTTAATCACTATTAAAATGATATGGTCCCTATGTGGTTTTGTGGTTTTTCATACATTAATGATTGGTATGGAGCCAACACTTGATTGAAATGTGTTTGTTATTATTCTATTGTAATTGGATTGAATTGAAAGAAAAATGTTAATGAATAATTGTGATTTAAAATTGAGATCAAAGATCTCATACAATGGGGGATGAATTATCTATACCTTTGGTGTATGAACTATGGAGCCTCCAATTCCCAAAAGAGATATGCAGGTAGAGCCATCATGAACAAACTCTTGAGGATTAGGTTTGGGTCTAGTTATGACCCTAATAGTGGAAGCTTATCATATGCTAGTATGAGTATTTGAGTGATGACATAAAGTGTCACCATGACTGTAGTTGGAAAGGTTTTGAAGTTCCTACTTCCAAATTGAGGGAAGATACTTGTTCAATTAAATTAGTTTTTGTTGTGAATTAAAAAAATAGTAATAACCAAAGTGTGGTTATTGCAAAAGAAAGAATCAATCATAATTGAAAAGTTAAAATTAAATTGTAGTCTATTTTTTAAAAAATATTTTTTAATTTTACTATAAATCAAATTTATTTAATATACATTATATTTTATTATTATTTTTTTAAAATGAAATTTACAAATATAAACATTACTTTTAATATATATTTTCATATAATGATGAATCTTAAATATAATTCAAAATATTAATATAAAAAACACCCAAACATTACTCTTGATTTTTTTTATTTTCATTTTACAAGGGATAATAGATATGATTTAAAATATTAATATAAAAACAGCCACATAGTTAGATCCCCAAAAAGTATACTTATTCACTTATATAATTTCATGCTTATCTCTATTTGATTTTAGCTTCAACTGATTAAGAAGGCTAATTTCATCAACATGTAGCGATTGACTAGAATATCGTAGGACCTTCGTTTTTTTTTTGGAAATGTGGACTAGCCTCTTATCTATCTATAACTAAGGTTTGGAGGTGTGACTCATCATGCAACTTGCCACATCATCACATTACTAAGAAGTGTCCAAAATTTGACTTTTTAAAGGTTCGACCAAAACTTAATCATAGTATCCCTAGTAGTCGAACAAGAAAACATCATTTGTTGCTTCTAGAATATTATATTTTTATTTAAAATAAAACTTATATGCAACATAAATGGACCAAATACATATTGGCAACCATAAATATTTGTTATCTTTAGCTTTTATATTCAACACAAACGGACCAATGGTTGAACACATAAAAACTATTTATTGTTATAAAAACAACATACAATTATTTAAATTACAACTTATATCAAACATACATGGACCAATAGTTGAACACTAAAACTCTTTGAAAATCCTTCACATTTAATGGGAAAATACATGTTATTTATTGTGCTCGCCTTTTAAATTTGTGATAGGACAAACTATTGATATAAAATACTCCAATGCTTATACATTGCTACCCCAATAGTTGTACACATAAGAACAATATTTGTTCACTATGATAACAATACTTTTTAAATGAGTGTCTTATTTTATCAATTGACCATATAATTTTATAAATGACAGACTTATAGTGGATAGTTTAGTATTTTATGTGAGACAAAAAAATATTTATTTCACTAATTCTTGAATGCATTTATGTTTTTTTTACTTGAACGACTATTGGTCTCATAATGTCATATATTTTGATAATATTTTGATTAATATGTGAAATGAATATATACAATATATATTATTCTTTCATTTTAGTATTGATATGAATAATCACAATTGACTGTAAGACTATTAGATCCTGCACTACTACTGACCCCTCTCCCCTAATTGTCAAATTGACTTTCTGCAGACAAACCATTCGCTGAAGATATGTACTCTGAACTGGCATTGAGCGAGGAAGGAAGAAAAGCCGCTATATTTTTCTCGTGTGAGGATAAACTCACAGAAGTCATGTGCTTAGTTCTAAAGAGTATGTCAGATAGTTATAAGACGGGGGATGAGCATCAGAGTATCTCAGATAGTTATAAGGCGGTGGATGAGTGTCAAGAGGAGTTCGATCGCTTGAATAAAAGCCTGGAGGAGACTTCCAGTCACCGTCGAATGGTATTGCATTACGCAGCCCATCAATCCCACAAGGCAAAACATGCAGAGTACATTGTGAATTTGCTCCTGAATGAATTTTATGGAAAAGGGTTGATAAAAGCTGCTGTTAAAAATGGTAGGACTGCTCTTCATATTGCAGCTCTCCGTGGCAACTACGATCTCTGCAGTATACTAATGGAGGGGGAATGCGGGTTGAAACCCGATGAAGAGGATTGAAACGGAGAAAATGTACTGCATTTTGCTGTAAAAAGCAACAATGCAGTCGTACTATCGAGATTATTGAAGTCGATTGAGTTGAAGGGTCTGGTTGCTTCGCAGGATGCCAAGGGTAAGACCCTGTTGCAGACTCTAATTGCTTCTCAGGATGCCAAGGGTAAGACCCTGTTGCATAAAGCAGCTGCTAACGGTAATACATAAATGATTAACATTCTCTTTGAAGCTATGAACGAAGAAAGACGGGAAGAATACATTTGTCAGGCCTATTTGTTCGGGCACACAGCACTTGACGAAGCAGCAAGAGGTCACCAAGGAGCCGTTAAGAACCTTTTCGGAAAGGAATCAAGGCCTCTCTTTGAACGCAACTCTGATGGCAAACCTGCTTTACACTATCCCGTGCAGCTCGCAGACCAAAAAGCGGCCATGCAGATGGCTACGACTCTACTGCAACATTACAAGTCTTGCGAAGAGAGGTTGCTTCTGCTATGGGCTTCGGCTATAGGTATGGGTACAGCAGAACAAAGTGCAGAATCCTCGCCAGAAGTTCAAACATTTCTTAAGGGACAAAGAGAAAGCGAAACCACCGCTGGGAGATCAACTAACTTGTTAGTAAGCGCAATTGAATTGGGGTGCGAGACATTGGCATGGGAACTTGTCAAGAGAGACGCAAATGCTCATCACATGACCAACATCTCTTCGAGTAGTTTGCCACCATATGAACAGCAGTGTGTCAATAAATGTATGCTTTCATCACACACCTTTCCTTTCCATCCGTGCATCGATTTTTCTTAGTAGATCGAGGTGTAAATTTGATGGCCATAGTATTTCTTAGGTAAAATATAATAAATTTTTAGGAAAGCTGTATGTTACGAATGTGGAGACTGAAAATATTTTTAAGGATCATTTCTTTTAGATAGAACAATAAGGTTGAATACTAGTTTTAGATGTATTGTTAGTTAGAGAGTTAGAGATGATAATATTAGTATATTTATTTATTACGTTGAAAGTGTTATACAGTGAAAGCAAAAATCTCTAAAATGTTTAAGACTAAAAGTAAATAATGTAGGGTTAGGGTTTAGGGTAAGAGTTAGGGTTCTCATAAAGGTTCAAAAAAGTTAAAAAAAATAATTTATATTTAAAATTTAAGAACAATGTTTTTGATAAAAGGGTAAAACGGGTTTTAGAGGGACTCGAAACCACAAAGTTTACAGAATAGCAAAGAAGACACCAAAATTTCACAAAAAAAATTAGTTGCCTGAGAAAAAACTAGCAGCAACCAAACAAAAAAGACCAGAAGGGTCAAGAAAGAAGGGACAACAGAGAAAACACACAGGAAACCCCAACCATTAATTCCAAGTCCTAACGACAGATTCTGTCTTTGCCTCCATATCCTGCATATCTTTAACCCCCTTTTTAAAAGTTTGAACCATTTTCGGAGTAAGGGGGGCCTTGCGCTTCAGGTTGGCTCTAGTTCTTTTAGAAATGTCAGCTTCTGTGTCTTGGCTTTTATCTTTGGTATCCTCCTGATCAACCACCAGACATCCGTGCTAGGCTTTGTCAAGCTTTTCAGTCATCGTGTTAATGATTATAGCATTGTGTCTTGCTATACGGTTATTTTGTTCAGCGATAGTTCTGATAGTATTCCTTAAGTTCTCAGCTTCGGTGTCAATATTCCTGTTACTATGAACCGCTTCTTTCTTTTCCATCTCAACAATCTTAGCATTCATTTCATCGATCTTACTTTGTAGCACTCAATTTTTAATTTTTAGCTCATTAATTTCAGAGAAGGTCCAATCCAAGAGTTTGGAATGGGAATCAGAATTGGTTTTAGCAAGGTTGAGATAATTCAGAGAGGGCTCTTTTCCAGTGTTAATAAGGGAATTATCATTAATGTGTATGTCTGACAAAGGGTCAGCACAACGCTCAGAATTGTTGGTATTAGACTCCTCTGACTCGGAGGACTCTTCGAAGTAGGAAATAAGGCTTTTAGCCTAGGTTTTCTTGTCAACAGAGCTGATCTTAAGGGGGGGACTGTCAGGCTCAAGCTCAATGCAGGTTTTACCTGAATCCTTGGAAGGGCCAGCATGCAAGCTAGGGACTTTTCTAACCAGGCTAGAGTTAGGCAAATACTCCAAACCACTGGGCTCAGTATCATCACTCTCAGAATCTGGATTGGTTTCCATAATAGTAGGAGCGGACACATGGAGATAATCAACAATCAGCCTAATTAACCCAGTGTGTAGAATGGGGAATTTTTTAGGGTTTTTTTAATTGTCCTCCAAGCTTTTCTTCAAGGAGCAGAAAAGATAATAGGGGATAGAGACCCTTACCTTATGTCGAAAATGGTTGAGAAGAGCAAAGTAGTAGCAATACACTTTTGTGAATCACCCATCCACCGTAATGTACTCCATGATGACCCGAAGAACCTTTCTCCATATAGTCTTTATGGAGTCAACATCAAAGTAACTGTTAGCAATTTTGACCATACTTGGCCTTTCCTTGTCTTTTTTAGGAAATTTGATCACAGCTTCATTAGAAAAAACCCTGTCCCTAAAAAAATTCTTCTCATCAGCGGGTAATCCCATAACATCAGCAATAAGATTTTCGTTGAGTTCCACATTCCTACCAAATAGGGTCAAATTACCATCATTTCAATTTTTGGCGAAGAGATCCGTAGCCTCCTGGTTAGAACCATGAAGCTTCTCCAGGAAATGAATCAACCCTGCACCTTTAATCTTGTTCCAAAACTTGGAATTTTTCATATGTGTTTCATAGCTGTCCGACTCAGATCACTTTCTGTCTCCTCCCATTTCGGTCAACACAGTGAGGTAGACCCAAACACAAACCTTTCTAAAATTGGCCCCACCAAATCTTAGAACCCACAAAGCGTGCAGAGTTATCTTGCAAATTACTCCATTGGGCTCGATCCCATGCAATTTAATAATTGTGATGTGATAGATCCAACCTGTCCTTATTAAAGGGATAACACGTCGCTTTATCATGTGATTTCTCATAATTTAATAGGGCACATACATTAAAATTTAGATCGCTAATATATAGTTAGGTACACACTTCTTTACTCTTAACTCCTTCATTAGCAAAAAAGTCCGCAACAACATTGGCTTCTCTATAGGCCTATGATATTTTAACTTTCTCAAATTTGGCCAATTTCAATTTGGCTTCATCAATCCACGAATTGATGGTCCACAAGGGGGGAGAGTTGTCACGGAGGCAGTCAATTATGTTTTTGGAGTCTCCTTCAACCCATAGATTTTTAATGTTAAGACTTTGGCCTAAATTTATGACATGGTAAGCGCTAGCAGCCTCTGCCAGATGATTAGTTTGAGAGCCAAGAGGCGAAGCAATTGCACCAATGAAGTTGCCATTGGAATCCCTTATAACTCCTCCACAGCTCACTGCCCCCGGATTGCCTTTAGCCGCACCATCAAAGTTAGCTTTGATCCACCCATTTGGCGAAAAAGACCAGCGAACTCCCTCTCTATCCTTTTTGGCCTTCATAATAGAAGTAGAAAAATTAGGATTGATGTTCCATTCCTTAGCAACAAATAGATCATAGTTCAAATACTTTGCATTCATGGTCTTCCTATCCTTCTGAGCCACAACATTGAAATTTTCCTTTAGGGATCTAACAATTTTATCAAAGACATTATCCTCAGAGGCTTCTTTGCCCCTAAAAATTTTGTTGTTGTGTTTTTTCCAAAGGCCCCAAGCAATATGAGGGAAGGATAAATCCTAAAAAAACCTAAGCAAAGGATTCCTTATCGAGGCTTTCCACTAAGAAAAGAGATCTTCAATGGACAAAGGGAAAACCCAAGGAAGGTTCCATAACCTGATAAATTTTTCCCAACGAGAAGTAGCAAAAGAGCAATAAAAGAATAAATGATGCACAGATTCAGCCTCCATCTTATAAAGAAAGCATCTATTAGAGATTTGAAATCCATGTTTACACAAGTTGTCAATCGTGAGCAACTTATCTTGGAGCAGGATCCAGAAGAAGATATTAATTTTAGGTATCAGATGTTTGAACCAAGCTTTAGACCAAAAGGGAGGATGATCCAGAGAAGAACTGATCTTGGCAAAAGCAAAAGCTACAAAAAAATTGCCAGAGGGATCATCAATCCAAACTGCATGGTCATCCAACTGCTCAGAACTAAGTCTAACAGCCAGCAGCGTAGTCTAGGATGGAACCAAAGCTTGACTAACACTACCCAAGTCCACCCAATTACCATTCACTCTGTAATATTTCACATAAGTTCCAAACCTTGCCTTTCAATTCTCAGCCCATTCTCTGAAGGAGTTTATTTTTATCATGGGTTCCTTAAAAAGCCATCCGTCTTTCAAGAATCTGGTATGATTACCATTTCTCACTTGCCATCCAATGCCATCATCCCCAAATTTTTTTCCAATGATTAAGTTGTTCTAGCATATAGACCCTCTCGGAAGAAGGTGGGGGTCCTTCTTTATAATGGAAGAGCAGTTGTTTTCTAAATATTTGCTAGCTAGAATATCAATCCACTCCCCAGAGGAAGAGAAGATTCTCCAGATTTGCTTAGCTAAGAGGATTTTATTGACAATTCTGATTCTTCTTAAGCCAAGTCCACTGTTCTTTTTAGGTCTACAAACCAAATTCCAGTCAATTAAGGGAACTCTTTTATTTTCCTCAACACCTGACCAAACAAATCTTTTTTGAATTTTTTCAATGGTATTAGCAAATTTAGCTGGAACCTTAAAGAGGCTCAGGGCATAGATAGGAAGATTCTGGAGAGAGGCTTTGAGGAGCTAAAGCTTACCAGCTTGACTAAGCAGAGCTCCTTTCCAACCCGCAAACTTCTTACTGAATATATCCACCAATGAGATCCAGAAAGATTCAGGAGGTTTCATACTTAAAAGAAGACCAAGGTAGGTGGCAGGAAGGGAATCCACCTTACACCCCAGAATTCTAGCAATTTTGGTCTGTCTATGAGCCAGAGTATTGAAAAAGAACAACAAACTTTTTTGATTGTTGATCAGCTGTCCTGAAGCTCTCCCATACTTGTCAAGCAATTGTTTAATAGATTTTCCTTCAGACACAAAAGCTTGACCCATGAGCATAGTTTCATCAATGAATTTTTTATGAGAGCACACCAGGTTGCCCAAAGAAGGTCTGAGCCCAGAGAGAAATTTAAAGTCTACCAGATTTTTCAAGTTCCTGCCTAAACTTTCAGCCATAATAGTGAATAAAATAGGAGATATAGGATCCCCCTGCCTTAGACCTCTGGTACTCTGAAAAAAGGAGGTCAGAGATCCATTGACCATAATCGATATGGAGGCTGTGGACACAAGTTGTTCCACCATTTGAACAACCCTATTATTAAAGCTAAAGGCCTTCAGAATTTTAAATAAAAAAATTCAATCAACTCTGTCATAGGCTTTTGAGATATCAAGCTTTAATAGGAAGCCTTCAGTCTTCAACTCAACAAGGGAATGAATGTTCTCATGAACCATAACAATGGGTTCAAGGATTTGTCTGCCAGGAACAAATCCATTCTATTGAGGAGAAATCAAAGAAGGCAAAAAAGTTAAGAATCTAGAGGTTAAGACCTTAGAGATGATCTTGTATAAAGAATTACAAAGATTGATGGGCCTAAAAGCCTCAAAGTTATTAGCTCCAGGTTTCTTGGGGATGAGAACCAAGAAAGTAGCATTTAATTCTTTTAAAAGACATTTGGCTCCAAAAAATTCCTTAACAGCATTAACCACATCTTCTTCAACAATCTCCCAGAGCCATTGAAAGAAAAACAAAGGGAAACCATCAGGACCCAAGGCTTTACTCCCATCAAAGGAAAAGATAGCCCGCTTGACTTCCTCGTTGGTGGGGATAACTGTCATAAAAGAGTTGTTTTCCTGGTTGATAATTCTTGGTATAACTTCCACTAGTTGATCTTGCTCATTCTGGTTTATTTCAGTACTTGTCGAGAGAAGATGTTTAAAGAAGGAGCTCGCTTGCATCCTAATATTCTCTTCCTCCTCATACCTGGTTCCATTCACATCTATATGAGATATTCTGTTTATAGTTCTGTGTTTCGAGGCCAAAAGGTGGAAGTACCTATTGTTTGTATCTCCAGCAAATAGCCAAAGGGCTCTTGATCTTTGTTTCTAGAACCCCTCCTCCTTTCCAATTATGTCATGCATCTTCATAAGGAGCTCATTCTCTTTTTCCTTAGTATCATTCAAGTAACCCTCCTTCTGTATTTTGAATTGAATTGCTCTCAGATCCATCTGAAGTTTGGACTTGATCTTAAAGATGTTCCCAAAATATTCCTTTTTCCATTTTTTTAAATTACATTTCACTTCCCTTAATTTTTTAGCAATTTTGAACATAGCAGTTCCTTGAATACTTATATTCCACCGTTTCTTTATTTTCTCTTTAAGAGCAGGATGAGGGGTCCACATTTTTTCAAATCTGAAAGGAGTATTCTTCTTCTTTTTTATAGGATCCACAGTGAAACTGATAGGAGGATGATAAGAACCTATTCTAGTGAGAGCTTTAAGGGAGCAATAGTAATCAAAATACCAATGATTGGAAATCAAAGATCTATCTAATATGACTTGTATGAGGTCCGTCCCCTTTCTACAATTGGACCAGGTGAAGGAGGCTCCATGAAGATCTAGATCAATTAGCCCTTGAGTATCAATGAAATTTTGAAGATCCTCTTTACTCTCTAAGTTAATCTGAGATCCCCCAAATTTTTCACCATTCATTAAGGGTGTATTAAAGTCCCCCATAACAATCCAAGCTTCTTTTTCAAAAATCCTCCTAATGGTAGCTAATTCCAACCAAAAATATTTCCTCATACCTTTTCCATTAGGAGCATATATGTTCATTTGAATCCAACTGAAGTTATCTCTTATATGTGTGAATCTAGTAACTATATGATTCGTACCTTCTAGTATCGGATCTCCTTTGATATTGTGGCTATTCCAGAAAGTAACAATGCCTCTTGAAGCACCATTCAAGTTATTGCCCTGGTTGCTGTAGTACTGAAAGAGTTTCATCTTTTCAATTTTCTCCTTAGAAATTTTAGTTTCCTGAATTAGAAGAATATCAGGTTTGTGATCTCTAACAAAATTGCAAAGAACATCCTGGTTGTGGGGGCTATTGAGTCCCCTTATATTCTAGGACATAATCTTCATTATATACTGGGGCAGTTAAGACATTCCAAGATGGTTTTCTGAGATCCATCCACTATATCCTGGAAGCTATTCAGCTCTCTTTTCTTTTTTGAAGACTTTTTACCTCTTGAATTCTTTATTGCTCCACAATCTTCCTTACCTCTTGATCTGGTAGAAATGCCACTTGGGGTCTTCCCTTGTTTTTTTTTTCCAGCCTTCTTTGATATATTCTCCTCTTTGTCAATCTCATCTTGACTGTCTGTCTCTCTACTGGATTCCCAATCCTTTTTGTTTGGTAGTCTTTGTTCCCAAGGTAATGTGTCCATGTTACCGTTATCTTGACAACACAAGACATTACTGGATAGGTTAGCTGAGTAATCCTATTTTTCAAGGGATTCTAAAACCCTAAAAGTAGAGTTGGGATCCGTCAGGTGCTCCACACCCATAAGGGGGAGAATATCAAAAAACGGGGAGAGAGGAGGGATTTTCAGGACCAAGGATAGGCCCTCACTAAGGATATCCTCCAAACCCAGGATCTCTTCATTTCTATCAGAAGGGGTTGTCATTTGGGATAAGGAAGGAGAAAGGATTTGATCTCCTTCTCCAGCTAGGGTGCCCTCATTAGGACCTCTTTCCTTTGAAGGAGACTTTAAGTTATGAAGATCATTAGGGATCTCACCTTTATACTCCAAAACCACTTCGATCTCTGAGGAGCTTTTCTGATTATCGGCTTCTATGTTTTCCAACTCCTGCTCTTTATTCTCCCTCCTTTCTTCTCCTGAGTCATTGTTCTTTTTCTTCCATTCCTTTTTTCCAGGTTCTGTTGGCTTATCTTTCTCTAAAGTGGCATTTAAAGGGCATTTTTTTGCCCAATGACCAGATTTCCTACACTTGAAGCATGCAAATGGGATGGTTTCAAACTCTATATTCTGTTCCTCGGAACCCAGTTTAGATTGTATCTTTATCGATAATGGTAAATCTACTTCTTGTGGAACTCCCACACATATCCTCGCAAAAACCAGTCTCTTTCTAGCAACTGTCATTGTGTCAATCGAAAGGAGCTCACCAAAGGAGCTCGCAATGCCAGGGAAGATGTCTTCACTCCAGTATTCCAGGGGTAGGCCTGGAAGTCTAACCCAGACTGGAACATTCTCAAAGATAGAATCCGATAGATCCAAGTGGGAGGACCACTTCTTTAGAGCCAGGGACGATTTCCCTATCACCCAAGGACCTCCACCTCTTACAGCCGTAATATCCTCTTTGCAAGTAAATCCAAAAGCAAAAAAGCCCTTTGGAAGAGCAGCAACTGAGACTTTTCCACTGGTTCTCCATTTATTTTTAACAAACTCCCTGACCACTTCAATATTTGGTCTAGGGCCCATAAACTTTCCAACCAGGGTTCGTTCCATTAGGGCTATATTATGGTCTATAATCAGATCTGGAATGGAAATAGCAAACTTACCTCTAGTAGGGGATGAGATATTTTGCACTGGAGGGAAGGAAGACTTTCCATTAGGTTTTACCCCGAATAGAGAGGTCCAGGTTTTTAGTTGCCTCCAAGACCGCCTGTGGTCCCCACTCCCCCTCTATCTTTCTCATTTTTTTCGATGGAAGAAGTAGCAGGGATAATCGCCGGATTTTCCTTTCCCCTGGGATCCACCTGTATTTTGTCTCCGGAGTCCACATCATCTTGGTCATCCTTACCTTGCTTTTGACTTGATTCCAGCTCCTGATTCGACTGTTGATTCTCTGATCTTGCTCCGCTTCCAGATCCGATTCCATTGCTTTGAATTTTGAACTCCATTTTCTCCTGCCCGTGACCGCTCTCGTATCCTTGCTCCATCTGTTCTCACTACTCGTTTAATTTAAGAACAATGTTAAGTAAAGAAAAATATTAATTATAAAAAATTGAAAATCATATTTTTTAACATTAAATTTCATATTCTTTAACATTGAATATTGATTTTTACAGAATTATTTTATTTTGAAAATAAACAATGAAATTATATATATGACTTTTGAAATTAATGTTAGTGAAGATGTAAGAACTTTTCCTCAAATCAATAGGCACCTAGATAATGATAACTTTCAACGTTTTTTATATATATTATTAATTAATATATGTATACTAGTTTAAGTATTATTATCATAAATTTATTAAATATGTGTCTTAAATAAAAGAGTTTAAGAGGTAATCTTAGATCAAATCTAATAAAAAATTTTAGAAATCAATATTGAATCAAAAATTCAACAAGACAATGGTATTAGAAACTCCAACAAAGAACAATTTGTCTGTTATCAAGCACACAAAAATTTGCTACCAGTACTACATCATATTAGTCCCTAGGCATCATGTGACTCGTGCATGATGTCTAGAATCTGCAACCTCCTCTATTTATGATGCTATTCCATTTGTAGACCTACCATCCTAAAGACTAATCAAATGTTAGTGTGAATAATTAATCTATTCAATGTTTAAAATAATCCCATCTACTTTATGCATTTATTTGTCACTGTATGCACTTCCAACAACACCATCTTGTCTTCCATCTACCCACATGTGTGATATGGTTCATCAAGCTAGCCAAGATTCATCTCACATGCTCCTCTCAATTTTTTTTTGAGTTTTGAAATTAATGCAAAATCTTCACATTTAGATCTCCTACATTGGTTGTTAAATCAATAGTTAATTGTAATTAATGACTTTTTTAAATTCCCTCTTCTTTATTGGGCATCATTGAATGTATTTGGAGAAATTCTTTACATTTTTTTATATGGTATGAATATAAAATAGTTATTTTTTGGTTTCTTCAAAAGATAACAAAGAGTGAAGAAAAGAATTGTAGTTTAAGTGTACTCATCAGCAAGCTATGGATAGCTATCAACATGTGATTGCATTAGTTTTTTTGTCATGTCCCTTGTCCTAATTGGCTCTAAAATTCATTTGTTGATCTCAAATTTCATAAACTAGGTTACGGCTTTCACCTTATCAAATGAATAACCCTTTAATGATGCAATCTTTGATTGAAACCTGCATTCACAACATGAATAACATTTCCCAAAATGGTATATCTATTTATCAACATTAGAAAATTTCATCACATTAATGGATATTCAAGAAAGCAACATCTTGTAAAATAGGAGGGACATGGAGGGCTCGCTTGAAGTCATATGCCTAGCCTAAGAGGTTGTATACCACAACTCTCCCCCTTGGTGACTTGTACTTGCTTTCTCCATCCATGTCATAACCTTGAAAGACACATGGCAACTTGTGGGAATGAGCACAACTTGCGAGTGGTTCTCAGCACTTACCGCTCCTCAGGCCCATCTTCAACATGGGATTAGGTGGAGATCTTGAGTTGGATCTTTTAGGGCCTTTCTGCTTCCTTAGGCCCTTCCCACAAGGTGGGTTTTCAAAAAATTAATACACTCAGAGTTATTCATTGACATTAATATGCAATATTTATTATACTTCTATGGCTTCCTAATCATGCATAAATTAACAACATATAGATCGATGCATGAAGTAACAATTGATAATGCATATCAAATCATATCGAGGCTTATGAATTAACAATTAATCAATACATATCACATCAATACTGTGAAGTAATAATTAATCAATGCATAGAAGATCAGATCGATGCTATAAAGTAAAAATTAATCAATCCATATAAAATTTGATTGGTATGTAAGTAAAGTAGTAAATAATAAAGAATATTGAACCCAGGTTGACTTAGATGTTAAGATAGAGATACACCTGATCTAAAAATAATGAATGGTGTTACTATTCCACAAACTTCCTTTCCTACTATCCATCTTGTCCGTTCCTTCTTGATTCATGCCTTCTTGCATTCAAATGATCGGGTATTATATCTTCCTCAACAAATGGACATGTCCCTTCACATCATGTATCTCTTTCAAAAGATGTGCCTTTTCTCTTGAGTAATCACCACATGCCTTTGGATAATCAATCGTTACTATTATTTTGTCTTTAATTGTGGTGTCTTTATTAAGTTGCTAATTGAAGATTAATTATCTTTTAATATTTACTCGATTATCCTCTTGTTTGTTGTGGGTTGTCATGTAGTGCAATGATTAGATTTCTCAGCTACCTTACTTTCATTTGTTGGAAATGACAATTCCCCCCTCCTAAATTTTCTTTCTCTCAAGCAATTTTACATTTGGATGATTGAAGATTTATTCTCTTTCCCATGTAGTGTCTTTCTCGAGTAAGCCCTCTCATTTGATCAAGAACTCAGGGATAGTCTTATGGATTAGTCTCTTCTCTCTCATGTTGAGAACTACTTTGAGTTCTAAGATTATTTTTTCTTCATCATCAATTGGGGGAAACTCTAAATGCCAAGCAACTTGCTGCCCAAATACTTTCTTCAATATTGACATATGAAAGATTTCATGAATACAACTAATCTCGGGAAAATTTAATTTGTAGGCTACTTTACTGATCCTTCTCAAGATCTTATAAGGTCCATAAAATTGAGGCTTTAGTTTTCCTAATCTACTCATTTTGATGTATGATTTTTTATATGGTTATAGCCATAGGAACACTAACTCTCCAACTTCAAATGTCATCTTAGTATAGTTTTGATCAGAATAAATATTTTGTTGATTTTATTCTAGATGTAAGTTGTCTTTGAGGGTGATCATAATATGCATACTTTGTTGTGAAAAATCCTTTGCCCCTAGTACTCGACTTTCTTGTGAAATTAGGATTTTGAAGGAGGTTGGTTTATGGCCATATAGTGCTTTGAATAGTCTCATCTTGATTGACATGTGTTGAGTAGTCTTATATCAATATTCTCCAAGATGTAGCCACTTCACACATGCATTTTGTTGGCCCATGATGTAATTCCTCAAATATACTTCTACCCGCTTGTTAACGATTTATGTTTGTCCATCCTTTTGAGGTTGGTAACTTGTATTGAGTGTAAGCTCAATCCCTACTAATCAAAATAGCTCTTACCAAAATTGGCTGAGGATTCGACTATCTCGGTCGCTAACTATATTCCTTGGAAGGCCATGTAGTCTAAAGATTTTTGTAAATAATACTTCCACCACTTGGGGGGGGGGGGGAGAAATACTCCATGGATATGGTGAAGAAGTGGGTGCTCTTAGTGAGATGATTGAAAACTACATAAATGTAATCCTTTCCTTGAACTTTGGGTAGTCTCATGATGAAGTCCATGGAGATGCTTTCCCATTTTTAGTTTGGAATGGGCAAAGGTTGTAAAAGTCATGTTGGATGATTTGTCTCCTTTTTTTTTCTTTGACAGGTCATGCATTCATCTACGTGTTTTAATACATCCTTCTTGATCCCTTTACAAGAGTACATTTCTCTTATTTGTTTGTAGGTCTTATAGTATGCTTGGTGGCCTATTAATGGGTTGGTGTGATATTCCTTTAAGATATTCCCTTTCATCTTTGAGTTGGGCACAAGGAAGATCCTATTTTTATATAGGATAAGTTCTTCCACGACTTTGTAATCTTCATTGGGTAAGTGTCCTTCAAGGATATTATTAGCTTGGGGGTCTTTGGCATATTCTTTAATGATGTCATTCTTCCAATCCGTGGTTATACTAGTGAGGGTATTCACATAGGGTCATCTTGATAAAACATCAACCACCATATTATTTGTCCCCTTCATGTACTCAATATCAAATTCATAAGCTTGTATCTTGCTTACCCATTTTTTTTTTCTATTGATCATTTAGATCTTTTGGATTCAGGAAGTGTCTTAGACTATTGTGATCTATCAAGTAATATTTAATTTGCCACAAACCAAATATTGATGAAAATTTTCTAAGGTGTGTATGACTGCTAATCTTTATTTATCATAAATGGAATAGTGTCTTTCAGTCTCATTTAATTTGTGGATTTCAAATGTAATGGGGTGCTTATTTTGCATAAGGACAACTCCAATCCCTTCTCTAGAGGCATCATACTACAATTTGAAGGGTAGTGTGAAATTGAGGATGGCTAAAAGGGCATGAGCTCATTGTTTCTCTAATTATTTTGAAGGCTTGTTAAGATGCTTCATTCCATACAAATACCCCCTTTTTGGTTAGGTCTAGGAGTGGAGAAACAATTTTGGAGAATCCCTTCACAAAGTGTCTATAGTAACTACATAGACCTACAAAACCCCTTATTTGTGTTAGGGTTTGGGGTCTTTTCCATTCCTTAATTTTCGTGATTTCTTCCTCATCAACAATTCCCCTTTGTTCATTAATTTTGTGACCTGGTTAAGGGATTTCTTCCAAGAAAAACTCGGATTTGGAGGCTTTAGCATACAAAGATTCTTGTTCCAAGATGTTTAGGACTTCCTCAATGTGTTTGGGAAGTTCCTCCGAGGTCTTGTTGTATATAAGGATGTCATCAAAGCATATGAGTAGGAACTCTCTTAGTTGTTTTCGGAATATGTGATTCATACATAATTGGAAGGTTGTTGGGGCATTTGTGAGTTCAAAGCGTAGGACTAAGAATTGAAAGTGCCCATAATGGCACCGAAAGGAAATTTTAAGGATGTCTTATTTCCTCATCCTTATTTTATGGTACCTTGATTGTAAATCAATTTCAGAGAAGTATTTAGCTCCATGGAGTTCGTCGATTAATTCATCAATTCTTGGTATGGGGTAGCAGTTTTTTATATTTTTCTTGTTTAATTCCTTATAATCTATATAAATTCTCATGGTACCATCCTTTTTCTTGACTAGATCTATGGATGATGCAAAAGGGCTAGAGATAGGTTGAATGTGACCCCTTTCCAGTAGTTTTTTAATAGTTTTTCCAATCTCTTCTTTGAATTTGTGGGGGTGTCGGTATGGTATGGTTATTACAAGTTTTTCTCCCTCTTCTAGTTGTATTGTGTGTTTGAATCCCCTTTTTTGGGGTAGCCCTATGGGGATTTCACCAAAAACTTTATTACATTAGCTTAAGATTGGTTGGATGTCTATGTGAATTTATTGGTCTTGTGAGGAGGTCTTGTCAAGGATCATACATTTTTCAGCCCATTATCCTTGCCCATGCCTAAAAATCCTTTCTATTATTTTGCATGAAACTAGCTTTGGAAATCCATTGGATAATCCTTTTAAAGCAACTTCTTGTCCTCCATGTTGGAAATGAATTGTTAAGTTTGAGAGGTCAAACATGAAGCATCCTAGGGAGTATATCCAAGGACTAGTTTCTAATATTACATCAACATATAATTGTATTACATATAAATACTCTTTAATGGGGTGCTTTCCTAAGGTGATTTCCAATTGGGGAACTATTATTTTGTATTGGACCCTAGCTTGTGTAGTGGTGGCTGCAACAAAAATTTTAAAGTTTATGGTTTCCAATTTCCTTTATGAAATCAGTCATTCATCAATAAAATTGTGAGATGCCCCAGTATCCACAAGAGTGATAACCCTATGCCATTTGAGGGTTCTCTTAAACTGAAAGGGGCGATTCTTGGAAGCTTGAGAGATAGTGACTAGAGTTACATTTTCTTCATCTTCATATCTTTTCCTTTTGTTGGGCTCTCCTCGTCTTCCCCTTTCGGGGTTGCTTCTATCTTGTGGGCTCAACCCTTTCTTTCACACTTATGGCTAGATTCCCATGGTCCATGGTGTGTGGAGCACAAACCATTCTTATTCAGATCCTCTATTGATTGGCACACATGCCCACATTCTTTCTTCCCTTTACAATAAGAGTGTTTTTTCTTCAACGTTCCTTCTTATGCCTTTCATCTTTATGAGAGTACTTGGAGGGTGTATTAAATTTTTTGGGTCTATCTATTGATTGGTTGTCCTCAAATTTCATTTCCTTTTGAATGGCTTCATCTAGGTTGGAGGGTTCTAATACATTTACCATGATCTTGTTTGACCCCCTTAACCCTTCCACAAACAAGTAGGTGAGTCTCCTTGAGAGATTTCAGGAAACATGACAGGTAATTTTTGGAATTTTGTGGCATAGTCTTCTACCATTCCATGTTGTCTTACATGGGTGAGTTCTTTAAAGTACCACTCGACGTGATTTTGGTTAAATATTTTGATTATTCTTTGGGTAAATTCATCATAGGTGGTTATGTGTTTGTGGCCTTGGGTAATGGCTCCATAGTGCCACCACTCATGGGTCATCCCTATTAGGTGGAGTACGGTGAAATTAATGGAATTCTCCTCCATCATAAGGCTTACTGATAGATAAGTGCATCCAACATTTGGAGCCACAAACATTCTGTGGTATTTTCTTCTCCATTAGAACTAGGGAGGGTTATCTTACTCACTCTATATCCTTTAGATCTTTTTTGTGTTGTCTTTCTCTTTCTTTCCTAGGGGTAGCTCTTAATTTGGCATCGAAGTAATCTTTAAAGGGTACATTCTTCCTAAATTTGGGGTTAATTTTATTGTATGCTTCCATGATTTTTTCCACATTATCTATGGGTGGTTTTTTTGCTTCTCCCTCTTTCATGAGTCTTTCGCTGGGTAGAAAAAGAGATCTCGTTGGTCTAGAGTTGGGTCCTTTTGGGGAAATGGGGTTAGTGTTCTCAAAATTATTGGAATTAGTTTCCCTCCCATTATTTTTGTTCATATTTTGGATGGCTTGGAGGAGAAGTTGGGTGGTTCTTTCATATCCACCATTTTATTCCATGAGGCCTTAGGTGGTTTGTTCCATGAAGGCTCTCATTTTGTTGCTCATTTGTTCACTCATGGTATTTTGTAATGTAAGTTTTTTTATTTCCCTCTATAATGCTCTTTGATTCCTTTGGCTATTTTCATCAACTACCTTTCACAGGATGGTAGGAAAGATGCTTTGATACCACTATAATTTCCCATGTCCTAATTCGCTCTAAAATTCATCTATTGATCTTAAATTCCACAAACTAGGGTTAGGGCTTTCACCTTATCAAATGAATAACTCTTTAATGATGTAATATAGGATTGAAACCTGCATTCACCACATGAACAACATTCCCCAAAATGATATATCTATTTTTCAGCATTAGACAATTACATCACATTAATAGATATTCAAGAAAGCAACATATTATAAACTAGGAGGAGGGACATGGAGGATCTACCTAAAGTTATATGTCAAGCCTAAGAGGTTGTATACCACAACTCTCCCCTTGGAAACTTGTAGGTCTACTTTCCCCATCCATGTCACAACCTTGTAAGACACATGCCAACTTGTGGGAATGGGCGGATCTTCCAAGAAACTCTTGACACTTACCACTTCTTAGGTCCATCATCAACATGGGATTGGGCGAAGATCTTGAGTGGGATCTTTTAGGTCCTTTTTGACTCTTCAAGCCCTTCCCACAAGGTTGGTTTTTAGATAGATTAATACAATCATTTATTCTTATTCATTGACATTAATATGCAATAGTAATTATACATCTATGGCTTTCTAATTATGCATAAAGTAACAATTGATAATGCATACAAATTAGATCAAGGATTATGAAGTAATAGTTATTTAATACATATCAAATTGATGTTGTGAAGTAATAATTAATCAATGCATAGAAGATTAGATCAATGCTATGAAGTAACAATTAATCAATGCATATAAAATCAGTTCGATATGTAAGTAAAGCAAAAAATAACTAAGAATATTAAACCTAGGCTGACTTAGATGTTAAATGATGGAGATACACTTGATCTGGAAATAATGAATGGTGTTACTATTCCATGCACTTCCTTTCTTGATGCCTATCTTGTTTATTCCTTCTTGATTCATGCCTTCTTGCATTCAAACGATTGCATCTTGTACCTTCCTCAGTGAATGGATATGTCCCTTCACATCATGTATCTCTTTCAAAAGACATGTCTTTTCTCTTGAGTAATCACCACATACCTCTGGATAATTAATCATATTACTGGTATTCTTTCTCTAATCATGGTATCTTTATCAAATTGCTAACTAAAGACTAATTATCTTTTAATATTTACTTGATTGTCCTCTTGTTTGGCATGAGTTATCATGTAGTGCAACAATTAGATTTCCTAGCTACTTTACCTTCATTTGTAAGACATGAAATTTTATGGGCACATGAAAGAGTTGTAGCTCTGTTTTAATAATATCTTAGTTGTGTGAAAGTAGAGAACCAATTATGTCATTGCTAACGCAATTATTGTGTATGGTCTATTTTTATATTAATATAAAGAGTAATCTATTGTTCATCTTATATTTTTTTCTTTGTTTTGTGTATGATATCCTCTACCTCTATCCTTCATTCACTATAGTTAAGTGTACTTAGGTTGTTGAGGTTAGACAACATCTTGTCTAACTGAATGTGCAACCTTTTAGACCTCTAGAGGTTACCAAGTTATTTGATAAACCTCATGCACACATTTTTTGAGGTTGGAAGACTTTCCATCTCGCCTCAAAGGTAACTCAACACTTGGCACATAAGGTTGATGATTTTCTCATTGAGGTTGTTGGTTTGGGTACTCCATGTGTTCCTAAGGTTGACACATATATAGGACACTTGTCTAATCATTTGTGCCACTTCATGAGGCACTCGTCAATTCACCTCATAGGTGGATTGCATCATCCTTTCCTATATATTCAAGGCTTTGTATTCATTATCATTTGGGTCATATAAATACAATATTGCATTTTTCATTGATGTTTGTTATCGTATCTCCTAGATTCTCTTGATTCTCATATGATACCAGAGCTTGGATTGGAGACCTGTTCAAGCCTTTAGATGAACTAATCAATTGCATTTCAATTGATTGCCATTTTCTATTCAATTTGCAGGAAGAGGAAAGGGGCAGCAGAATTTGGAGGCGATCAAATTTGTGATTTGAATCAACCTGCAAATCATTGGCAGCCTGTTTAGTCGCACTTTTTCCACTCTCTTCCCAAGCTGTTCCCACGACATCCTCCTACACATTCACATGCATCAAAGGTTGGGGGTATTGCAGATTGGTCGTTTGCATTGACCACTCGGTATTCACCCCCCACAATTTTCCTAAAGCAGTGACGGTTTGGTATAGGTTGTGAACCATCAACCAATTTATTCATTTTGCAATCCGCCATTCATATTGGTCTTGTAGCGATTTATTTTGGTGAGGCCGTGTGACTCATTTTGGTTTGGCAGCAACGTTTCTTTCTTTGAGGGCATGATTCTCCTTTTTGTGGGCATGATTTCCTCTTTGCAAGCCCGATTAACTATTTTCTCAGGCCACAAATTGAACCCACATTTTTTTATTTGTTATTAAGGGCATGATTTGAGTATTGGTAGGCTAATTTATTTATTACAAGTTAGGATTTGACCATTGTAGGTTGAAATCCCTATGTATCAGGCCAAAGGGAGGTATGAATTTTACTTTGGCCAAGACATCTCATCACTGCGAACATTTTTTGCATTGTGATTGGCCTTCAATAGGGCATGATTTTCTTCATTTGTTGGCCCCACACATCCCTACAAAGTATTTATCTCCAAGGTGTGATGAGAAGGAAATGCGTTGGTTGTGCACCACCTGCTAGTTTGTTTGGGAAGGGACAGATGCTTGCATTAAGCTGTATATTTTTGGGATGCGCCATAATTTGTACTTCTTCTTCCGTTTGTGCAACATTGAGGTGTTTTGATTTGAACTTGGGGCATATGACTCTTTGTCCCCTTCTTTGAGAAAAGATTACCATGCCATCCCATGTAAGAGAAGGTGACACAGCATACAACAAGCAGGAAATATATATAATAAAATAGATTCAGATTTTATTAATGCCTTTGCCAAATAGAGCTGACGTGCTTTTGCATTCATTTATTTTTCATTCAACAAAAAATAGAGTAACAAAACCCTTATTTTTTACAAAAAGAGCTATGAGAGGAAGCTTCCAAATTATACCAAAATTTTGGAAGAGTCTAGAAACAATGTAGAGGAAAAGAAAAGAAAGAAGAAGGGAAATAAATGCAGTTGGTGGAGAGTTAAAATGTCGCGGTAGGGAAGATTACTGTAATCTAACTCGAGCACCACATCATTCAACACTCCCCTTTAATCTCTATTGTCATGTATGTTTTCAATTCCATTTTTTTCCTCGAGATCCTCAAAAACATTCTTTGCAAGCAGCTTCGTGAAAATGTCTGCTAATTGCAAAAACATTTCTTGCAAGCAACTTCATGAAAATGTTTGCTAATTGTTCGTTGGACCTGCAAAACTCAAGATATATGTCACCATTGTTCACCAATTCATTAATAAAATGGTACCTTGTATCAATATGCTTGCTCCATTTATGAAAACATGATTTTAGATAGGGATATTGCTGAATTATTATCACAATATATTTTCATAGGTTCTTTTTGTGGATGTCTCAAATCTGAAAGTACTCTTCTCATCCATACTGACTGATAAGTTATTGATGTAACTACAACATATTCTGCTTCAGTTATCGAGAGTGTCACAATAGGTTATTTCTTTGATGCCCAAGAGATAACTCCCAATTCTAGATGAAAGATATACCCTGAAGTGTTTTTTCTATCATCCTCGCTAACTCCCCTATCACTATCTATATATCCAATGAATTTTTAATCATCTGAAGATGTATACAGGATCCCAAAGCTCTTTGTTCTAGCTATGTACCTTAAAACTCTTTTTCCAACTTTCCAATGTGATTCCTTTGGTTTTTCCATGAATCTAAAAATGAGACTAACCCCATACATGATATTCAATCTTGTGGCGGTTAGATACATAAAGCTGCCAACTAATACTTTGAATAAAGTTGCATCAACACTAGAAATTTTGTCATCCTTGCTAAGTTTTAAACCCAATACAATAGGCATAAGTGCTAGATTCACAATTTTCATCTTAAATCTCTTCAACAAGTCATTAGCATACTTACTTTGACATATAAAGATGTCTTGCTCATTTTGGCTAACTTCTATTCCAAGAAAATATCTTATGAAGCCCAAATTAGTCATATCAAATTTTCTATCCATGGTTGCCTTGAATGAATCAATTGACATGTTACCTGTGAATATCAAATCATCTACATACAAACAAACTATCAATATTTCTCTTCCATCATTCACTTTGATAAACAAAGTTGGTTCATTGCCACACTTGCTAAACCCATTGTTCACAAAATAAGAATCTATTCTACTATACCAATCTCTAGGAGCCTGTTTCAATCCATATAATGTCCTTTTTAGTTTGTAAACCTTATGTTCTTCTCCCAAAAATTCATAAATAGGTGGTTGTTTTATATACACTTCTTCTAAAATTCCATTCAAGAATATTGATTTAACGTCCACTTGATAAACCTTCCAATTGTTTTGAGCTTCTATAGATATGACAATTCTAATGGTATCAAATTTGGTCATGGGTGTGAATGTTTCATTTTAATCTATGCCTCAATGTTGTGTGAGGCCTTTAACTACTAGTCTTGCCTTGTATTTCTCTATTTTCCCATCAGCATTATATTTTGTCTTGTAAACCCGTTTAACTCCAATCACATCTTTGTCTTTATGAAGCTCTACTAGATCCCAAATTTGGTTCTTTTGTATTGACTGAATTTCTTCATCTATGGCTGCAATCCAATTGTCATCTTTAATTAAATCCTCAAAATAAATTGGATCACCTTGTGTTAAGAATGAAAACTTAGAGCATAAATTATCATTTTCAACCTCTTGTATTTCATCATAAATGTCTCTAAGACTATGTGTCTTCTTTGAAGTGTTTATTGACCCTGATCTTAGTGATGCAAGTGTTGGATTAGAAGACTTGTTGTTGTTATTACTTTCTAGAGTAGTAGGATTTGAAGTGGTAGGTGTCCTAGTAGGTGTTGTACCTGAACATTTTCTTGTATAGTAGGATTCACATGTTGAGTCTCATTCTCTCCATTCTCTTGTGGAACACTAGTTGCAACTATATTTGTTTTGTCTATGTTTTCATCCCATGCTTCTTCTTCAACAAACTCAACATCATAGCTTATTATTAGCTTCTTTTTGATAGGATTGTATAACTTATATGCCTTGGATTATTCGATATATCCCACAAATATGCACTTCTCTTCTTTATCATCTAATTTCTTTCTCAACTCTTTAGGTTTCAATGAGTATGCTACACATCCAAAGACTCTCAAATGTGCTATGTTAGGCTTTCTTTTGCTCCAAGATTCTTCTGGTATTTTATTCAACACTGCTTTTTTTGGACATCTATTTAAAATGTATACTGAACATGCAACCGCTTCAGCCCAATACTCATTTGGTAGGTATTTTTCCTTTATCATACTTCATGCCATTTCCATGATTGTTCTATTATTTCTCCCAGCTACTCCATTTTGTTGAGGAGTATACCTTGCTATAAATTGTTTCCTTATGCCATTTTCATTGCAAAAAATTTGAAAATCATTTGATATGTGCTCACAACCTTGATTGGTTCTCAACGTTTTAATATTGTATCCACTTTGTTTCTCAACTTTTTCCTTCAATTCTTTAAAAATATAAAATGCATCTTATTTTTCTTTCAAAAAATAAACCCATGCTTTTCTACTGAAATCATCAATAAATGTTAAGAAATAAAGTCTTCCACTTATGGATGGTGTTTGCATAGGTCCACAAAGGTTTGAATGAACTATCTCAAGTAGATGTTTTTCCCTATAAAACTCCCCAACTGAATTTTTTTTTCTATGTTGATTTGTCAATATGAAACTCTCACATGTTGTCTTAAGTGGCTCTATTGGTGGCAATCCATATAACATTTCTTTCTTATATAACAATTGTAACCCTTTTAAGTTTAAATGCCCAAGTCTTAAATTCCATAACAAAGATTAATTTTTGTATGAAGCTTTCAAAGTTAATTCAGCAACCATTTGCAATCCTTGTGGTTGTGTGAATAGTTCACTCTAGATTCTAAGAGGAAACATCCTATTTTTTGTCATCTCAACTTTTGCAATTGGCCTATTGCTTGATTTTTTGTCTAGAATCACACATTCACCATTTTAAATTATATTCTATATCCTTTTTGCACTAGTTTCCCAATGCTTATAAGATTGTGTTACAATCCAAAAACATAATATACATCAGAAATAAGTTTCTCCTCACGTTTCTTAGTTCTTATGTTAATTGACCCTTTGCCCATGATTGAAACTCAATGATCATTTCCCAATATTACTTTTGATTTTATCGAATCATCCATTTTTGCAAACATATCCTTACTTTCACTCATATGGTTGCTACATCCACTATCTAAGAACCATACTTCTTTGAAACTCTCTTGTGCTACATTGCATGTTATCAATATGGTGTTTTGTTCACTAGTGTTGGTTTGGTTTTCATTTGTAAAATGTGTCTTTTGCATATTCATGTCATATTTCCTTTTTCTACATTCATATGAAAAATGCCCAAATTTATTGCAATAATGACATTGGATGTTGGATTTATCATACCTTTCTCCTTGATTATGTCTATGAGAATGGTTGTTCCCCCTTCCTCTTGTGGATGTTGAATGAGCATGTGGGCTTGATGTTGGTCTTCTGCTTTCAAATTGTGTATTTTATCTTCCTCCTCTTGGTGTAAAATGTCATCTACCTTTGCTTTGGTTTGATCTTCATCTTGTTCTACCAAATGAAACTTGAGTTTTGAATGCATTTTTCAATGATGATGACCCTGATCGATTTAATGTTTTCTCATGTACTAAGAGTGATATCATTAATTCATCTATTGATAGCTGAGTAAGATCTTTGGCCATGAGAATGGCTACCACAAATAAATCAAATATTGTATGTAGGCTTCTAAGTATTTTCTCTACGTCTTTTAGATCTTCAATAGTGTCTCCATAGGATCTAATCTAATTTACTATTGACATTGCATGAGTGAAGAATAAATCTATTGTGTTTGAATCCTTCATTTGCGGGTTTTCAAAATATCTTCTAAGAATTATTAATTTTGATGTTTTCACCTTGTTTGTGCCTTGGTATGCAGTTGTGAGCACCATAAATCTGTAGATTAGCTATAAAATCCAACACTCATTATGATGGTGAGTTCAAAAACTAAGCAAATAAACTAATGCTCCTATGAAATAATGCATTATACCTCATAAAAAATGTAAAAAACAAACTAAGTGAAACCATAAGAGAAGCACAATGCATACCTATTCCATATTGGATTGGTGCTACTCTTTGTGTAGACAATAGCCCTTTCCCAACCCTTTGACAAGCCAAATGATGAAGATTGTTGAAAATGCTAGGTGAACCCACATAAGTGGTGAACACTTTTGTGGAGGAAGGGAAAAGTCATTTTTTCCCTCTACATAAAGTGAAGGGGTTCGGCCGAACCAAATTTTTCAATCGAACATTTAACATGGTTCGGTCGAACCACAAGGTTCAACTGAATCCTATGTTTGCTCGAACCCCATTGACACGCGAGCAAAAATATTAAAATAAAGGGGTTCGAGCGAACTAGGGTTTGGTCGAACCCTCTTAATAGGGATTTAAAAAAAAAAAACCTGTCATTTTCCCGGACCACCTAAATTTCCCTCATTATTTTAAAGGGGTCCGAGCGAACTAGGTTCAGTCAAACCCCTTTAAGAGGTTCGGCTGAACACCCTTCTTCCCCTATCTCCTCAAAAAATTGATTTTTTTTGTAAAAAATTGTCGTTCGAAGCTCAATTTGAAAATGAAAATGTAAAAAACTTCGAAAACCCAGCTAGATAATGATAGTCCTTAGAATTAGCTATCTGTCGAATATAATATTAATATGATTTGATTTTATTATGTATTTTATTTTTTAGTTTTATTAAACATAGGTTTTTCACTGAAAATCAAAATCTCTAGTCTGCACATGTGGAAAAATAGAAGATTATCAAAATAATTTTTTTTAAAATATGTTGAGGCTTGATATTGATGTCCTTGATCCATTAAAAAAAATAAAAATTAAATTTTGATTCGTACAGAAAAAGATATGTTGTATACAGTTTGCATATGTCTGAATTGTAATTGGTTTGACTTTGAAACTTGATTAAGGAAGAAATATTCAATAAAAAACTATGAGACCAAATTCAAGTGCTAGATATTTTTGTTACAAATCTAAACTCGAAAAATCAGAATTTTATCCTTCATACAAAAAATTTTATGTTGTATACGGTGAGCGTCACTTTTTAAAATTGTTGTTTTCTGAAAAAAAACTAGTTTTCATGGGAGATGAAAAAAAAAGTGCAATCTGATTCCTAAAAATTTGAAAAAAATATTTTTAGAATCTATAGACAAAATGTGATGAGACTCTAGCTTGCATCATTTTCAAATTCCTCACGGTTTAGCCGCTACAAGAGCCCGAAAGTCAAGATTTAGTTAAAAATAATAATTGCAGTGTCCAATTTACCCAAAAATTGTAAACCACTATTATGGAATCACCCTGCTATGAAGTAGAAAAAATTAGCTCTTAGTGTGAAGAGAGTAACTTTGCTCAAATTGTGGATGCAAATGATGAAAGAAGGCCTTGGATTTATAGGTGAGATTGAGGAGAGAAGAGGCAAAGTTGAGGAATGTGGGACTAATACTCAACCAATAGGAATAAGCCACTTGTCACCATGTGAATGGGCCAAGGTTATCCAAGTTTTGGTGAATGTGTTAGTAAATGACATTAGGCGCCCTTTTCAAATTTGAAATTTGACTTGTTGGAGGGAGAAGAAAGGGGTCTTAAATGCCAAGTGGGGGACATGTAAGAGGGAAAATAATGCTATGTTGGAAGGGTCGAGTCATTTGAGAGGGAAATTCAAATTGGAGGAATATTCCCTATTATGCCATGTTGAGGGAAATTAGAAGATTTAATAAATCAATTAAATGATTTATTTATGCAAGTGAGAAAAGCTAGCGGATCTGACTTGCATTAAGATTAACATTAATCATGATTAAGTTAACTTAAGAGAGGATTAGTTGATTTGACCTATTTGATTTATATTTATGGGTTAAAATAAATCAAAAGGAGATAGAAAATGATTTTAGATTTAGTTAAATAAATATTTTTGATTTATTTAGCTAAAAGGGATGATGTTTGTGTTAATGATGAATTTATTCAATTTAGAGGGAGAACTTTAGAGATTAATTAAATAATTTGATTTATTTAATTAAGGAGAAAATGATTGAATATGACGTTAATTTTACATGTCAAAACTTTTCCCCTCTTTGAAGCAATGTACAAGTTGTTGCATTGGTTTAAAGAATGATGTTGCCAACGTCAAATTAAAACAAATTATAATTTTTTTGGATGCCCCAACGGAAATAAGTATGTTAGTACACTGCCCCCTCGAGAGATCGAGTGAAAATATTAAATTTGAGGTCGATCTCACGACAGAGAGGTTCAAAATGGATGTATGGATGGTTAGACTACATATCTATATGATAATGATGATGCAAATAAGATGTTTTTAATATTCTTAGAATAAAAAATCTATATTATCCTAAACAACTTAAATGATTATGTAAATGAGATGCTTGTAAGATGCTTAGAATAACAAAATATATTATTTTAAACATCTTAAATGATTATGCAATGTATGTGATTGGATGAGATGGATGATGTTTTCTTGTGATGATATGACATGATTATGTAGGATGAGAGTGTGGATGGAGGATGGATGATGAATGCATTGTTAGCATCAAAGAGGATAGAATAATGAGAGGGATCAACCTTTCAATCCAAGAAAATGCAAAAGTCCAACATGTCCACTTTAGTATAAATGATGATGAATGATGATGATGTATTTATTATCCAAGGATGGGAGAGATAAAGAGCATAACTTTCCTTATGTTTGATAACACAGATAGGTATGATGCATCAAGGTATAAAGAACCAGGATGGCATTGCACCTAGTATGAAGGGATTCGACTCATCAAATAGATAGGAGTACTCTTGTTCACACTTGACAAATGGACCCTTATTCAGAATGCAGTTCAAATACTCTAGACATCCCAGACCAAAACATAAAAAGGAAAGCCTTCTTATGTGATCAACAAGACACCTAAAACACCATCCTCCAAACCAAAAAAAATATGCATGATGGAGTTATTTTACAAGAATATCCAACTAGCACAACAAATAGAAAGATAATGATCATTGCCCTATTCATTTCTCTCTAAATATTTTTATTTAGACATCATCTAGAGTTCATTGGAATGAGAACAATAAGATAAGTCAAAAAGACCAAGATAAGTAACAAACAAGGTAATTTTCTCTTTACTGCTAGCCAATACTAAACTATGGCGATGCTTGATATTGATGTCCATTGTAGGAAGGTCACATTCCTAAGACATCTTGTGATTAGGTGTTGATGTGATTTGATTTGGATGATAAGTTATTGATACTCCAAGTTCACCAACTTGTTGACTCACTAATCTAGACTTGAGACTTTGACGATTAGGTGTTCACTTTTGAAATTTCTAGACTTGCTTCTGACTAATTTACCAAAGGATGAAGATGATGATTGATTTATTATGAGCAACATTTATTAGGAGTGAAAGCAAGATGAGACGGCTGCACCATTTTGGATTTTTTCAAATATTTGGATGTTTTTGATGTCTTGAAAATGTTTTTGAGGCTATTTTATGAATTTTGAGATGTTTTACAATTTTTTTTAGTATTTTAAAGATTTATGATGAAGCGACTAACTTAAATACCTATCCTAGGGGTATCAAGATCTGATCCATAGATTATCCTTTCCTACGCTATACGCACAGAGACCACGTAGTTAGACTAATGACATACTTGACTCAATGATGTGATAGATGGGCAAGCAGATTGCCCCTTTGTTGTGGTAGACACTTAAAGGACTGGTTTATGGTATCTCAAGGGATGATCATAGATCAACCTTTCTTACGTTCAAGCTCAAAGACGACATAGTTCAATTAATGACTCTTTTTTGGATTTTGACATGTTCTGGATTTTTTATTTTTTGAATGTTTTTGGATTTTTGATTTTTTGAATGTTTTTTTATTTTTATTAAGATCACAAGAATATACACAAATCCGATCTGATGCAGGTATAGGAACATACCCCCAATGTGATGTGATAGACTACTTCGATAAAGGCGGGAAAAACTGACCTTAGGAAAATGCCAAGCAGTACTATGGTGGAACATGATACAAGCACAAGATCAATCTATGGTACATATGCGACTGGATGGTGGAAGGATAAATGGAATGTAATGGATAATTGAGTGCGTGGAATAGGCTGTGAAGATCTTGGTGGATGGAGAGTGTTATATTTACGTTTGGCACCTATTTTCCATGTTTTCACCAAGGTACTTGTCCAAAGCACCACCGAAGTGGTTTTCACTAGAGGATGATTTTTTTCTTTATTGTTTTCAATCATTTTTCTGATTTTTTGAATATTTTGATTTTTTGAATTTTTTTTGTTGTCACCAAGACGCCTGTTTACCAGGTTTTCATCAGGGTGACCATTTTTTCAGGACATTTTTCTTTTTTTTTTGGTTATTTTTGGATCTATACCTTGCAATATTTTAGGCATAATACTTTTTGAGATGGGAGCTATTATGGGACTCCTGCAGAGGCTCACCTTATGGTGTTGACAACTGAAATGCCCCTGATTTATAGCTTGTTGTGATGATGAAAGGTCCCAACCAATTGGGCTCAAATTTTCCTTTGCATTATGGATTTGGAAAATTCTTCTTATTTTCTTTTAGCATAAGTTCACCGACTTGGAAGGTGCATCTCCTAATCTTATTATTGTAGTTGTTCTTTACGTGGTTCTGATAGACATGTAGATGGTTGAGGGCATCCATGTGTCATTCATCTAATAAATCTAACTCATTTAACCTTGAAAAACAATATTCCTCATCTGTAATGAGGTTTTGCAATGATATCCTTAATGATGGGAGCTTGATCTCGATTGAGAGGATGGCTTCTGATCCATAGACAAGGGAGAATGGGGTGGCACCTATTGGTGTGTGGATGTTAGTGCGATAGGCCCATAAGGAAAGATTTAACTATAGATTCTAGTCACAACTAGCATCATTTACAATTTGACTATCTTCTTAAGGATTTTCAAGATGGTTTTGTTAGAAGATTCTACTTGGCCATTGTCTTATAACATGAAAACCTAACTACTTAACGTAAACTAGGAGATTTTATGTTGTTTTAAAACACATGATGTACTGTAACAATGCTAATAAGAAAGTGGGGATAGTATGGAGTGGAAAAGTGATGTTGAATATTGAAGTTTTCACATAATTCATGAACAACATGGGTTTTGAAAGGTCTCCCATTATTTGAGATAATAGCTTGGGGGACACCTTATCAACAAATGAGATGGTTCAGGATAAACTTAGATATTTGTTTTCCCATTATGTAGGTCATGGGAATGGCTTTGACCCAATTTGTGAAGTATTTTATGGTAGTGATGATGAATTTGTGGCCATTGGATGAGGTGGATGTGATTTTTCCGATGAGATCGAGCCCCCATTGTGAAAAGGGCCCACATAACAATAGGATGAAGATCTTGAGCTGGTGTATGGATAAGGTCCCCATGCTACTAACATTGTAAACATTTTTTTATCAAATCATGCGTGTCCCATTTCATTGTTGGCTAGTAGTATCCAGTTCTCATCAACTACTTAGCCAAGTTCATACCACTCGAATGAAAACCATAAATGCCATTATGTGCCTTAGTTAAAGCAGTCAGGGATTCCTCAGTGTTCAAGAAATGCAATAGGGTTCCTTCAATACTCCTACGATAAAGGGTTTCTCCTAGGATGACAAAGCGGGTGGACTTTTTTACAAAGGATCTTTTAATTTTTGGGGTTATATCAGTGGGAAATACTCCTATTCTTAAGTAGGTGTATACGTCATGATACTAGGGATCACCAGGACCAACGAGTTCACACACAAAATCAGACTCCGATACCTTGAATGCTGGTATGAGAAGCTGCTCTATGAAGAATTATTTCTTTGGGACGTTGCGCGAGATTTCCAAGAGTGATCCAGCTATTGTCATTGTATCTGCTACTCTGTTGTTTACTCTAGGTAATTGTTCAAATGTGATATCAATAAATGACTTTTTGAGGCTCTCGACTAACTTCTTGTATGGATTTAGCTTATCATCCTTTGTCTAATATTCATCATTTACTTGGTTGATTACAATTTGAGAGTCCCCATATACCTTTAAAGCCATGATCTACCATTTTATTGTAATCCTTAAGCCGATGACGAGAGCCTCATAGTCTATTATGTTATTTGTGCATGGAAATGAGAATTTGTAAGATTTGGGTATGCAGTCCCCTTGGGGATTTATGAAGAAGATTCCTACCCCTGATCTGTGTTGTGTGTAAGATCCATAAAAGGACATCTTCCAGTGGTCTGCAACACATAGGATGAAAATTGATTCATCAAGGAATTCTGAAATAAGGGGGTTTTGTGCATAAATAGGAGCTTCTACTAGCTGATCTGCAATAGCTTGTCCCTTGATAGACTTGCGCTCCACATATTCAATGTTTTGCTCCATCAATATCATGACCCACTTGGATATCCGTCCTGTGAGAGTGGCTCTAGAAAGCAGGGATTTGAAAGTATCTATCTTCACAATCAACTTTATTTGATGAACAAGTATGTAGTGTCTGAATTTCTATGTTGTAAATACAATTGGCAGACAAGCTTATTCAATGAGAGTATAGTTAAGCTTGTGTCCCACCATAGTTCTTCTGATATAATATATTGCTCTCTCTCTTCCATTTTCATCGTGGTGAGCTAATAGAGCACTGAGAGCTTCCATGGTTGTTGAAATATATAGGATTAATGGCTTTCCTGGGTTTGGCCACATCAAAACTAGTGGCGTGAATAGATATTATTTGATTTTACTAAACACTTGATCATACTTTTCATCCCACTTGTATGTTACTCCCTTGTGGAGTAGATAAGAGTGTAGGATCTTATTATCCACTAGCTATGCTATGAATCTGCGGAGCGATTGGAGCCTTCCCTATAGGCCTTTGAGTTGTTTTAGTGTCCTCAGTGCTTCCATGTCAAAGATCACCTTGACTTTGGTGGGATCCACTTCTATTTCATTGATACTATATATCCCAGGATTTTTCCTGATTGCACCCCAAAGATGTATTTCTTGGGGTTAAGTCTAACCTTGTATTTCTCCAATCTATCAAAGATGGCACTTAGAGCTACGATGTGATCCTATATTTTCCTTGACTTGTCCAATATATCATCCACATAATATTCCAAATGTTTTTGAATAATTTCATGAAAAAATAGTGTCATGGCCCTTTGATATGTTCCCCTCGCATTCTTTAGCCCAAATGGAATCATGTTCCAACAGTAGGTGCCCCATGGACATGTAAACATTGTCTTATGTTGGTCTTCCTTTGCCATCATAATCTGGTTGTACCTTGAGAAGCCATCCATCAGTGATAGCATCTCATTTCTGGTCATCATGTCCACTATCATATCAATCTTGGGTAGTGGAAAATCATCCTTAGGACACACTTTGTTTAGGTCTCTAAAATCAGTGCAAATACGGATGCCCCCATTTGGTTTGGAAAATGGCACAAGATTTGACACCCATTCTCGATAATCAATTGGACATATAAATCTGACATCCAAGAGCTTCTTTAATTCCACCTTGACTAGCAAGGCTATCTGAGGGTGCATCTTTCTTAATTTTTGTCTTATTGGCTTTGCCCTTGGGTAGACAACTAAGTGATGAACCATGAATTCCAGATTGAGACTCGGTATGTTGGTATAGGTCCATGTGAATTTCACCTTTCTTTATCTTAGAAATTTAGCCAACAACTCTTGTTCTTCTGTCAAAAGTGATTCAACATAGAAGGTGATGTGTGGAGCTGCTTCTCTTCCCAGATTGACGAGATTGTACTATTATGCTGACTGATGATTTCTCTTGATGAATTGCAATAAGGGGGAGATTGAATCCTTCATTATCCGGTGCCTCAGATAGGTTTTAACCATTGGATGCATCCTTTGTTTTTACTATTCTATGGTTAGAGAGTGCCACAGTGTGGTTTTCACTCAATGACCCTGAGCTTATTCTCATTCTTTTGCGAATGAAGGACTCAATTGTCCCCCCATAATAGGCTTGTGTGTCAAATTTTATGTTGAACCCATCTTTGTGATCTTCACATGGTACTGTATCCCTTAGTCCCATTAATTCTGAGAGAGCCTCATTGATTTTGAATGTGTCTAGAAGCGATGGTCCTCATTAGTCGTAGTCAATGAGTTGGGGGTAAAATAAGTTTATTTTGTGAGTTTGGTGGTCTGAATCAACGGGTGAGGCACTAATCATGAGTAAGGAGGAGTCTTCAAAAAGTGTGGGTAGGCCGATTATGGTATTCTCATCATCACTACTACTACAGACATCAGTTATATCGCAGGTGAAATTATCTAGGGGAAACATTGTGGATACGAGTAGTTGAAGAGTGGTTGCTGATAACTGAGTGGGAGACCTAACTATTGTACTAGGGGTACCTACCTCTACCACATATTGTTATACTCAGAGGGGTACATCTAAGGAAAATATTTCTTATTTTTCTTTCTATAATGATGGGCTCAAGTCATCCATCATTGTTCCTTCCAAGGCTTTCATTTCAGTTGTAGCCCATACCAAGCATCATTTGTAGTCCTCTGCTAGCTTCATCCATGGGTAGGGTGGGTGTGGACCTTTAATCTTGGTATAGTGAGCTTGAAACATCTCTTTCATCCATATTTTCTTGACTTAGATTGCCCCAATTGTGGAATCTAGAAGGGTTTTCCCTGAAAGTGTGGACAGGTGTTTCAACTAGTTGGGGCTGCCCATGTGACCTAGGAGATTGAGGTAACTCTCCTACAACGAAATAATTCTTCATTCTACAATCTCCACACCCATTATCTTGGATCATGAGTTTGATGTTGGATATATCAAGGATGGAGGGTTTCTCTATCACAGAAGTGGAGGTGAGGCTAGATGTATCTATATAGGGAGTGGAGGGGCCTTCATATTTTTTTGGCACTTCGGGAATTTTATAGAACTTGGCTTCAAAGTTTTTTCAATAGGCCAAGCTCAAGATCACAATGTATTGTGACCTCCTCATTTTGGTATGGAAATTTTACACATTGGTGAAATTTTGATGTGACCACCTTCATCCCATGGATCCATGGGCATCCTAGGAGAATATTGTAGGCTAAATCAAGGTCAAGGACCTGACATGTGGTTTCCATAGTAGTTGGCCCTACTTGGATTGGGATCTTGATAGTGCCTTGAGACACTCTTTCCTGGTTATCATATGCTTTGATGGTAATGCCTTTGTTTTTGTCAATGGAGTCTTCTAAGATTCCCAAGTTCTTTATAAGTTCATGCGAACAAATATTGAGGCCCATGCCTCCATCCACCAAGACCCTTTTGACCTTTTTCTTGTGAACCAGTTCTTGAAGGTGAAGCACATGATTGTGAGATGGTTGGGCGGGAAAGTATTGATCGAAAAAGGTGAGGAGATTTGGGGTGACGATGTTACCAACTATAGCCTGGAATTAGAGAGAATGGATGCAACTAATGCTTCGTTAAGGATTTTCTTGTGGGCGACAAAAATTATCAGTAACTCCATGATAGAGATTTGAACGGGGGTTCTTTTTAGTTGGTCAATGACGTTATAATCATAGGGAACAAATTTCAGATTTGAGATGAGGGGTCTTAGATGGTTTTCATGCCCCTACAATAATAACCTTGTCACCACGTGTGGTGACTCCACAATCAGTGTTGGCTCCTTTGAAACTAATGATAGTGACCATTTCATCTATGCATGTGATGATGTCTTCAAATATAAAGTTTGCACTAGCATACTTTTTTTTCCCTTTATTGTCCCCTTGGTTATTTCCTTGATTGTTTCCTTGATTATTTCCCTAATTGTGATTAGGCATTAGGTTCATCTTTATTTTGAGATCTTGAGTTCCAACAAGTTGCTCGACATTTATAATATTTTCGTCAATGAGATCTTGGATGATGTTCTTCAATTTCATACAATTTGGGATCGTGTGTCCCTTGAGTTTATTATAATCACACAAGAGATTTTCATTGTACCAAGGTGGCTTCACCCAAGGTTCACTGTAATTATCATGGGTGGGGACCTTGATGATGCTCTCATTGACCAAATTTTTCATGATGGATTCAATTGACTCCCCAAGGGCTATGAATTTCCATTTGGGAGAAACTTGTTTCATAGAGGTGGTCCTCCTTAATGATTGAGATTATTGATTTGATTTTGGGGTGGTTGTTGGTTTACCCCATTTGTTTGTGTGTTATTTCAATTTTTGTTTTGTGGTTGATGATGATGCATTTTATTATTTTTCTTGGGAGTGCTTATGACAACCTTGGCATCTACTACTCCATCGTTTGTGATATTTTGGTTCTTCTCCCATGTGCAAGGTTTGTCGTTGGAGTTGGTGGATGGCCAAATGTCCTTATTTTAAGGATAGGTGGGTATTCCCCCTTGTGTAACAATATCTCGTTCAATATTGAGAGCCTTGGGGATCAATTGATCGCATGTAGTGATGCATTGCATCTTCAGATAGAATGCCAAGGTTTTCTCTATATTGGCAATGATGGTACAAACTTGTTCTTTTGGCATGGCCCAGTTGCATCGATTGGCCTTGGCTGACCATTGTTGGAGAAAGATGATGAATTATTCCCCCTTCCCCTGCTTGAGCATCGAGATTTCTTCCAAACTAACATCCAAAGAAATGTTGAATGCGTAATTTTGGAGGAATGCGTCTTTAATGTCCTGAAATGTTTTGATTCTTGTAGGCATACAAGAAAACCATTCCATAGTGTCACCAACCAAGATTTAAGAGAATAGCCACATTAGATACATGTCATTGTAGGTGACTTCCATGCAATGTACCTGAAATGCCCTGATGTGATCTTCAATGTTTTCCATCCCATGATATTTATCAAATTTGGGGATTTCGAATCCCTTCAAGAATAGTACCATTGCCAAGCTTCTTTCAAATGGATAGGGGCATAAGTTGTTGGGTGTCCTAATTGTCTTCCCTAATTGAAGATGTAACACTTGTTGAGAGGGAAACTTTATTTGTGTCATCATGTCACCTTGTGGATTAGGAGGTGCAGTAAATACATTTTTGGGTGTGGGATTGATGGCTAGGATGTTGGTATGGTTTTTCTGCAAGCTTTGTTGAGAAAGTGATGCCTACGCTTGCTATTAAGCCAACAAAAATTGTTGTTGGTCGTATTATTGCTACACCAACAATGATTGTTGTTGGTCGTATTGTTACTGCACCAACAATGCTTGTTGTTGTTCGTGTTGTTGTTGTCCCAACAATGCTTGTTGTTAGTTGTATTATTTTGTAATTGATAGTCTTCCAAGGCTTATTGATACACTTCTTGCTATGATTGAAATTGTGCTTGGTATTGTGCTTGCGCTTGTGCTTGTTGAGCTTGGAATTGGGCTTGTTCCTGCATATGTGCTTGTTGGATTGCCTATGAAATCTAAGTAACATGTTTAGCTTGTGCAATTTGGGCAACTTGGATGGATTGAGCTACCTGTGTAGCTTGGGTAGCTTGGGCAGATTGGGTAGCTTGTGTGTCTTGTTATTGTTGTAACAAGGCTTGGACTTGTGCAACCTACTATGCCTATTGTGCTGCTAATTGTGCTTGCGCTTGCTGAGCAGCTAGTTGTGTGACTTGCTGATTTTGGAGCCCTTTTTGTTGGGTAGCTTGTCGAGTAGCTTCTAACGTCATGGTGAATGAATTGGTCATGTTATGCCTTAGTGGTAATGGTGGTGGATTAGTAAGAATTTCAACCATTGTGATGAGCGGAATGGTTGTGTTAATGATAAGAGTTTGAGCTATAGATGGTGCAATCGAGGTGCTTGGTCCCTGAGAAACCATGCTTTGAGGAATGGTGGATGTGTTGATCACCGTGGTTTCTTGGATGGTTTCCATCTATTATTGTGATACAAATGGCACAATGAGAAGAGGAGGAAGACCCAACCTGAGGGATGGTGTAGATGTGAGTGGTAGGGGTGGAAATGGTGGAATGATAGGCAGTTCAATCCCTTGAACTAATGATGAGGGATCAAAGATTCCCCCTACCCCAAACAAGTCACCTTCTCTTTGTGAGATAGGGAGAGAGGTTTTCTTGTCCAAAGTACAATCTAGTGTTGCATGAAATGAGAATGAATTGGTATGATTATGAAATGTGAGCAAGACGTAAGGGTGTAACATATTTACCAAGATGGATTGATCCGATGTGGTGCTTGCATTCAACCCTCGGTTGTTCATAAGGTGATGTTTTTGGAGTTCACAAAGCATGGTGCTTCCCTTGTTAACAATCGGTGGGGTTGAAGTGATAGATGATATGATTTGGGGGATATATTGAGTGAAATTTTGAAGTGGAAGTGTGGATGTAGGTGAGGGCATGATACCAAGAAAACTCTCCACAATAGTGCGTACATCAAATTCAGAAGGGAGTTTAGCCCCTTCTTTTTCTAACTCTAACATGTGACTAATAATTCGGTGATTCTTACGGTTTTGCACCATTTCTAGAAGTTATTCTTGTGTCATCCCATTGTTAGTGATGTCCTCTACATGACCTTCCTCTTGAGAATATTGAGGTATTTGAGGAGGATTGATTAGGAGGTCAATGTTATCGTCAGGTCGAATGTTGTTTCAATTTGACTTAGATTGCTCGAAGTGGATGTTTCTTTGTTTTTCTCCATGTTCTTCTTATGTAGAGATCAAGTTTGAACCATAAAATAGAGATCATTTTTTCAGGAATGTAAGAGATGAATTTCTAACCCCTTAGATTGGTCTAAACCTTACCTCAAAGAAGAGAAGAACTAAGATAATTTAAGGATCAAAGTGATGATGGGGACGGGCATGTGCAGGATCATGATGGACCAAAAAGTGGCAATAGGAAAAAGTAGCATTTTTCACTCACCAAAAAATGCGGAAATCTCCAGATGACTTTTATTTTGGGTTGGGTGTCAATACATTGCTCCATAGCAATGCCCAAGCCTAAGTTTTACAAATCGGATATCCGTTTTTTAAAAGTAAAAAAAATCGGATATCCGATATTTGAAAACATTTAAAAATGTATTGTGGCAGTAAAATTTTGGTTTCTAAAATCTGATATCTGATTTCAAATGGATATCCAATTTTAAACAGATATCCGATTTCAAACACACATAGACCCAAGAGTAATTAGGTGTAGGGTGGACAAAAGATAGAGAGAGAGAGGGAAAGGGAGAGAGAGAGAGGGAGGGAGAAGAAGTAAGGGGAAGGGAGATGGGAAGAGGGGAAGAAGGAGAGAGAGGTAACTAGGAGGGGGAAGGGAGAGTGGAATAGGGGAAGAAGGGAGAGAGAGAGATAGAGAGGGGTAACTAGGAGGCGGGAGGGTGAGGGGAAGAGGGAAAGAAGGGGGGAGAGAGAGAGAATTAGGAGAAAGAAGAGAGGGGAAGGAGGGAGAGAGAGAGAGAGAGAGAGAGAGAGAGAGAAGAAGGAGAGGAGAAGAGGGGAAGGGGAGAGATAAGGAGAGAGAGAATTAGGAGGGGGAAGGGAGAGGGTAGAGATAGAGAGAGAATTAGGAAGGGGAAGGGAGAGGGGAAGAAGGAGAGAGAGAGATAAAGAGAGAGTTAGGAGGGGGAAGGGAGAGGAGAAGAGATAATTAAGAAGGGGAAGGAGAGAAGAAGAGGGGAAGGGGAGAGAGAAGGAGAGAGAGAATTAGGAGGGGGAAGGGAGAGGGTAGAGAGAGAGATAATTAGGAGGGGGAAGGAGAGGAGAAGAGGGGAAGGGGAGAGAGGAGAGAGAGAATTAGGAGGGGGAAGGGAGAGGGTAGAGAGAGAGAGAGAATTAGGAGGGGGAAGGGAGAGGGGAAGGAGAGAGAAAGAGAGAGAGATGGAGGGAGGGAGGGAGAGGGAGAGGGAGAGAGGGATAGGGAGAGAGATAATATTTAAATATTTTATATATTAGTAATATTAATTACTTATATAATACCTTATATATTAACTTAAATTAAAATAAATCAGATATCCGGTTTGGGTCAGCTAATATAAAGCCAAAAAAGGTCATTTTAAAGTCATTCAAATCAGATAGGGGAAGATGGGAGAGAAGGGGAGAGAAGGGGAGAGAGTGAGAGAGAATTAGGAGGGGGAAGGGAAAGGGGAAGGGGGGAAGAAGGGGAGACAGAGGGAGATAGAGAGGGAGAGAGAGACAACTAGGAGGGGGAAGGGCAAGGGGAAGGGGGGAGAAGGGGAGAGAGAGAGAGGGGAGGGGGGAGAGAGAGGGGAAGAGGGAAATAAGGGGGGAGAGAGAGAGAGAGAGAGAGAGAGAGAGAGAGAGAGAGAGAGAGAGAGTTAGGAGGGGGAAGGGAGAGGAGAAGAGAGAATTAAGAGGGGAAAGGAGAGGAGAAG
>CM021105.1:112042309-112139530 GCA_007115665.2 Sequoiadendron giganteum | reverse complement strand
AGAGAGAGGGAAAGATAGAGGGAAAGGGAAAGATAGAGAGAGATAATTAGGAGGGGGAAGGTAGAGGGAGAGAGAGAGAGAGAGAGGGGGAAGATGGGAAGAAGGGGAGATATAGGAAGAGAGGGAGAGATAAAGAGCGGGAAAGAGAGAGGGAAAGGGATAGAGAGAGAGAGAGAGAATTTGGAGAGAGATAGAATTTGGAGGTAGAAGGGAGAGGGGAAGGAGGGGAGAGAGAATTAGGAGGAGAGAGAGAGAGAGAGAGAGAGAGAGAGAGAAGAAGGGTCTGAGAGAGGGAGAGAGAATTAGGGGGGAAGGGAGAGGGGAAGAGGAGGAGAGAGAGAGATAGAGGGAGAGAGGGAGGGAGAGAGAGAGAGAGGGATATAATATTTAAATATTTAATATATTAGTAATATTAATTAGTTATATAATATTTTTTATATTAACTTAATATATATATATATATATAAATATTTATACATTAACTAGAATATATAAATAATATATAAATATTATACATAATAGTATAATATGTTATATATTATACATAATTCCGTAAGAGATTATCATAAATTATAAATTATATATTGAATCTAAACTATATTGTATATTCTCAACTAGATATATTAAAATAAACTATAAATTATTTATTGTAAATTTTTAAATTATATATTAAAAACTATATTAGATTTTTTAAAATTATATATAAAATAAATTGGTTATCTGATTCAAATCGGATATCTGATTTGAAAATTTCAAGTTTTTAAATCATTTATTAAAAACTATATTAGATTTTTTAAAATTAAATATAAAAAAAATCGGATATCCGATTTAGATCAGATATCCGATTTGAATCGGATATCCGATATGTCTGACACAAAACCTACTACCTAGAGATTAGCCTCGGGTTTGCTTTGGAATTTGGCTAGGACATACCAATCCTAAGAAGTCAACACAAAAAACGTGTTTAACAATTTACCTTATTTTTCTAGACTTCGCCCATGTGGCTAACGAATTTTTTTTTACCCTAAATTGATGAAATGAAAAGGGTTTTTAAAGGAGATTCTTAGCTTTCTACCAATATAAATTATTCTTTATTTTGAATTTAATAAATAATTATTATTCATTTTCTGTTTGAATTACGACTAAAGTCCTGATTGATAGGCTGATTGAAAAAAATCTATATCTTTCAAAACATATAACATTTTTTGAATCCAAAACATGCGTCACATTCTATGCTTCACATACTATTGTATTAAAAAAAAAAAAAAAGAATTTCATGAAGTTTTGACCAAGTTAAGGTGGTCAAACATACGAGTTTTTATATTTTTTTAAAGTTATAAGTAAAAATTCATAATTAATTATTTACTTGGAAACAAAATACAAAAAAATATGCATCACATCGAGACATGAGTCCTCTACTTATATGTAAAATTTTATAAAAAAATATTATGATTTTATTATGGTTAGGGTGGTCAGACAGACACCTACTTTTTCTTTTTTCTCTGAAATTTTAGTACCACTGCATTGAAATTTCAAATTTTCACCAAATAGATTTTTTTTTACAAAAATTAACCTAGTATTTTAGAAACTAAATTCAATTTACCATAGATTCTATTATTTCATATTTTTGAAATAATATAGATAACTTATTCAAATTTTTATGTCAAGTTGCCCAACTCTGATTTTCTGAATTTTCATTGCCACTTAAGGACCTGTTTTTTCCATGATGATCCTACACATACCCAAATGAGATAAATGAAGGATGGGTGATATGATTGATGAAACTCTTGAGGAACCTTGATGGAAATGCTAAAATTTTAGGACTTTATTGATTGATAGTGTGACTAAGTGTGTTAAGTCAAAAAAAATGGATAATTTATTTGTTAACTCTAGGAAGTTGTGTTATCCTAGAGTAACCTTGTACATAAGAGGATGGTTTGACTAAGTGTGTTAAGTCAAACAAGGTGATAATGGATTGGATAATTTGACTAAGTGTGTTAATCCAAACAAGATGATAATGAAAATGTAAACCCAAGGAAGTTATGTTATCCTAGAGTAAATTTATGCACAAGATGATAGTTTGACTAATTTTGTTAAGTCAAACAAAGTGATTTGATTTTTCCTAGAATTTTAGAATAAATGATGTTTACAAAGTTTCCAAGAGTTGTTGGTGAGGCTTGATTTTGATGGTTGGGAGGTGGATGAGAGTGATTTATTTTGATCTTAGACTTGACCTAGATAAAACTCCTTCTTACAAGATCTTGGTTTTGAAGAACACGCTTGACACTTAGTATACATGAGAAAAGAAAACCTTTGAAAAAGATCAAGATTTTGTTGATAATAGAACTCATACAAGTTAAAGTTGTTTCTTGAAGTTTTTTTGTAAAATTTTTAAACCAATCTTTCTCTAACTTCAAGAAGTATTTCAAGACACTCCACATGAGCTTTTGAGCTAATTTTTTTTAACCCGATTTTTTGGATTTTGATCTTGCAGGAAATAATTTGAGAGAGAACATGTGTGGAGTCAATTGTCTTTTACTTTTCTTAATGAATTCCTTTTACCACAAACAGTTCTTTGATTAAAGTTTCAAACTAAATTTCTATGTCTCAATTCCTTTTCATTCCACAAGGTCCATTATGTGGAAATCAAGGTTTCAAGAGCATAGTTCCCTAAGTTGACTTTAGTGAAAAAAAATGATGACTAAACCCAAGTACTTAGAAAACTCTAAGGATAGAATCCGTAGGGCAAGAAAAAGCACTTAGATTTTTCAAAGGATATTTGTTTCCTCCAAAGGGGTTGAAATTTCGAAGTTCTTTGTGAATGTTTGTTTCCCAATGTTTTAGATCCAAGTAAAGTGTTTTGATTCCAATGGCATGCACAACCCTAGGCTGAAAAGACAATATTTGTTGGGTTCCCACTTGGATAAATCCAACTGCACTTATTCAATGTGAATGCTTAGATGCTTGACCACACAGGCAACCCCTTACACTGAACCCGCTTCTCGAGTCAGCCTAGCATCAGTACCCATGAATCTCCCATGGCATTCTTTTCATCTCTATAATAGAATCATATGAATATGTGGGGGAGCTTTAAAGGACATGATCTTTTCTACCAACAAATAGATAGAATTTTGGCCTTTGTAAAATAAGGGTTTTAATGTAGTCATTCTGTTCATGGGAGACTATCCATGTGGTGAGAGACCATTTTTTTCCCTTCTCATCAGAATAATCATCGTGATATTGAACTTTGTTCCAATATCCACACTTATATCCCAGGTGGAAATCACTTGTCTTTAGTGTGTTCCCGGTTGGGTCGTTCCCTTGAGTGATTAATTTTTCCCACAAGGCACACCCTCTAAGATAAACAAAAGCAAGTAATAAATATCCGTAACTCGACCAATCTTTGTTGCAATACAAAGAGTGAGAATGTACATGCAATATCCTCCACTCACACTTGCAAGTTTTGTTCAATTTTTAAGGTACCCAAATTGAAATGTGGAGGTAATATTTTATACAACTTAATGTCACCAAAAAAACTTTTGATTCTCAAGATCACTATGAAGCGTGGGAGAAGTGCATACATTTTTTTAAATGAGATTAATTTGCAAAAAAAATTACAAGACATAAAAGCACATGTTCATTTTAATCTTCAAAGTAGAAAATGAGTTCTTTTTAAGTACCAACTTTGAAGTGTGAGAATTGTTTCTCCAATTTTTAGAACCCAAATTGAAATTTAGTAAGTTTCTAAAGTTCAATTTTAATCCATCTTTGAAAAGATCAAATCAATGATTGATTTTAAACCCAAATTGAAAGGTGAGTTGGTTTAAAATAGAAAACACGAGTAGAAAATGGAAGCTCTAGATCATTACAAAAAGCATTAGAAATTCTTTTTTTTTCAAGTCTTGATTTCAATGTTGCATGATCAATTTTCCTCCACTCCAATCCACTAGTTTCTTGATGTAAACCTATTAACATTACAAAACAATTAATATATTAATTTTTTTTTAAGGATTTTTTTCATGACTATTACAAAGCTAGTATTAAAACAGATCAAATTTTTTGTACCCCTAAAAAGAAAAAGGTAATCATTTATTACAACATTATCACAAAAAGGGTATTGCCTATTTGCAAAAAATTTTAAAAATTCCAGCATGATGTCAAGAAAAAAAAATATCATTCCCTAAGAGATGAAGAGTAATTGTGCCCAATGTCCAAGGTTGATTTATTCAATTCTTTGATTTGCAATCAAGCTCATGAATGATGGCACATTATTTTAGTTGACATTAACTCTCATACAAGAAAGCTTCATGAAGATTGGATTGGATGCCTTTAAATAATGTCATTTAGTTGGGGATTTATTTCCAATGTGCACTGATCTACTACCAAACTCAGTGCATGTCAAACTCGCTACATGTCAACAAAAATCCTTGATTACAATAGTCTCTTCTAGCAACCACACCCATCTTGAGGATGGAACTTCAAAAAATTTCTTTACACAGCTGGACTATGAATTTCCTTACTTTTTTCCTTTTGTTCAAAGAACAGACCTAAAAAGAATCAGCGATGTGAGGAGATGCTTGTAGGAAGTAATGAATTTTGGTAGAAGCCTCTTGGCTAGTGGATATGGGAATTCTTCCTAACACAAGAATGGTGTCACATGCAATTGGTTACCACCAAGAGGTTCAGTACTCATGTGGAGTTTCTAGAGATTATCCCTACCTATATGCTCCTAAATAAAACTAATGGCCTTTCATAATTTTGTAAAGAGATTCTTTTATCCTATGTATCTATGTGGATCCTTTCTCAAGCAAGCTTGCCCCCAGTCAACTTCAGACGCACTTTGTATGTGCCTCTACAATGGACTACATGATTAACTTTCGACAAGAAAGAGGTGAAAGTTTTGTGGAGGAGTTATTTACATTTCTTTTTGGTTTCAAAAAGCATCCAATAATTTCGCTAAGCAGAAAATGACATGGTTTTGCAATGAACCATTATGCTATTGGCTTGATACTTTTCTACTTCTGGAAAACCTAGTGAATTTTATTGTTGATGCCTATTATGATTAATTTGATGCATCAACTTACACAAGGAGATTGAATACTTGAAACAATATCAAACTTGAAAAAGTTACTTCATCAATTCAATAGACTATGCTTTTGTCAAATACCAAGTATTTACTGATCGCAACATTTAATAAATAAAAATTTTAACCTAATGCAATCAATAGTTGTAAAGAAAAACACACCCAAATTATTTTGAGAAAATTTTAAGTTAATCCAATTTGTAGGGAATTGAAAGTGGTCGTTGGAATCTTGGTGGCATTATTAAAACTTCAAAAAACTTCACAATTTGCGCAAATCATTTTCTCCCTATTTGTAATCATCTTCATCCTTGCAACTAAATTCAATCAAAATGCTAAATCAAGATCACCCACATGTTCTCTACTTGACAGCTTGTGGACTCACAACAATGGAAATTGAAACTAAATTCAGGTCTGAAGTCTGAATGAGGTTGGTGGTTAATATGTTTGGCTTACCAGGAGTCTTCATATATTGTGCTGAAACATAGAAGAGAATGTCCCCTTGAACTTTATGGTATAGATATCTTGGATCACCCACCTTTTAAATTTAAGAATAAATTCAACCCATAGCCCGTCCCACAAAAACAAAAAATATCAAATAAAATAGCTTTAAACCTCTCAAATAAATAACACAACCCATCCCATCCAAAGCCATGTCTACAATTAAAATTTCAGTGAGAATAAATGTAGTTAGTAGGTGTAAATATAAATTTCGCACTCTTTGACCAACATCCTCCCAGCTGGCACAGAGAAAATGAGAGCTTTGGAGTAGGGCGTAGACGTCCATCAAAGAAGAATTATAGTTAAAAGTGTTATGTAAGTCATGTGGAATCATGCATTTTTGATAGAAGACCTTGAAAAACTTGGTTTTATGGCCTATAAAGATTCCAACATGAAGAGTTTTAGAAACACAAGTGGTTGATGTAGATATCAGTGAATGGAGTGAGATTTATATATCGGAAAATGGAGATATTAGCAATTGTGGAGTGGGATTAATAGCAGAAGAAGTGGGGCAGAAGAGTAAAGGAGATGAGGTGAGAATTTATGAAGAGTGGTGTTGGGAATAGAGCGGGACAATGCTTGCCCTTATTTCCCTTTCACTTCTCTGATTTTGGGTCAGCCACTGCCACATTCAATAATTTCCAAATATAAGGCAACAGTACTTAATTGTCTTGTATATTTTCCACGCGACCTACAATTGTTAGGAACCTTTGAGTTATTCAATCTACCAAACTATCTTATTTCGCACTTATTCACCATTACTCTATTCATATTCAACAAACTATTATAGCATAAATAGGACATTTGAACTTTTAACATGAGAACCTTTAATAAATGAAAATTCACATCCCCAGGTAGTAAAGCTGGAATGGTAATTTTCTAAGAACCCGCTTCCAAGATGATTGGTATTACATAAGTGAACTGTATATCCTTCTATTTTGTTGTTGCATCAATGATTAAATTTGACAGTTCTAATTTGCAACATACCATCATTTAATATTCAAGATTTGTTGATCATAAAATAAAACAATGATCGTTTGACATGATGTTTCGGACAAATATGCATAGCAGGGAATGGATGGCGGAGGGACACAACATGGCTCTCTAGATTTCAATTTCATATTTAGGTAACATTTACAAGAAATGATTAAAATCAAATCAGTTGTCAACAACAATTAGGAGATCCTTTAGTTAAGTTTGAAATCTTCCCAACACCCAAAATTCCTAATACAAATATTATAAATCTTAGGTTAATGTAGATCTTGTATTAATGCCATATGCAGGGAATGAAAAAAAAATCTGGACTGTACTACTATATTATACGTAATGAATAATATTTTTAGTTGGGCATCACATAAAATATACTATCGTTACGATAGACTACTTATATTGAGACACCATAGAATTAATGCTTCCTTTGTGTAATAACCATATGCTACTTGTAATTTTAGTGAAATAAGAATTCAAGTTTTACTACTTTCTCCACCATTGCAAAGAGATTGATCAAATAAAAAAAAAATCAAATTCCTTGACATTTGAGGTTCAACCCTCCATCTAGCGCCACATGTGAGCACCATAAATCTGTAGATTAGCTATAAATTCCAACACTTGTTAGAATGGTGAGTTCAAAAACTAAGCAAATAAGCTAATGCTCCTATGAAATAATGCATTATACCTCATAAACAAAGTAACAAAACAAACTAAGTGAAAGCATAAAAGAAACAAAATGCATTCCCATTCCATATTGGATTGGTGCTACTCTTTGTGTAGACAATAGCCCTTTCCCAACCCTTGACAAGCCAAATGATGAATATTGTTGAAAATGCTATGAAGTAGACAAAATTAGCTCTCAATGTGAAGAGAGTAACTTTTCTCAAATTATGGATGCAAATGATGAACAAAGGCCTTGGATTTATAGGGGAGATTGAGGAGAAAAGAGGCAAAGTTGAGGAATGTAGGACAAATCCTAAACCAATAGGAATACGCCACTTGTTACCATTTGAATGGGCCAAGGTTGTGCAAGTTTTGGTGAATGTGTCAATAAATGAAATTAGGTGGCCTTTTCAAATTTGAAATTTGACTTGTTTGAGGGAGAAGAAAGCGGTCTTAAATGCCAAGTGGGGGACATGTAAGAGGGGAATTAATTCTATGTTGGAAGGGGCAATTCGTTTGAGAGGAAAATTCAAATTGGAGGAATATTCCCTATTATGCAATGTTGAGGGAAATTAGAAGATTTAATAAATCAATTAAATGATTTATTTGTGCAAGTGGGAAAAGCTAGAGGATCTGACTTGCATTAAGATTAACATTAATCATGATTAAGTTAACTTAAGAGAGGATTAGGTGATTTGACCTATTTGATTTATATTTATGGGTTAAAATAAATCAAAAGGAGATAGAATGATTTTAGATTTAGTTAAATAAATATTTTTTATTCATTTAGCTAAAGGGGATGATGCTAGTGTTAATGATGAATTTATTCAATTTAGAGGGAGGACTTTAGAGATTAATTAAATAATTTTATCTAATTAATTAAGGAGAAAACGATTAAATATGATGTTAATTTTGCATGTCTATAGCAGTTTGTAAAATTTCCCATGCCTTCTTTGATCTTGTGGCAGCTGCAACTTTTGGAAAAATTGATTTCTCTAGTGCTTATTGAATAAAAAATAGTGCTTTAGCATCCTTCTTCTTAGTTTCTTTAAAAAAATACTTCTTACCTTGTGAAGTATTTTGATAACCTTTCTAGTTTGATGGTTCAGGGAAACCATTATCAACCAAATCCCAAACATCTTGGGAGCGAAATAGGGTTTTCATTTTTATGCTCTTAAATTCATAGTTTTTGCCATTGAGTATTGGAATCAAGGGTTGGGAAATACTCCCACCTGTTGTTGCCATGATTTTTCAAAATAAATTTTTCCTCTCACTACCATTCCTTTGTTTCCTTTTCTTTAATTCTAAGTCTTCTTTTTTAAAAGAAACAAGCAATAGAGACTTCATAAACTTTTAACAACTTCATAAAAATGAAAAATTCAAACCTCTTGTCTCTGTGTCTTGCTTGAATTTGACATTATTAATACCTTCAAATACTAGCATCCATTCTCCTTTATGTGACTTATTCTAACCCTCACAGCTCCTATTCTCCAACCAAAAGCAACCTTATATCTTCTTGTCTCTGCAAATATTCTTTGGATGTGGAATTAATCTTGCAAGAAACTCTTTCTTTTAGTTGGCATCACTTTCTCCAATTAGTCCTCCAATAGTTTTTCAAGATGCCTCTTCTTTTTGCAAGATGGTTGTGATACCAATTTGTAAGAGAAGAAGGTGACATAGCATACAAAAAGTAGGAAATAGATAATAAAATAGATTCAAATTTATTATTGCCTTTTAGCAAAACAGAGCTATCATGCTCTTGCATTCATTCATTTTTCATTCAACAAAAAACAGAGTAACTGTTGATGCCAAAATTTGGTAAGGTAACAACCCTCTATGGGAAACTCAATCAAAGGGGGGACCTATTGCGCTAAAATGAGTAACATCCGAATTTTAAAGAAGTCGGCTTCTTCTATGACTAAGTTTTTAGAATGGAAAAAGGAAGCAGATATAAAATAAAAGGATCTAACTAAGGCGATGCACCAAAAATTAAATGTGAGGCACCATAGAATTATCTTGTAGATGCATTATAAATGACGATTAAGCAATCTGTTATATCCAAATATAACAAACATTAAAGAGGTAGACCTAGATAATTCACTTCATGACATAAAATAATTTGCAGAGAGATTCACTGAACAAAAAGAGTCAAAGACATGGTTCTAGATCAACATTCTATTTAAATCATTGAAGTTGCAAGAAAATTGTTCAAAAACAACATAGTATGATGTCATCAATAGTTAAGAAATAGAAAGGCCAAATTACAAGGGAAAATTTTGTGAGTCTTTATAGTTATCCAACAAAACAAAGGCCTGGTGTCTTCTTAATTCTTCTATAGATACTTCGAACTGAAAAAAAAACTCTTTATTCAATCCCTCTCCCTTGAAAGAATAAATAGTATATATAGCTAGGGGTGTACACCACTTAAAATACTATAATAGAAATGATTCTTTATCATGAATCATAATTCTTGCAAAAATGACTCATCATAGCCATTGTAACAAAAAGATTCCCGAGCATGAACCTAGTCTTTCATGAGCCAAATGCATCCCTGCAAATGATGGCAACGGTCTCAGTCTAACTTGTGTAAACACATGTCGCCTCTTAGCGAAATAAGTTAGAACACGTGGCATAGTATAGAAGCTTGGCATTCGCATTACTTCTTCCTTTGATGAAGACCCACTGAAGGAACACAGGATGAAATTTTGCAGCCCCAAAATCATTCTCTCTATCCTTTTATGAGAATTTTAAATGAGAAGATATATGTGGTAGCATCCCTACTATTGTCGCCACTTTGAGAGGCCCACCAATGTTTATATGGGTGGAGGTTACATGGCATATGGTCAGAAGTCATGAAAGAGGCACATGAAACAGGCTCAACATGGCTGATCTCAAGCTAAAAGAGTAATTGTGCCATCTGATAGGTTATGCCTTCAATTTCATCGATGGTGGGAGGCTAGCTGAAGCTCTGAAAAAATGATAAATCTTGCTTCCTCTCCTCAATTTTGGTTGCAATTTTCTTTGTCGTAGCCAACGATTCAGGGTATGTGCAGGATCATCATGGAAAAAATAGGTCCTTAAGTGGCAATAAAAAGATAGAAAATCAGAGTAGGACAACTTGATGTAAAAATTTGAATAAGTTATCTATATTATTTCAAAAAAATGTAAAAAAAGAATCTATAGAAAATTGAATGTATTTTCTAAACTACTAGACCTTTATTTTAAAAAAAAAAAGTCTATTTGGTGAAAATTTGAAATTTCAATGTAGTAGTATTGAAATTTTAGGGTAAAAATAAGAAGTAGGTGTCTGTCTGACCACCCTAACCACAGTAAAATGATAATATTTTTTTATAATATTTTAGATATAACTAGAGGACTCATGTCCTGATGTGAAGCATATTTTTTTATAATTTTTCTCCAAGTAAATAATTAATTATGATTTTTTTATTACAAATTTTAAAAAATATAAAATCTCGTCTGTCTATCCACCTTAACTTCATCAAAAATTCATGAAATTCAATTTTTTTTTTTTCAATATTATAGTATGCAAAGCATAGAATGTGACACATATTTCAAATTCAAAAAATGTGATACCGTTTTAAAGTTATAGATGTTTTTCAATCAGCCTATCAATCAGGACTTTACTCGTAATTCTAATAGAAAATGAATAATAATTATTGATTAAATTCAAAGTAAAGAATAATTTATATTAGTGGAAAGTTGAGAATCTCCTCTAAAACCCTTTTTGTTTCATCAATTTTGGGTAAAAAAAAAGTCATCAGCCACATGGGTCATCATATGGCTTACATATCGCCACTTTTTGGTCCATCATGATCCTGCACATACCCTTCATCAAAAATAGATGGAGAGGGTAAGTTTATCTGGGTCAGTTGGAAAAACCTTGCATGTATGTTATCCATAGTTTTCCCCAATATGATTGAACATCGTTGAGCTTGAAGAGTGGCCTCATGGTAGAAGATAAAATCCTTTGTGATCACAATAATAGACCTTCAATTTTATATCCCCCACTTGAACCAAATCCTCATTTGGCATGGTGTATAACTTTCCTAGTAGCTTCTCTAAATCAGGAACCTTTTACCTTATAAATTGTGGGAACCGTTCCATTGTGCTATGGACCTCCCTACATAAATTTGTCACTTCCACCATGAATTCAAGTGTGGGCTAGAGATTTGGGCATAAATCTTTGACTCTCTCTCAGTAGAAAGCATATAGTTCTTGGGCTACCAAGCGACTATGGAGCAGAAGTTTGAACGATCTTCTTAAAGAGATTAATCTCTACATCCTTTGTCCCAATCTCTTGCATTATCCCTGCCATTTTTTCTATGGTGGAAGAGAGCCTCTCCTACAGGTCTCTTTGTGCAGCTAGCCACTTTTCCTCACTCTAGTTTTGGGTTGTAGACTCTTTCTCTAGGGAAAGCCTAAACTTTTGGAGGTCTTCTTGGAATTGAGCCTAAGCGCTCGCTTGATTTGCTTCCTTTCTCATACCATTTTCTCCAGATGAGCATGCAATAGTTGCAACTCTTTGATATTTAAGTGAACCTCCTCCTTCGACTGCGACAACCTATCTGATAGCTCCTGGTTCTTTTGCAAAAACAAGGCTACCTGATCTGACTCCTAGGATTGGAAATTTTCAAGTTCCCTTTCTAAGATAACAAGCTCTGCTTTGGTATTCTGTGCAGAGCATGCCCTTTCTACCTCCTACATTTTTTCTTTGGTCAACAGGACTTCCATTCTCCCCTTAACGGCCTTGAGCTCATCCTCCATCTTCTTTAATTTGCAGCTATACTAAAGAAAGTTTGTGGTCACCACCCATAGTGTTTCCTCCAACTCTACTTTATCTTGTGTTCGAGAAACATACAAATCCAGTCTGATGGCATGGATTTCATAGCCATCGGCTTGCATTTATCCCTATGGTTTGGAAACATTTAAATGCAGGTTTGTGAAATGCAATGATTGTTGAGGCTCATTATAAATTGTCTGGACTCTCGGCTCTGCTGGCTTCTTGGAATCCTTTTCTCTTTTCTTTTGGAATTAGAGAGCACAAGATTTCTTTCTTGTCTCACTTTGTGACAAGAATTGAGCCGGTGATTTGATGCGTTCACCTGCAAAGGGTGGATTGAGAGGGACGAAGAAATGGAAAGAGAGGCAAGTGACCTCAGATGTTTTCTTCTTTGGAAGGGGAATCATGAGCAGAGAGAAGGGAGGAATACCCCGAATCTCGCGTGATGAAGGTGTGGAGGGACTCATGTGAAATGGAAATGCGATGAGTTTCGATGGCTGCAAAGGTTGAGTTGGAAGTGACTTTGAGGATGCAATAGGGATGGTAGCCATGGACACAAAGGGGGTGGTAGCCAGTAATACGGATGAGGAGATGGATGAGGAGGCCAAAAGGGCTCTGATTAGAGACGAGGCAATGAAAGGGGAGGCAAAATTCATATGTCCATTATGAGAGGATTGGGAGAAACCTCCTGCAACTATTGTAGAAGGGACAGAGAAAGATAGGCTCACATTTGGAGTTATGGGTCCAATAGCGATTGTGGGAGAACCAAGAGACTATGAGTTGAGAAGAGAGGGAGATAAAGGTATTTGAGTGGTAGATTTTGTCTCTGACCCTTGGCCAACTGCAACATCCTGCAGACCACCACCTGAAGCAGTATGAGTGTGCCATATTTTTCTTGGTGGAAGGTTCTCCACATCCACTAATTTTGTTGATTTTTGTGCCTCTCTAGACCTTTTCTCAGCCTAGATCCGAGATTGTGAGGACTCTAACCATGAAATATTCCTTCACATACTCCTAACAATGGTGCTAGGTTTCATCGCCATTTTCTATTTTTTCTTTCCCTTGTTAGGGTGTGGTAGGGCATCCTCAAGGTGAGGGTCTTTCGTATTACTTTCCTTGGGATTTGGATGTTCCTGGTTCTAGAGGGTATCAAAATTTTCATTGGTTTCAAAAATTGATGAATGCTAGAAAGAGGCATCAATGTTCTTGATCTCCTAGTGATAGATCTAGAAATCATTAATCCTTTTCCAACCCTATTGTCTCATCAAGTTGTTTCAGAGGGTAGTACTTATGTGAGTATTTTCATCCACCTTCCCCTTGATGAGATAAAAACTGAGCCATGACGGGCTCCGATTATCTTTTGGCATGAGCACCAAGTTCACCCAAATTCTATTGTCATCCTTAAGAGGATTTCTCTGTGCTTCCCAGTATGGTCGAGGGCTATGCTTTACCTTAATAGATGTTTCGCCCAAATCACCCTCAGGGTTGTAGTCCTATTTATCACAAATTAAAACCAACCTGAGGTGTTCTAGGTTAGCCTCCAGTAGCTCGATAAACTTCCTCTTTACCATGATCACTATTTTGTAGCTCATAGGGCAATCAAAAAATAATTTATTTTTCTTCTTCGAGTCAGATAAAAATTTCTAGTCCATAATAGCCATCTTTCGGAAGACATCAAGGGCTAATATCCAATCGGTGATGGATTTGGAGAGTCAGATTGGCTGTTCACAAAATCCACGCACTCAGAAACATGTGAAATCTTCACTGAGGAGCTAGTCGCACTTTGGGAACATGGATCGCACCGAGCTGGTCTGGTCACCTGACAGAAGATAGTAGTCACCATCCTTGCTCAAGTAACGCAAAATCAGACTCGAGAATTTCTCAAAAAATGTATACTAATCCTAGGTGGAACAAAGAATTGGATTCCATACCGAAACTTGCTTTTGATGCTTCTTATCCTCAAATATTGACAATTCCATTTTTTTATTGAAGAAATCGAGGTTCTGATGCATAAACATATAGGCAAGAAGAGAAGGATATCAAAACTTATCAATAGTCTAGAACTCAATAATCTACCTCCACATATCCTTGCCAATCATCTCTGTGAAATCATACCATAAAGGGTCCTTTTTCCTTCTAAGTTGAAAACCTAGGCCCAATTGAGATCAGGACACAATCTCTTCATCATCCAAGCCAAACACAAAAGCCATCACGGAGAAGGAATCCTTCATGTCCGCTTGCGAATAGTTGAAATGATTATTCAAATTTATTAGTGTTGCTTGCAATCCTTGGGCCTTCTAGTCTCAACGTTATAAAATTTAAGGGAATTTCTCGTACCCTTCCAGAACTTTGAGCCCTTTTTCCAGTTGAACGGATCCATCGGCAGTGCTCTGATACTATTATCAGGAATGCACAAAATACTCATAACAAAATTCACTATTAGAACAACTCTCAGCCTTCATCCTTCAATGGTGTTAGTTTTTGGGTTAAACCATCAAATACTTTCTTTGACTTATTTCTGGGCATTGGTGCACATAAGGGACAATGTACTGTGGAAGTCCACAGATCCATTTCTTGTATAGTAGTTGATGGTCGAAGGATTTATTCATTCATGTGAAAGAAGCCTCCCTCAGTCCCTTGGGGTTAGTCTTGAGGATGAGGTCATAGATGTTATCCCACTCCTCCTTTACCATGTTTGCATCTCTGAGCAGACCCTTCTTGGTCATTTGCGTGTGAAACCCCTTTGGCTTATTTTGGATTCTAGGCGTACCATAGGATTTCTCCTCATCAAAAATATTGACCATAGGTGTTGTGAGTATTGCATCGACAAAAATTTGAGATGCTCCACCTGGTTCACTCATTTACGGGTTTAGGGCTACTTCAAGGGCTGTGGGTTCCATTTTTCTTCAAATTTAAGATTTTTTCACGCGTCCTTTAGAAATTATGCACTTTTAAAATTCTTTGCATAACTTCTTGTGTTAAAAAAGGCTTCTTTGCTTTAAAATAATCACATGCAATATTTATCCTTTTTGTCTTCCTTGAGTGGTAGATGTCAGTTTCTTTTCTGCATTAAATTCAACATGTATTTCTAGCCTTTTCGATTTGTGTGAAGTGAGCTACTTGCTATTTTGAAATGATAAGGATTCATAATGACTCAAGGTACTTGCAACCCATGGCACAATTTTCCTTGGAAATTGAGTTGGTGATTTGACAGCATACTAGGCATCGTATGCCATGATAATTCAATACCCCGAATGAAATGATTATGCCAAAGGGATGATAAGCATCAAATAGATTTTTATCTTTTCTTGGGCTTTGAGGAACATCTACGGGGTGGTCAAATGGACTACCACAAGATACTCTCACCAGCCTGTGCTAATTAATTAACTTTCCTGCATCGAATCGTACTTGTAATTGCAATTGGGTGAGAGTATCAAGTGAGCCTTTGTGCAGTGTTTGAGGTAGTACTTGGTTAACCTCATGCTTATGGTATGCAAATTACAATTCTTATCCCCTGTTGTGCCTATAAATAGGCACCTAGGTAGTAATGAAATCATACTTAGGAATCTTAGCAAAATTAGCACTAGGAAATTGGCTTATTATTTGGTAATTGTGGTCTACGTAACATCTGCATATAGTTCGAACTTAGGCATTTTTCCTTTTTCTGCTACTTAACAGTCATATAATTTTTGATTCCATGGACACCCTAATTAGGCTAACTTCTCACAAACCTCGAATGGCTTTCCTTGGAGAAATCTCAACTAGGCATCTGAAGAGGATGAAGAAGAATAAACATTATTTCGCCATTGTAGCTATGAAATGGGTCCTTGGTCATGACTTCCTTGAATACGAGGACAAGTATAGGTTAAATACTAGTGTGAGCTCTCACTTCATGGCATCGTTGCTTTATAGTCAAGTCCCTAAGCCACTTATCATCTGGTTGGTGATAGAAATATTCTCGAAGAAGTATCTGAACGACCTTGGAGAGGTGTTGGCATATGTTGCATTTGGCGAGATACCAACTACGAGCAACCTTTTCCATTTTGTTGAAGAGGATGTGATCATCCCATGGTTGCCACTTATGAGTGGCTCTTTCCTTTAGTCACAAGAATTCCATTGCAAAAAGGTTTCCCATGCTTTCCACTTTTTGTTTTAGATATACAACGTGGTTCCATTTTATGATATTAACCAGTACACTGATTTTAGGAACCTCGTATTTCCTCTGCCACCTATTGTTCTTTTGGATGTTGCCACTGACTCTACTACTACTGAAAATGACATGGACCAAGATATTGTTGTTGTTGTTGCTTCCTATTCTCGCAATTGAATATTTTCTTTGAAACTAAAAATTCACTCTTTTTCTTGCTTTAAGACTAAAATTTGTGTTAGTCTCTTTGTATATAGCCTGTAAAAGGATTTCATGATATAAAAATCTATAAATATATACTTTTAGAAGTGTGGCCGCTGAGCCATTTTGCTATTGTACTTATCATAGTATATAAATATAATGAGAATATAGCTTATGTTTTAAAACTCTATTTTACTGCATATTCTTGTCCCTTTTGGTATATGTGCTATTCTTTGTATCATATTGTAGATCTCTATTCTATCACTAATTAGGAAGATTGATCGAATAAAAAGAAGAACAAAGAATAAAGAAACCATGCTAATTACATATTTACATGGTAGAACTGTCTAGACGAGCTCTATAGATAATTTCAGCTGAATTCCCTTGATGAGAATCCCTTAAAAAAATTTCCCTCTAGGCTTGCTGCTTCATATTGCTTGTACTGAATTACTGAGAACAAAATTTCCCTTAGGCTATTGTATCTCTCATAACGACCAAGCCTTGTCATTTTCTTGTTGAATTCTAGTTTTAGGCCCGTACCATTTAGGCCTTGGTTCAAAATGTCATATAACAGAGAAGGTTCACTTGCTCTTGCTACATTGTGCCTAATTAACCCCATGGAGGGTAGTAAGTGATAATGTTTTAGTGAGGCTTGGTCTAAGTTGTGGAAATTAATACACAGGCGAATACCTTCATTCTTCTTTTGGACTAGTTTTAGGCTGTGTATCCACGTGTTAGGCTCGACTGAGAGGTCAAAACATGACTTACATAGATCTACTAACCTTTGCACCATCAATGATTCCATACTAAGGTCCATCGACTTCTTTAGGCAAGTTGATTTGGCTTCCCTTTTCGGATCTATCATATGGATTCTTGTTCTTGATCCTTAGTAGAGGCATCTTCTATAGTTTTTGTGAGGACTTTGGTCAGGGGTGACTGATCAATAGTTTCCCCTTGAAGTGATCACTCTTTTGGTTATGAGATCGGGTCTTCTTGGATAGCCCTCTATAGTAATATTTTTTACTTTAGAATGGCTAAGATTTCCCATAGGGAAACATGAGTGGATGATTTTTTAACTATTCCACTACATCAAAAAATAACAGACCTAGATGTTTTCGCTCTTTCTCCCTTGTTGTTATGACCTCCCTTTTTGGTGGAAAATGTGGTGTCGCTATGAAGGACCTAGATCTATGGTCGAAGGTGCTTCTTAGCTGCAGACAGACTAGTTGCAAGATGACTATTTTATCTGTGAATGTCCCTTTGGGATAGGTGTTGTAATCAAATTGTTCTTGTGGAGTCTCAAAAGTGGATGCTTCAATTATGAACATTGCTTCCTCTCCTTCCATCGATGAGAAGAGGGTGTGGTCAAGAAATATATTTTTTTCTTGTTCTAGGGACATCCCTTGCATTTGAGTGGTGAGTATCACATTTTCCATTTGCGAGGAGGTATATGCATAACCCGCATTGTCTAAGATTGTACTACTCTACTACCTTCTATTGTAGATTGTCATATGGAAAATTTTGGGGCATATGTGAATCACTTCAAGGAAAACACTAGGGGTTTCTGTCATCGATCAAATTGTTTTGCACCATGGTTAGATTTTTGTTTGAGCTTAGATTGGCATTCAGAAACATACTGGGTATTGGTAATATGTGACTTGTTCTTGGCACCTGAGGATTTTTCCATGTTCCTCCTTGGAACTAATTTTGTTGGTAAGAGAGCCTTCCACCCTCATAATTCTGATAGGTTAGATTTGGAGGAGCTACCTGGTTGCACTTGATGATAGTTATCTCATTTTCCATAGCCCACAACATTTCCTTTATGTTTCTTGTCTCATCCTTTGAGGAACTAGATGTGACGTTCTATGGTATTCTCACGTATGTGTACATAGATGAAGGAGTAGGAGTTGATGCGGTAGGTGGTGTTACTTGGGTGAAAGTTGGTATCTCGGGGAATATAGGCATGATGGGCTGAGGTGGCAATTTTTGAGCATCGATCAGATTGTTCTTTGCCTTAATTGTGATGTCATATGCATCTGGTAGTGTGGTTCTATTGATTGATTGAATCATCATGGAAATGCTAGCATTGATGGAATTCAAGTAAAATATAAATACCAAGTTGGGTGGCAGGCAGATTGCAGCCTAAAATATTTTCCAAGTTATGTGGATCCGAGCATTAAAGTCGGTCAGGGCCTCATATGGAGCTCGCTTGATGATCTCCAGTTGGTGATACTAAGAAGATCTATCACCATCATTCGAGAATATCTTGTAGAAGGGGTCTCCAAGCTCATCCCATGTGTTGATAGAGTTAGCAAGCAGAGTGCAATACCAATATGATGTTTTTCCTTTGAAAGAAGCTTCGAGCAAGCTTAGTCCTTTATTTTCATGTGTTACTTCATGTACTAGACACACGTTTGCAACATCTTACATATTTTCATATGGTGTTCTTGAGCCATCTTTGGTGAATTTTGGAATAGAATTGAAGGAAGAGACTAGAATGGCAGCCCAAATGGCATGGTCCACATGGGAAACAAGGGGACTCCTGACATCCCAAGCCACATAGTTTCGATTAGTGATCTGCATCATGGCTAGTGGAGGAACTTGAAAATTTACGCGATGGGTTCTAGTTGGTATAGCTCCTAGCAATGGTACCAACAAACTAGGTTTGTTTATTGTTTGGGATTTTGTGACAGGTTGATAGCTCATGTACTTGCTCAAAGCTTAAGCATATCATTTATGGTCCCACTGGACATGCCAGGAAAGAAAAAACTATTGATGCAAAAATTTGGCAAGGTAACAACCCTCTGTGGGAAACTCAATTAAATGGGGACCTATTGCACCAAACTGAGTAACCTCTAGATTTTAAAGAAGTCGGCTTCTTCTATGAATGGGTTTTAGAAAGGGAAAAGGAAGAAGATATAAAATAAAAGGATCTAACTAAGGTGATGCATTGAAACTTAGATGTGAGGAATTATAGACTTATCTTGTAGATGTAGTCTAAGGGACCGTTAAGCAATCTGCTATATCCCGAAATAACAAACATTAAATAAGAAGACCTAGATAATTCACTTAATGCCATAAAATAATTTGCACATATATTTATTGAATAGAAAGAGTCAAAGATATGGCTCTAAATAAACATTCTATTCAAATCATTGAAGTTGCAAGCAAATTGTTCAGAAACAACACAGTATGATGTCATCAATAGTTGAGAAACATAAAGGCCAAATTACAAGGGCACAGTTTGTGAGTCTTTACATTTATCGAACAAAAAAAAGGCCTGGTATCTTCCTAATTCTTCTGTAGATATTTCAAAATAAACAAAAAACTCTCTATATTCACTCCCTTTCCCTTGAAAGAAGAAACAATATATATAGCCAGGGGCATCCATCTCTCGAAATCCTATAATAGAAATGAATCCTCATCATGAATCATAATGCTTACAGCAATGATTCATCACGACCATTGTAAAAAAAATATTCTCAAGGATAAACCTAGTCTTTCAGGAGCCAAATGCATCCTTGCAAATGATGGCAGTGGTCTCGGCCTACCTTGTGTAAACAAGTGTTGCCTCTTAGCTAAAGTAGTTAGAACACACAACAGAGTATGGAATCTTGGCATTCACATACTTATTCCTTTGATGAAGACCCACCAAAGGAACATGTGGTGGCATTTCATAGGCCAAAAATAATTCTCCTTGTCCTTTGATGAGAACTTGCGATGAGAAAACATGTGGCAACATCCCTACTTTCATCGCCGCTTTGAGGGGCCCACAAAATTTTGTATAGGTGGAGGCTACATAGAATGTGGTCGGGATTCAAAAAAGAGGCACATGAAATAGGCTCAACGTGCCTAATTCATTGACACGTAGGAGTAAGTCGAGGCTCAGAAGAGAAGGGAAGGAAAGCTTCCCTTCGATAAGCGATTTGGTGACACATCGTGGCAGCGAGTTGGGACTATCGAAAAAGTTGGCATGGATGCCTTTAAACTCATTGGGCAGGATTTGAGAAAAACATCAAAAGCAACCTGAAGGGAGTATTGGGATGTATAAATATCCACAACAATAAAACCCTTATTTTTTACAAAAAGAGTTATGAGAGGAAGTTTCCAGATTACGCCAATTTTTTTGAAGATTCTAGAAACAACATAAAGGAAAATATAAGAAAGAAGAAGTTGGAAACAAATAAGGTTGGTGTAGAGTTGAAATGCCATGCTAGGGAAGATTAATGTAGTCTTGTTGGAGCACCATTTCAGCCAACATACACCACGCTGCTCTATCTCCATTGACCTTATGTTGTTCATAGTTTGTGCACAAAGTTGATCTACATTTTCATTATTACAAATAGGATCTCTATTAGTCTCTATTCTCATAATTTTTCCCACTTCATTGTGCATTAGTGGTGAACATTATTTGTTGTAGATATTTTCCTCTATATCTCCCTACACACAACACTTGGTGCTCACCAGAATTGGTCAAAATTCCTACTTGCATGTCATCTATAGCTCTCCATTGCAATAGTTAATGGTAGAAGAATTTTATTTTATTGAACAACTTATGTGTCAACCGTCAAAATTACATAGTTAGAAGTTTTAAATAAAATATTAGTGGTGACTAGTTAACTTGTCATAATTGACAAGGGGGTATATTTTATTTTTCCATATTTAAAAATTTGTAAAAGATGAGGCATTTTTCTTCTCTTTTATAATGAATTTGGAAAATGGAAAGTGTTTATAGGGGGAGGTGAAATTATTTGTCATAGTTAAAAATTTTCCAAAGAGGAGTCCATTTTTTCTTTTGCAACGTATTTAGCAAAAGGGGTTTTCATTATAATAGGGGTTGTAATTTTATCTTTTTTGTCTTTTATTGAGGTTTGCAAGACATAATTTAATCTTGTCTTCTTAATCAACCTCATGACAATAAAATTTAAAGAACTTGTAATAGAAAATATTCTTGTAAATGCACTCAAATAATTTAATGCCACAAATATTGAATGTGTATTCCTTAGGGAGAGAATTCGGGAAATTATTATATATACACTGAATTATAAAATGTAATGGGGGGTTATTCCATCACAACATGGATTCTTGTGATTCTCACCTCATGTGAGTGTGTCTTGAAGAACACATTGTACATCTCTACATTCCTTACACACTCTTGATCTCAATTATTTTTCTTATTTCTCTTAACATTAAGGGGGGACTATGATGTGCTATGCTAATGATTCTTTCAATGAAACATAATCTACTTTTTGGGAGGCATCATGAACTTCCTATCTTAATATCGAGTGATTCCACTATAATGGGTTACACTTTTTTCCCAAACTTGACATTGAAATCAACATTTTTCACGAGATCTTCACTTTCTTACATCTATAGTAGCTAGACTACTAAGAATTTGAAGATGAATCAAACTAATAATTCATGATATTTTTTGTGCAGATTATAATTATATTGAAAAAAAAAAATTTAAAAAAAAATTGTAGATCCTTTTATATCATTTTTAATAACTTATTTTTTCTACTAAACAACATTTTAAAAAATTGATGTTTACTTCAGACTACATAACATTTTTTTATAGAAAGGATATGATTCTAATATTTAAAATACAAATTTGTTACACCAATATCTAGTTCATGGATATTTTTTTATAATTGTTTACGGTTACATATATATTTTTTTATTAATTTTCCAATTCAAAGTAATTATAATTTGGAAAATGGTGTACTTCAGACCACATAACAATTTTTGTATGCATTTGAATTAACTTATTCTTTTTTTTTTGGAATGAGGAAATCAATACGTACTGAAAATGTATTTTTTAGAAAAAAAAATCTCTATTTTCTTATTTTTTTCATATGTGTGAAACAAAAAACTTGATGTTCATTGAAAAACCTACATTCACAAGAAATAAAAAATCAATATAATAATCCAATTAAATATATTTAAAATTATACTTTTTGGGAAGCTTATAATAAGGGCTACATACTTACAAAACAATTTTTTAAGTGAATTCATTTGATCACCTAAAATGTAAATCAAGAGTAGTTTTTTTATCACCATTTGGATAGGTGTAGAGGAGACTCCATTATAGGTATGGTTTGAAACTAACGGGCTTCTATCCAAGGGGGTTTAATCAAACCCTCTAAAATTAAAATCATTTAAATGGAACCTTTAAAGGCTTAAATCATTATATTTTCCAAAAATAGGCAATTTCAAGCTAAAATTAGGATGTTCCAGAAAGTGTAACCCATTATTAGGTATGTGCAGGCTCATCATGGAAAAAGCATGCCCTTAAGTGGCAATAAAATTTAGAAAATAAACGTTAGGCAACTTGATGTAAAAATTTGAATAAGTTATCTATATTATTTCAAAAATATGTAACAATAGAATATGTAGAAAATTGAATGTAGTTTCTAAACTATTAGTTTTTCTTTTATTTTTTTAAATCCATTTGGAAAAAGTTTGAAATTTCAATGCAGAAGTACTTAAATTTCAGGGAAAAAATAAGAAGTAGGTGTTTGTCTTACCACCCTAAACACAATAAAATGAGAAAAAAAATTACAATATTTAGATATAAGTAGGGGACTCATGTCCGGATGTGATGCATATTTTTTTGTAATTTTTTTTCCAAATAAATAATTAATTATGATTTTTTTATTACAAATGTTTAAAAATTTTAAAAATCGTATGTCTAACCACCTTAACTTGGTCAAAACTTCATGAAATTCAAATAATTTTTTTTTAATCCTATAGTATGTGAAGCATAGAATGTGATGCATATTTTAGATTCAAAAAATGTGATATTGTTTGAAAGTTATAGATTTTTTTCAATCAACCTATCAATCAGGACTTTAGTCGTAATTCAAATAGAAAATGAATAATAATTATTTATTAAATTCAAATTAAAGAATAATTTATGTTGGTGGAAATTGCTGAATTTCCTTTAAAAACCCTTTTCGTTTCATCAATTTTGGGTAAATAAAAAGTTGTCAGCCACATGGGTGATCATATCACTTAGATATCGCCACTTTTTGGCCCATCATGATCTTGCACATACCCTATTATGGCAGCATCATCTCTCGTATCAAGGAGTATTTCAATGAACCGTAGCATGAGATTCTATTACTCCTCAGCATAGTACTATATATATTATCAACTTCACAAAGTTTGATGAACTTTGTGTACATTGGATGATTAGTGTTCATATTTAAATCATGCAATGTTTTTTATCTCACATCTTGATCCACACTTCTTGGAGATTCATTGATTCCAACAAACACCAATTCATTATGGGTAGAGTTTACAACTTCTACACACTTCAGGAGTTCTTCATCATGATGTTCCTATCATCTAGGGAAATATTTTTAGAAGGTTAAATCCTTCTAATTCTCTTTTTTGGAGAGGATTTTTGTTCTCACTAGGTTTTCTCATTTTTCTCTTTTTGTGAGAGAATGCATTGTACATATGTACCTAACATGGCCTCTAGTTGAGACCCATTTCTATCTAATTACACTTTTTTGATCTCCCCAAGTATCACTTAAGGGGGGATGTTACTATGAATAATTAATCTATTCACTATACTTAAGCGTACTTACATTATTGAGGTTAAAAAACATCTTGCTTAACCGAATGTGCAACCTTTTAGACTTCTGGAGGTTACCAAGTTATTTCATAAACCTCATGTACACACCTTTTTTAATTTGGAAGACTTTATATCTCACATCCTAGGTCTATGAAAACTTGACACATAAGTTTGATGACTTGCTCACAGAGGTTGTTGGTTTGAACACTCCAAAATTTTCTAAGGTTGACACCCATAAGACACTTGTCTAATCATTTGTCTCACTTCAAGGGACACTTTACAATTCACCTCATAGGTAGATTGTGTTGGAAATATGAATGAACAATAACCCACTTGAAGCTACAGTCTTTAATGGATCAAACCAAGAAATAAACCATCAACATGAACAAGGAAGTGTTGCACCATGAGCATGAAAGAAGATATATTTTTTATAAATGATTTAAAAATATAGAAGTGTCTTGCTTAAATAGGAAAGGTTGAGATGTAGGATGAAAAAGGATTGTGGCATGTGTCTTAATCCTATCACATGAGACAAATAAATAACTAATTACCTAAGAAATGATGCAAAAGATAGATAAGATACTTCTAGGAAAGACAACTAAGATTTATAGAAAGAATCTTATATCCTATGTAAACTTAATCATGTGAATAATCCCCCTAATTACCTAGTGAAATAAGTTACTAAGTACAAGACTTTAATATTCACACTAACAAATTGCATCACCCTGGCATATATATGTAAGACTTTGTACTCATTACATTTGAGTCATCTACATATAATATTGCATTATTCATTTGTGGTTGTTTTCTTATCTCCTAGATTCTCGTAATTCTCATATCAAAGAGGGAAATCTTAACCCATATTATCTCCCTCTATAGACAAGTCCTATGCAAAAGGGGTCCACAAAAATGGGGTAAATTTTAATCATTTATGACTTTCAACCTCTCCCTAAAATGGTGAACATGGAAACCAACCATAACTCTTCTTATATCATTATAAAATGCACACAAAGTAGCTACCTCATTCCTTTCTAAACACACATTTTCCAAATTTGAACACATGGAAAGGATGGAGGTTGTGCCTTCCCCCTTTATACCTTGGGGTTTATTCCGTTTTCCATATTATTAGTTATCATTGGCAAAAAACATGCTAGAGAACCAATGCAACAAAAAAATTAAAGAAATGACAATGTATGGATACAAAAAAGACCAAGTTTGTAGTGAAGTTCATTGAAATGGTTGTTTTGAGTGCCACCTACCAATGTTTTTTACTCTCCTTGGACCCATTTTAGAAATCCAAGCAGAATTTAGTTTTGACATGAGAAAATACACTGCAAAAATATGTATCATTTGAAAATTATATTGTTATGTCAAAATTCAATATCTTCAAATTATAAAAAATAGATAAATTAAAGACATTAGATTTGCATAGTCCATTTTGATTATGTGTGTTTTTTATGGATTTAAATGTGTGAAATTTATTTCTGTCAATGTTTTGAATCACACTGCTAATCCATCACCCAAATGAAAAAAATGAGAGAAAAAACACACTTAATAGATAAATTATCATTTTTTTATAAAAATATTCATATATATATTTAATATATCTATTTTTTATTTAAAAAAAAAATATATATCTTTCTTTTGACAAAAAAACTAATTATATTAATACTACAATCTAGAAAAAAATTACAAAAGAACTTTCAACACCAACAATTGTCATTAAGATCTATAAAATAAAATTGAGAAGAGATTCCACACTATCTCACCACATCCAAGAACCAAAATGAATCATGAAACCATAAATAAATAATTAAATCGTTAATCAAAATCATTCTAAAAAAAAATTGTACAAATTGAAAAAAATCATAAATCACAAAAAAAATCGTCAGTTGAAATCATTCTGAAAAGGTAATTAAAAAGAATGATCAAAAGATGGATCCCCATCTGTAACATTTTAGACACGATTAACATTGAATACCCATTGAACTAAACTATCAACAACCACGTGAAAAAATTACTTACAGGCAAGTCAACCATGACATTTTAGGCCCTTATTAAGAAATTATCCATACCAAGGCTTCTCTAAGATGCTTTTCTAATTAAATAATTATAATAAAAATAATTTTATTTCATTTTGGACCCGTTTTAGAGCTCTTACCTCCTGTAATGCTTAAGTTTATTTTCTACTTAAAGTAGTTAAATGTGGTCATGAAAAAAAAATTCATGGGAATAGGATAATTTAGAATCTTTTTCTATTTTTGTGAAGTTGCTTAAAAATTGAAAATAGGCTGTGGAAAAATGTGGGGACTCAAAATAAGTAGTTGTTGCATATTAAAAAAATGTCATGTGGCTCCAAAAATCTCTTTGCTTCTGTTTTTACAATCATGGGGCCACTAGCTTCACAAAATGCTCTTTAAAATGTTGAGCAATAACTACTAACCAAAATAAGTTAAGTAGTCCCAGGGGGATGTGCCCTTATAGTATGGTCTCATGGGGGCTTGGACTTCTATTTTTATGGAGCAAGAGGTCTAATGAAAAAAAAATTGTGCTACAGGATCAATTGGAATCTTTTTCAGAAAAATAGTAGCCCCTAAGTTTTAGGACTACAGATTCCAGCTGGTAAATTTTGGGTGTTGCCCCTACAGCTTAGAAAATTATAAATTTCTATCAAAAAATACAAATGAGATTTTTTTAATTTATTTATTAATTTTTATGAAATTTTGAAGCTTAAAATTTTAAACTGTAACTACCAGCTTTAAAATATTCATAAAAAATTTCACTAACACCCATACAATTTTTAGAAAGCCCCTCGATGAGACCTTAGCCTTGTACCCTAAAAATCCCTTCATATTTGTGATGTGTTTAATAGAGCTCTACGCATGAGTTTCTGAATGCCATTCAGAAAAGGAGCTCAAATTTCGAAAATTTCTACTGTGTAGATTTATTGTAAACAGTTTCGACAGATTGGACTGCATGTACACTGTCCCGTACAAAAAATCTTACAGGAAATTTGAGCCATTTTAGGTAGGGTTGTTTGTGATAGGGAAAGGGAAAACCTTGGATGTTGTCAAACTAGTTAAAATGTGTTTCATTTTGGTAAATCAGGTCCTCCTTAAATCTAAAACTGGAATGAAACAAAACCTCCTAAATCTGATATTTCTTTAACTAGAAGCTAACTCATTACATAGTAAACATGAATATAAACTTATTTCCTACTTTGAAACGTGACAGTTCTCCAGTGAGTCGATAAAATGTCAGAAGAAGGCCGAGATCAACCAACCCTCAATGCTAGCCTCGGTATGTAACAATGGTTTTCAGTTATATATAAAATTCACAAAGACCACATCTTCAGCTTCCCTATTATTTAGGAGATACTCTTGGTCTATTCTAGGTTGCTTTTTTAAGGCCATAGCAGCATAAAAATCTCTTTAAAACTTAAATACCTTGTCGTTTAATCTGACTTGCAATGGACCAGGAAGAAAGGCTATTGCAGAAGGTCTGGCTGCACTTTTTTAAACCCATATGTTAAATTGCCTACGAAAATGGGCATCTTGGGTGACTGGGGAATAGGAAAATCCAACTTAATGTTGCATGTACCTTTTAAATTATCTCTTCAAAGTGATTTCACATATATTTTTCGATATAATGTTTATGAATATCCTGAATCATTTACAATTTTCATAATGACAGACGGAAATGAATTTTCTACAAATGGGAGCTCAGCTAGCATTTCCAAATATTCTACCACTTGAGGATTTTCCTGGATCCACACAGTTCGAGCTAATGCAAAAAGGTCAAGAAAAATACAACAAAGTTAGGAATGCAGTGAAAGATTTTTTGCCAGCGATCGAAACAGATAATGTAAGTACATGTTATTAAGAAACACATTCATTGAACTTTGGTGAAGTGTGATAATAAAGCATTAAACATATTGAATTCCCTAAAGACTGCACCTGCCCATCAGATTGATGATCCACTGTTGTATTTTCTCAACAACTACCAGGACCAATATCCTTAAGTGTATAAATCATTAGCACTCATGGACCAGAGTGAGATGGTAAGTTATTTTCTCCCCTCAAAATAAAGTAGCTATGTAGATTTTCTAGCAATACTAATTTCCGGTGTCTATGACTTTGTATGTCTCAGTTTCATTTGAAGGATAAAAATTCAAATTCAAGCAGCAACGTGGGCAAGATTCCTACTATTCTGAAAGTTCGCTATAATGTATGGAATTATCAAAATGACTTGGAAGCGTGGGCGGTTTTGGCTGTTAAAATAATGAAGGAAATGGAGAAAAAAAATGAGTAGGTACCAGAGAATTAGGTTATGCTGGAGATACGCATGGAAGCAACAAGTAGACAAAATATATTTTGAGCTTCTTTTCCTGTGCCTCCTTGCATTATTTCTTTCAGGCTGGATTGCTTGGGCGGTCTGGATGTTGTTAAGCAGATCAAATCACAATGAACTTCATTACTTAAAATATGGATCCATACATGTAACGCTCGTGGTAGTTTTCTGGACTGTATTGAGATAATTGCATTCTATTTTTAAATTTGTTATTTTACAAATTATGGGAAATGTTCACCTGCGATACCATAGCACAAATCTAGGTTATCAATATCAAGTGATAGATCTAACATCATTTTTTTGAAGAAAGAAATTCATGAAAATCTCTCCCTCACATGGAAATTTATTGCCTTCGAAGTCAAAGATTTTAGAAGCTCAAAAGCTCTAATATCATGTCAAAGATTTAACAAAAAAAAAACTAAAACAAAACACAGAGTTACTGCTCTATTTTCTAGTCATGTTGGAAATACCCAAATCTCAAATGCATAAATACAAAGGAGACATGCAACTTTGATTCTCTATTAATCAACTAAAAATAAACAATACAGAAAAAAATTATTACAACTTTCTTGAAACGATCAGAAGCTGCTCAACCAGACTGGTAATGATCAGGAGCTATCAACAACTCACTATCAAGAGCTACGTGGAGCTCTACCTGGAGCAATCACTGCTCTTACAAATAAAAAACCACTGCTATTGTTCAGGAGCTACTAGGAGCTCGTAGAGAATGATCTTCTCACAGTCTTCTACTGCAATCTTCTTCTCTTCACCTTTCTTGGTGCAAATCATGATAGATCCTTTTCCTTTTATAAGAACTACTTCATTGTTCCCCATTCTAATTTCTGATTCAACATTTTTGTCAATGAAAAAAAAAATACTTTCATTACCACTCATGTGGTTGCTGCAACTGTTGTCCAAGTACCAGACTTCAGGGCTGCCTTCTTCACCAACATTGTACATGATGAAGGTTGTTGGCTGATTTCCTTCAACCACATTTGAATCAGCTACATTAGTATTTTGTCTTTGCTGATTACCATGTTTTTTCTAGCACTCACTATCATAGTGTCCAAACTTGTGACAGTAATAACACTCCATGTTGCTCTTGTCACTTCTCCCATTCGAACTGTTGTTCTTCATGCCTCTTCGAGAGTTGTTTTGAGATTTTCTTGCTCCCTCTTGGCTACATTCTTGTCCCGAGCTTTCACCTCCAGCATTTCATCTACCTCTACCTCTTCAGGAGCCATTTCTACTTCTCCCCTTGCCTCTTCCATTCGACTAAGCTTTGAAAGCTTTCCCTTGGGAAGAAGTAGCATACCTTTTTAGGCACTACTCATGGGCATGGAGGGAACCCATTAACTCATCCACTGTCAAAGTAGAAAGGTTGTTTGTAGCTTCAATAGCAATGACAAGTGGATCATACCTCATGGGTAGAAATCTAAGAATTTTTTCAACAATCTTCAACTTCTCTATCACATCTCCATTTGTTGTCAAGTAGTTTAACAAACCTGAGAATCTTGTTTGAAAGTCTGCAACATACTCACTTTCTTTCATCTCAATAACTTCGAACTTTCTTTGAAGTAACTGGAGCTTCATGGATCTGACTTTATCAGTCCCTTTGTATCTAGTTTGAAGGATTTCCCATACTTGTTTTGCATACTCGACTACTTCTATTCTGGAAAAAATGGCCTCTATCAAGGTTGCTTTGATCAAATTCAAAGATTTTACATCCTTCTTTCTCTACTCCTTCAGTTGGGTCTTTTGGTTGTTTGTGAGAGCTACAATTGCAACTGGCTCAATGATATCCACAAGCCCATTTATGAGAAAATCCAACAAATCATTGGCCACCATGATGGTCTTCATCTTCTTGGCCCAAACATCATAGTTCTTTCCATTAAAGGATGGTGGCTACTGCCAACTCTTTGCTTCATCTCCAGCTATGTCTCCTACAACAAAAAAATCAACACCAAGAAAAAATAAATGCCCAAACTCACAAGGAAATGGGGCCTATGACTCTGATACCATGTCAAAGATTTTAGAAGCTCAAAAGCTCTGATACCATGTCAAATATTTTAGAAGCTGAAAAGCTTTGATACCATGTCAAAGATTTGACATTCGAATGGGTAGAGAAAATGTGTGAAATTGTTGAAGGTACATCCATTCCAAAGTCAGCTTCACCTTCCAAAGATTATGTTCGCGTAGTTGTCTTTGTTGATGACTTGGATAGGTGCGAAGACACCATTATTTTACAGGTATATCTCATATCAATCACTTTTATTCCTTTTGTTGTTTACAATATGATGTTAGACCACTAAAATTATGGGCATTTTTCTAAATCAGGTACTCTCTGCAATCAAATTGGTTTTAGCGGTTTCTGAAATCAATGTGATTCTTGGAATGGACAAGAAAATGATCACAAGAGAAATAGCACATAAATATCAAGAAAATAATAATTTAAATACCATAGATCTGGCAGATTTGGCAGATAAATATTTAAGAAAAATAGTTCAATTACCCTTAGCATTACCATATTTTGGCCATGATGAAACAATGGAAATCGTAAAGCACCAACTAGGAGAGGGGTTAGAAGACAAAGACAAACGTGACACCAATTCAAATGATCCAAAACAACCTCGCACACAGAGTGACTCACATTTAGATTCCTTAAAATGACAATTTATTGCTTGGATGACATTATCATTTCATTTCAATTGTTTCACTTCATAGAAGGAAAACAAATTTCTGATTGATGCAAGAGTTCAAACCAACCATTTAAGAAATCTTTCACAAAGTGCTTCAGAAAGATCGTTAGCACGTTTAATAGGTTCCAAATTTTTTAAATCCATCCTTTAGATGATGAAACCATTTAATTTCAATTTCTTTAGCTTCTATATTAAAGGGAAACATTTCCTGATTAAATCAGGTTCTAAGACTGGTGATATAGAACACCCTCGACAAATCGTTCAAGAATCGTGTTGGTCAATAATTTCTCAAGTATGTGAACCTTTTATAGCATTGTGCAAAAGCCTTCGTTGATGTCATGAATCTTGTATTTCCATCAGAAAACCCTTCTCTAAGAGCTTCACATCATAAATACAAATATATCCCACTCATCATTGAATGGATTTTTACATTTCATTAGGATCGAACAATAAAACCTCGCGATTGCAAAGAACGACAATAAATAGTCAGTTGATACTTCCAAAATACAGTACTCAGGAATAGAAAGCCATAAATTTATTGAGAAAACAAGCAATGGATGGCCCACAACTCCCTTGTGAATGGAAAAGATTCTTCACATACTATCATTTAGCGTGCAAAATTCCCTTTCAAATCAGGCAAGTGAAAATTTTTGGAAATAATTTCAACTCCTGATTGCTCCTCATGCAACATGACCAATTTTTGATGGCTACCAATGTTCTAACTTCTCAGTTTCTGATGACTCTCGATTGATCCCAATTGCTCTTGAAGACTTCTGAACGACTCCTAATAGAGCCCTCTTCTTCATGACATTTTTTCTATGCAATTGGGATGTATTCCAACAGTCCCACGTGATGTTTGATTTTGGTTGGAAACATTTTTAATGTGTTTATTTTCCTCGGGTCTTTTTTTAGAAAGGACAATTTTCAAATACATGCATTTAACTTTTAGAGGCTTTAATATGGTTTTTATAATATGAAAGTGAAAAGGTATTTACTTGACTTGGAATTCAAGTTATCTAAAAAAGTAATTTGTAAATTTTTTATTATTAATTTTTAGATGAGAGAAATAGATAGATTGGAGAGAAAGTTTTCTCTAGAATGCTCTATAGAGAAATTTTGAGCACCAGCTCATTGGAATCAAATATTTTGAATGAATGAAATCATCAATCTTGTTGATTTTAATTTATGTTTTCTAAATTTTAGCATTATTTTGTGATTTAAATTTTTTTGACTGAAGTTATTTCTAGATTTGTGTCTTCTCCTCTGCCTCTGGCCTTCAAAGTGGTATCAGAGAAGGTTTATAACAGAAACAAGTTCACAACAAAAAAGTTTTCTTAAAAGTTCCACCAAAGTTTTTCTCACAGCCAACAATGGCAAGCACAAGCACAAACTTGACAAATTCGCAAATTCCACAATTTAATTGAAAGAATTATGACTATTGGGCAATTACTATGAGGGCATTATTTTTTTTGCAATATTTATGGGAGTTAGTAGAGAATGGATTTCCAGAGCCAACTGATACAACAACATATAATGCTTTAACTAAAGTAAAAACAGATTTATTGAAGGATAATAAGAAGGATTCAAAATCTCTTTTCTTTATTCTCCAAGGAGTGCATGAGAGCATTTTCCCAAAGGATTGCAACGGCAACAAGTTCTAGAAAAGCATGGGAATATTGAGAAGAGAATTTGAAACTATATATATGAAGGAAAATGAATCAGTAGATTCATTCTTCACCCAAATCATTGGATTGGTACATCAAATCGGATCACATGGTGAGACACTTGAAGATAGAAGAGTGGTTGAAAATATGCTAAGGATTTTACTCACAAAATTTGAGAACATTGTTGTAATTATAGAGGAAACAAATGACCTCACATATTTTTCAGTCCATGAGCTACATGCATCTTTCATTTCTCATGAACACGAGCTAAGTAGATCATAAAACATGTCATTGGAGCATGCTTTCAAGTCACAAGTTTCAATCAGCCAAGGAAGAGATAGAGGTAGATCAAATTTTAGAAGAAGAGGAAGAAACTATTATAGAGGAGGACGAAACAGCCCATCAAGCTTGAGTGGAAGAGGTAGCAGCCATAACCCAACTCATAACCCAACTCAAAATCAGTCTCAAGGCCAAAGGTATGAAAAATCTCAAGTCCAATGTCACTATTGCAAAAAAATTGGGCATTATTTGAGTAAATGTAGAAAGAAGTAGTATGATTTCAACAAACAAAATGCAAATTTTACAAAATACAATCAAAATCAAAATTCAGAACCCAACACAATGTTCTTGGCATGTAATGTTGCACATACAAATGAAAAATATGTATGGTTTTTAGACTCAGGCTGTAGTAATCATATGATAGGGAATTTATAAATGTTTTCTAGTTTGGATGAGAATGTAAAATCTGAAGTCACATTGGGCAATGACAACAAAGTGGAAGTCAAAGGAAAAGGAAATGTCAACATTCGAACTAAACAGAGGGAGTAGAAGTATATTTCAGATGTGTATTTTGTGTCAGGTTTAAAACACAATTTAATGAGCATTGGACAACTTGTTCAAAATGGTTATAGAGTATTTTTCAAAAATAAACAATGCACAATTTTAGATAAATATTCAAGTAATCAACTTATAGGTAAGGTTCAAATGAGCAGCAATAGAATGTTTCCCCTGAAGATAAAACCATATTTGAATGTAGACTATGCTCAAAGCAAACCATTCAATGTATCCACAAGAAGGTAAAGAAGAAAACACAACTGTCATGCAATCAATCTTTTAGGTAGAAATAAAATATGTAGATTGGATTTGACATTTAAGATATTTGGAAATTTAAACTTTGCTGCTCTAAATTTGCTTCATAGGAAAATCGTGGTCAAAGGACTACCTTTAATAAAGAAACCAAAAATAATATGTGAAGGATGTATCCTAGGAAAACAACACAGAGAATCATTTCCAGTAGGGAAGTCAACTAGAGGAAAAGCCCCTTTGGAGATTGTACATTCAAGTTTGTGTGGGCCAATGCAAACACCTTCAAAAGGTGGTAGATTCTACTTTATGACATTCGTTGATGATTCCTCAAAGAAAACATGGGTTTACTTTATAAAGCATAAGAATGAAGTGTTTGATTACTTTCAATAATTCAGATCTCTTGTTGAGAAATAAATTGGGCATTACATCAAAGCATTGAGAACGGATAGAGGCGGTGAGTACATTTCAAGAGAGTTTTAAATTTTTTGCAAAGATTGTAGGATTCACAAGAAGTTTACAACTAGATATACACCTCAAAAAAAACTGGATAGCTGAAAAAAAAATAGATCATGGAAATGGCTAGAAGCATGTTAAAATCCAAACACTTGCCAAATGAATATTGGGTTGAAGCTATATCATGTGCAACATATATAATGAATAGGTGTCAAACAAAAAGTGTTATTAATATGATTTTGAAAGAAGCATGGATTATAACAAAACATAATGTTTCACACATGAGAGTTTTTGGTTGTATAGCATATGCTCATGTGTGCAAGATGAATTGAGAAAAAGTTGGACAATAAAGGAGAAAAGTGCATATTTTTTGGATACAATGATGAATCCAAAGCATACAAATTATACAATCCAAATAGAAAGAAGCTTATAATTAGCATGGATGTGCAGTTTGTAGAAGATCAAGCTTGGGATGGAAGTTTGGAGAAAACAATAAATATTGCAGCCAACTTGTCATAAGAAGATAATGAAGGTTTTATACAAGAAAATAATCCATCAAATGTTACTCCTTCCACTCCCATTTGCGGTCAGAAAATGACACCATCAAAAAATGTATGAACAACAATAAGAGGACAACAAAACACCATCTACAACAAGAATTTCAAGTGTTGTACCAGCAAGTCTACATTCCACTAGTTCAAGTTCAAGTGACATGTCAAACCCCACACTAGCAAGCTTAAGAAGGCAGAAAATCAGAAGTTTAAGTGAGATTTATCAACAAAATGAAGGTGAAAATAATGCAGGTCAGCATTCTCTCTTTGTTTTATATTCACATGTTGAAGATCCAATTCATTTTGAAGATGCTATTAAAGAAGAAAAATGGACGAATGCAATGGATGAAGAAATAGATGCTATTGAAAAAAATGAAACATGGGAGTTAGTCAATCTTTCACAAGGAAAAGAGATGATTGGAGTTAAATGGATTTACAAAACCAAATTGAATGAAAATGGTGAAGTATAAAAGCATAAAGAAAGACTTGTAGCCAAAGGATATTCATAGCAGCTCGGAGTTGATTACAATGAGACATTTACACTGGTTGCACGTTTAGACACTGTGAGGAAATATATTGGCTATTGCAGTTCAAAATAAGTGGGCAGTATATCAAATAGATGTAAAATCAATTTTTTGAATGGTTATCTTGAAGAAGAAGTTTATGTAGAACAACCAACTAGGTATGAGATTTTGGGTCATGAAAACAAAGTTTACAAGCTAAATAAAGCATTGTATGGTCTCAAGAAATCCCCAAGAGCTTGGTACAACATAATTGATAGTTATCTTTTACAAAATGACTTCAATAGATGCAACAGTGAGCCAACATTGTACACCAAGGTAAATGATAAAGATGAAATTCTGATTGTTTATTTATATGTGGATGATTTAATATTCATAGGTGATCTATCAATCAACAATGAAGAAAGAATTGGAGATGACTGATTTGAGTTTAATAAAGTACTTTCTTGGCATTGAAGTGAATCAAAATGAAAATGGTATATTCATTTCTCAAACACAATATGCAAATGGCATTTTGAAAAGGTTTAATATGGTGAATTTCAAAGTAGACCCAACTCCTATTGTTACAGGTTTGAAATTGAGCAAAGATGATAGAGGAGAAGATGTAAATCCAAACTTGTATCAAAAACTTGTTGGAAGCCTTATGTACTTAACAACCACAAGGAAAGATATAATGTATGTTGTAAGTTTAATTTCTAGATTCATGGAGACTCAAAAACATACACATTGGAAATTTGGGAAAAGAATTTTGAAATATGTTAGTGGACCAAGAAACTATGGAATTCTTTACTCAAATCCAAGTGATTTCAAGTTGATAGGATGCACTGATAGTGATTGTGTAGGGAGTATAGATGACAAAAAAAAAACACTTTAGGTTATGTTTTTCACTCTGGTATTGGTATAGTTTCATGGGCTTCAAAGAAGAAACCAATTGTTACTCTTTCATCAGCTGAAGTAGAGTATGTAGTAGACACAAGTGCATCATGTCAAGCAGTTTGGATGAGAAGAGTGTTAAAAATTTTGAATCAAGAAGAAGTAGAAGCAACAAAGATCTATTATGACAACAAATCAGATATAGCACTATCAAAAAATCCAATTTTTCACAAGAGAAACAAACATATAGACACAAGATATCATTTCATCAGAGGACTAATCAACAATGGAGAAATATTTTTTGAATTTTGTAGGTACGGCTCCTGACAGAGCCCTCTTCTTCATGATATTTTTTCTATGCGACTGGGATGTATTCCAGCAGTCCCATGTGATGTTTTATTTTGGTTAGAAACATTTTTAATGTGTTTATTTTTCTCGAGTTCTTTTTAAAAAAAGGACAATGTTTAAATCCATGCATTTAACTTTCAGAGGCTTTAATATGGTTTTTGTTATACGAAAGTGAAAAGGTATTTACTTGACTTGGAAGTCAAGTTATCTAAAAAAATAATTTGTAAGTTTTTTATTTTCAATTTTCTTGTGAGTTAAGTTTTCACGAAAAAAAGTTACTTTTATGTAAGGAGTTTTTATTATTATTTTTAGATGAGATAAATAGATGGATTGGAGAGCAAACTTTCTATAGAATGTTGGAGAATTCTCTGTAGAGAATGTTTGTGTAGTAGCTCATTGGAATCAAATATTTTGAATGAATGAAATCATCGATCTCGCTAAGTTTAATTTATGTGTTCTAAATTTCAGCATTATTTTGTGATTTAAAGTTTTTTGAGTGAATTTATTTTTAGATTTGTGTCTTATCCTCTGCCTCTGGCCTTCAAAAAACTTGTCTGACTACAAAGTGCAACTACTTGTGTGGATATTTTGTTGTTGGAAATGGAAAGACAATATCAACCTTATTATAAAGGTAGTCTATTTTGCTGAATTTATTTATCCAGTTTAAGTTTAATGGATTTTTAGCTCTAGAGATCTCCTTATATGCCTAGCGTGTCTTACAGAATTGGAAGAAACTTGTGTTAGATTGTACCTCTTTGAATGATGAAGATCCCTCATTGAAAAGTATTGTTGATCTTTATGTTGAAGGAATCAGTTTGGATGATAAATGGCAATTATTGGTTGAAACTTTGATCAAATACGATGTTCCAATGAAGAGCATTCAGTATTTTCAAAATTTTTGACTAAAATATGAGATTGGACATCCCCCTATGTCTTCTATTAATAAGCCATAGCTAGTGGCCAACATCTCCACCTCGAAATTTGTCTAAGAAGGCTCTGACTACTGATTGACTTGAAGTAGTTTACAATTAAAATATCACTCATGGCTTTTTTCAGCCTGGCCTTGGCCAAATTTCTAAGATTTATGCTTTTTACTCACTAAATACTCAATTTTAAATTGTTGATAATAGATTTTTCTTGTTTTCTAACTAGTAGATTGGATTTGTCAAGCAATAAATTTTAACTTTTTAAATAGAAATAAAAATTTCATAGAGTTGAATAGAGGTACTATTATACAATTGAAAAACCCCACCAAGAATTAAGAAAAGAAGACATAATTTAAACTTAGATACACTTGGTGAAGTAGGAATGTTCCCTATGTGAAATGATATTTATCCCTTAGTTTCTTAAGTTTATGCATTGAATGAAATTCTCTCTCTCTCCTTTTATCTTATTTCTTGGCATGCTTTTCTAATTTTTAAAAAGGAGAAAAGTTCATTTTATAGCCAATTTTTTTAATAATAGTGTTTATTTTCTATTGAGTCTATTAAATAAGTATATGATTATATTATAATGAAAATTAATCATATAATATCATATTTTTTATTTCTTAACTAAAAGAAAAGAACACTAGGAAAAGTTATTAGAATTAATATAGAAAATTATCTTAAAGAAAGGATAGATTAATGAATGTTTATGTTGAAAGATCTCCTCTATCACTTGTTTCTCTACTTATATTCAAGGGAGACTTCATCTATCATTTGTCATTTTGATTAAATTGGAGAGTTAATATTGACAAGATTATTATAATTTTTAATTATGTTATGAAACAAGAGAGTGTTTAAATTACGTCAAGCATTTGAAATGAGTAATGTCACCTTAGTCGTTCAATTTTGTAGATGTTAGTACTTTATCGAAATAGTGTGAATGGAAAGAGTGGTCCTTTCCTCCAAATTATGATCTAGTATCCTAGAGGAGTGTTCATCGTGAGGGTGTTACCCCCTATTGGAATTTTATATTCCCATTCCATGTATTGTTGAGTCACTCATGATGGAAATGCTACATTGTATTACCATTTATGTAGTGCTTTTTTTCTATAAAAAAAATGGTGGTTATTCTTTCTCTTGGTTTTGTCCATGGTTGGGTTATGGGAATCAAATATAACATAACAAAATAATCATTAATTCCCCACTTCATCCCATCAATCCACAAAAATGATCAATAAAATATTGAATATAGAAGATCTAGAAATCAATATTTATACTCTAACATACTCTACTACTTGTAATTCAAATCATAGATCTTACAAAGTATGAATTATTGATCAAATAAAGAAAATTAATCCCACAATAATTTTTCCATAGGAACTCCCCAAGATAGAAAACTAGATTAAGTGGTAGTAGCATTGAAGCATCATACTACCTTTATGAAGAATAGCAATTTTATCAAGCACAATTGGATGTTTGGACAAAAGGTTCCCCTTTTTTATTTAATGTCAATACTATTATCTCAACCTTCTTAAATAACTATGAATAGAGGGAACTTTGTTGATTTCTCTATACAATTCCAACCTTGATTTTTAAATCAATACAAGACCCTATTTATAGATTTCTCATGGAAATAGATTTATTTTGGACCCAAGAAGAATTTCTACAATCATCAAAAGTGAAACAAATAATGTTTTAGTCTAGATCCCAAGTTGTATTTTGTGCACTATTGTTGGATCTGGCTACAAATATGGTATAGTCCAAATCACAACTATGATCATGGTACAATATTTTTTTTCCTATCCTACATTAGGTTTTTGAAACTTCTCCCTACATTTAATTTTATACATTGATTTTATTGCTCATATACATCATGTGCATCCATGTTTTATTATAGAATTTGTGATCTAATTGGATCACAACTCCTTTTCTAAAGAAAATTTTAGTTCCACAAGAATTAATAAGTCTTGATAAGGGTAGAAGATCCCCCTACATCTTCCGCTTATAGTTAAACAAGGTAAAGTATTAAAAATAAGAATATTCTCAAAGACTATACAAATTCAAAACTTTAGTATACAATCATTTGATAAATACATTCAAGTATAAATTGACAACAAATAAGATTTGGAACATATGACATTAAATGTATATGGAGAAACCCTTTTGGAAAAAAACTCCATTAGTGGAAAGAGAACGATTCTATATTGATATTTGAATCAAGATTTCATAGTAAAAAAGCTTCTCGCTTCAATTAGGTGAAATTATTGTAACATATGTACTTGTAAATAACCCATGAAACATCTATCTAATGCATAAAATTTATAGAGAAGAATTAAGAGGAAATCACAAGTCAATTCTTGAAATCATAACAACCTAAACCCTGGTATGACAAAAACTAAACACCCCATGTGATTAATCAATGGATTCATGAATAGAAAAAAAATTTAATGGAATATTTATTCAATTCTTTAGGAACCAATCCCAAGGATAGAACTCTAAAATGATAATACTATCTCAAGTGAGACACACCTATCTTAAGAAAAATGTTCCACTTTCTCCTCTAGTGCTTAGAGTGATATAATTACATTCAAATAAATTTATAACCACCACCATCATTCTCCATGTTATTTATAAATTTCATCACAGTAATATTGAAGTCAATTGAGTGAATAAATAAAATAATAATATCTCAACCACCTACATGAAGATCTAATTACTCATTCCAAGATATTTGGAGATAAAACATTATACATTAGGATTACAATTAAATATAACACTATCCTAAGATTCTCCCACATTTCATCCTCCAACCAAGCTTCGAAGGGAAACATTTTGGATTTATTTTGGGTGAGAGGGTGAGAAGGTGGGAGAAGTAGGGTTTGAGTGAACCCCCAGGGGTTCACTCGAACCCTAGTTCATTTGAACCCCCTTTCAAAAACTTGTTTTCTTTGTCTTTTTTAGTAGGATGGTGGGACCTTGTATTTGATAGGTTCACTTGAACCAGGGTTCATTTGAACCCTTTTGTGGTTCGCTCAAACCTTTGGGTTCATTCAAACCCCAAAAACCATTTTTTTTGCATAAGGTCTTTTTTTGCAAGTTTTTCTTCTTCACTCGAATTGTTAACCACTTTTATGGATTTACCCATATATATATATAATATTATAAAGGGAATCATAAATAAATCAAGTACAATATTTAAGGCCCATAACAACATTGCACCAAGAAAACTTATTTATTCTCACTAGCTTCATAAGTGAATATGCAATATTCTCCCAAGTGTCACCCTTAACAAATATTTCCTTATTATTCCTCATTATCTCGTGAACAAATAAATAATATAAATCAACATACTTGGTATGGTTATGGTACACAAGATTATTTTCCATAAAAATGGCACATTGACCACTATATCTAAAGTAAGCCACCCTACGATCAAAGTCAACTCTTAAACATAACTTTTATAACCATGCAACATTTTTAAAGGAATGCTTGGTATCTATATATTCTAATTTGGATGTGATGTGGGATATACACCATCTATTTCTAACTCCTGTGCCCAATTTTATTCTTTGATCTATAAGGGGTCATAATGCAAATGAAATATTTGATGAGAAATAAACAAGCTCTAATACCAATTGTTGGAAAATTCAATCTCTATCCAAATATAACTTTGATCGATTAGATCCAAGGATTGGACTATAACAACATGAAAATATGAAACTTGTATATGAAAATATTAAATTTAAGTTGTCTTAATATATAATTACCATGATTAGATCCATCTTCTTTATGATGATAAAAATCAGTCAGGGTATGTGCATGATCATCATGGAAAAAAAAAGACCTTAAGTGGCAATAGAAATTCAGAAAATTAGAGTTAGGCAACTTCACATAAAAATTTGAATAATTTATCTATATTATTTCAAAAATATGTAAGAATATAGTTTGCATAAAATTGAATTTAGTTTCTAAAATACTAGGTTTATTTAAAAAAAATAGAAATCTATTTGGTGAAAATTTGAAATTTCAATGCAGTAGTACTTAAATTTCGGGGAAAAAATAAGAAGTACGTGTCTGTCTAAGCACCCTAACCACAATAAAATTATTATATTTTTTTATAATATTTTAGATATAATTAGAGGACTCATGTCCCGATGTGATGCATATTTTTTTATATTTTTTTCCAAGTAAATTAATTATGAATTTTTTTATCAAAAGTTTGAAAAAATATAAAAACATGCATGTCTGACCACCTTAACTTGGTCAAAAATTCATGAAATTCATTTTTTCTCTTAATCCTATATTATGCAAATCATATAATGTGACACATGTTTCCGATTCAAAAAATGTGATACCTTTTGACAACTATAGATTTTTTTCAATCAGCCTATCAATCTGGACTTTAGTCATAATTTAAATAGAAAATGAATAATAATTATTTATTAAATTCAGAGTAAAAACATAATTTATATTGGTGGAAAGTTGAGAATATCCATTAAAAACCATTTTCATTTCATCAATTTTGGGTTAAAGAAAAGTCATCAGCTACATGGGCCATCATATCACTTACATATCACCACTTTTTGGCCCACCGTTATCTTGCACATATCCGTGAACATGACATGCTTAATTTAACACCATAGTATGTGAAATTATAAGGGTATGTGCAGGATCATCATGGAAAAAATAGGCCCTTAAGTGGCAATAAAAAGAAAAAAAATCAGAGTTAGACAACTTGACATAAAAATTTGAATAAGCTATCTATATTATTTCAAAAAAATGTAAAAAATGGATCTATAGAAAATTTAGTGTAGTTTCTAAACTACTAGACCTTTATTTTATTCTTTAAAATCTATTTGGTGAAAATTTGAAATTTCAATGCAGTAGTATTTAAATTTCAAGGTGAAAATAAGAAGTAAGTGTCTATCTGACCACCCTGACCACAATAAAATGATAATATTTTTTTTATAAGCTTTTAGACATAATTAGAGGACTCATCTCTCGATGTGATGCATATTTTTTTATAATTTTTTTCCAAGTAAATAATTAATTATGATTTTTTTATTACAAATTTTAAAAAATATAAAAGCTTGTCTGTCTAACCACCTTAACTTGGTCAAAAATTCATGAAATTCAATTTTATTATTTTTAATCCTATATTATGCAAAGCATAGAATGTGACACATGTTTTGGATTCAAAAACTGTGATACCGTTTGAAAGTTATAGATGTTTTTCAATCATCCTATCAATCAGGACTTTATTCATAATTCTAATAGAAAATGAATAATAATTATTTATTAAATTCAAAGTATAGGATAATTTATATTGGTAGAAACATGAGAATCTCCTCTAAAACCCCTTTTCGTTTCATCAATTTTGGGTAAAAAAAAAGTCGTCAGCCAGATGGGCCATCATATGGCTTACATATCACCACTTTTTGGCCCATCATGATCGTGCACATATCCATAACATCAATATATATAAAATATAAGATCACCATAAGATATAAAAAAATGAGGAACAAATAAAAAACATAAGATCATCACATATTAACATAGGATTAACATGGAGAAACCCTTGCGAAAAAACTCAACCATGAAGAGAGGCAAAATATGCATTATCTTTAAATAAATAAGATTACAATTTATAATCACTTTCATTCTCCTCTTTGCACTGAACATGCAAGCACCTATGCACTAGTGAACAACCTCCTTATGCCTCAACCTATCCTTGTACGTACAATAAAACTTTGCATTCAACCATTGCTCATACTTTCTACATCCAAGAGACTGAATTTATAGACTTGTGAAGAAATACCCAAACATAGCTCCCAAATATGGCCCTTCATTTAAAATGTCCCCAACCCTTAGAATACCTCTTTGGAATGTGAAAGGACACTCATTTTGGATCCAATACTTTCCCTCTAACTTGGGCACCCAAACTTGGGAGATAAACATTACATAATTAAATACATAAATAATAGAATACCAAGAGACACATATTGCCTCATTCCAAGAGCTCCCACTTGGAGAATACTAATGCTCACTCATTTTTCCTTTCCTTATATTTTGTTATACCATTTAAAGTTTCCACATGTGAGGAAAAGAATATTAAATAACCTTGATCCCTAATTCCTTCAACTTGATTAATTAATTAATTAATACTTGATTAATTAATTAATAATTGGCTAATTAACTAATAATACATGATTAATAAATAAATAAATTAAGGCTAATTTATCCCCCATGAACCTTTCTTAGAACTATTTTCAACTCTATATCATATCAATCTTCCAACTTTTAATCCTAGCTATCTAATATCCTCATATGGGTTAAAATATTAACTTGTCATTACTTGACATGTACTGCTATCCCCCTATAGAGTAGGGGGATTCACTTCTCAGGAGTCTCTTGATTACCAAGAGAGTCCTATGATTACCAAGAGAGTCCTAGGGAATGAAATACCCTAAGCTACCTCACACTACCTAATATGTTGAATAAGATGAAAGATATTGCAAGAAGTAGATTAGAAGTAGGGTTTTAGGAGTAATAATAAAAAAAACATCTTTGAGGGCCGAAAGAGCATATCATTAAGATTTTTGAGGAAAAAGGAGAAGATCTCGGCCAAATGAAAAAAATATGGGAGTGATATGCTAGTGCAATTCTCTAAAGTCCCAAAGACACATGGCATAATTTACAATTACAACACTAAACCCTCTGATAGAAATTCAAAGGATTTACTAACAGTTCCAAATTTGAGGTCTATTAAACCTACTAGATTAATAGAAAATAAGAAATATTGATAAATGACAAGGGAGGAAAATAGCTGACTCACAAAGGGTCCTACACTTTGAATCCTCACACTAAGCTCCACACGAGAAACTTGCACACAAGGTGAACGAGGAAAAATGTTGGGGTTATTTTGGGGTTTGTCATAGTCAAACCCTAGCTTTAGTGTTCCCACCTCAACAGATATCCAGATAGATAGAAAGAGTTATAGACATAAATTAAAGTAGACACAAGAGTGATAAACAAAATCCTTGCTCAGGAGGAGAACCTGTATCATGAGAAAGAGAGATAAAGTGATAAAAGTAAACCTTTCTTCAAAGGAGAGCCCATACCACAAGATAAATATACAATAGATTGTATTCTTACTATGTCACCAATAATTGTATACCTTTTAAGAAAAGGATAATTTTGTGCCTAATTTGGTCCTACTTTAGGTACCCTTGCATCAATTACCCTCCTAAAACAACTTTTATAGGCCCCTAAGACTCATTATTTTTTACTTTGAGGCTTATTTTAACTAAGGAACCATACAAGTCCCAACAAACAACACCAAAATCATAAAAATATTACCGATCCCACCTCAAAAATATCTCATGGGACTAGGTCACTCAAGGTGCTGACCTAGTCCTTTTTAGGGTTATTTGCATTTTTGAGCGGGAAAATGTCTAACTTGCTAAAAATTCTTGATGGGTTTCAGGCTCTTAGGTCAAAATAACTGACAATTAGGTATTGTTTCTTCTAAATATTTGTTTTTAGGTCATTTTTTAGGGTTCTTTAGTTGTTTTTCACAAGCAATCTCAAGAACAAAGTGTTGAACATCTTCCGCAAGAAGATTCATCTCTCTTTTTGCAACAAAGTTGAAGCTTAGGGCAGCAAGCTATGTCTTTTTCAGGTCTTCAATTTCACTTCTCACTCAAGATCTAACATTGAAAATGGTTGATCATGGATTCCTATGGAGAATCATGGAGAAATTTAGGTTGAGGAGGTGCAACTAGCTACCAAATCACACCTAAAGACTTGTTTTCAAAGTGATTTCATCTTCCATTTTCTCTCTATCTTTACATTTAAGGTTTGCATCCCATTTTCATTCTATTTACACTTATTTATAATGTTGTAGGGTTTCTTGGATTGAATTCATATATCATTCAAATCTCTTGCATACATCTTATTCTAGAACATTAGAATAGGGTTTTGTCTTACTTCAGATATTCTTAGTTCTAGACATAATTAGGGCTAGGGATTATGCAGATTTATTGTCTCTTTGGAAGTTTAAATACAAACTAGGGGTTTGACCAAAGAAAACCCCACATTAGAAACCAAAATATATTTTGTTTTGTAGGTGATTTTGTGGATATGGACCCATATTTTAGTGAAGAAGCGAATTGCAGACTATATACTTTCGACTCCACTTTTAGTTTTCTTAAAAATTTGAAATGGACTAGGTCACCAATAGTGGAAACCTAGTCCAACTATAGGTTGTTTTCAAATATGTTGATAGATTTGAGTACCTAGTTGGATGGAACATAGCCCAAAACAATTTACAAGAACTGGGACTAGGTCGTCTAGCTTGGCATAAGTGTCCCAATTGGCATAAAAGTCATATTTTCTAGATTTTCAGATGCTTCTACAATCTCTACCTCAATCCCCATTATTTTCTAGGTGCACTTGTCTAATTTTTTTGGTTACCTTGTCTTGTATACTCTTTATTCCATCAATTTTGCATTACATCATGTGTTTTCAAACAATGTGGATTTCAATAGTTAGTCTCATTTATTAGATTAGAGAATTTAGAGTATTTCATACAAGAATTTCAACCACATTCAACCCTAATATTGAATGAATCCCAAGATTTATGTACACAAAGGATATCCCCTTCCTTCTAGGTGAAAACCCTAGAAAGCCTTAGGGGACTCATTCCTTTGACACCAAACATAAATTTTGTTGGTTTACTTACAAATGGGAAAGAAAAAAGAGAGAATTACCAACAATTGGTGGCTCCTTCTTGGCTTGATAAACTTAGCATTGAACACTTGCGAGAGAACTTTTTTTATGGGAGAGATTTTAGTTGAATAGAGATCCATTGTAGAAATGTGATAAAAAAGAGAAGAGAGCTAGAGCCAAAGAGTGATAGAGTGAATAAGAGAATAATATTAAAGAATGATTTTTTTTAGATGCATTGGTAGGAAGAGTGGTTAGCCTTAGAATTTTTCCATAGAGACACGTGTCATAGGTCATAGATTCCAAGATTCCTCATTTGAACTCATGAAAGTATGTGGATGCTAGCATGTTGGGTGGATGTCTGCACATCACGTAGGCATCCAACTCATCATTTCACAAAAAATGAGGTGGTGGAATATTTTTGCTTCATCGTTAGTCCTCATGGAGTTGAAATCATGAGATTCTGACTCATAAGGTTCTTGTCATAAATGCAACTAGGCACCATAAATGTGAGGGTCAAATGTACAAATGTGAAATTTCAATGGGGTTTAATTCAATGACATTACATTTTTCCCCCACTTTAGTGAGATAATTTTTGAGAAAAATTAGCTACACTAAATTAGAAAATTAAACATTAGATTAAACAAAAAGAGTTGAAAATTTTATGGCTTTGCATGACAAAAAGATGTTGTAGAGGCTACAGAGGTCGAAGAGGCAGGTATCAAAAATTCCCCTAGGAATTAAGCTCAGTCACAAATTACAACATTTGACATGAAGTTTCATTCTGCCAAACTCAAATTTAGGTTAGTTCCTAAATCAAAAAAAGCTACCAAGGCAAAAAGAAAGCTTAAGAAAAATCTAGTGGTTTGGAAGAAAAATATGATGAAGAGGTGAGTATATGCTCCCTTGTAATTTTTCCCCTAGCTTGGTTGGGGGTATGTGTAGGATCATGATGGACAAAAAAGTGGTGATATGATGGTCCATGTGGCTGACAACTTTTGTTTTACCCAAAATTGATGAAATGAAAAAGGGTTTTTAAAGGAGATTCTCAACTTTCCACCAATATAAATTATGGTTTACTTTGAATTTAATAAATAATTATTATTCATTTTCTATTTGAATTACGACTAATGTCTTGATTGATAGGCTGATTGAAAAAATCTATAGCTTTCAAAAGATATCACATTTTTTGAATCCAAAACATGCATCACATTTTATGCTTGAAATACTATAGGATTAAAAAAAGAATTAAATTCCATGAATTTTTGACCAAGTTAAGGTGGTCAAACATACGATTTTTTATATTTTTTAAAAGTTGTAATAAAAAAATCATAATTAATTATTTACTTGGAAAAAAACTACAAAAAAATATTCATCACATCAAGACATGAGTCCTCTACTTATATCTAAAATCTTATAAAAAAATATTATCATTAAATTGTTGTGGTTAGGGTGGTTAGACAGACACTTACTTCTTATTTTTTCCTTGAAATTCAAGTACTGCCACATTGAAATTTCAAATTTTCACCAAATAGATTTTTCTTTTTTTTAAATAAACCTAGTAGTTTAGAAATTAAATTCAATTTTCTACAGATTCTATTCTTACATATTTTGAAATAATATAGATAACTTATTCAATTTTTTTTACATCAAGTTGTCTAACTTTGATTTTTTGAGTTTTCATTGCCAATTAAGGGCCTATTTTTTCCATGATGATCTTGCACATACCCTTGGGTAAAAACAAGAAAAATTACAAGACCATGATCACCAAGAGAAATGGGCCCCTAGGGGCCTATATATAACTAGGTGGGCCCCTAGAAGGGTCATTTTCAATATTCACTCAAACATTTTGATGTATTTTGTGAGAGAAAAGGCAATAAAATGGCTCGCAAATGAGAGTTTGTAGAGCCCAAGATCAAGAAAATACATTGAGTAGTTATTGAGGGAGATGAGGTTGACCAGGTGAGTCTGAATTATCCACTTTTGTGCACCCACTTTTTTGCATTTTATGTCTTTTTTAGTAGTTTTTTTTAATTTTTGGTACACAAGCATCCTAGTGATGTGATGGAATCCATCTAGCACACTATAATCCCATGCATTGGTGGCCTTGTACCATGCTAGCATTTTCTAGGAAAGCTATCACTCAAGCAACTCTAATGGTAGACCTTAGATAGTAGCATGGCGCACAGACATCTACCTGACGTGCCTTTGTCCCAAAGGTCGTACTTAAGAAATGTTGATGTAGAAGTTAGAAATTTTTTATGCCGATGGATTTGACTTGAATCTCTTTTCTCATTATTTAGGATTACCTTGAGATGCAGGAACATGGCAATAGCCACATAATTTGGATACTCTGCAATCAGGCACACCACATATTCCCTAACTAGGAGGGGCATCTCTGACAAGTAGGCCTATGTTGGGCGTACATTATTCCTGAGATGAGTATCACCCTAGAGGATATCTACAAGATCACTAGCCTCCCCATCCATGGATAATAGGTGGCACTAGATGATGCATTCTTCACCTAAGAGTGATTTGAGGGCCTTTGATACTACACAAGGCATATAGACCCTATTGATAGGATAGGCAATGTCTATATTCATTGGTTCAAGCACAAGAACATGATGGTCTCTCTAGTGTAGAGGGTGATGGTCATGATGGTCACCATGTGAGTGACCATGGATGAATGGGGATCTCACCTTCATGGGGATCTCATCCATACTATTAGATTTATATAAGATAAATAGACTTTCTTTGCATGGGGTCACAACATGCTTGCACACCTGTACTAGGAGTTGGGCAGGTTTGTGCACTATGAGTATGTGATCCTTACTACTTGCTCACTATTACAAGTGTGGGAATTCTCTCACATCACTTGTATCTAGCTAGTTGGGTATCTTAAGGGATAGTTTTGGTTACCCTGGTGGCACATGCATATGAGTTAGTATGCCAATAAAGGTAGGGGGACCTCTAGTTTTAGGGATTATAGTTTGATACTTTGTGATTCAACCAAGTTAGGTGATAGTCATATAGAGGCATGGTATGAGTGGAAAATCATTGACAACTATGAAACATGTGACCCGATCATTTTTGGATGGTAATAATGATTATTACATCATGCCCTTTTATTGGCACCAAGTTATGTGGTAGTTTGGTATTGTATAAGTCATCATGCCAATGCCCCCATCATACACATGAGAATTTAGGAGTGCCACAAGGCCAGGTTATTTTCGGTGTCCCACCATCATTAACTTCATTTCAACTAACAACAAGGAAGATGACTAAGATCAACCCTTGATGCTGCCCGTAGAAGATGGGTGTCATGGTTGGCTTTAGGAACCGATGTTTGTTGTATAATCCTAGTCCATTTTTCCTAGTAGATTGTCCTAGAGGAGATGTTAGTGTCCAAGAGTAGGCATTGCTAATATATGAGGAGGAGGACACAAAGGTTATGGTTTTGAGCGGTAGGCAAAGGAGGAAGGTATAGTGGAAGTGAAACTAAAGTAGTGACATAGGCTATCATCTCCCACATGTCATCCCACTTTTAGTAGTGGTTCCATCAACAAGCGTTGGTCTAGCTATAGTAGCAGTAGAAAGCACAAGAGGCATAGGTTCCAACATTGCTCCTCTGTAAGACCACTCTGTTTCGCTCTTTTGATCGATCAGTGTTCTGTTTGGTCGTGTCTCATTTTCAATTATTATCTTGACTATGGTACTCAGTTGTTGTTTTTTCACTATCTATATCGTGATGTGGTGATGTATTTTGATGTGGTGGTATTCGATCTTGATGTTATCATTGTGTCATGCTTTAGATTAGCATAATGGATAATTGAATTAATGGTGTTTATGCTTTTGAGTATATTAATATGTTAGAATTGTTAGTCAGTTACATTATATTGGTGAAGGGGACAGTATCGCATCACTCGCTTGTGAGCACCCTACGATTCCGAGATTTCCTCTTCACGGTTATGTTTTTCATATTATATGTTGTTGTTTACTTGATTTATAGGTTGACAGGTATAGGACATCGACTCCACCTGGTTTCACAGGTTGGAGTGTGTTCAATGCCCAATGGTATTCGATTGGGAGATAGTAGCTAGGTTTTTCGTGCCAAGTCGTCACCCTAGTCCTAGTGTGTCATCAGGTGTTTGTCGGGTTGTGTTGCTTTGAATATCATTCCCTCTCTTCATTATTTAATTTCAAGTTAGAAAAGGGTAATTAAATGGCTTAGTGTATTTAAGTTGTGGATTAATTTATTCTGAGATTATGTTGAAATATAATTTACTTTATTATTAATTTAATTTAATTAATAAATAATTTAATTGTTGATTAAATCTATTTATTAATTAATTAAATTTATGATGTTGAAATAAGTTAATTTATTTATGTTGAAGTTATTGTTATTTTGGTTGAATTTGAAAATAAAGAAAATGCATAAAAGTCAAATTTGAAAGTTTGAATTCAAAAAATTGAAGAAATTGAGATATTTTGCATTTTCTGTTTTGGAGAATTTATGAGGGAGGTTGTTGGATTTTTAGGGTTTTTTCCAAATGATTGAAATTTTCTTCTCAATTTTGGATGATGGATTTTTTGGAAAAATTAAAAATGGAGGAGAGGAAGAACTGTTGCTTTTTTGTGGGTTTTGGACTGAGGCTGTGAAAATCTATGGAGATGAGGTTGGGAGCTGAGCACCATTTATGGATCCCCTCAAACTCAAGAAATCAGGTTCATTCAATTAATAGTTTCATTTTGAAAAGTTTTATAGTTGAATATGCTGTTGGAAATCATTTAAATTTTGGTTGTGGATTGCAAATAGAAAACCCATGTTGAAATCTAAGTTTGTTGCAAAAAAAAAATCTCTTCTTAAAAATATTTCCTCAAGAAAATCAATGGAAATTTTGTTTGAAAATGACCCCTTTTGTTTTTATTTCCACAAGTAGTTTGTTAATTCCTTGTGAATATAAAATATATATATATACACAATTATATATATATATATATATTATATATTCCTTCTGGTTTGAATTGGGGATTTTAAAAATTAAAAAAATTAAAGATTAAAATTTTGTGGGGTTTGGGCAGCTAGGGCTTGACCCACAGCCGACCCCATGGGGAGGCGCTATGGGGAGCAGCACCAGCCACGCCCGCCCCATTAGCACTGCGGTGGCTTGGCACCACTACCACCACAGTGGTGGCTGGCTGTGCTAAGCACAGTTGAGCCACCCCTATGGGGGCGACTATGAACAGCTACCGCCGCCTAGCCAAGCCTCCACCTCCACCCCACCCTTAAACCTCCGCTCGTGCCTGTGCCCTGCGCATAGTCTCCATCGCCCCTAGTAAAACCACGACTTCCTACAAAACATGACCATCGCTGCCCATTTAAAAGGTCGTCGCCCACTGCCATAAATCTACTGCCCTATGCATTCAAATCTATGGCTAAATAAAAACTGCGGCCAAAGAATGGTGAACGCCCCTGCCCTAAATGTGGCACGCGACCCAAGGTCCGCTTGACACAAACCCTTAAGGTTGGCATGCAGCTTGAGGTGCTTGAGTGGCTTCTTGTTACAAAAAAAATAAAATTAATTAATATATATACATATATTCATTATTTTTATAATATTAAAATATGAATATATTTTATATTATATTAATATATTATTAAGTAATAATGTATTTATATAGTGGATATGGTTACTTCTTTAATATATATATATATATATATTAAATGGGGAATTTAAATAATAGCATGATTATGTTGCAATTGAGGAATTTGTTTATAATAATATGTTAAATGGTCTGAATTTCGATCTTATTTTAAAATGATATTTATTCTAAAATAAATAATTGGTTTTAAAGTAATGGTTGGGTAAATGAATTTTAAAGGTGTATATATATATATATTTTGGAAAAGAAGGATTTGTTTTAAAATAATATGTGAAAGGGCGGATATGGAATTTAAAATAAATGTGTTAAATTTAATTGAGGAAATGGAAAATAATTAACTTGAATTAAGTCATTGTTTTATTCTAAAACATCATTTTAAAGGAGAATAGTTTTGAATTAAAATAATGCATTTTCAAGTCAAGTTAATTATTTTTAAAGGGTTGAAACAAGGAAACGATATTTATTTTAAAACAACGTATTTGGTTATATGATGAACTGGTTAATCTTCATTATTTAAATGCAAGTAGGAAATTAAATGATTAGTGTTAATGTCTCCCTTATTTGGAAAGACATATTTTTAATTCAGTTTTATTGATGCAATAAATTACTAAATGTAATGAGGAAATGGATTTAGAATATCCAAAGGTAGTTTCTTCCGATTGCCTTCAGTGAATATTTCCTTGTGTTCTTGTTTGGGAAATGGGACAAGTGTCTTAAAGCTGTAAGTTTTCTAGAAGACCCTAGACATTGGAGGTTGTTTGTTGTGATGTCAACCCGTTGTGAATTCCTTGGGTAGTGCATGGTGTCTAGTCAGTGTTAACCCGGTTTCCACGAATGGGGATGTTTTGTGTCTCCTATGAAAGGAGTGGATTATGGGATCCATGCCTCCTTGTCAGGAGTGATTTTGTTACCTTGTTACCTCCAGTGTTTGGAGAGGGTTTGAACTTATGTTTCCTCCTAAGAAAGGAGTGATCATGATATCTTATTTGTTTGCACTTTGTACCCTTGGTAGTTGGATGGTATGTGTGTTGTCAAGTAGAAGAGTGGCTTCTGTAGGGGCTAGAGCCCGGAAGAGGTAAACTGGGTAACCTTTGGAGGTGGTTTAATCAAGTGATAACTAAAACAAAACTTAGAAGATTAGGTGGTACTTCTCACTAATCAAGATAATTATGCCTCACTCATAGACACAAGGGCTCGTTTAGACTTGGGATGAGTGGGAAGGCCTAGAATGACAAGGTCATCTATCTTGTCTGTACGAAAGGTATCTGATTCTGCATGAGTGAGTATGGGGGCCTAAAATTCAGTAGAGGCCACCAGAATAACCCATAGTGGGGGTCAGAACCTAGGAAGAATCCCAGAGGATAACCCATGATGAGCTGTGTGATGACACTCTTTCTAGGACAATAGTTGGTATTGGATTTGGTGAGTATGGTTTCCTTAACATACCTGATATGATAACAGTTGGTATTTGATTTAGTGGGTATGGTTTCCTTAATATACCTGATATGATCACAGTTGGTATTCGATTTTATGGGTATGGTTTTCCTTAACATACCTGATGTGACCATAGTTGTTAGTCGATTATTATGTGTATGGTTCTCTTAACATAATTGATCTGCTTTATTTCTAGAAGCAATGTAACCAAGTCGAGTTGTACTTGAGTTTTACTTGTGATGTACTTGAGTTGTACTTGTGTGGTGCATATGATTGGTTATTTTAGTTGGTTCAGTTTGTGTCAGCCTGTGCCTAGAGGTAGATGGTCTTGGCTAGGATTCCTTGTTACTATCTCCTAGCATGAGGGGTGGGCCTTTGGGTCCCACTTGGTTGGGTGGCGTGCACCTAAATTCATTGGGCTATCTTCATATTCATGTGGATGAAACTTCCAGTTGGAGAGGTCATTGGTTTCAATATTAGTTCTTGCTTTATTTCTCTTCAGTGGATCTTGTATCTTTTTCCCCCTCATTTGTTATTGAGGTGGAAGTTTTAACTGTAACCTTATTTATTGGACTTGCCTCATTCAGAGAATGAGATTTGTAATTGTAATATTTAATTATGCATAAATGAGATTGAAATTTATCTAGTGTTCTTTGATGTATTTATCTTCTTTGGAATGTATGCGTACTTATTATCTTGAGTAGATAAATGTTATGGATTCATTTATGTTATTGTGGGTTATAAGTAAAATTGGTCTCGTAACCTTAAGGGATGTTTGCAATGGGAAGTGAACTTGCATGTTCTTTGTACTTAAACAAAAAAAAAATAGCCTATTTAAGTAGTTGTTTGTAACTTCCTCTAGGGTTGCATGGTGGGGCGTTACATCCTCCCTTTGATCCACACTGGCAGGTCGAGGACCTAGGTACCCGAGTTATTTATGTTATTTCCTTTTTAGTGCTTTCATTTTCAGCTCACATATATATATATGTGTGTGTGTGTGTGTGTTTATTCTTTGGCATATCATGTGGTACTGATGGATCCACTTATTTTGTGGTTGCAGTTGTCACATAGAAGTGGATTGTGTTTATCATGTAGTGTTTTTTAGAGGTGGCCTCAGTTGTCCTAGTCTAGGGGAGCATTTTGGATGCATACAAGATAACATCAACAAGGTGACATGCCCACTTTTTTTTGCATTTCATGCATCTCAAGATAGCTTATGAGGAGTCAAGGGTGGAGGTGGTGCAAAGAACAACCAATTTCACCACCCTCACAAGATAAAGGGATTGGTGATTAGTGTATCTATAGGCTACACTCTCTGAGAGAGACATGGTCAAGATGAGAGAAAAGAGTGTTGGTAGGGCATGTAACACTCTTCAAAGATACCTTAATGACCTCAATGTGCAAGCAACAATTATGATGCTAGCGACTGATGCATAGTTGTGAGAGGACCTGAGGAGGGAAGAATTGGCTTAGATAGACTTGCTACATAGTGATATCAGAGGATTAAGGGTGAGAATGTCATCCTCATGATCACATAGATCCCACTCTATAACATTTGTCAGACCCCACTTTCCATCAAGACAAGAGGGATTGAGGAGCCACACACCTAGGAGATACATGCCCATTTTGATATGTACCAATTTTTTTATCTATGATATGTATTTTATAAAAAAAAAATTATGTATAGGCATTGACAGATATATAGCCACCACTATTTTTGTATCATAGTGGTGTGATACATGTACATGGCATAAATTTGATATATATATATGTGTGTGTGTGTGTGTATGTGACTTTCATTATAGAATCATTGTGTTTGGTTTTTAATGTGTATGCTTTTACTTTCATCCATGACTATGTGATGGATGTTAGACATATGGATTTATTTTAACTAAATAAAATGTTGATCTAATTGCCTAACCAAAAGATGTATTCAAATTTAATTCATAGAAACATAACATAATGAAACATATGTATGTATGTAATTACAAGTTAAATTAACTAAACACACACACACACAAATGTTCATGTCATAACACAAAATGCAATAATGTGTCAATGAAGGAATTTCATAATATGATGCACTACAATCTATGAGGGATGAGAATTAAACACATGACACATAAACATTATGCATACTACCGACGAAGATGCATCGCATTGACAGGTATCTTTAGAGGTGTTCCATGTCCATAGATGACAATCCATAGGCACCTGAACCATACATGGAGATGACAATTTAAGGGCCTAACTAATTAGGACCAAATTTCTCATTTTGATTAGGCAGTGCACTTATATTTTTTTGATTCTTATAGAGAACCAAGTCACCTTCCTTGAAAGTCCTAGGAAGAACACCTTGATTATAGTTTTTAGAAAGTGATCATTGATAAGCCTTAAGGTATTTGAGGGCCTATAACTAGTGCTCATCGAGCAACTCAAGCTGATGCAAATGATAGAATGATATGTTTCATCATCAATTGACCCTTTAATGGAAACTTGCAAAGAAAAAATTTCCAAATCTAAAGGCACGATAGCATCATTTTCATACACAAGGTTGTAACACTTTGTTCCAGTCACCATACAAAAACTCATGTTATAATCCCACAAAGTGTATGTTAACTAAGTATTCCAGTATTTACCATGTTTGTTTACTATTTTTCAAAGAATGAGCTTAAGATTTTTGTTAAATTCTTCATCTTGGCCATTAGATTGAGGATAGTTTGGTGTAGAAAATCTATTTTGAATGTGAAACTTCTCCAAGAATTTTTTCACCTCTTTATTCTTAAATGGCATGCTATTTTCAGAAATAAGGGTAGAAGGCAACCCAAAGCAAACAATGATATTGTTTAGAAGAAAGCTACAAATGACTTCAGCATTCGTGGATCGAAGTGGAATTTATTTGACCCATTTCATAAAGTAATCTGTATCAGTGATGATGAGTCATGTCCTTTAGAAGAAGGGGTTTTGGTACTCCCACAATAATGTGTCTCACTTTTGGGACATCTTGATTTTTTCTCGAAATGACTTATTTTTAGAAAAACTAATGATTTAAGCCTTGAGAGGTTCCATCTAAAGGGTTTTAATTGAAGAGGGTTACCCTATTAGATCAAACCCACTTGGATATAACCCCTCTAGTATTAAAGCATAACCATATTGGAGTCTCCTTCAAACCTATCAAAATTTTGACCAAAAATACACTTTTTCTTTACCTTTTGAGGGATTAAATAAAGTCATTTAGAAAATATATTTTACAAGATTGTAGCCCTTGAAATGATTTTTCCAACAAGTATAGTTTTGATATGTCCTACCAAATGATGATGTTCTTCTTTCACCCTTTGGCACTCTAAACAACTTTCTACAATCCTTCCAAACATCCCTCTTCATTCCATTTCAAAAATATAATGGCTTCACATTAGCCAACAGTTTCGTTACTCTAGGATGTTTAGAATAGGATGTCATATGATTGTCCTTCCAAATTGTATTTCTTAATTCCTCAAATTCTAGTACATACATTCTCCCTTTATATCTAAGTAGTCCATCAAGTTAAAAAAGAAACCCTTCATACCTTGAATCTTGCAGATTTTCGAAGAGGGCTTGCTTAGCTTGTTCTTAGTACCCATCACCCTTGGACTTTTGCAACACTTAATTTTTGAAATCAGAATGGTTTGATACCATTGAGGAAAAATGTCTCCTTCGACTTGGGGCATCAACAACTCTGATTTCCTTCCCCTTAATATACTTAATTTCAAAATCATAGTTTGATACCAACTCAAGCCACCTTATTTGCCACACATTTAGATTCAACTAGGTAAACAGATACTTTAGACTATGATTATTGATCTTTAGTTCAAATGGTTTCCCAATAAAATAGTGCCTCCACATCTACAATGTATGGACAATTTTCACTAACTATAAGTCATGTGGAGCATATTTCTTCTTGTATGGCTTTAATTTCCTATATTTGTAGGTGATGACTCAGCTATCTTGCATCAACACTCCAACTAGGCCTTCTCTCGAAGCATCCATGATGACAACAAAATTTCCTTATGGATTTAGTATTTTAAGTATAGGAGTTATAGTTTACTTATCATTAAGTTGATCAAATTTGACTTTACATGTTTCAATCCACTCAAACCCTTTTCCCTTCCTTTGCAACAATATGATGGGAAAAACTATCTTGGAAAATTTAGCTATAAACTTCTTGTAATATCTCGCCAAACCCATAAAGCTTCAAAATTCATGCATGTTCTTTGATACAATTTTATTACTGCTTTAATCTTTTTTGGATCAACTGCAATTCCTTCAACTAAAATCACATGACCTAGATACTATATAGGGTAAGTGCAAAAAGATGGGTCCCAAAAAGGGGACTTAAGTGGCCACTTTTTTTCTGAAATTAGGAAATATTGACCTTGGACTTGAAATTGTGGATAGTTACACTCAAAATTTTGAGATGAAACAAAAGAAAGGATCAAAGTGCTTTGAATCTACATTCTAAACTATTAATTGATTTTGAAAATGGTTGAGCTTAAGGGGTTCAAAAGAGGGATGTACACAAGTTGGTGTTCTTTTTGTTAGAAAAACATAGCATAGAAACTCTTGTATGACCCTTGTAAAGTGAACTTTTTTTAAGTATTTTTAAAATTACAATAGTCAAAAGTTAGCTAATAGTATGTAGTTGATGCACGATTTTTCTGATAATTTTTTAATGAATATTTGATTTTTTACTAATTTTCAGAGTGGACACTTCCTAAAAAATAGAATTTTGGCCGTGGTACCCCTACAAATTTTGGAAACTAATTGATCTTTTTAAAAAATTGTAGAATGGAATTTAGTTTCTAAAAATGTAATTTATTTGATATTTCAATGAATGGTTATTTTATAATGAAAAAAATAGTAAACATTGTTTTTTTTTTAAAAGAGACATACAAACAAAATAAATTATGGATGAAAGGCTTAACATTGTCAAAAAGTGAAAAAAATTAGATCATTGGATAGCTAAGAGAGAACCTAACATTACCCAAATATTTAATTTGTTTGATATTGAACCACGTGCAATCTTGACAGTAAGCATAAAACTAATTATGTGAAATATTGTAGAATTTGCAAAAATAAGTCTTCGGTTGTTGGGAATGCCCTCCAAGCCTTTGGATTGGTATTTTCCAATCCAAGGAAAATACCAATCCCAAGGCTTGGGGATCCTCAAAGAAAGATATAACGTGCATTCATTATATCTTAGTTTTCATATTTTTTAATTGTATTTTGTGAATGCCTTGGCAAAACACGAGCACATTATAACGTGCTTGCATTTTGATCTACATCAAATTTATTTTTCTTCTCTTTTTTTCATTTATTCTCATTATCTTTGAGCGAAACTATAAGTTGAAATTTACATATGGACATTTACTTTGTTATAATTTAACTTATATTTCATGTATATAGGCAGCATGTTTGAGAGTGGTTTCAAATATCTAGGAGTTATAATGTAAATTCTAGTTTTTTGAAGATCTTAAAATTTTTAGACAATCAAATTTCAGTAATTAGCATGTCATATTTCAGTAATTAAGAGGCCAAATTTGAGTAGTCAACAAGTTGTATTATCTTTCTCTCTCACTCTCTCCTTCTCTATACTCTTATCTCTCCACTTCCTCTCTCTCTCTCTCTCCCTTTCTCCCTCTCTCCCTTCTATCTTCTAGTTTTTCGAAGATCTCACAAATTTTACTTAGTCAAATCTCAGTAATCAGGAGCACAAATTTTAGTAATCAGCAAATTGTAGTATTTCTCTCTCTATCTCACTCATTTTTATGCCTTGCACTCTTGACCTCTCTCTCACTATCTCCATCCCTTTATCTGACTCTCTCTCCCTTGATCTCAAGAACTCTCTTTTTGTCTCTCTTTGTCTCTATCTCTCTATCTCTCTCATTTTCCCTCTAATTCTCTCTACCTCACTTATCTCTCCCTCCCTCCTTCCCTCTCTACTTATCTCTATCTCTCTCTCTCTCTCTACCTACCTATCCCTCCATCACTCCTTACCACTCTCTCTATTTCTCACTACCTAATATCTCTCTCACCTCCCTTTCTCCCTCCCTCCATAATTCTCTCTCCCTCTCTTCTTCCCTATCTACTCTCTATCTCCCAATCCCTCTCTCTACCTAGCTCTTCATCCATCAAACCATACCACTCTCTCTCTACATCTCTCTATCTCACCTTTCTCTCGCTCCCTACCTCTCCCTCCCTTATTCCCTCTCTACTTATCTCTATCTCTCCTCTCTCTCTACCTCTCCTTCCATCTCTACTTATCTTTATATCCTCTCTCCCTCTCTACCTACCTCTCCTTCCACCACTCTATATTTATCTCTATATCTCACCTCTCTCTCCCACTACATATCCCTCCCTTTCTCTCTCCCTATCTACTTATCTATGTCTCCTCTCTCCCTCTCTACCTAGCGCTCCATCCATCACAAAATACCACTCTCTCTCTATTACTCTCTAGATATCACCTCCCACTCTCTCCATTTATACCTCTCCCTCTCCTTCCCTCTCTACTCTTTATCTCCCCAATCCCTCTCTACCTACCTCTCCATCCATCACTCCCTAACACTCTCTCTACACCTCTCTATCTTGATTCTCTCCCTCCCTCCCTCATTCCATCTCTACCTCTCCTTCCCTCTATAATTATCTTTATCCCCCCTCTCTCTCTCACACACACTAGATGTCTCCCTCCATCCCCTTTCCCCTATCTCCTATCTATCTCTCCTCTCCCTCCTTCTACCTCTCTCTCTCTCTAACTCGCTCTCTCTCACTCCTCCCTCACCCTCTTTCTCTCTCACTCTCTCCTCTCCATCTCACCATTCTCTCTTTCCCTCTTTGTAACTCTCTACTTCTCTATATGTCACCATCCTCTCTCTACATATCTTTATCTCACCTATCCCTCTTTACATCTCCCTTCCTCCCCTCTCTCACCTGCCTCCCTCCTTCTCTCTATCTCTATCTCTCTCTCCTTCTTTGTACCTCACCTATCCCTCTATACCTGCATATCCCTCCATCACTCTCTACTACTCTCTATCTATTTCTCTCTATCTCGACTCTCTCTAACCTCCCTCTCTCTCCCTCCATACCTCTCCCTCTCCTTCCCTCTCTACCCACCTCTCCATCCATCACTCCCTACCACTCGCTCTACACATTTCTATTTCGCTTCTCTCCCTCCCTTATTCTCTACCTACTCTCTCTACCTCTCCTTCTTTCTCTAATTATTTTTATCTCCCCTATCCCTCTCTCTCTCTCACAAGTTTTCTCCCTCCATAAATTTTCCCCTATCTACTCTATATCTCTCCTCTCCCTCCCTCTACCTCTCTCTCTCACTCTCTCACACTCCTCCCACACCGTCTTTCTCTCTCACTATCTCCCATCTATCTCACCATTCTCTCTTTACCTCTATCTAACTCTCTCAGGCTCTATATGTCACCATTCTCTCTCTACTTATCTTTATCTTGCATATGCCTCTTTACCTCTCCTTTCCTCCCCTCTCTCACCCACCCTGTATCTACTTCTCTATATCTCACCTATCCCTCTATCACTCCCTACCACACTATCTTTATTGCTCTCTATATCACCTCTCCCTCCATATTTCCTTCCTTACCTACTATTTATCTCTCATGTCTCTCTACCTCTCCTTCCCTCTCTAATTATCTTTATCTCCTCTTTCCCTCCCAACCTCTCTCTCTCTCTCCCCCCCCCCAATACCTCCCTCCCCCTCTTTTTCTCTACCCCTATGAGGGTTGAGGGTGTAAATTTTAGTATTTAAGGTATAGGTTTGAGGTTATAGGGTTAAGTTTATAGGGAATAAGGATTGAGGTTTACGATATTAGGTATAAAGTTGAGGGTATAGGGTATAGGGATGAGGGATGAGGGATGAGGGTTTAGGGTTTAAGGTATAGGGTTGAGGGTTTAAGGTATAGGGTTGAGGGTTGAGGGATAGTGTTTAGGATTGAGGGTTTAAGGTTAAGTGTATAGGGTATCGGTATGTGCATGATCATCATGGAAAAATAGGCCCTTAAGTGGCGATAAAATTCAAAAAAATCAGAGTTAGGCAACTTGAAGTAAAAATTTTAATAAGTTATGTATATTATTTCAAAAATATGTAAGAATAGAATATGTAGAAAATTGAATATAGTCACTAAACTACTAGGTTTATTTTAAATAAAAAAAATCTATTTGGTGAAAATTTTAAATTTCAATGTAGTAACTTAAATTTTAGGGGAAAAATAAGAAGTAGGTGTTTGTCTGATCACCCTAACCACAATAAAATGATAATTTGTTTTTATAATATTTTGGATATAAGTAGAGGACTCATGTCTCAATGTCATGCATATTTTTTTGTAATTTTTTCCAACTAAATAATTTATTATGATTTTATTATTACAACTTTTATAAAATATAAAAAATTGTATGCATTACCACCTTAACTTAGTCAAAAAATTCATGAATTTTTTATTTTTTTTAAGTCCTATAGTATGTGAAGAATAGAATGTGACACATGTTTCAGATTCAAAAAATTTGATACTATGTGAAAGTTATAGATGTTTTTCAATCAACCTATCAATCAGGACTTTAGTCATAATTCAAATAGAAAATGAATAATAATAATTTATTAAATTCAAAGTAAACCGTAATTTATATTGGTGGAAAGTTGAGAATCTTATTTAAAATATCTTTTTTGTTTCATCAATTTTGGGTAAAAAAAAGTCATCAACCACATGGGCCATCATATCACTTACATATCGCCACTTTTTGCCCCATTATGATCTTGCACATACCCGTATATAGATTATGGTTTAGGATATTGAGTATATAGTTGAGGGTATTGGGTTGAGGATATTATGTTTAGAGTTTATGGTTTATAGATTAGGATTTATGTATAAGTTTTAGGGTTGGGGGTTGAGTTACAATGTTCAAGGTTGAGGGTATGAGGTTAAGTGTATAGGGTATAGACATTAGGGTTTAGGGTGTAGGGTTAAGGGTATAAGGTATAGGGTTAAGGCTTGAGAGTGTACAGTTTTTTGTTTAAGTATAGGGTATAAGTTTGACGATGTATGGTGTAGAGATGAGGCTTGAGGGTACAAGGTTTAGGGTTTAAGGTGGGTTGAGGGTTGAGGGATAGTGTTCAAGGTTGAGGGTATAGGGTTGTATATAGGGTATAGGGATTAGGGTTTAGAATAATGGGTATAGGGTTGAGGGTATTGGTTTTAGGATTGAGGTTCAGAGTGGAGGGTTTAGTGTACAAGGTTAAATGTAGCATTTAGGGTTTAATTATAGGGTTGAGGAATGATGTCCAGGACTTAGGTTATAAGGTTGAGGGTATAGGGTATAGGGTATAGGGATGAGGGTTGAAGGTGTAGGGTTTAGGGTTCAGGGTTTAGGGTTTAAGGTATAGGGTTGAGGGTTGAGGTATAGTGTTGAAGATTGGGGGTGTAGGGTTAAGTGTATAGGTATAGGGATTAGGGTTTAGGATATTGGGTATAGGGTTGAGGGTATTGGGTTTAGGGTTTAGGGTTCAAGGTTTATGGTTCAAGGTTTAGGGTACAAGGTTTAATATAGGATTTAGCCTTTAATTATAGGGTTAAGGGTTCATGGCTAATTTTTAGGGTTTAGGGTATAGGTATGAGGGTTGAGGGTGTAGGTTTTATGGTTTAAGGTATACGGTTGGAGGTATAAGGTTAAGTTTATAGGGTATAGAGTTTAGAGTTTAGGATATTAGGTATAGGGTTGAGTGTATATCATTTAAGGTTTTAGGTTAAGTTTATAGGCTATAGGGATTAGGGTTTAGGAGAGAGAGTGAGAGAGAGAGAGAGAAAGACCCAAGAGAGGGCGAGGGGGTGTGAGGGAGAGACATGAGAGAGAGAGTATTCTCTACTTAGGGTGGGAGGGAAAGACTTGAGAGAGGAGGAGGGGGTAGGAGGGAGAGACCTGAGAGAGAGAGAGAGAGAGAGAGAGAGATGACCCCCATTTCTTGGACCCATTTTTTCAAATAGGCCAAGCTAGGTTCTCAATTTCATTAAATTGGAAAGATAGTGGGCACACTGGCTTGCCAATTTGGTGAAATTGGCAACCTAAATTGGCCTATTTTAAAAAGTGGGTCCACTAGCTTGGGGTATCCTAGTGATATAAAATATCTACCCAACTAAACTCTACCATAATACATCAACCCTCAACCCTTAATCCCTCAACCCTCAACCCTCAACCCTCAACCCTCAACCCTCAACCCTCAACCCTCAATCCTCAACCCTCAAACCCTAATCCCTTAACCCCTATACCCTCTACCCTATACATCGGGCCCTCAACCCTAATCCCTCAACCCTATACACTCAATCGTCTACCCTCTACCTTGAACCCTCAACCCTCAAATCTTAAACCCTCTACACTCTAACCTATACATTAAACTCTTAACCCTTAAACCTATACAATGGACCCTCAACCCTAATCCCTCAACCCTATACCCTTAACCCTCTACCATCAACCTTAAACCATAAACCCTTAAAACCTCTACTCTACACATGAAACCATCAACCCTGAATTCTCAACCCTCACCCCTTAATCCCTCAACCTTCAAATATTAAAAAATTAACCCTCAACCCCTATACCCTTTACCCTATACATTGGACCCTCAACCATAATCCCTCAACCATATACCCTCCAACCTATACCCTAAACCCTCTACCCTAAACCGTCAACCCTAAACCTTTAATCCCTCAACCCTTAATCCCTCTACCCTCTACCCTCTACCCTCTACCCTCTACCCTCTACCCTCTACCCTCTACCATCTACCATCTACCCTCTACCCTCTAACCTCTACCCTCTACCCTCAAACCCTCAAACCCTGTTCCCTCAACCCCTATACCGTCTACCATATACATTGGACCCTCAACTCTATACCCTCAATCCTCTACCCTCAACCTTAAACCCTCAATCCTCGACCCTTAAATCCTTTACCCTATACCCTATACCCTGTATCCTGTACATTAAACCCTCAACCCTCAATTCTCAACCCTAACCACTTAATACCTCAACCCTCAACCTCTATATCATTTACTCTATGCATTGGATCCTCAACCTAATCCTTCAACCATGTACTCTCAAACCTATACCCTCTACCCCTACCCTCAACCCATTAACCCTTCTACCCTCTACCCTCTACCCTCAACCCAATAACCTCTACCCTCAACCCTAATCCCTCAACCCAATACCCTAAATCATAAACCCTATAGGTCCTCCACCCTAATCCCTCAACCCTATACCCTAAACCCCTATCCCTTTCTCCCTATCTATACATCTCACCTTTCTCTCCCTCCCTCTCTCCTACCCTCTCTAATTGTCTCTATCTACCCTCTCCCTCTTTGTACATACCTCTTGCTCACCCAATCCCAACCCATGAGCACTCCATATCGAGCTGGTGTTCTTGATGTAGGAAAGGTCAGTAGTTCACCTTTTGTGAACTCAAAAGGTTGATTGACCTCCCTATTTTTGAAACGCTTCTATAAATTCCAAATATATTTCTAAATGAATCTACTATATTAATTGGTAACAAAATATCCTTATGTGATTATGATATATATATATATTCCTAATTTACATTCTCAAACTTACTTCCCAATAACATTCTTGCCAAAACAATATTTATTTCCAATAGATATATTATATTCTAATTTCTTATTTTCCTTTTTCCAATCATATCCACTTGATTGATATCGCTCTTTGCAAATGATTTATTCTCTCATTTTTATATCTTTAAATGAGAGGGAGTCACACCTCTTTATTGATACTTTTACCTCTGCAAGGGATGCATCCCTTCATAACTTGATTTCTGCCTTTTATGGTTATTTATCTCCTGCTAATTGGCAATCACTGCCCCTAATAATCCTTAATTATCTTTAGTTGGCCCCCCTTTAAATAAATCACCACCATTTAATTTATTTTCTAAGGGTAAGCCCAATGATCAAGTAATGTTGTAGCTCCCTTGACATGGCAAAGGTATGGCAAAATAAAATGGGATATTATAAGAAATGGAAAAAGTGAGCTTTTGTGCCACTAGACCTCTACCTATTGAATCTTGAAAGAGAGGTGTCTCACACCAATGTTAAGGTACTCATAGATTAATTTTTATTGTGGGCCCACATTAAGTTAACACTCCTTTTATTGAATAAACTTAGGGTTGTTATTGTGTCTTCTTGTTTGAGTGTTGTATATACCAAAGCCCTTATTTATAAGCCTTTACTATCAAGTTTGAGTTAATTCTAGTTTGCAATCCTTTTATTTGTTTGAATTGTTTTTTCAAATGGGTATCCTTTTGAAACACAAAATATTGAAGCCAAAATTAGGACAACCATGTATAAGTTTCCAAATCAATCCAAAATCCCACACACCACACCAATAAATTGTCCATTGACCATTTCTCCATTTTGACCACATCCCTAGTCCTTAATCCATTGTCAACAGTTTGTCGACTTATCCTATTAGAAAACCATCCATAACATACCTTTGAGTGCAAGGTACACATCATTTTTTCATTCATTATCCCCTTGGTCATAGCCCTAGTCACCTTTGAGTCACATCCAAGAGAACATTAGGATACCCTTGATCTTCATTTTTTCATCATCATCTTTTATCCATATCATCCTTATATTCCACACCCATTATCAATCCAAATCAACCCTTTATCATAGTTGAAAGTGTCACTTTTGGATCTCTTAATAAAAATCATCACATTAGTCCAGTCTTTTAGACATTTAATTCTCCTAAGGTCCATTGTTTAATCCTTGGAAACTCTACACTTCATACAATTTCAAAATCAAGTAATAATCAAATCATCCCAAGATCCAAGTGTGTAAAATTAAACTATAATCCACGTTTAGTAAATCAAATCCACATAGTCCACCTAATCAGTGATTTTTTTAGTGGCTAATATTCACCAATTGGCTAATAGTTGAAATTTTAGAATCCAAAATTGGCTAATAGTTTGAGCTATGATGTGACTTGAATTGACACATTTTTACAAAAAATTGTTATAGTCTTTATTTAAATTGCCAAAGAGTTTATTTTATTAAAAAAATTAACTCAAAAATTCACCACAATATTTGATACATGATTTGATCAAATTCACCTAATTTTTTTAAATTATAGTACAAATCTATATTAATTCACCAATATCATAATTATTAGTTTCTTTAGGACGATATTTCTAATGTTTAGTTTCCACCATTGATTTACAATATGATATAATGGCCCTTGTTGTATTCCATGAGATAAAATGTACCCATGATTCGTAATCATCATGTGGCCCACAATTTCAAGTGTCATGAGAATTATAGATTAAGGATACATCTACCTCGTAGGCTATGAGATTCATTAGATGAATGATCCAAAAACAATTTCAAACCCCATGAGAATTACATATCATGGGTAAATTTTATCTCTCAAAATACAATGAGGGCCATTATGTTATATTTTAAAATAATGGTGGCAAGTAAATATTATAGTCCACCCCTTAAACCCATTGATAATTTCCAACCTTGAGCCCCTATTATCTTGTGAAATTTCCACTTCAAAATAGACTCACTTTTGAGGGCGAGCTTGAAAAAATCTATTGGGTTCGACACAAATGACTTTCCCTAGGGAAAAGGCTATATGGTGTAGAAAATGCAAGCATGGCAGGGCTAAACAATGAAATTCAATCCAAACTAGAACTTGTAACGTTCTATCTTTAGAAACAAAAAAAAATGGGTCCAAGGTTGGAAAACCAACAAAGAGGACCAGACATACCATGGACCATGGTTCAGGATTGTTTGAACATGACTAACCTCCACAAAACGAAAAAGAAAAAAGAATTCAGTCAAATTTTGGACCATATCAAGGCAGACCCCATGCAGGACCCAAGCCTTATGTACCCATTATTTTAGCACACTTTAAGGGGGAGTCCTCCCAAAAAAATAACCAACAAGAGTATGTTGGTCTAACCATTTAGATGTAGAATACAAATTCGAGATGGGTAAAACCACATCTAACAGAGAATCAAAAGACTCACCTCATTGGAGAACACTTTTAGAAGAAAAAATTAGGGTCACTTGTTCGAAGGAACAAGCATTGTGTAGATTCATCGAACCACCAACACCAACAAGAACTGTTGGGTTGGAGTTGGTTGTAGGCATAGTAAAACAACAAGAAACCATAGTAAATGTGGTCATACAACACAAAGTAAATGGAAATCCTACACCTAAAGCACACTATGACGCAAGAGACCTACCAAGCATGATCATAGAAATAAGAAACCATAGCAGAGTTCATCTACCCTTTTCCTATAGCACAACATTTAAACCATCACACTATACCAATATCAATTACTTTATTTTTTTGGAATTTTAATAATAAGTTTAAAGTAATATAATTGTGTAAAAAATTGATTTATGATATTCCATATCGTAACTTCTTCTTGATTTGTATTTTTCAATTCCTAGATCTATTATTTACTACTTTGGATTAGATCTGCATATGCAAACTTAACCTCGATTACTTTTATACTCAACTAGGAGTTATCAATGAGCATGCTAAGGTTTTATCAATAGATTCTTTATGGAATTATTCTAGAAAAATTTATAGAGAATTATCATAGTATAGCATCCTAGGTTTTTTGCATACTTTCTTGTTTTTTTTGAACATTTTATTAAAAACTATAAAGCCAATCCATTGGGAGTCTACTTTAGGAGGAAATGATAGTTTTAATTTACAAAATTCTTCAAAGGTGTTTGCTAATATTGTCTATACTAACAACAAACAAACATTAAATATTAAGGTGAGTGAATTACATCAAGTTAACTTCTATCAATTTAGATCTGCACACATCAATTCAAGTCCACACCAAATACCAGGTCTGCATATGCAAAAGTCAAATCTGAATGTGTAGGGATGAACCATGAAAAAGAACAATCAATTTGCAAACTTAAAGATATTTTTCGTCAAATCAACCCTAAAAATCCATATCATTGGTGAATTGATTCATAACATCTGCATATAATTTTTCATCATTAATTATTAAGTAAAGTATCACATTCAATTTATTTAAATCCTGCAATTAATTTTAATATTTTTATTATCAATCCTAATTTATGTAATCAAATTAATCATTTAATGTGTAGCTGTTTTTCCCTCTACAATAGAACAAGTATACAAGCATTCTTGTCTTCAAATATTGTAAATAATAATATAAGTGCTTTATTCTTTTGTTTTTTCTTCTTCTACCATGGTACACATAAATCTTATTCCCAGAAAACCCTATGGCAGCTCTGCTTAAAGTATACCTTCTTATAATTTTTAAATTATAACTCTTTTAAAACAACTGATTAAGATGATGTTATTCAATACTCAGTTATTGTTAGTTATTGTAACTAACAAATTTAATTAATTTGACTTCTAATTTTTGAATATGTCCATAGAACCTTTTACATTGGTTGTAAACTCCCTTTTATAATATTAAAGATTGAATATACTTATTGTAACGGTCTTGCTAAAGAATTTGATATACTTAAAATCTCAACACAAAACAAAAATAAAATAAAATGGGAAGATAATTTTTTAGATGCGGCTTAATTTAGAACAGACCGGCCTCCTCTGTATTTCTGAGTATAATTGAAAATAACTCTTTCATTATTAAGAAACATAAATAGATGCATGTATTGTTAAAACCAAATAATAATAGGGAGACAATTCATTCAAATAACATCTTATTACTTGGATTAAAACTCCACTCCCATAAGCAGGGAGGTTACACTTTAGCTTTTCTCAACTTCTGCGAGAACCATTTGAGCATCTCTCTCACAGAAGGTCTGGACTTGCCATTGTTATCTAGGCATTGACTACAATACTCATTATATTTTGAGATCCTCAACCCTTAAATCCTCTACCCTATACCCTATACCCTGTACCCTATACATTAAACCCTCAACCCTCAATTCTAAACCCTCAACCCTTAATACCTCAACCCTCAACCCTTAAACCCTTAACCCTCAACCTCTATATCATTTAATCTATACATTGGACCCTCAACCTAACCCTTCAACCATATACCCTCAAACCTATACCCTCTACCCTCTACCCTCAACCCTAAACCTGTTAACCCTTAAACCTTGTACCCTCTAGCCTCAACCCAATAACCTCTACCCTCAACCCTAATCCCTCAACTCAATACCCTAAATCATAAACCCTATAGGTCCTCCACCCTAATCCTTCAACCCTATACCCTAAACCCCTATCCCTTTCTCCCTATCTATACATCTCACCTTTCTCTCCCTCCCTCTCTCCTACCCTCTCCCTCTTTGTACATACCTCTTGCTCACCCAATCCCAACCCATGAGCACTCCATATCGAGCTGGTGTTCTTGATGAAGGAAAGGTCGGTAGTTCACCTTTTGTGAACTCAAAAGGTTGATTGACCTCCCTATTTTTGAAACGCTTCTATAAATTCCAAATATATTTCTAAATGAATCTACTATATTCATTGGTAACAAAATATCCTTATATGATTATGATATATATATATTCCTAATTTACATTCTCAAACTTACTTCCCAATAACATTCTTGCCAAAACAATATTTATTTCCAATAGATATCTTATATTCTAATTTCTTATTTTCCTTTTTCCAATCATATCCACTTGATTGATATCCCTCTTTGTAAATGATTTATTCTCTCATTTTTATATCTTGAAATGAGATGGAGTCACACCTCTTTATTGATACTTTTACCTTTGCAAGGGATGCATCCCTTCATAACTTGATTTCTGCCTTTTATGGTTATTTATCTCCTACTATTTGGCAATCACTGCCCCTAATAATCCTTAATTATCTTTAGTTGGCCCCCCTTTAAATAAATCACCACCATTTAATTTATTTGCTAAGGGTAAGGCCAATGATCAAGTAATGTGGTAGCTCCCTTGACATGGCAAAGGTATGGCAAAATAAAATGGGATATTATAAGAAATGGAAAAGGTGAGCTTTTGTGCCACTAGACCTCTACCTATTGAATCTTGAAAGAGAGGTGTCTCACACCAATGTTAAGGTACTAATAGATTAATTTTTATTGTGGGCCCACATTAAGTTAACACTCATTTTATTGAATAAACTTAGCCTTGTTATTGTGTCTTCTTGTTTGAGTGTTGTATATACCAAAGAGCTTCTTTATAAACCTTTACTATCAAGTTTGAGTTAATTCTAGTTTGTAATCCTTTTATTTGTTTGGATTTTTTTTCAAATGGGTATCCTTTTGAAACACAAAATATTGAAGCTAAAAATAGGACAACCATGTATAAGTTTCCAAATCAATCCAAAATCCCACACACCACACCAATAAATTGTCCATTGACCATTTATCCATTTTGACCACATCCCTAGTCCTTAATTCATTGTCAACACTTTGTCGACTTATCCTATTAGAAAACCATCCATAACATACCTTTGAGTGCAAGGTACACATCATTTTTTCACTCATTATCCCCTTAGTCATAACCCTAGTCACCTTTGAGTCACATCCAAGAGAAAAATAGGATACCCTTGATCTTCATTTTTTCTTCATCATCTTTTATCCATATCATCCTTATATTCCACACCCATTATCAATCCAAATCAACCCTTTTTCGTAGTTGAAAGTGTCGCTTTTGGATCTCTTAATCAAAATCATCACATTAGTCCAATCTTTTAGACCTTTAATTTTCCTAAGGTCCATTGTTTAATCCTTGGAAACTCTACACTTCATACAATTTCAAAATCAAGTCATATTTCATACATGATTTGATCAAATTCGCCTAATTTTTTTAAATTATAGTACAAATCTATATTAATTCACCAATAATATATCATAATTATTAGATTCTTTAGGACCATATTTCTAATGTTTAGTTTCCACCATTGATTTACAATATAATATAATGGCCCTTGTTGTATTCCATGAGGTACAATGTACCCATGATCTGTAATGATCATGGGGCCCACAATTTTAGGTGTCATGAGAATTATAGATTAAGGATACATCTACCTCGTAGGCTATGAGATTCATTAGATGAATGATCCAAAAACAATTTCAAACCCCATGAGAATTACATATCATGGGTAAATTTTACCTCTCAAAATACAATGAGGGCCATTATGTTATATTTTAAAATAATGGTGGCAAGTAAATATTATAGTCCACCCCTTAAACCCATTGATAATTTCCACCCTTGAGCCCCTATTATCTTGTGAAATTACCACTTCAAAATAGAGTCACTTTTGAGGGTGAGCTTGAAAAAATCTATTGGGTTCGACACAAATGACTTTCCCTAGGGAAAAGGCTATATGGTGTAGAAAATGCAAGCATGGCAGGGCTAAACCATGAAATTCAATCCAAACTAGAACTTGTAACCTTCTATCTTCAGAAACAAAAAATAATTGGGTCCAAGGTTGGAAAACCAACAAAGAGGACCAGACATACCATGGACCATGGTTCAGGATTGTTTGAACATGACTAACGTCCACAAAACGAAAAAGAAAAAAGAATTCGGTCAAATTTGGACCATATCAAGGCAGACCGCATGCGGGACCCAAGCCTTATGTACTCATTCTTTTAGCACACTTTTAGGGGGAGTCCTCCCAAAAAAATAACCAACAAGAGTATGTTGTTCTGACCATTTACATGTAGAATACAAATTCGAGATGGGTAAAACCACATCTAACATAGAATCAAAAGACTCACCTCATTGGAGAACACTTTTAGAAGAACAAATTAGGGTCACTTGTTCGAAGGAACAACCATTGTGTAGATTCATCGAACCACCAACACCAACAAGAACTGTTGGGTTGGAGTCGGTTGTATGCATAATATAAAAACAAAAAACCATAGTAAATGTGGTCATACAACACAAAGTAAATGGATATCCTACACCTAAAGCACACTATGACACAAGAGACCTACCAAGCGTGATGATAGAAATAAGAAACCCTAGCAGAGTTCATCTACCCTTTTCCTATAGCACGACATTTAAACCATCACATTATACCAATATCAATTACTTTATTTTTTTAGACTTGTAATAATAAGTTTAAAGTAATATAATTGTGTCAAAAATTGATTTATGATATTCCTTATAGCGACTTCTTCTTGATTGTATTTTTTAATTCCTAGACCTATTGTTTACTACTTTGGATTAGATCTGCATATGCAAACTTAACCTAGGTTACTTTTATACTCAACTAGGAGTTATCAATGAGCATGCTAACATTTTATCAATAGATTATTTATGGAATTATTCTAGAAAAATTTATAGAGAATTATCATAGTATACCATCCTAGGTTTGTTGCATACTTTCTTGTTTTCTTTGAACCTTTTATTAAAAACTATAAAGCCAATCTATTAGGAGTCTACTTTAGGAGGAAATGATAGTTTTAATTTACAAAATTCTTCAAAGGTGTTTTCTAATATTGTCTATACTAACAAAAAACAAACATTAAATATTAAGGTGAGTGAATTACATCAAGTTAACTTCTATCAATTTAGATCTGCACACATCAATTCAAGTCCACACCAAATACCAGGTCTGCATATGCAAAAGTCAAATCTGAATGTGTAGGGATGAACCATGACAAAGAACAATCAATTTGCAAACTTAAAGATATTTTTCGTCAAATCAACCCTAAAAATCCATATCATTGGTGAATTGATTCATAACATCTGCATATAATTTTTTATCATTGATTGTTAAGTAAAGTATCACATTCAATTTATTTAAATCCTGCAATTAATTTTAATATTTTTATTATCAATCCTAATTTATTTAATCAAATTAATCATTTAATGTGTAGCTGTTTTGCCCTCTACAATAGAACAAGTATACAATCAGTCTTGTCTTCAAATATTGTAAATAATAATACAAGTGTTTTATTCTTTTGTTTTTTCTTCTTCTACCATGGTACACATAAATCTTATTCCTAGAAAACCCTATGGCAGCTCTGCTTAAAGTATACCTTCTTATAATTTTGAAATTCTAACTCTTTTAAAACAACTGATTAAGATGATGTTATGCAATACCCAGTTATTGTTAGTTATTGTAACTAACAAATTTAATTAATTTGACTTCTAATTTTTGAATATGTCCATAGAACCTTTTAGATTGGTTGTAAACTCCCTTTTATAATATTAAAGATTGAATATACTTATTGTAACGATCTTGCTAAAGAATTTGATATACTTAAAATCTCAACACAAAACAAAAATAAAATAAAATGAGAAGATAATTTTTTAGATGCGGCTTAATTTAGAACAGACCGGCCTCCTCTGTATTTCCAAGTATAATTGAAAATAACTCTTTTATTATTAAGAAACATAAATAGATGCATGTATTGTTAAAACCAAATAATAATAGGGAGACAATTCATTCAAATAACATCTTATTACTTGGATTAAAACTCCACTCCCATAAGCAGGGAGGTTACACTTTAGCTTTTCCCAACTTCTGGGAGAACCATTCGAGCATCTCTCTCACAGAAGGGTTAGATATGCCATTGTTTTCTAGGCATTGACTACAATGCTCATTAGATTTTGAGATCCCACATAGTAATCTGCTTTATTAATATCAGATAGTAAGCAGCTACTGCTGCTGAAAATTGAAAGGCAATTGAATTCAAGGGCACTTGGGACCTCCCTGCTGAGTTTTCCAGTTGTTGTAGCAAGGGCACACTTGTTTGTTTCCATAAGTTCCAGGAGGAAGACAGAGACACTTAGCACAGCATTTCTTGCAGAAAAACGTGCAGGGCTTTTTGTGAGACGTTGCAGAACACCTGTAAGAGCACCTTGGGGCACAATCTACATGCAAATCTAAATGAACATCAGAAGATCTTTTATAAAACAAGATGCAGAAGAATAACAACAGAAAGGTAACATTTACCAACAAGGACAAATAAAAAAAGTTTAAACAAACCTGCAGGGCGAAGGCTTCCCTGTCCATAATTCTGAGTAGAAACAACAAAAAGTTCATAAATAATCAGCATAACAGAAATAACTAAGAAATCAATAAGTGGGATACTCTTAGACATTGATATTTTCCCACTGGGCAGCGACAAATGCTGAATCTAAGTAGGTTGAGTTGGGATCTAATGGTATGTTTGTCAGGACAAGTTCAAATCTTGGCTGAGAGGCTCCTCGGACAAACAACCAAGTTAAAATTGTGAAGGAGGGAAGCCAATGATTAAAAAGCACAAGAAAGTAAGTCAATAGAAAACAAAGCTTACCCTTCTCAACTGTGCCATGAAAAGTGACTTCTCGTTGCTATATTGCATATTTGCCTGCAAAATTCAGATTTCATATTACCATCCAAATCCCAAAATCAGGCTGAACAAATAGTATTGCCTTGAACACTGCTCCCTATGACAGTGTACATGTTTCTCTAACCAATGCACTCTTATCTTACAAGACTTGAAATAACAACATGCTTTAAAAAGGAGAAAGGCATCTCAGGATTGTGTTTGTTCAATATGGAAACAAAAAAGTGTTCCCTCTGAGAGTGCAGCTTTCTGTAATCTATATACAACCAAATTCTAGAAAATGAAACAATAGCATGCCCGAAAGAACAAAAGATAAAAATAATCAGGACTTATGAACATCAATGTGGCATTGTGGTTAATCAGTTATGATCTAAAAAGAATCCCATTGTAGCATTGTGTGAGATCAGTCAAGGACTGGAAAAGAAAAAACAATTGTAGCATTGTACTGATGGGTTCTGAGCTGCAATGTACCTCAATATTGCATACAAGGAAGCCCATGAGAGCAAAAAGAACACAACCAAAATGATACAAGATGTGCCATTCTGGTTTTCCAATACCAACTAGCTAGAGAAGACTTCTCAACAACTAAGTTATGATTGATGGGTGTGAGCTTGAGGGGAGCAAAGCACCCATTTATATAGAGAGAATAAACTCAACCCATTTCTTGAAGGACAATCAAATATAGTGCCCCTTCATTCGGTTGGAAACCGAAAAAAGGTCATGGCCCCACAACACAAAAGTTATGACTACCTTTTGTTCATCATTTTTTTCCTTCATGATATTTGAGCTGAGGTGATATAAGGGGTCCACAGTTGAAAATGAGGCAGTGGGCCAACCAAACCATATGCTTACATTCTTATGCGAGACAAATACCAAACAAAGAGGGAATATCCAATTCACTAGGAACTTGGTTTACACCGACTGCATGTGGTGCCATGTGCCTTGCATGAGAAGAGCTCAACTTTAGGATTTGGTATTACTTGAATCAATCTAATTATAGTAGAATACCAAAGATGCAGGATAGGTACCCACTACTCCACTTGCAAGTAAATCACGGAACAAAATCAACTAAGTGAGCAAATCCTTCGGTATATGGAGTACACAAATACAATCATTTTCAATGGTATAAATTTATTCTGATAGCAACGAGTAAATTCAATCAAATAGAACAAATCTAAGTTTATATGTAAGATGGGGCTGGGGTTTTAGTTTGGTAAGCTAAATTTTTCCTGTTGCAGGAGGTTGATCATGAGGTCTAGCCTCCCCCACCCTCATGGTACCGGAGGGCGTGTTGCACTAGCATGATCGGTCAGTTAGAAAGTTTATATGTAAGATTGTCCTAAAATAGATTTTTTTGTATATGAGAGTCTTGTTTCACATTTGTCTTAATAGAGATATTAAAATAATTAAATTTTATAATTATGTTATTTATTAAAGATGTATAAGGTGAAAGAAAAGATATGTACTTTTCTATTTTATAATTTGTAAGTACACAATGAATTGAACTGAAGGTAAAGGTAAGAGTATAGATGTTGATTGAAGTGAAAGTTGAAGGTAAAGATGAGAGTATAGATGTTGATTGAGGGTCATTTATATTTGACTGTGTTCAAATATTTTAAATATTTTTTATATAAGATAGATTTTTATATAGATTGTTTTCTGAATTAATAAAGAAGTTAGAAGAAAGATGAAGGTATAGATATTGATTCAAGGTTATTTATGTCTTATCATGTTTAACCATTTTGAATTCTCTTGTACTCTTAATTGATTCAAAATTCATATAGATCCTTTTCTTTAATTAAATAGAAAACAAAGGGATAAAGATAATGATAAAGACATAGATGCCAATTCAAAGTCATTTGCATCTCATGGTGTTAAAAAAAATGTAATTCATTGATCTTAATTTTAAACTTGTGTAAGTTCTTTTATTGCTTGAGGTGTTCATTTTTAAATACTTCATATCTTCATTAAATATTTTTCGTACACTGAAGATTTTTAAAAATTATCTTCTTTCTTTTTTGGAGGGCAACAAATTTATGTCAAATTCAAATTGTTTTTACAATCCAACATGAAGCATAAGTCTAGACTAAAGAGTATTCATTCAGCCAAAATCCTCTCGAACTTGATCTTGATCTCATCCATTACCTTATTGCACCTCTAAAAAATTTAAACCCTAACAAATGAATACTATACCATCAACCTTTCCATTCATACTCAACCAATTAAACTACAATTTTTTAATTTATTTTTTTAATTAATATTAAATACTTTAAAAAATTCCATAATGATATCTGACTTCATCAATAGCACAAATCCAAAGAGCATTCCTTTTCCCAATAAATTTCTTTCACATGACAGTGAAAAGAGCTTTCTTTTCTGAACAATTTTGTTTTGAAGATAAGATTTGTTTCATTAAAGTCACTCAAAGTATAGGGCATACAGCAAATTCACCGACGGAAAATTCACCATTAGCACGTGGGAAAGATTGAAAATTCACCATTAGCACGTGGGAAAATTCACTGTAAGAACAAATTCACTACCAAGTAAAATTCACGGCCACCAAGTAAAAAATATTAATACATCCTCAACAGTGAATTACTGATGGCAAATTTTACTTGGAAATAAATTTATCATGATAATAAATTACTGATAGTGAATTTTTCATCGATAAATTGTAAATTTTCCTAAAACCAAAGTATACATCTGTCAACCGACTTAACGTGGAATCCATTCTATACTGAATAAAAGGTTAAAGGAGATTACAAATAACAGCTTATTGCTGCACAGTCAAAGCTGTGGAAACCCTGTTCACATGAGAATCCAACAAATGTATATGGACAAACAGAGATTTTCCGGAAGACACAACAAATCCACTCCTGGGTATTGCTGTTAAATCATTCCCCATATATATATATATATGCCTTGGAATTCGATTGATTTACGAGGCTGCTGAACAATTCAAGAAAACCAGGAAATGTTAAAGGAGACAGAATCTATAATCATTTCAAATCCAAGGAATACTACCTAGTCCCAAAGCATTCTTCATCGTTCTAGTTTTTTTTTTTTTTTGCATTTTTTCTTGAATTTAATATCCTTGGAATAAACAACAAAATTCTTCATGGAAAATCTAACACTCTTTAAAAGCAGTTGAAGTGTCTCGTTTTGTGCACATGTGCTTCTGTAATTGACTGACATGACAAAGGGCTAAATTTGTAGGTAGTACAGCTGTTTTCTCTCATTTCTGAATTAATGTGATGAAAGGGAGGTTATGAAATTTGATGTTTGGACTTCTTTTTTTATCAAAAAATCATCCTAGTTTTCTATAAGTTTTCTCTGCTTTTTAGCAAATAATTATTTTTATAACGAGGAAAGATATTTTTTAATATTAAATAAGAGATGCATTTTCGTCGGTGATTCAGTAAATATGGTTAGATAGTGTGTTGGGTAAATTGTAGTTTAGTTTTTGAATATTGTTATTGCAATTGATTTTTATTTTTGGAACATAGAACAAAATGTAAAAGAGAATAGATAGTTATTGGTATTAGAAGGGGCAATACAATTTAATGTTATAGGTTAAAAATGAATATTAAATTTTAAATCAACAATCTAATATTCTTAAAGCCAAAATTTAATTTTATATTAAACTGACCTACCACCTCACAATAGAAAATGATTATTATGATATATATCATTAATGTCTTATGTCCTTAAGCCATTGATAGAGTTGAAATTTGATTCAACAAATTAAATTGGGTTGAAAATGTAATTTATAAAAAAGATAAATAAAATTTTGATTTTACACTTATTATTCCCAACATAAACCAATAGAAAGAAAAATAAATGGCATTTTTCTAATTATTTAAAATAAAGTTTATTTTAGACTATAGAATTGTTGCTTAATTTTTTTAATTTTGTATGTTTATTGGTTAAACTAATAAAAAAAATTGAATGCAACATATACATTAGTATTCTTACGGTAATTTAGGAACTAAAAAAGATCGTGTAGGTAAATGAACTTTTCCTATATTCAGTTTAGGTTAATATAATAAAATGTATATACATATATATATATCTAATCCATATTAATTAATTATGATATTAGTTGAGATTTGAATATTGAGAATATGATAAATATGTATGTATTAATTTTCATATTTGAAGAATCTAATGAATTTTGTAAGAAATTGAATTTTGATAAAATTTAAGGATTAAGAACACTAGATTATAGACTCGTGAATGTCTTACAAACATGATATTTGGTTGTCTCTGTGCAAAGATGAGTTTAGTCATTTGTGACTAATTTTTGATCTTGAATTCGTCTTGTCTTCAATAATTCATATTGTGTATCCTGAACACTTATATTCTTTACTTTTCCTAATCACACTTGACTTCTCTATCTTCTACTATCTAATGGATTGGTGGTATTTATAAATATCTTTGTGGGCTATTGTTAAGTCACAAGAAGGCATGTTCTCCTAGGTCAACCCTAAAAAATGTAACCTAAGCAACCTATTACTTCATAGAGAACAGTACTTATGGAAAAGACATACCACATAGGTGAGAAGAATTTCAAGACTTTGAAAAATAAAATATATTGGAGATAGTTTAATTGATTGTACTCTTGAGTTTGATTATGTAAACATTGCATATGTGGTTAAAAATTGTACCTTTATTTTTACTCGAGTTCTCATAAATATTCTAGGGTGTTGGATTTAATTCATTCTAATGTATTTGATAAATATCTCTTTTATTTCAAAGTCTTTGTACTATGTATGAGTTAAAATAAAGACTTAAGTCAAAATAAATATAATATATCAATATTCTTCATTTTTTTATGGTTGGGGTCCATAATTATTCAATGTTTTTAGCTAAAATGTTGGATATATTCATCTTTTTCCTTCTTATCTATTTTATGTCTTTTATAATTATTGTTTAACCATATGCTCTGTTAGAAATTAAAGTTTACATTTAGTAAATTAGCTCTTAAGTTCGTAATTGCAACACCACAAATTTGCAAGCTTAAACTATACCATACACACTAGCATTATGTAAGTTTAGAACAAGAAAACAAAGTAGTATTCTGATGAAATAATCCAACATGCCTCATAATGTAAATAAAATAACCTAATTGACAACATAAACAAGCATGATGCATACCTATTTCATAGTGGATTGGTAAACCTTTGATATGAAAAGGAGCCCTTTCCCAATCCTTGATAAATCTCAAGATGGTGATCAACAAAAGATGCAAGAAGATAACAATGAACTCAAAATGCCTATAATGCAAATGCTCAAATTGCAGATGCCAAATGAGAAGAAAAAGCCTCTTATGTATTCATAGATGAGATTGAGAGAAGAAGAGGCAAAATTGATGAATGTGGGACTAATCTTCAACCAATGGCCAAATACCACTTGTCAAGATGTGAGAGGATGAAGGGTGAGCACATTTTGGTCATTGTGCATGATAAATGCAATTATGTGTAATTTCAAATTAGTGAAATGACATGTTGGAGGGAAGAGAAGATGGAGTTATGTCCACTTGGCCAAAGACAAAAGAACATGTAAGATGAAATAAATACCTTGTTGGAAGGACACATCTCATTTGGAGGGATTTTCAAATTTGGAAGAATATTCCATTTTGATGCCAAGTTGAGGGAAAATAGAGATTTAATAAATCAAAATAAATGATTTATTGTGAAAGTTGCATTATCTAGAGGATGTGACATGGATTAGAATTAGTTTTAATTAGGGTTTGATTAATTTAAAATGAGGTTAGTTGGTTTGATCATTTTTTCTTAGACTTTAGGATTGAAATAAATCAAAATGAGAATAAAATGATTTGAAATTTAATTAAATAAATATTTTGATTTATTTAACTAAAGGGGATGATGTTAGATAAAATCAAATAAATGTCAATTTATTTAATTTAATAGAATGACCTCAAAGATTTAATTAAATAAATACTATGGAAGCTAATTAAAATAAACTTGATTTATTTAATTAACATGAGAACTTTAGAAGATTAATTAAATAAAATTGATTTATTTAATTAAAGAGATGACTTTAAGAGACTAATTAAATAAAATTGATTTATTTAATTAAAGAGGAACATTGGGATTTGATTAAATAAAATTGATTTATTTAATCAAAGAGGTATGTGAGGATTAAATTAAATAAAGTTGATTTATTTAATTAAAGGATGAATTAATCGAATAAATTGCTTTATTTGATTAACAAAAGAATTTGATGTTAATTAGTTATATTTAGATGCATGATGTAGATTTTGCATCTCTACATTTTGCCCCTATTTGAAGCAATGTACTTGTTGCATTGATTCAAAGAATGATGTCGCCAAGATCAAAATTAAAAAAAAATCTTATTTTTTTTGGACGCCCCAACAGAAAGAATTATGTTTGTACATTGCCCCCTTGAGAGATTGAGTGAAAAATTCAATTTGACGGTCAATCTCGTGACAAAGAGGTTCAAGATGGATGTATGGATGGTTAGACTAACAGATCTATATGATAATGATGATGCAAACGAGATGTTTGTAAGATGCTTAGAATAACAAATCTATATTATCCTAAACAACTTAAATGATTATGCAATGCATGTGAGATGGATGAGACAAATGATGTTATCATATGATGATATGTATGTATATGCAGGATGGATGCATTGATGAAATTATACTATGTTAGCGTGAAAGAGGATATAGAAGAATGAGAGGGATCAATCCTTGAATCCAAGAAGATGCAGAATTCCAACAAGTCCATGAGTCGTTGAGACTTTATTAGATATGATGATGAATGATGACGATGTATTTTTTATCTAGGGATGGGAGAGATAAGGAGCATAACTTTTCTTATGTTTGATAACACATAGGTACGATGCGTTAAGGTATAAAGAACTAGAATGGTGTTGCACCTAGTGTGATGGATTTTGACTCGACAATCAAATAGGAGTACTCTTGTTCACACATGACATACATAACCTTATTCAGAATTTAGTTCAGATATTCTAAACATTTTAGACCAAAACATAGAAAAGAAAGCCTTCCTATGTGGTCAACAAGACATCTAAAACATCTTCCCTACAAATCGAATAAAACACGCAAAACCAGGTTATATTACAAGAACATCCTACAAAAATAGTAGATAAAAAGATAATGATTGCTGCCCCATTCCTTTCTCTCTAAACTATTTTGATTAGGCATCATCGAGAGGTCATTGGAATGAGCACAAAATAAGAAAATTCAAAAAGACAAAGATAAATTAAACATACAAGCTAATATTCTTCATACCACTACTCAAGGCTAAACTACAGTGATGCCTGACGTTGATGTCTATTGTAGGAAGGATGCATCCTAGGACATGTGATCAGGTGATGATGAAATTTGACTAGATGATAAGCTATTGATAACAAGAGTTGAATAACTTGTTTACTTACTATCTTAGACTTGAGACTTTGACAATTAAGTTTTTACCTTTAAACTTGCTAGACTTGCTTCCGATTGTCTCACCAAAGGATGAAAGCGATGATTGATTTATTATGAACAAATAATTATTGCAGGTGAAAGTGAGATGAGATAGATGCACCATTTTGGGTTTTTTTAAATATTTGGATGTTTTTGGTATTTTGAAATGTTTTGAGGCTTTTTAATTTTCAGGTTTTTCATTTTTTTTTGGATTATTTAAGATTTTGACCAAGAGAATAACGTAAAGACCTATCCTAGGGGTCTCAAGAGTTGATTAATAGATTAGCCTTGCCTACATTATACACACAAAGACTACGTAGTTTGAATGACAAATTGACCAATTTACAAGATGAAGATATGAACAAAATGGATTGCCAAATTATTGCAACAAATGCCTAAAGGACTGACCTAGGATGTCTCGAGGGATGATCAAAGATCAACCTTGCCTACGTTCAAGCTCAAAGATGACGTAGTTAAATATGATGACTCCACTAACATGATTTTTAGATTTTTTGGACTTTGATATGATTTGAATGTTTTTGGATGTTTTTTATTTTTTGATGTTTTTGGATTTTTGATGGATTATTTGAATGGTGTTGGATTTTTTTATAGATATTTTGAATATTTTTTAATTTTTTGATATTAAGGAAGATCACAAGAACATACACAAATCCGATCTAATGCAGGTATAGGAACATGGGCCCCTAGCGTGATGTGATAGACTAATTCGATATAGGCAGGATAATTTGAATTTAAGAATATGCCAAGTAGTACTAGGGTGGAACATGATACAAACACAATATCAAACTATGGTATAAATGTGGACGGATGGAGGATTAATGATGGATGAATGGTAAGATGTAATGGATAAGGGAGTGTGCACAATAAGTCGTGAAGATCCTGGTGGATGGAGAGTGCTTTATTTACGCTTGACATCTGTTTGCTAGGTTTTCACCAAGGTACTTGTCCAAAGCACAACCGAAGTGGTTTTCACTAGAGGATGATTTTTTTCTTTTATGTTTTCAATCATTTTTCTGATTTTTTTTCGATTTTTATATTTTCTGAATTTTTTGTATTTTTGGTTTTACCCTTAAAAGATCAAGCATAATTTTTTTTTAGATGGGAGTTGTTCATGGGCTCCTACAGAGGTTCACTTTTAGGTGTTGATAAATGACATGCCCCTGATTTGTACATCCTTGTGATGATGAAAGGTCCTAGAAAATTGGGTTCAAATTTTCCCTTGCTATTTATATTTTGCACATTCTTTTGATTCTCCTTCAATACTAGCTCGTCGACTTGGAAGGTATGCCTCCTAATTTTCTTTTCTTATTTTTATTTGAGGCGATTCTGATACACTTCCAAGTGGTTTAGGGCATCCATGTGCCGCTCATCCAGTAGCTCTAGCTCAGTCAATCTTGAAGAATGAGATTTTACATTGATATCCTTAGGGACAGGAGCTCGATCTCAATGGGGAAGATGGCCTCTCATCCATAGACCAAAGAGAAAGGGGTGGCACCTATTGGTGTGCAAATTTTGGTGAGATAGGCCATTAAGGTGGGATTTAGTTGCAGATGTCAGTCACGATCGATGTCATTGACTGTTTTCTTAAGGATTTTAAGATTGGTTTTATTGGTAGCTTCTGCTTGGCCATTGCCTTGGGGATAATATGGAGTGGAAAAGTGATGTTGGATGTTGAATTTTTGGCAAAGGTCACAAACATACTAATTTTTAAAAGGTGTCCCATTATCTGAGATAATGGCTTGAGGAACATTGTATCAATAAATAAGGTAGTTCAAGATGAACTTAGATATCTTCTTTCAAGTTATGTAGGTCGTGCAAATGGCTTCGACCCACTTTGTGAAGTACTCTATGGCCGTAATGATGAATTTATGGCCATTGGATGAGGTGGGGTTGATTTTATCGATCAAATCGAGCCCCCACTATGAAAAGGGCCAATTTGTAATAATAGGATGAAGCTCTTGAGCTAGTGCATGGATGAGGTCCCCATGTTGCTGACACTGTAAACATATTTTGACAAAGTCATGTGTGTCACTTTCCATTGTAGGCCAATAATATCCTATCCTCAACAATTTATTAGCCAAAGTCATACCACTTGAGTGTGAACAAAAAATTATGTTGTGTACCTCGGTTAAAGTAGTCAGGGCTTCCTCAATATTTAGGCAACGTAGTAGGGACTCTTCGATGCTCCTACGGTAGAGGGCTTCTCCTAGGATGAAAAAATGAGTTGACTTCTTGATGAAGGATTGTTCAAGGTTTGGTGTTATGTCAATAGGGAGGACTCCTATTCTTAAGTAAGTGTAAATGTCATGGTACCAGGGATCACCGGACCAATGATTTCACACACGAATTCAGATTTTGGTACCTTGAATGTTGGTATGAGAAACTGCTCTACAAGGAATTCTTGTTTTGGAATGTTGTGTGGGATCTTCAGGATTGATCAGATTGTGGCCATAGAATTTTTTGCCCTATTGTTAGCTCTTGGTATCTACTCAAAGGTGGCATCAATAAAGGATTCTTCGAGGCTCTCCACTAGTTTCTTGTATGGAGTCAGTTTATCATCCTTTTTTTGGTATTCACCATTCACTTGGTTGATGATAAGCTGTGAATCCCCATATACCTTGAGTGCCATGATCCACCATTTTGCAACAATTTTTAATCCCATAACGAGAGCCTCATATTCAACGATGTTGTTTGTGTAGGAACAGGACAACTTATAAGATTTGGGTATGTAATCGCCTTGTGGCGTGATGAAGAAGATTCTAGTGCCTGACCCATGTTGTATGTGAGATTGATCAAAGTACATTTTCCAGTGGTCTGCTACATTTATGTTGAAGATGGATTCATCAGGGAACTTTCAGATAAGTGGGTTTTCTGCATATATAGGAGTCTCTGCTAGTTGATCCACAATTGCTTGTCGTTTGATGGCCTTGCTCTCTACATATTCAATGGCATGCTTTGTTAATATCATAACCCACTTGGTTGTTCATCCTGTGAGAGTTGCTTTGGAAAGTGGGTACTTGATTAGATCTATTTTTGCGATTAGCTTGATCTAATGAGCCAGCATGTAGTTTCTAAACTTTTGAGCTACAAATATGACTAGTAGACAAGCTTTCTCAATAGGTGTGTAATTTATCTCATTTCCTACCATGGTTCTATTGATGTAGTATATTTCTCTTTCCTTTTTTTTTTCATCATGTTGGGCTAAGAGAGCATCGAGGTCTACCATTGTTGCTACCGTTGTTGCCAATATGTATAGGATCAATGGTTTTCCTAGAATTGGTGGCATTAGAACTAGCGGTGTGAGTAGGTATTTGTTGATTTTCCTAAATGCTTGGTCACATTTGTCATCCAATTTGTATGCTACCCTCTTGTGGAGTAGATGAGAATATGGGATTTGTTTGTTTGCCAACTAAGCTATGAATCTAGTGATAGACTAGAGTCTTCCTTGTAGACCTCTTAGTTGCTTTAGTGTATTGGGTGCTTTCATTTCAAGAATCGCCTTGAATTTGGTGGGCTCTACCTCGGTTCCTCTCATTGACACGATATACCCTAGGAGCTCGCTTGATTGTACTATGAAGATGCACTTCTTTGGGTTGAGTCAGACCTTGTACTTTTCCAATCTCTCAAAAATGGAGCTCAAAGCTGATATGTGGTCTCGTCTTTTCCTTGATTTAGCCAATATGTCATCCACATAATCTACCACCATCTTATGAATCATGTCATGAAAGATCAGGGTATGTGCAGGATCATCATGGAAAAAACAAGCCCTTAGGTGGCAATAAAATTCAAAAAATCAGAGCTAGGCAACTTGACATAAAATTTTGAATTAGTTATCTATACTATTTCAAAAATATGTAAGAATAGAATCTATAGAAAATTTAATGTAGTTTCTAAACTACTAGGTTTATTTAAAAAAAATAAAAAATCTATTTGGTGAAAATTTGAAATTTCAATGCAGTAGTAATTACATTTCAGGGAAAAATAAGAAGTAGGTGTCTATCTGACCACCCTAACCACAATAAAATGATAATATTGTTTTATAGTATTTTAGATATAATTAGGTGACTCATGTCTCGATGTGATACATATTTATTTTATAATTTTTTTCCAAGTAAATAATTAATTATGATTTTTTTATTAATTTTTTTTAAAAATATAAAAAATCGTATGTCTAACCACCTTAACTTGGTCAAAACTTCAATTGGCCTTATGAATCCCACATCCAAGAACTTCTGCAATTCCATTTTGACTAGTAAGGCTATTTGGGGATGAATCTTTTAGAGCTTTTGTCTTATGGGTTTTGCTTCAGGCTATACAGCCAAATGATGAACTACCACCTCTAGATCAAGCCCATGAATGTCAGCATAAGTCCATGCAAATTTTTCCTTTATTTTCCTTAGGAATTTTGCTAGGAGATCTTTTTCTTCCGTGAGAAGTGACTCGGCATAGAACGTGATGTGTGGTGTTGCTTCTGTTCGCAGATTGACAGGGTCACACTATTTTGCTAGGACTGCTGACTATCTTCATGAAGTGCAGCGAGGGGAAGATTGAATCCTTCATCCTCTGGTGCCTCAAAGAGGTTTTCACCATTGGATTCATCCTTTATTTGTACTGTTTTATGGTCAAAGAGTGCCACAGTGTGGTTTTTAGTCAAGTGCCTTGAGATTATTCTTAATTTCTCACTTTTGCGACTGAAGGAGTCAATTGTCTCCCCGTAATAGGCATGAGTGTCTAGTGTGATGTCAAATATAGCCTTATGATCTCCATATGGTATTGTATCTTTGAATCTCATGAACTCTGAGAGTGCCTCATTATTTTTGAACGTGTCCAAAATCGGTGGTCCTGATTGGTCGTAATCAATGAGTTGGGGGTAGACCAGATTTTATTTCATGGGTTTGGTGCTCTGACTAAAAATATAGGGTGCTAATCATGAGTAGGGAGGAGTCTTCAAAAAGCATGGGTAAGCCAGTTATGGTATCCTCTTCATCACTACTACTAAACACATGGGTTATGTCAAAGGTGACGTTATCTAAGGGTAGACCTATAGATATTGGTAGTTGTAGGGTGGTTTTCATTAACTAAGGGGGAGTCCTGACTACGTTAATTGGGGTACTTTTTCCATGTGTCATTACAGTCAGAGGGGTACACCCAAGGCCAATATTTTTCATTTTTTTCTCAACAATGATAGGTTCCAATCGGTCATTTTTGTTCTTTCTCAGACTCCCATTTCTGTTATAGCCCATACCCAACATTAATTTAAGTCCTCTATTGACATCATCCATAGGAAGGGTTGGTACATGTGTTTCGTCTTGATAGAGGAGACTGGATAAGTCTCGCTCATCCACCACTTCGTGTCCTAGATCTCCCCAACTCCAGAATCGAGAGGGACCTGCTCTAAAGGTTTGATCTATTATATTAGTGGGTTGCAGTTGTCCATGGGGTCTAGGGGATTGAGGTAACTCCCTGACCACATAGGCTCCTTTATTCATTTTTTATTCCTGACACCCATTGTCTTGGATTATAAGCTTATATCATGGATGGTGGGTGTCTTTGTCCCAGAAGTGGAAGCTATATTGTATGGGTTGATATATGGAGTTGAGGGGCCTTCATCATTCTTTGGGACTTGGGGACTTTGCAGTACTTAGCTTCCAGGCTCTTGTAGTAAGTGAAGGGTTTAGGATCACCATATATTTAGACCTCTTGGTTTTCCTATGAAAACTTGAAACATTGGTGGAAGTTTGATGCAACTACTTGCCTCCCATGAATCCACGTGCGCCCTAGGAGGATGTTATATGGCAGATCAAGGTCAAGCACTTGACAGGTGGTTCCATAATAGCTGGCCCTACATTAATAGGGAGTTGAATGGTGCCCTAAGACACTCGTTCTTGATTTTTGTAAGCCTTGACTATGATACCTTTACCTTTTTCAATGGAATCTTTAGAGATTCCCAAATTCTTTATAAGCTTGAGTGAAAAATGTTGAGGCCTGTACCCCTATCCACCAAGACTCTTTTGACCTTATTTTTTTGAACTAGTACTTCAAGGTGGAGTTCATGGCTGTGAGATGGCTGGATGGGGAAGTCTTGATCAAAAAAAGTGAGGAGATTCAAATTGGTGATGTTACCCACCATAGCTTGGAATTGCTTCATATCAAGGTTAGTGGAGATGGTAGATGAAGCCAATGCTTCCTCAAGGATTTCTCTGTGGGCAGCTGAAATCTTTAGTAACTCCATGATGGAGATCTAAGCAAGGGTTCTTTTGAATTGGTCAAGGACATTGTAACCATTAGGGATGGATTTGTGATTTGAGGTGGAGGTCATAGTTGGCTATGATGCCCCGAAAATGGTGACCTTTCCATCACATTTGGTGACTCCACAATCAACTTTGGATCCATTGATGCTAACAACAATGACCATTTCGTCAAGGCATGCAACAACTCCTTCATACACATGACTCACATTGCCATATTTTTTCTTCCCTTTATTGTTTCCTTGGTTATGATTGAGCATCAGATTCGTGTAGATTTTGAAATCTTGATTGCCAGTTGGTTGTTCGACATTTATGATTTTGTCATCAATGACGTCTTGCATGACATTTTTTAGTTTCATGCAATTGGCAGTTGTATGCCACTTGAGCTTATGATAATCGCAAATGAAATTTTCATTATACTAGGGTGGTTTCACCTAGGGTTCTTGGTAATTATCATAAGTGGGGATTTTGATGAGGCTCTCTTTGACCAACTTCTTCATGATGGATTAGATTGGTTCTCCGAGGGTTGTGATTTCCTCTTGGGGGGATACCTATTTGATGGAGGTGGTCCTCCTTGATTATTGAGGTTGTTGACTTGATTGTGGGGTGGTTGTTGGGTTACCGCATTGGCTTGCATGTTATTACAATTATTGTTCTATGGTTGATGATGTGTTTGGACATTCTGGCTTGGAGCACTGATGACGACCTTGGCATCGACCACTCCATCATTGGTGGCATTCCTATTTTTTGTCCATGTGCGAGGTTTCTCATTATAGATGGTGGATGGGCGACTATCTTGATGTTCAAGATATGTAGGTGTTCCCCCTTGTGCAATAAGGGCCCTTTCGATGTTGATCACCATGGGGATCAATTGGTCATATGTGGTGATGCACTACATCTTTAGATAAAATGGCAATTTTTTGTCCAGAGTGGCAATGATAGTGCAAATTTGTTGCTTCTCTAGCATGGTCCACTTGCTTTGATTGGCCTTGGATCACGATTGTTGTAGGAAGGAGGTGAATGATTTCCCATTTCCCTATTTGAATGTTGGTAATTCCTCTAGACTAATATTTTTGTCGATGTTGAATGCATAATTCTTGAGGAATGCGTCTATGATTTCTTGGAATCTTTTGATGCCCATAGGCTAACGAGAGAACCACTCCATGTTAGGACCAACCAAGCTCAGAGGAAACAACCGCATCAAATATGTATCATTGTAAGTGACTTCCATGCAGTGTACTTGGAATTACCTGATGTGATCTCTAGGGTTTGCCAACCCATGATATTTTTCAAATTTGGGGATTTCAAATCCCTTTGGGAATGGTATCATTGTGAGGCTCTTGTCAAAAGCATAGGGACACATATTGTCATGTGTCCTTGTTGTTTTTCCTTATTGAAGATCTAGCAATTGGTCCAAGAGCAGTTTTATTTGTCATCACATTGTCTTGAGGATCAGGAGGTGGAGTGAACATGTTATGAGGGGGTTGGGGTGTTTGTTTAATGAGTGAGGCATTGGTGGGGTTTTAATACTAGCTTTGTTGTGCGATTAATGCCTACATTTGCTGCTGAGCCAGCAATGCTTGTTGTTGGTCATGTTGTTGTTGTGCCAACAACGCTTATTGTTGGGCTTTTTGTTGAGCAACTAGCTATTGTGCTTGATATTCTTGTAGGGCTTATTGATAAGCTTTTTGTTGGACTGCTTGCAACTGTGCCTGATATTGGGTCTATGCTTGCGCTTGTTGAGCTTGATATTGAGCATGGGCTTCTTGTGTAGCTTGTGTAGCCAGTGTGTCTTGTGCGGCTTGTGCATCTTGGGTGGCTTACTATTTTTGTAGTAAATATTGGGCTTGAGCAGCCTATTGTGCCTATTGTGCTTGTTGTGCTATTAATTGTTCTTGTGCTTGTTGAGTAGCTAGCTATGGAATTTTTTTATTTTTGATTTCTTGGAGTGCCTTTTGATAGGCGACTTGTTGAGTTTCTTGCAATGTGATGCTGAATGAATTTTTCATGTTGGGTTTTGGTAGTGGTGGTGGTGGATTATGAATAGAGTTGACCATTGTGATGAGAGGAACGGTCATATTGATGACTGGGATTTGAGTGGTGGATGGCATGATTAAGATGCTTAGTCCTTGGGAAACAATGCTTTGAGAGATTTGAGGAATGGTGGATGTATTGATTATTGGGGTTTCTTGGATGGTTGCCATCTTTTGTTGCAATATCGATGGCATGATGGGAGGATTTCATATGATGCTCTAATTTATGATGGGGGGGTTGCTTTGATTTGGTTAATTGATGGTGGTTAAAGTGGGAAGACTTGTCCCAAGGGGTGAAATGGATATAAATGGTAGAGGTGGAAATAGTGGAAAGATGGGTGGTGCATTTTCTTCAATGGATGATAATGAGGTATCATAGACCCCTCCTACTCTGAGCAAATCACCCTCTCCTTATGAGGTCATAGGGAGAGAGGTTTGCGTGTCCAAAGGATAGACTGGTGTTGCATGGAAAGAGGATGAATTGGTATGATGATGAAATGCGAGTGAAACATATGGGTGTAATGGATTTACTGGGATATATTGGCCCAATATGATGTTCGCGCCCAACTCTTGGTTATTCACAAGGGGATTTTATTGAAGGGAATGAAGCAATGAGCTTTCCTTCCTAACGATTGGTGGAGCTGGAGCAATGGATGATGTGGTTTGCATGATGCTTTGAGTGATGTTTTGATATGGAGGTATGGGTGGGATTGGAGGCATGATCCCAAGAGGTCTCTCCACAAAGGTGATTATGTCATAGTTAGAAGGGTGTTTAGCCTCTTATTTTTCCACTTCAAGCATGTATTGGGAGGGCTATAACCTCATCATGGCATTAACAATTCAATGATTTTCGAGATCTTGCACCATCTCAAGGATTTCATCTTCGGTCATACCTAAGATGTTCTTGGTAATGTCTTCCACTTGACATTCCTCTTGATGATTTTTAGGTATTGGAGGAGGATCGATTGGGAGGGAAATGGATATCATATGGTTAAATTATGTTTCAGTTTGACTTAGATTGCTCGAAGTGGATGTTTCTTTTTTTTGCTCCATGATTACCCCATCTGCTAAGTAAAATATTATTTTATACATGTGTTGCATCTTCCTCCATTAATTTTATGTTTTGAAATTCCTACATATGATATCAAAATAAATATTTAAGAGGAAGAAAATGGACTAATTATGGATGACGGTATGTGAAGGAATCCCAACAATTCCTAAACTGATTGCCAATAAAGATTTACAGTAATATATGTACCAAAGTCAAGGTTTCCTCCCACATCTCTGCCAAAGATGGAAAAAGGTTCTATCTTCCCCTAAAACAAGTACATATCATGTGCAACATGTTTGTCTAAGTTTTCTCTTGAAATTCATGTGTAATTGGAGTACAGTCAAAATTTAGGAAGGACACAGTTCTTATAACCTCATCCACATCTTTAATTTCTCTTGCAAAAATATTGTAGGAGACAATGTCCATGCAATCCAACTTCTTTAGTTTGGATGTTGAAATTACCAGTTTTTCATGTGCCTCCAGTATGTTTTAGTTATGAATTCATTTTTTTGTATTCAGTTGCATGTGGGTTGTGTTTACATTACATCCAATTCCAAACTACAAATTGTTTTGTTTTTGTAGTTACTTCCCTAGTATTGGATTAAATTAAACAAGAATTACAATCAGCATACAGTTGGATAAACCTTACCTTTCTATAGTCCTCTCTCCAATTAAAACCTAACCTTTCATTATTTATTTCTCCCTGGGTTTCATTCAAAGATAAGTCTCCTTGAGTTCCACCAGGTACACTAGTTACTCATTACATACTCACTATTCATAAATTTTTATTAAGTACTAAATTAAATTTTCCATAAATTAATTTTTTTAATAAGCTCAAAGCATGGATAAATTTATTTTGTGTGATGTTTTTGTATTCTACATTTTTTCTTGCAATCATGTCTCTAACATACATTAATGGCATATTACAACTTCAAATTTATCACAAACATGGTGATAACAAAAATACATTACATGCAGCTATATAATCATTATGTCATAAAAATAAATTAATAAGATACATGATTAGCAATATGCCAATCAACATTATTGTAGCTTCTTCTAGCATATCTATTACATAGACATCCAATAATTTTTCATACAAGAAAGATGTTATCAATAATGGCATATCCTCTATTAGCAAAATATAATATTCCATGACCTAGGCATGAAGAACAAGCAAAACGAATGTAGTGTAGCATCACATACCAAGAAAGACCATGTTGAATCCCATCTTACCATAGAGGAAAAATCTTCTATTGATACTTGTCCAAAAATGAAATAAATCTATTGTGTCAAAATTAAGGTCTAATCCTAACATGATGTCTTGTTAGGTGTTTGTTCCTACTTCTCAATCAAAATATATTGTGCAAGTTTGGGAGTCATAGATATCCACTCGAAGAAAATGTGATTTTGGATAAAGGGTTTTGTGGGTTCTTATATTCCAAATTATTCTAAACCTATTCAATTTATTTTTGGTAGCACCCTTAATCTTGATATTGTTGATTTTTCACATGCATGTGTTCATAGATTCTATACCGCTTATTTTTCTATTCATGGTTTAATCCAAACTACTTAAACTCATTATGTTTGTTTGTTGTTTTGATTTGCACCCATGTTCTCTAAGTAGTTAAGATACACATGATTCTTTCCATTATTTTTGGAAGAATATGTCAAGTGTCACTAATCCCTTGTTTGTGCCCACTAATAAGGATGCTTCTATCACTATGATTCTCTAGATGCAACACATGATGCAATGGTTGATTAGCTAGATGGTGAGGAATATGCTCTTGATTACAATGTGTATGATCTTTTGTAAGATCTTATATTGTTATGTAAGGAGATTTTGTTTTGTATAGATGAATATTTACTGCTTGATTCCCTCATTTTACTTTTATTTCATCCTATTTGTCATTACAATTTATAGGTTGTTTGATACAACACTTGGTTAGATTGGTGTGGATGTTGCTCAAACAAGTCTATTTGAGGCTAAAAAATTATTCATGACATATTCATGAATTGTAGTGATTATTTTTATTTCTGCATATGCTTCATTAATTAAAAAACAAAAGGATAACCTAACTAAAAAATTCCATTAAGTTGAAAGCTATAAAAAACTATTTAGTGGAGACTCGTGATGAAAACTTGAAATGATGTATTAGTAGATTATGTGCACTTGTGATCACTACTTCAAAGAAATGTTTTATTACTTCTCATTTGGAGGCCATACACTCTTTACTCTTTCTTCATCAATGAGATTTTGTATAACATTTTACTCTCTTATATATGAGGAGGAATGTTGTGTATTCCATATTTGAGTAGAAAACTTCAAAGTAAATTTGATATGATTATAGTGTCATAAATTTTTTGACAATTTCACACAAGGTTTAGCTCCCCTCTATGTGCTTGGATCCAATTATACTTTTAGTTTGCCCATTTTATGATCATATCTAAAAAAATAGAGTTAAATTGGGAATTTACCAATTAATAATCATTAAATAATATTCAAAGCCCGAAAATACGTCTGTACTAGGATGCTAGCACCTCTGTCCAACATTTTTTGGCTCTAATTCAAATATGTTGGTGTTAGCATTTTAACATTTAGAAATCCAAAATCAATTTTCAGTTGCCAATAATTACTTTGTGGGAAATTAAAGAATTGTGCATATAAATATTTAAGTGATAATTAAGCATCCTAAATATTAGTCTAAAAAAGAATTAATTGAATTACTGCATCATTATTTATGTCAAGCATCATGTTAGCAATGCATCAAGTTTTTATATGAGTTTGTTTATGTTTCATGTCCATTTTCTTTGTGAGTATTAACACTGGCAAGAATTCAGTCCATCAAGGAATGCAGATCTGATTGGTAAGTTGCAAAAATTGACAATTTATCACATTTTTATCCACTTACCTTTTCCCAACCGAGTGTAAGCACTATTTACCTCATCATAAGCATTATGGAGGCAAAAATACCAAAACGGGGCTTGAATTAGGGAATCCCCTATACATCACATCCCTTTCCCCTCTTTCTTGTTTGTAAGTTACAAACTGGAAGAAAGTTGGAAAAGGATTAAATACCTAATTTCTCATTCAATAATTCAAACCCTAAAGTCAAAAAATTACAAAAAATAGAATTTATCGGCGATAGAAAAGGTTCCAACACTGAGTTTAGAGAAAAAGAGTCTATAAATAGGGATCGACTAAGATCCAAAATTTGATTTTTAGTGTTTGCAAGTTTCTAGGTCTAGGGGGTGAATGCCCTTGTCCAGCCAGATCAAGCTCAGTTTTACATGTCAAGTTCCTCTATGTCTTCGCTTTGCTGCTCTATACTCTATTTCTAGTTTTTTGTTATTTGTTTTCTTGAAATCATAATAATTTGTTGTATTTTCATAATTTACCTACTTGTCCATATTTACATTATCAAATTAATTCAGTCAATAGTCAATTAACCAAATAAACTTATCCCAAAACTTGAACAAAAGAACCAAAAACCTTGATCAACCATTCTAACTCTTCCATTGAGGTTAGTAGCAAAGTTGGTGTTTTTGATCATTTTTGGTTCCTTCCATTGTAATATAGTGAAATACAAGTATGAATAATTTGTGTCGTCATTGATTTTAACAAGCTTATTTTGTCATTGGTGTCAAATGTAAGAGGAGGAAGAAGATCATAATTGGAGGAGATTGTTGTAAGAGTATGTTGGCATTATCTATGCTTTGATTAGTTGTATTATGTTGTCATTAGTAAGCTATTGGTGTCAACCTCTAGTGTTTCTTTGATAATATTTTGTCTATGGATATATGGTTGAGTTGCTATGTTTTAGTTGGCTAGGTGGTGATGAGGAAGTACTAAAGGTGATGAGGATGTTCCTTTGATGTTTGGTTTTTAAATGTTTTTGAGAAAAATTGATAAAAAGTGGAAATAGTGTATTGCATTGTTGTTCTGGGTTGAAGAGTAATGTTCTAATGTTGCTTCATATTTCGTATAGGTTGAATATCTTCCTGTATATTTCAGATATGTTTATAAGAGGTGTCAAGATATGTTGTATCCAAAATTTGGTGTGTTGGATCGCTATGAAGAAGAAGTTGTGTTCACTTGTGTGTGAACAACATATTGCAGAGGTGTTTGGGAGAAATGTTTTTTCTCTACATTCATTTACAATTTGGTTACGGGTCTTGTAGATTCGAAGGATTGTTGAAAGTTTTTGCATATTTCTTTAGTCAAGGTTGTTTGAGGTTTAGTTCTTTACGAGTCATTTTCTTAAGTTGTAGTATATGACAAAGTTGTTTGAGTGTACTAGGTGTGTACATTTCTTAGGTGGAATTTGGTGCGAAGGATTTTATTAGATTTCAAGGTGTTTATGAATTATTCTAGATTATGTTCAGGTGACATTTTTTTTCCATGAGGTGTTGTTGGATCAAAGGATGCATGTACTTAAAATTTTAATGGTGTTTACACAGGTTATGACCAACCTTGGCATTTACACTAATTTTGGTGGATATTTATTGTTTATATAAGTGTGTTGCAGTGTGGTGTTTTATATTTGGGTCCCAAATAAGAAATGGTGTGGTATTATTTCCCTTCTGTCCACCATGGAAGTGTTTTGGCACCAACCTAATTTGAATTTGCAAGGTTGAGGTGCATAGCCGATATTGGAGAATGGACTCAAGGTTGAAGATGGTATAAATAAGAGTCAAATTTTTGAGGGATGATGAAAGATACAAGAGATGTGTCAATGATGTGAATTTTAGAGTGTTAGAGTGTGAATTTTAGAGTGTTACAGTGTGAATTTGAGAAGAGAAGTGAGAGATTTCACATGTTAGACTATTGGATGTAGTGAGAAGAAGGTGTCTATAATTCTTCAGTCAAGCTGCGAAGGTGTTGGAGACAGTGGTGGTAGATTTCGTTGTTGCATTGAGATGGATTTCTACATGCAACATTCTTCTCTATCTTCTTTTATATACTAGAAGTTAGCCTTTGGTAGTGAGCCCTATTGTATTTGGTGTTGATATTACCCTATATTGTGAGCTAATCTTCATTGTGGGTTTTTACATCTTGGATTTTCCACATAAATATGTTTTTCTCTTGTGCATGGTGTTTATTTGTTTCAGTTTCTATTTTTTTTTCATGTTAAATAATTATAATAGATTAAGGGTTAGTTAAGTTAATGTGGATTTGAATGTGTATGAGGGTTTGGATGGTTTAAGGTATAACTAATTCACCCCTCCCCCTCTCAGTTTTCTTATGCATTCAATAATTGGTATTAGAGAAAGGTTCCTTGGAAGAAATATTAACCACTTGAGGTAGATCTATAATGGTGCACAAGAAAGAGATCCATATATTTGATGGAATGGATTATGCATTTTGGAAGACAAGGACAAAAGGATTTATGTTTTATCTTGGATATGATGTCTAGAAGTCAGTTCATACTTGATATATTGAACCTACAAATGGTCCAAGTACTACTGATAAGATCAAATCCTATGAAAGAAATGGTAAACAAAGGTTTCCTCTCTTAAATAGTCTTGCAAATTCTGAATTTTTGAAAGTTACGAGTCTAAAAACCACTAAATAAATTTGGGAATAGTTTAAAAGAATTTATGAAGGATATGATAAGGTCAAAGAAGCTAAGATGCACAATTTGAAGATCATGTTTGAGAACTTGTGGATGTCTAAAGAAGAAAATGTCACAAGATATATGTAGAAGGTAGATGAAGTGGTCAACACCATTAGAGGTCTTAGTGGTGAACTCAAAGAACCAGAAGTGGTAAATAAAATTCTCAGAACTCTTC
>CM021105.1:111886941-112042209 GCA_007115665.2 Sequoiadendron giganteum | reverse complement strand
TTACTTCCACCCATTTGGTTACATAGTCAGTGCACACCAAAATTTAGGACTTTCCATTGGATGGAGGGTCTATAGGACCAACAAAATCCATACCCCACTTGTCAAAGGGAGTGACAACCACTTGAGGATGCAGAGGAATTTCATCAGTCTTTGTTGGTCACCCCATTAGTTGGCATCTATCACATTTCCTGGTATATCCTACAACATCTTTGTGTAGAGTGGGCCAATAATACCCTGTGTTAAGCACCTTCATTGTTGTTCTTTTAGATGCAAAGTGCCCACCACATGGCTTGTCATGACAAGCATGCAGTATAGCATATGTCTCATCTTCCCTCACACACCTACGCATGACTTGATCTGGTCCAGTATAGAACAAACAGTTTGCTATCCAAGAAAAGTTAAAACTCTTCTCAACCATCAGCTTTCTATCTTTTGGGGAGAAGTGAGCTGGAATCCTGTTAGTTGCTTAGTAGTTTGCAATATCTGCATAGCATGGAGTGCGAGCAGCGATAAAAAATAAATGTTCATCAGGAAAAGTGTCATCAATTACCTCAGATGTGGCAAGTGTAGCTGTTTGAATTCTGGATAGGAAATTAGCCACCACATTTGCTCTGCCTGGCTTGTCAATGATTGTGATATCAAATTCCTGCAACAACAGTAGCCACCTTGCTAACTTTCCAGAAATAGCAAGTTTATTCATAAGGTACTTTATTGTTGCATGGTCATTGTGAACAAATACTTGGTAGCTAGTTACATAATACTTAAACTTATTCAGAGCATACACTACTACTAGCAACTCCTTCTCTATGATAGTATAATTCAATTCTAGGCCTTGAAGATTCTTGTTGATGAAATAGATAACATGCTCAATGGAATTCTCCTTCTATCCTAACACAACCCCTATGGCATAATCAGATGCATCTGTATGTATGTGAAAGGGCAGACTCCACTTTGGTCCTTGAAGAATAGGTGCTTTAGTAAGTAAGTCCTTCAACTATAGGAAAGACTTGTCATAGGCCTCAGTCTAGTGAAATTCAGAGTCCTTAGTTAATAAAGCATACAATGGACTAGCTATTTTGTTGAAATCTTTGATGAACCTTCTATAATATCCAGCATGTCCTAAGAAACTTCTAACATCCTTTTATTTCATAGGTGGTGGCAAGGTTATAATAACTTCTATTTTTGTAGGATCAATCTAAATTCCAGCTGGTGAGATATGATGGCCTAAAACAATTCCCTCTTGTATCATCATAAAACATTTCTCGCTATTCAAAGATAAATTATGCTCCTTACATCTTTTCAAAACTTTCTCCAAATTTGATAATACTTCTTCATAAGTTACTCCATAAGTGGTGAAGTCATCCATGTAGATCTCCATAGAATCATGAGAAATGTCAGCAAAAATACTAATTACTACTCTTTGAAATGTGGTGGGAGCATTACATAGGCCAAAAAGTAGGACAAAGTAAGCAAAAGTCCCCCATGGACAAGTAAAATTTGTTTTATCCTGATCCCCAGGTGCAATTTTAATTTGATTATACCCATTATATCTATCGAAAAATGAGAAATACTTTTTACTAGACAGTGAGTCTAATACTTGATCAACAAATGACAGTGGAAAATGATCCTTTTTAGTTGTAGTATTCAGCTCCTTGTAATCTACATAAACTCGCCACTTCCCACCTTTTTTAGGAACAATCACTAATGGAGATACCCATTGACTGTTTGAGATAGGGTAGATGAAACCAACATTAAGCAATTTTTGAAGCTCATTTTTAACTATTTCCCTGAGTGTTGGGTTTATCCTTCTTTGAGGCTGCCTAACAGGTGAACAATATTCCTTAATATAGATCCTATGAGTACAAAGCTGAGGATCTATTCCCTTCATATCCCCACAGTCCCATGCAAAAGCATTGTGTTGATCTTGCAGCATTGTAACCAGGGAAGTTTGTTGAGCTTTAGGTAGCTGATTGTTGATATTCAGATAGTGGCCTAGAGACAGCTCAATTTTTTTAGTGAGATCATTCATAGAATCAACTGGCAAAGGTGGTGTCTGTATTTCTTGAGGAAGCAAATGTTGAAAAACTGCAAGGATTTTAAATGGAAGGCTCTTAGGGCTCAGTTGCTGCAGGAAGGATTGTTGAGGACAGTTATCGAATTCTGATGGGTTACTCATATTAGAATTTGACTGTAAAATTTTGAAAAGAAAGTCATCCTCACTCTGAAGTTGGGAAAATGGATTAGTTTGCAGCATCATTAACTGGGCCAATGAGTTGACATCTTCTGTTTCTTCTCCTAAGTCTGGTCAAATTGGTTTAGATAAGTCTAGTTGAGGCTGGGCAGGTGGGTATAAAGCCAATTTATTTCTTGACTGACCATTAGAGATTGTCATGTCTCCAGAATGATATCCTATAAAGGCATCAACTGTGGCTAACCATGGTCTACCTAGGATGATAGGATATCCCCCCAAAGTTTCCTTAGTGGATAATATGGTGAAATCAGCGGAGTATTCCCATGATTCAAGATTGACAGTTATATCTTCCACCAGTCCGTCAGGTGTTACAGTGGAACTGTCAGCAAGTTGCAGGACGGTGGGTGTAGACCTAATGGTTAGGATATTCAAATACTCCATAGTATGCTTGATCATTACATTAATGGCTACACCTAGATCAATCAAGACATTCTTTATCATCTGACCATTAATATTGATTTGTACCACAGGACTACCAGGGTCAGCATATTTTGGCATGACTATCTTCCCTAACATAATATCTGCCAATTTTTCAAGAACATGGATAGTTTGAGGACCCTTTTTCCTTCTTCCAGGTTTCTTCAAACAGGCCTCCTTAATGGCTTTTCCATAGATTGGGACATCTTTTATGGCTTGAAAGAGGGGAATTTGGATATGTACATTTTTTAGCTGATCCAAAATATCAAAGGTAGGCTCTTCCATGGTCTTGGGTATAGTATCTTGCAATCTTTGAGGAAAAGGTGGTTTCACTGCATACTGTAGCATAAACTCCTTAGAGGAATTTTCTGATATAGGTATCTGTTCTACAGGACCAGTCAATTTTTCAGCGAAGGGAGGATCTTGTATTTTAGTAATTACTGGTGGCTATGGAGTAGGTAAGGTGGTTCCAGACCTGAGATGGATATCATTAATATTCAGGGCATAGGCTGTATACTGATTAACTTCTACAAAATACATAGGCTGTTGTTGCTGCTACTTATTATTAGGATTTGGTAATGGTTGAGTAGGCATAGGCATTGGTTTTGGAGGGCCAATATTTGCAAGAGATGTTGCAGGAGGTGGCATAAGAGTCGGAGGTTGCGGCTGCTGTGGCTGTAGGAATCCGGGGGATTGGTTCTACCATTGCTGAGAACTTCTCCACTGAGGATTATGCTGCTAGTGACCTTGGGGTGGAGCCCATTGTCCTTGTTAGTACTGCTAACCTCTTTGAGGAGATTGCCATTGTGAATTTAGATAGCTAGGCCATGGGGGCTAAGAGGTATTCCATGATGGTGATGGGCCATATGTAGGTTGCCATTGGTTACTATAATTAGAGTAAAGATTGCCAAAAGTTAGAGCGTCTTGAGGCATACCTTGTCTTGGAGCCCATGGATGTCTTTGTGCAACATAGAATACTTGGTCATCATCACCTTCTACTGGCTTAAAGCTAGTAGGTAATTGCTTAGCCTCCATATTAGCCACCATCTTACATCTATAGTCATGCTTCTTTTGTCGACAATGTGGATAGAACTCAGCCAAGATTGTTTTAGCTTCCTCATGCTTCTTTTGAGCTTGCATAATATCCAACTCAGTAGCCATATCATTTATGATATCATGCTTGAAATCATACAACAAATTTGAAATATCCATCCGTGAAACTCCATTAGTAGAAGATTTTCTCATTGTAGCCTGATGACCTCTTCCTTTCTTGACACTTGCTCAAGAGTAATTGTGGCATATGCCCTTAATATCATCCGAAGGCACTTGGGTTATATCTCCTCCTCCCATTAGATCCAAAGCATCAATATAAGAATCATTGATTCCCCTCAGAAAAAGTAATTTATGAGATTCTTCATTGAGAGTATGGTCTGAATTATTTTTCAGGGAAAACAAAAACCTTGAGACATAGTCTTCCAAGTTTTCATCCTCCTTCTGCTAAATTCAAAATATATCATCACCTTTATTACCAATCTTGCAATATTCCTTATATTTCTCAAGAAACTTGGTTTGCATGAGTGCCCAACTATCAACAACATCCCTCCCCAAACTCATGAACCGTCTTAAAGCACCCTCTTTCAAAGTAGCAGGAAATAGTTTAAACTTATGAGCATCTATGGTATAATCATAACTTCGACAAAGGATGTCAAACTCAAACAAGAAAGTGTTTGGGTTTTCAGTAACTAGTCCATAGAACTTGGGAAGTAATGAAGAAGGAATATTTTTGAGGTTATCATTACCTTGCTGGGCAATGATAGGGAATTCAAAAGCAGGAGGTCGATTAGGTAGATTTTGTGCCATATTTGCTTCATGAAGTATCAAAGCAAATGGATTTTCCTGGGGTTCTTCGTCAGCAAGGTCAAAGGGAAATTTAGCAAGTGGGTCTTCAGCAAATGGATTGATATCTTGGTTTCCTCTTTCCTCAAATAGATTGTAAGCTGGTTCAAAATCGTTATTAGTGAAGGAAGGGTTTGGTAAGAATCTCCCTAGAGCATCTCTTCTTCTATGCATGTAACAGACTCAACTGAAAATTGAAGGTTTTGAAATTTTTTGAGTAAATATACTAAACTACTGCTAACAATGACTATGACAGGTTCTTAGCTTGACACCATCCTCGGCAACGGCGCCAAAACTGGTCGCGCCCACAAAAGGATATAGAAGTCATGGTGAATCCTAACCTAGGAATTGGACATTCCAGCAGGTGACTAACATCTTCTCATGGTCATTCATTTACTTGTCAAACCAGGGAATGTATACTTGAAATGGAGCAGCACTATATGTGCACTAAGAACCAATTTAGCCACAACCTGCTCGAAATAAATGCTTGAAAAGGATTCTAACTCTAGTGCAAGGACATGAAATAAAGTCTTGCTAACTTAAGCATCACTTAACTAAAGCAGGAATCACAATAACAATTACTAGGAAAACAAACCATGAATAGGCCTTATGCTGTAGGAACAGACACAGGGATGGATTCTTTATGCTGCAGGAACAATTTAAGACTGGGTTTGCATCAAAACTTACTAGAATGAAATTCTAATAGATAAATAATAGAAATCAAATAGCTAACTACAGATACCTACTAAGTGGGCCCCCTTAGCAAGCATCAACCAACTATGCAAGAATGAAACTCAAAATAGCTCCAGCTTTTTATTCATAACTCAGAATCACATACATGGCTTTTTTCTTGGAAGAAAACTTAATACAAAGCTTTGTTTTTCATTATAACGATAAACTCATTACACTTTATTCTATCTCTACTCTCTAGTATAATCTCTTCTCTATCATCTTATTCACTCGCGCAGGAGGAACCTTTATTTAAAGAGAAACAACTAACTAACTTAACTAACAGAGGAAGACGCAGTAAATGTTGCCTTAGACTGAGGAACAGACTTCATAAATGCAAGTCTATCTACTCAACAAATTCAGAGGAAATCTAGAGCTCCACTCTTCCTAGATTGATGATCCATTCGGTTTCTTCCCAAAGACCCGGACAAAGAATCCTCGCTTGAAACGACTCCTTCGATGGTGCGCTGGAAATGGATTTTTCTGCAAGGTCGTGTTTTGCTGTGCATTGACTTGTTCATACCAATTGTAACAACCTGTAGAACACATGGCAAGAGAAGAAAAAGAAGGAATGCACTCATAATAGCATGACATTCCTCATTAATCACACACATTCAATTCATCTTACTTATCCAAAAACTACATATGTCGTATCAGTCAATTGGGAAGTCAAAACAGGGTAATGATCATAGACATACTAAGATATTTATGCTACAGGAATTTAGGAGTACTTATCATTGAATACTATCCATTAACATTAAAAGTTCATAACCACAGAGTTTAAAACATTCATAAGAAGAGAGAAAGGGTTTTTAAAACTTATAACATGATATCCAAATTATAACTATATTATGGGCTCATCATTTACTATGTTAAGAGTTTATGATGTAAAATCTTGAGTGTTGGAAAAATGTGTAGCAAATGGTACAATCTTATATTCTAGGATGATGTCCATGTGAGATAAAAAAAGAATCCAAAATAGTGGTTGTTGTTGGAAAAGGAAAGATGGAAATGTTTATCAACTTCAGGGTGCTAATGGTCACTACTTTACGAATTAGATTAATGAAAGAGGACTATGGAATAGAAGAATGTGTCACATCAATTTTGATAACTTAGTAAGAATCGGTTTTGTTCAAGCTATAATAGATCTGCCAAATATTACAAATCCTATCAATGTTGTTTGTAAGGAATGTCAAATTGGAAAGAAAACAAGAAGAGGCTTCAAAGACAGAGAACAATCTACAACTAAACTATTGGAATTGGTACATATATATCTTTGTGGCCCTGTAAGAGTAAGACGTCTTTAAGGTGACAATATTTCATGTTTTTAATTGATAATTATTCTAGAATGACATGGACAGTTAGTTTTCTCAAAGAAAAATTAGAAGCTCTAGATAGGTTTAAAGCATTGAAAGTGATGATTGAGATTGAAATGGATATGAAAATAAAATGTTTGAGGTTTGACTGAGGTGGAGATCACCTCCACTGAGTTTAACATCTATTTTGAAAAACATGGCATAAAGAGGCACTTGTCTGCTCCTAGGACTCCTTAGCAAAATGGAGTGGCTGAAAGAAAGAATAGAACTGCTCAAGAAGTTGGAAGAATAATGATGAAAGAGGAAAATCTACCAGGAGTCTACTGGCCTGAAGCAATTCGTACCGCTTTTTATATATTTAACAGAGTTCAAGCAAGAAAAAATAGTATATAAACTCCTTAGAAGCTATGGTATGAAAGGATGCCTAATACCAAGTACTTCAAAGTGTTTGGAAGACAATGTTATATCAGAAGAGATGAAGACAACTTAGGAAAGTTTGATGCAAGTTCTGATGAAGGCATCTTCCTTACATATTCTACCATAATCAAAACTTATAGATGCTACAACAAGAGATTAAGAAAGACTGTTCAGAGTGCATGTGTCAAGGTTGATGAAGATATATAGAAAAATTCAATGACAATCGATGGATATGAATCAGATGAATCTTCTTGTAGAGAAGAATAAAAATTTGAAGAAAGAGAACTGTAGATTGAAGAGGAAGAAGCTCCAAAAATTACTCCTAAAAATTGTAAGTATGTGTAGAAGAATCATTGTGACGATCAGATCATTGGAGATAAGAAAAAAAAAGTGTAATAATAAGAAGGAAAGTTGTTGAAAAGAAAGAAAATCTATGTTTACTTTATGAAGTTGAACCTAAAATAGTGATTGAGGCATGCAAGGATGAATATTGGATCAAGGATATGAAAGAAGAACTATTTCAAATTTGGAAGAATCAAACTTGGGAACTTATCCCAAGACCTACAAAAAAATGTGATTGGAACTAAGTGGGTATTCATAAACAAACTAAATGAGAATGGAGAAGTGATAAGGAACAATAAAAGGCTTGTGTGTAAAGGCTTCTCACAAGCTGAAGGGGTAGATTATGAGGAGACATTTGCCCCAGTGGCAAGAATGAAAGCTATCAGGATGTTTTTAGCATTTTCAACACAAGGATTTCAAATTTTATCAAATGGATGTGAAGTATTCTTTCTTTAATGGAGAATTGGAAGAAGAGGTATACATAGAACAACCCGAAGAATTTCAATTATCAAACAAACTAGATATGGTCTACAAATTGAAGCAACAATTGTATGGATTGAAGAAATATCATAAAGCTTAGTATACAAGGTTGGATAAGTATATGATAGAACAAGGATTCAATAAGTGTACCATATATATTAATATTTACTTTAAAGTTGAAAAATATCAAATCTTGATTGTGGTTGTACATGTTGATGATATAATATTTGGAGGAAATGAAGATATGTGCAAGAAGTTTGTAGAAGAAATATAGAAAGAGTTTAAAATGTCCATGTTTGGGGAGATGAATTTCTTCCTTGGATTATAAATAAATCAGGTAGATAAAGGTATTTTTATTTCACAATCAAAGTATGTTAAATTTTTTTGAAGAAATTTGGAATGGAAGATTCTAAATAGGTGTGTACTTCTATGGTTATGAGTTGCAAGTTGAGCAAGAATGATGAATCTCCTAAGGATGATCAGAGTAAGTATGGATAAATGATTGGTGGACTACTATATCTAACATAGCTACTAAACTGGATATCATGCATGTATTTTTTCTTATGGATAGATTTCAAGAAGATCCTAGAGATTCTTATGTTGCAACAGTGAAGAGGATATTCAGATACATGAAGGGCACTCTATATCATGGCTTGTGATATCCAAAGGATACTGATTTTACTCTGAGTTCTTATAAAGATTCAGATTGGGTTGGTTGTGTATATGATAAGAAAAGTGCAAGTGGTGGTGCATTTTTTCTTGGATGCATATTAGTTTCATGGCTAAGAAAGAAACAAGATTCAATTTCTTTATCTACTATAGAGGAAGATTCTATTGCAACAACATCTTGTTGCACACAGGTGTTATGGATGAGACAAACATTTAAGGATATTAGAGTAGTGTATGATGAACTGATTTCTATATTTTATGAAAATAAAAGTGCTATCAGTATTTCAAAAAAAAAAGTAAGGACAAAACATATCTCAATCTGGTATCAATTTATAAGAGAGAAGGTTGTAGAGAATGAATTTAAGCTTGAGCATGTTACTAAGAAGGATCAAATATTTGATATATTCATGAAGGCTCTTCTTAAAGATACATTTGAGTTTCCCTAGGAGAAGTTTGGGTTCATTTCCCCTCCTTTGAACTAGATGAACTAGATGAATAAGGAAAAATAATTAAATAAATTTATGTTCCAAACTCATGAGTGGATAATTTAGATGATAAAGTTTCTAACTTGAATAATTATTAAACTTATGAGGGTGATCCCACAAAGCTAGTTTATAATTTCTAAGAGGAACTGATTTTTGCTTAAATCACATATTTATAGAAAATATAATGATTTAAGCCTTTAAAAGTTCCATTTTAAGGATTCCAATTGAATAGGGTTTGATCAAACCACCTTAGATCAAACCCCCTTGGATAGAGCCTTTTTATTTTTAAACCATACCTATAAATGAGTCTCCTTTACACCTATCAAAATGCTGATAAAAAATCACTTTTGATTTACCTTTTGGGGGATCAAATGAATTCATTTAAAATTTATTTGAAATGATTATGGTAGTCCTTAGAACGATCTATCCAAAAAATATAATTTTAATATGTTTTGGTTTTATTATGTATTTATTTTTTTAGTTTTATTAAACATAGGATTTTCATTGAAAATGAAGGTCTCTGTTCTGCACATGTGGAAAAATAGAAAATTATCAAAATAATTTTTTTAAAAATATGTTCATGCTGGGTATTGATTTCCTTTTATTCATTAATTTTATTTTTTTGAATTTCGATACATACATAAAAGGTTATGTTGTATACAGTCCGCCTATGTCTGAATTACAATTGGTTTGACTTGATATCTTGATTGAGGAAAAAATATTCAATAAAAAACTATGAGACCAAATGAAAGTGCTAGATATCATAGTTACAAATCTAAATTCAAAAACAATAAAATTTTATCCTTCATACAAAAAAAATTATTTTTTATACGGTGAGCGTCACTTTTTTAAAATGTTGTTTTCTAAAAAAAACTAGATTTCATGGGAGATGGAAAAAGAAGTGCAATTTGATTCTAAAATTTTTGAAAAAAATATTTTTAGAATCTATAGAAAAAATGTGATAAGACTCTAGTTTGCATCATCTTCAAATTTCTCATGATTTAGCTGCTATAGGTGCCCGAATGTGAAGATTTAGTTATCAATAATAATTTCAGTGTCTAGTTTGGCCAAATATTGTAAACCACTATTGTGGGATCACCCATGAAGGGATAATAATATAATTTATTGATTTATTAAAATAGATAATTAGATCACATTAATTAAATAGTAAAGGATAACATAACTAATAATGACAAAAATAAATGTAATAATAATGATAATGTTAAATGTAATAATTATAATGGTATAATGACAATAAGTGATCAAAAATTAGAAGAATAATTTCAGTGTCTATATTTTCCACCTAATGTTACAAGTTATTTTATCTTCCCTTATCCCCCACATGTTGTCAACATGCTGCATATGCCATATAATGTGGAGTCACATGTGTTAGGAAAATTACCAAGTTGATCAAACCATTTTTTACAAAGCCCCATGAGAGAAAAAAAATTACACAAGATTTTCGAATACCCATGATCCAAAGAGCATACATATACCATAAAATTACACAAGATCTATACATGGGGAAAACCCTCCAAAACGAAAAAAAACAATCTTCAAAAGCATCCACACTCAATGTATAATTAAAAATTGAAACAATACTATGCATAGTGAATTTTGAGCATTAAATAATAAGTCAAACATTATAACCTATCCCACCTAAAATGCTTGCAACACCTAGGATAAATCATACGGGTTGGAAAAACATGACAAACATAAAATATTATCAATATCGATCTCTATTGCACCAAATCATGGTAGTTTTTCTCAAGAATGATGGATTGATTGTATGTGAGTTTCTTCATAAAAAACATAATAATACATATGGAGATGATATATTATTTGGTTTGCATTGAGGCTAATTAATATATTTTTACCTAAGATTGGATGGATAGGATCAAAATTACAAAACAAGGGCTCATATTGGTTCAAACGCTTGGAGGGACGAGATGAGGACAAGTGTACCAACTTGATCGATGGTTGGATAGGGGTCCAAGATTGAAGGGGAATCTATGGTGGAGAATCCCTTTGGGAGGAGTGGATGTTGAGGATGAAAAGGTAATTGGGAGTAACCTAAAGGTGTGGGAAAGTACATTGACCAATGTGACATGGAATCAAGGCCGTATCATTTGTATAAAGGGACCATGCATATTGTACAAAAGGCCATACCTATGTACACATATGGGTATTATGTATGATTTGATGGGTTTGACCAGGATTATAAATTTACAAGCCTTGCAAAAATTAGTGAGTTAATTAATTTTAACTTACTTTAATAGAAAGGGAATGGAAAATATGGATTAAATAAATAAAATTATTTATTTAATTTTTGGAAAGGGGATTTAAGGAAATTCTAGTGAATAAATAATTAGATTTATTTTCCTAAGTGTTGGATATCCAGGTGAAACTTGCAGTAATATGAACTTAATAAAGTGTTTGCAAATCTAAAATTATGTTTCCAAGATTACCATAAAAGATTACATGATTTAAAATTCAACAATGAAAGCAAAACTAACAATACCACAAGTTTCCAAACACAAGTGACACAAGATATACGTGGAGAAAACCTTACGAGAAAAAAATCCACACCCAAAGAGACCCAATATTTGTATTAATCTTCAAACAAGATGCAATAATGCAACATTTCTCTTTGTATTCTAGTGGTACTTCATCGCTCTAACAACCTACAAAAAAAATCTTACAAATAACCATATCAAGGCTCTAATATATAAAAGTTTATGGGAGAGAATACCACAAAAGGATCCCAAAACAACAATAAAAAACACCTGGAAAAACCCACGTGCCACTTAGTGGATAGACCATAAATATGGCATAAAATATTAAATAATCACATGACCTTCACATGGGCGCCTCATCCACAACCAATAAAAATTGACCAATATTGAGTGCTCCATAAGTTTTCAATAGTTTTGGTGGCTTCATGCAAGAGAAAGAACCAACATGCAAACCTGGGTACCCAACCATGCAAGAGCATGCCAAATACGAAGATAACATGCAAGGAAATGCACACCAAAGTGGTCCCTGCACCCAAAGTGGACACCAAAGAGGAATATTCTTCTGCTAGGATGCCCTGTAATTGTCATCGGAGAGGGTCCACCTCTTTGAACACAATTAAAAAATTTCATAGGAAAGTAAATAATAAATATTTTGTACCTCATGTCCTCTAGAATACTTTCCAAAGAATGTAGAGACACATAATTATCAACTTAGGATAGCAATTATAATGTCACCTATCCTAGCATTCCCCCACTTGATATTATATATTGCAATTACATCCATGAGACAAATAAAATATAATCAACTTAAGTGATCAAGGCCCATGGAATTTCTACACCAAGAGAACTTATCTATTGTCACTAGCTTCATGAGAGAATCTGTAACCTTTTCCAAAGTTTCAACCATCTCAATCAATACCTTACCATTCTCAACCATTTCTCACACAAAGTGATACTAAAAAACAACATGCTTAGTACGAGTATGATACATAGGATTTTTTCCTAAACATATGTCACTCTGACTATCAAATTCAATGCTCACTATCGTGCAACAAAAACCAATACTATTACCAAGTCTTTATAATCAACTCACCTCCTTAGATGTGTTGGGGATAAGGATTCGGTTCTTTCATCAAGATATGCATCTAAGATAGTAGTGCCTTAGTGATTTCAATCCAAAATCACAACAAAGACACAACCAACTATACCATAAAGTGGAAATAGGCATAGTTGATCCCCCATTGATCCTACTAAGAAAAGTGAATGCAAACAACTAATAGATTCAACACAGAAAGAAACCCATGAAAGACAAATCATGAACACACAAATATATGTGGGGAAAACCTTTTCAGGTAAAAAATACCACCTCCAAAACATTCAGCTCACATGTATTATTCAGTAACTAAAATGGTTACAATACAAGATCAAGGCTATGGTCTTCAGGATGTTACATCTTGTTCATCTTGGAGAAAGATATAGGCAACACAAAACCAGAATCTCACATAGTTACAATGTCCTCATGACATACTATGTAGATTCCCTTCAGCTCCTCTTGGACAAATGTCATAGCTAGCCTCATGACCAACCCAACCTCTTGGCCTCAAAAGTTCACTTCTCAACTAATTTGAGAGACTAAGTGTTCACAGTTCAAAACTGCTCGAACACTATCTCACTCTCAATGGCTCATTCTTCCAGCAACGGTCATCCAGGATCATCATAGTCCTTCCTGTAGGAGCACCACCATTCCCTGATAATGTGCATCGCTTATACAGCTGCATCGAGCCACAAAATCATTAACATTGGTTGTAGACATGTCTATCAACCTCCATCAATAATACAACTCTATCACAATCAGGAAATAAACCTACAGCCAATCAAATCATAAAGATCTTCCATGTGTCACCAAACCATTCACCTATCGCTTCTGACAATCAGTCCAACTCGGTCAAGCTCAGTCTAGCTCGGTCAACTGAGCTCTGAGCTCACCCCAGCTCTTACTACGTTACTGCAGCCCCAGTCGAACCACCTCACAGTATGGCAGTAAGCCATTCGGGCTCACACCCTGACTCCACTACGCTACCGAACCGAGCTCAAACACATGTCACAGTATGGCGGGGAGCTCGCTCAAGCTCACCTCGCCATTTACCACACTACTGCAGCCCTTACCGATTCATGTAGCAGTATGGCAGTAAGCCATCTGAGCTCCTTCAAGATCTGGCCCACCACAACACCGAGCCCAACCTTCACCTTTGTCATCGGCCAACCAAATGCTGCCAAATGGCCACTTGTCACCCAACCATTTTCCTATCATTCTAACACCAAGTCCAACTTGTTCAAACCCTGAATTGAGCTCATTGAGCTCCTACTGTGCTACCGCAGCCCTATTGGCCCCACCTCGCGGTATGGTCGTAAGTGCCTCGAGCTCACCACCGAACTCCACCCTGCTACCGCTAGGCTTGACTTTGCCCATTGTGGTATGGCGGTAACCGCCAGCCAGACTGCTAGTAGTCTTACCGCGACCACCGTGGTATGGCGGTAATTGCTAGCTAGGCTGCTGGTGGTCTTACTGCGACCACCGTGGTATGGCGGTAACTGCCAGCCAGGCCACCGACGGTCTTACCGTAGCTACCGCGATCAGCCAGAACACTGGCTGCGGTATGGTGGTAACTGCCAGTCGAGCTGCTGGTAGTCTTACTGCGGCCACAATGGTCATCCAGAACGCTAGCCGTGGTATGGTGGTAACCGCCGGACCCGACTGCAGGCAGTCTCACCGTGCTACCGCGGTGAGTTGACCCACCACTTGCGGTATGGCGATAACCACCAGGATAGTCACCGTGGTACCGCCAAAGCCAACCATAGCCACCGTGGTATGGTGGTAAACACCACAAGCAAGAAGGAAAGATCAAGGGCGAAAGGGGAAACATTGCCACAAAGCTAAGGCAAATTCCAACAAGATTCATGTCTAGTAGCCATATACTTTTCTTTAGTGGTGAAAAACATAACTGTAGGTCACATCTTAATCATCCAACTCACTACACCACCAGATAAAGTAAAAACATAGCCACTAGTGGACTTTCAACTGTCCAGGTCACTTTCCCAATCTACATCAATAAAGACTTGTATGTCCAATGACTTATCCACAACATCAGTACCATGATAACCAAATACTAATCTGAACTACCACACAAATATCTAAATTTCTTCTTTACAAAATTCCAATTCTCTCTACTAGGGTTAGACATAAAATTTCTCAAAACTCCCACTACTTGGGTTATGTCTGGTCTAGTGAAAACCATTGCATGTACATGAAACTACCAATGACACTAGCATAATGAATGCTAGAAATCTCTTCAAAATTATCATCTAAATTAGGACACATGTCTAAAATCAACTTAGTACCAATCAAAAATAGAATATTTAGTGGTTTATAGTCATGCATATTAAAGCTCTACAAAATGGTATCAACATACTTACTCTGACTTAACCAAAGCTTTCTATGAACCCGATCTCTACTAATCTCCATCCCAAGGATGTATTTTACAACCCCAAAATCCTTCATATCAAAAGTGCCAGAAAGTTGAGTCTTAATCTCCCTAATCATCACCTTGTTGTTACCCATAAACAACATGTCATCAAAACATAAGACAATAATTATTATCTGATAATCAATAACCTTAATGTAAACACAGTGATCATCCTCACTTCTAACAATACCCAAATTCAATGAAAAGGCATCAAATTATGGTACCACATCTTGGTTGGTTGTTTCAAACCATATAAATATCTTTTTAACTTGCAAACCAAGTGTTCTTCTTCTTTCACAACAAAACCATCAGGTATTGCATACCAATTTCTTCCTTTATATCCCCATGTAAGAAAGTAGTTTTAACATAATTTTCTCTATTTACAAACCATAAGAAACAACAACAGATAATACAAATCTAATAGAAGTTAACTTAGGAACAAGAGATAATTTTTTACTAAAATCAACTCCCTCTCTTTGGGAGTAGTTCTTAGCCACCAGTCTAGCCTTGTACTACTCTAATCAACCATCTACACCAAATTTAATCTTAAATACACACTTTCAACCAATGGGCTTCCTTCCTTTGGGTAAACCTGCAAGATCCCAAGTATCACAATTATCCAAAGTCATCATCTCCTCCTTCATGGTCTGCATCCAAGACTCACTTTCTTTTGAAGAGAGAGCCTCCCTATATGATCTAGGTTCATCATCAGTACTCAACAAATCAAATACACAATAAAATTTGGATGGGCTATACCTTTGAAATGAATTTCATTATCTTGTGGATCTTCTCAAGGTAGGAGTAGGGGGTTTTGGAATATCTTCTTCTTCTTCTACATTCTCATCCTGCACATCATATAAACTTTATGGACCCTCTTCTTTTTCTCCATCTCTAATCCATCTAGTTGTTCTTCCACATGTGCATCTTCTTGCTTTTCAATATTTGTCTTGAAGTGCGATGTTTTTGTCTTATCTTTCTATGTTGGTTGCTTCACTTAAGTAAGCTCTAAACTCCTTGAAAATCACATCTATAGAGAAAACCATTTTACGGGTTAGTGGATTCCAAAGATTATAACCATTTTCATTCTCGCCATAGCAAAAAATATTCATTAATATGCTTTTGGATCCAACTTAGATCACTTCTCTTGAGGCACATGAATAAAATCCTCTCGACCAAAGAACCTTAAATGTGAAACAAAAGGATTTCTACCTATCCACACTTCATAAGGAGTTTTATCAACAAGATTTGAATAAGGAGATCTATTAACCAAATAATATCTTGTACTTACAACTTCTGCACAAAAGAGTCTATCAAGCTTAGCACCACTCAACATACTTCTAGCTCTTTCCATCAATGTTTTTTTCATTCTTTCTACTACCCCATTTTGTTGAGGTGTATAATAAGTAGTCTTTTTTGAACAATACCTACATTATTACAAAACTCATCAAATTCCTTAGAATTATATTCACCCCCATTATCAAATCTCAAAAGCCTTATCTTCTAATCTATTTTCTTCTTAACTAAGGGTTTAATTTCCTTAAAATTTGTAAAAAATTTAACTCAGAGCAACAAAAACGGTCTACCACTACTTCGCCAGATCATTCACACTTTATTTGTAGAATGCAGACACCTTATTCTGACTACTTCTAGTAGTCTTAGGCATTAAAGCTTACACTAAATTTCACACTTTCACACTTCATATCTTAACACTTCACACCACACATTCCTCTCTAGCATCCTCCATCAATTCATCACACATATATATGATCCTCAACCTTGAGAACAATCTACAAGATCAGCTATGCACCTAAAACATGCAAATTTAAATTAGGTTGGCATAAAAAATTGTTGTAGAGGACTGAATGTAGACAACATGAAACCTTAACTCAAACCTAAATCTACACTAATATGCCACACCACGCTTCCAAAAACAATGAAGCACATTTGTAATTAGTGTAAACACCCAAGGTCAATCAAACCCATGTTAGCACAATTAAACAATTAAGTACATGCCTCCTTTGATCCAAATAAAACTTGTAGAACAAACAAACCACTTAAATACAATCAAGAATATTCCACCAAAACCTTGAAACCCAAAAAATCCTTCACAATAACATACACCAAAAAAACATGGTCATTTTGTACACCTAGTTAACCTTCCACATATAGTAACTCATGCCTTACAGAGCTCATAAAAAAAAAAAATTCAGATTGAAGATAAATATGAAAATTATAAGCACACTTCCAAATTAATAACATAAAAAACCACAATGCGGAGAAATTTGGAGCAAAAACCATTTCTCCTAGACAACATTACAACATAGCTCACACACTAGTGAAAACAAATTCTTCTGCTACATGATTCAAAACATAAAAATCTAGATATAACACCTCTAGCCACTTCTGATCAAGATATCCAAACCCCACAAGTAGATCTATAACCATGAATAAATATGGATAAAAACACTAAACACTACTCTCGCACATTGAACAATCTTTTCCACATTTTTTCCTCTTATATTCAAATTTTCTTAAAGGAACTTGGAAACCAAGCACCATAAACACAAACTCAACATCTGAAACACCTTCTCAACAATTCAACCATAGAAGAGGTTGAAAATCCAAAATAAAATGATTATTAAAGAAATACTAGAGGTTGGCATCAATGAGACTAATAATGACTACAACATAATGCAACCAATCAAATCATCTCCATAGGTTGACATCAATGCAACAACATAGGTCTATTGAATTCAATGACAACAAAAAACTCAAAAAATCCCCCCCTTTTCCATTGATGGAACACATGGAAAAAACATCAACAATAAAAACAAATTTGATCACCAACACATATACTGCACCAGAGTGCACACCCACTCCCCCTTATACAAGAATCCATACTTTCAAACACTTTCACTTTTATAGGGATTCTTTGCCCCTTACTTCATATTATTTTTCATCTTTCTCTCCCCTTTTACATCAATGCAAAAGGACAACACGTAGTTCATTTTATTTTCTCCTCTTTGACATAAATCACATATAGTTTATCTTCCTTAAAGGAAACAACTATAATTGACAACAACTACTCTAAAACCTTTGATTTCAGTTCCTTTAACAAGGCTTCAAAGGATAGAACTTACTCCCCTAGCTGCAACAACCAATAATTCCACTACCTACTCCCCCTAAGAGGTAGCCACCAACATCATTCTAGAATAAGGAATGAATCTTGAAATCCATCAAACTGATGTGTAACCTTATGCATCTAATTGAAAGGATGGGAAATAGCTCCTAACTTCTCCTAGAGATACTCAAATATATCCTTATGAAGAGCCTTAGTGAATATACCTACAACCTGATCCTTAGTAGGCACATACTCCAATTTCACCTCATTCTCTAAAACTTTCTACCTTAAAAAAGTAATACTAAATTAATATATGCTCTATCCTTGAATTAATTACCAAATTCATTGAAATATTGATAACACTTGTATTGTCACATAAGATAGGAATTGGTTCATCATATGACACTATGATATCCTTCAAATTTTGTGTCATCCACAACACATGTGTGCAACATGAAGTTACAACAATGTATTATGCCTCTATTGTAGATAATGACATTGAATCCTTCTTATTGATAAGCCAAGACACCAACCTGCTTCCAAGAAAGAAAGCACCACCACTTGTACTTTTCCTATCATCCACACAACCTACCCAGTCTGCATCTATTTAATCACTTGAAGAGAAATCAATATCCTTTAGATACCACAATTTATTTTTGAAAGTTTATTTAAATTACCTAAATATCCTCTTTACATTTTCCACATTTGACTCTCTAGGAACTTCTTGAAATATATCCACAAGACAAACCAAATGCATGATATTCGGGCTAGTAATAGTTAGGTATAGAAATCCACTAATAATTGATGTGTACCTGGTCTAATCAACCTTAGGAGTTTCATCATCCTTACTTAACTTTCAAATAGTAACCATGGGAGTACATACTAGTTTAGAGCTTTCCATTCCAAACTTCTTCAATATTTCATTGACATAATTTGATTGTGATATGAATATTCCTTTCTCTATTTGATTGATTTGTAGCCCAAGGAAGAAATTCATCTCCCCAAACATAGACATCTCAAACTCTTTTTTCAACTCTTTCGAAAATCTCTTGCACATACTTTCATTTCCTCCAAAAATTATATCATCAACATACACAACCACAATCAAGATTTGATATTTCTTAACTTTAAAGTAAGTATTGCTATTTTTGATACCTTTATTGAATCCTTACTACAAATATTATCTATCCAATATTGCATACAAAGCTCTAGGAGCTTGCTCAATTCCATATAATGCCTTATTACATCTCTAGACCATATCAGGATTATTTCATAACTAAAATCCTAATTGTTCAATATATATCTCTTCTTCCAATGCACCATTCTAGAATGTAGAATTCACATCCATCTGTTAGATTTTAAAATCCTTATATTGATAAAGCCAAAAACATCCTAATAGCCTCCATCCTTTCCAATAGAGCAATTGTCTCCTCAAAGGTCTATTCCTTCCACTTGTGAGTATTCTTTACACACAAGTCTTTCCTTGTTTCTATGAACTTCTCCATTCTCATTCATTTTTTTCTAGAATACCTACTTAGTTCCAATCACGTTCTTGTTTGGTGGTCTTGGGACAAGTTCCCAAGTTTGATTCTTTTCAATCCACATCAATTCTTCTTCCACAACCTTGATCCAAAATTCATCTTTGCATTCCTCAATCACTAATTTAGGTTCAACTTTAGAAAGTAATCATAAATTTACCTATTCTTGTATCCTAGCAACCTTCCTTCTTTTCAATACACGTCTAATTTTGTCACCAATGATTTGATCTTCAAAATGATTATTCTACACATACTTAGGAGTCTTAGGAATCCTTTCTGAAGGTTCTTCCTCTTCAACCTGCATTTTTTTTCCTTACCTTCATTTTTCTCTTCCTCTCTACAAGAGGATTCATCTTATTCATATCCTTCTATCAACACTAAACTTTTATATAGGTCTTCATCTACTTTGACACTTGTACTTTCAACAATTCTTTTCAGCCTCTTCTCTTAGCATTGGTAAGCCTTTCTATTTATAGAATATCCAAGGAAGATTCCTTCCTCAGATCTTGCATCAAAATTTCCTAGGTTTTTTTCATCTATTTTGATATATAATTTTCTTCCAAACACTTTGAAATATTTGACAGTAAGAGTTCTTTCATACCATAACTCATAGGGAGTATTCAAACTGTTTGTCCTTGCTTTCACTTTGTTAAGTATACACACTATAGTATGAATTTATTCTCTCCAATAGACATGCAATATATTTTCCTCCTTCATCATTATCCTTAATGATTCTTAAGTTGTCATATTCTTCCTTTCGACCACTCCATTTTGTTAAGGATTCCTTGGAGCTAACAAATGCCTCTTTATTCCATGATCTTCACAAAATCTATTAAACTCATTGGAGGTGAAGTCTCCACCTCTGTCACATCTTAAACATTTGATTTTCATATCCATTTCATTCTCAACCATAGATTAGAATTCCTTAAACTTATATAGAGATTCTGATTTTTCTGTTAGAAAAGCTACCCAAGTCATTCTAGAGTAATCATCAATCAATAACATGAAATACCTATCACCTTGAAGAATGCATGTTATTGTAGGTCCACAAAGATCTATATACACAAACTCCAAAGGTCCTATGATAGAGTATTCTTTGATGTTGAACCTTTTTATTTTTTTCTTCCCAACCTAACATTCCTTTCACACTACATTAATATGATTTTTAATCTTTGGTAAATCTCACACAGCTTGAGTAGTGTCAATCCTCACTAGGCTATCAAAATTGATTTGACACGTTCTTCTATATCATAGCCAAATTTAATTTATTTGATTCATAAATCACATACCATAAGCACCTTTAAGCTAATAAACATTTCCATCTATCCTCTTTACCATATAAATCAAAGTTCCAATCCCTTTTTGGTCTCACAACCATCATCCAAAAATACAAGATTACATCCTTTTGCTACACATTTGTCCTACACTTAGAAGATTATGTTAAAGACCCTTAACATAAAGATAATTTGTATTATGCTTTCAATTAAAACTGATTGGACCTTTTCCACATATCTTAGCAAATATATCATCATCAAACTTAGCAAGACCACCTTCAAACTTCTCAAGTTTAAAACACTTACTCTTATCACTTGTCATATGATCATCCACTATCAATAATTTCTAGTAGATTGTGTCCTCTCTTGTAAGAAAAGTAGTCACCATAGTCCCTCTAACATCATTACCTACTTTCAAAGAAACATCTTACAGGTCTCAAAGTTAGCAAAATTATTTCCAACATTTAGATCCATGAATAACCATTCATCATTTTCATCATTTGGGTAATCAGATTCATCATCAAATATACTCGAATCTTCTTTAACATAATAACATATAGCAATTGATTTTCCTCTATTCTCCTTATATTTTTTAGTTGAAGCTTTTAATGGACATGTTGAAGCATAATGACCTATCTTTCCACAATTGAAGCATTTGAAAGGTAACCTACCTCTATATTTTTTAGTGCCCTTTTTCAATATCCTCACAAAATTTGCTTCTAACTCATTAAACCCATTCTGGATTTGAATCCTTATTCTTCTCTACTTTACCAACTTTAAAATTAATATATTTTCTTGAATCACTTTGACCAAACTCTCTTAATTCAAAAGTAGTTAAAGTGTAAAAAAACTAATCTCTATAATAATGATTTAAATTTTGAGCTTCTTCAATAGTAGAAACATTATCACTATATGATTTAAGAAGTTTTATTAATACGTTCTTTACCAATTCACCTATTTAATTTTTCCACCAAGACCTCTAATGGAATTGCATAAAAAATGCAAGAAGGAAGCCAAGATTTTTTATTTTCACTAGAATGAAAATAAAATTACAATATTACAACTAACATCACATGGGCTTTCTAATTATATAATTCTGTAAATCTATAAATTAGAGTCACAATATACTTTGGTCTCTCCTTCTCTATAACCCCCATTCACATCCTTTATCTATAATGTGTAACCACCCCAACATATTCTGGAGAGTGTAACCCTCTCAGAAAGATTGTTTGAAATTTTATAATTTTTGTAGTACAAATTCCTAGGATCATTACTTTTGATCCATCAATTGGTCTTTCAATTATAAAATATTTTTGGAAAGCTCGTGTGAAGGTGCTTGTTTTCAAAATAGTACTTAAAGGTAGACTATTTCAAAATTTCAGTCAATTTTTCGGCCCATTTGGAGCCTCTAAGTGCTTCAAATTTGACTGAATATTTTTAACAAGATTTTTGGAAATTAAAATTTTAATCTCACAAATGATATTTAAGTGATTTCTTCACAATTGGCTTCAATTCACAATTTTTGAGGTCTATGTATGATTTTGTATCCATACATGCATAAATATAGACCTATGAAAAAATAGTAACCCTCAAAAACTTAGCCCTTATTGAAAATAAACAACATTTTCTATGTGATGCAATATTTATATTATACCTTGGATACTCCTACATCATGTATAAATTTGCAACCTAGTATTTTTTGGCCATCATACTATATCGGGAGGTAAAAATCATCTAAACATGACAACCACAAGTAGTAGGAGCCATTGTCATGGTCCTCCATTCAAAAAAATAGATGTACACTCTCCTTGGAAGCATGAAGCACACTATGACCTATTCATAAGTCAACATGGGAAAAAAAAGTTCTTGAAAATCAAGTTAAAAATTATTATTTACAAGTGTAACTAATATTTTGGCACCACAAGACTCTCTAACACTTCTAGGGTTTTTCACATAAAAGGAGAGAGGTGGGCCAAAATTCTTAGGGTTACATTCAAAGGATTAGGGTTGGAGGTTGTGATGTGTGTGATATGAAGTGTATGTAAGTGCAATGAACTGATAAAGAAACTAATTAAGAATGTAAAGCCTAGGAAGTACAACTATGCTGGAAAACACATTATGATATACAAACATTAAACTAAATCACCTAAGAAGGCTTATGAAACAAGACATAAAGATGGGAAATGAAAGGGGTATGCACCTGGAAACTTTCAGGGGCTAGAAATGCTACTCAATCTGAGATTTAGGCCTGCTAGGACATTAATGCCATTCTGGGTGACCTGGTCCTTTTTTCTGTGAAAATCTGTCATAACCCATTTTTGCCAAAAGGGTACTTAGATCTATAGAAAACCCAAAAATTCATATGTAGTGGGACTAGGTTACCACTAATGGTGACCTAGTCAACTTTTAGATTTCAAGAGATCCGAAGGTAGAAACAAAGGCTCTCGGTCTACACTTTCTGCTTATTCTAGTGTCCAGAACTGCAACTTCAATTCTCAATCTGTAGGTGTCTTTTTGTGTATATTATTAACCTAACCAATAAGGATATTCCCTACACACATCTTCAACCCATCCTTGAGTGTCTAAAAGCTTCCAAGATACCTAAATCTGCAAACACTCAAAGAGAGAGAAGGATATATTGATTGTTAGGGATAAGGGGTTTGCCTTGGTAAAACCCCTTTTAGATAATTAAATGAAATGATGAAATAAAGTAATAAAGCATGAAGCAATGGAGTTTACCTTGCCATGATGTTTGATCTTGAGTTGAAACAATGGAAGATTCAACCTTTGAGTGCTTCAACAAGATTTCTTGATGACTTAGAATGTAGAAACCCAGGCTTTCTTGAGAAGAATAGTGGATGAGTTCTTGAGATTATTGAGTGAGGAGGAAAAATGAGACTTGTTAGGGTGAAAATGGTGAGAAAAACTCTTAGTTATACAAGTTGTGCCCTAATTTCCCAAAAATAATACCTCTTAGGTTGACCTTAGGGTTTAGGAGACAAAATCCAAAAATAATTTTAAGTTAAATTTGAAATTTATGCCACATGGGACTAGGTCACCCAAGGTGGCAACCTAGTTCACCTGGGCATTTTTTATTGATTTTTGGGAATTAAAGTATGATCATTTTTAATTTTTCGAGATTATCTTCTAAAAAACACTAAGATAGGGCCTATAAGTGCATTAAGGGGTCATTATAGCATAAGAATGGGTTGTTTTAGTGATGAAAAGCCTAGGAAAGTGTGAAAATGTATTACAAAACCTTACAACACTTTGACAAAAGGCTTGGAAAAAGGGGTCAAAAGAGGTCCAAAAAGGGTCCAAAATCCATAGGCAAGGGTCCAAATGAGTGAAAAGTGTCAAAGGATACACTTTTTGGCGACACATTTAGCCTGAAATTTAGTGAGAGGATGAACTTTCTTCAAACTCAGACTAAAGTAGCCCAATGGAGATGATGAAGAATGAGAAAGAATGAGGTGGTAAAGCCCCCAAGATTCTAGATTCTAAGTCAACTTGACATCAGTGAAAAAGACAAATTCAAGGTGAATGACTAGCATCAAAATGAGATACATGATCATGGAATGACAAGGGCTGGAATGAAGAGAAGAGAGAAAGGTGAAAGGGTTGGATCAAGCTTCGACCATTTGTCCATAAAGTTGTGGATCAGATCTAGGCTATTTGTGCAAAAAGAAGATGTGTACTCACTCTGGAGTGATGAGACTTTTGGTTTTCCATTGGGTCAGAAGGCCCAAAAGGGTGAGAAAAATACACACAGTTGGTATGTACTCACACACACACATGTGGTTATGGGTAAAGTCATGTTGCTTGGGCTTCCTACTCAAACCATACCAAAGTTATACTTCCTGATAACTTTAATATGGCACCACAAGAGAGAAAGTGATGAAGTAAGGAATTTTTAAGAGGATTTTTCTTAGTTCATGCAATGTCTCATCTTATGGAACATCATGTGTAATGTCTCCAAGCTCGATAAAAAGCGTAAATGGATCATCTTGTTTGTAAGAGAGGACAAGTGAAATGTATCATCATGGGCAACATTGTACCTAATGTTTCCAAGAGATGGAATCACAAGAAAAATAAAATCACACAATGAAATGTGAGTGGTGATGTATGCCCCCACTTTAAAGTGGTTTCTAACACCATTACTATGGTAAGTTTCTTTAAATTAGCAGAATAAGGAAGAAGACATGAGATCTTATTCAGAAATCCCTATGCCAACTCATATGTTTCTAAGAAGCTATTTCATGAAAAAGGGGTGTATGTCACATGCGAGTCAACTTAAGACATGTCATCCACATCCGAAGCTTGCTCTTATATGTTCATGAAAGGTTAACTATTAGTCAAAAGAGACAATGACAAGTGACATACGAGGGAAAAGGATAACCAACCCATTTCCCCCACTTAGTGTAGGACAAGAGTGAGCCAAAAGGATTGATGAGATGCAAGGTTGGGTTAAAATCAATATCAATTAGAGGAATGAGGTGCCCCCACAAAGGGGAGAGCACCAAGCTCCCTAAGATGTTGGATTTTATTACTCAAGGCCTTACACTCATTAGTGTGATGACCACAAACTCGGTGGTAGGCACAAAAGGAATATTTTTGGGAACATTTCTTTCGAGTTATGGGAGGAAGGGAACTCAAGTGATCTTGGAGGAGTCTCAACAAGATGACCTCTTGATCAAGGGGAGGATTTGATCCTCTAGTTTGTAACAAAGAAGTTTCTTTCTTAGTATAGGATGTCAAACTTACACAAGGTGCTTTATATTGTGAGACTTTGTATACTCCTTTAGAGGAGTGTGTAAAATCCAAATCAGTAGTGGGTTGCAAGATGACATTGGCCTTAATGAAGAGTCCTTTGTTTGTTTCAAAGGATAAATTTCTATGGTTGGTTTAGAAAGGTCATTTGAGATAGGGTTGGTGTTGGAGGAAGGTTTGATGATTCTGGTGACAAGAAAAAATACAAGGCCATGATTTTTTGTTTGTGTGTGAGGCTTGGTAGGGTTTCAGATACCTTGTTCATTAGCACCACATCATTTTCCATTATATCCTAGTTGTTTCATGAGCTCACAAACTTTTTCATAGATATATTTTAGCTTGTTTGGATCGGGTGAGGATGTGGTGTTGGCTACGTTGTCTAAATTAATCAAGGTGGATTCTTTCAAAGGATTGGTCAAGTATTGTGTGGAGAAGACTATGTTTCCCTTTTCAGAGCGTTTGTTTGTGATCTTGGAATCTACTAGTAGAGGAGGTGTGAAGTTTAAGGAACCCTAATAATCATCTAAGGGTGTTGGTTGTACGTGTTCCACTTTTTTGGTTGGTGTTGAAGTTGTGAAGGGTTTGGATTTTTTTTTCTCAAGTTGTAAGACACTATAAGGTTCAAGATCAATGTCAAGTGTATAAACTTTGTTTTTGTATATGCAATTCATCTTACGATGAAGAGTCGAAGGCACCGCATTCATTGCATGAATCCATGGCCTACCCAAAATGAGGTTATATGAAACATCATGTGGTATAACATGGATCAATGTGTCTAATGTGGCCATTCCAACTATAAGAGGCAAAGTGATCACACCAAGCAACTTTTGTCCTTTACTATCAAATTCATTGAGGAATAAGGAAGTAGGTTGAATGGTTGATTTATCAATATGGAGCCTATCTGAAAGATTAACACTACACACATTAACAATGAAGCCATTATCAACAAGGGTTTGCTTGATCCTGATGCAGTTGTATTGAGATATGATCATGAAGACGTTAGCTTTTTTTTTTCACTTCCAAAGGAGGGAGATCTTTGGTGGAAAAAAATGTCAACATTCAAGCCTTGAATCATAGCTCCTATGTCAATTTTTTTCAAATGAGAAGGGATAGGAATTTGTTGTAAGGCATGTTGTATCATGTTGTGATAATGAGGGCAGGCTTGGATAAGGTCCCATATAGATATTTTAGCAGGAGTATTCCTTAGTTGTTCAACAAGGTCATACTCCCTAAGAAGTGAATTTAATTGAGGGGCAACATGAATAATGGTAGGGGATGAAGGTAAGGATGTTGAGGTTGGTGGTTGGATTGTGGGTTGTTTCTTGTGTAATGTGTAGGAGCAAAAATATTATAACTTGGTTGTTGTAACACATTATTTTTAAGTGGGTAGAGATGAAATAGGGTTTAGGCTTGTGTGAAGGTGGATAAAGGATGAGTCAAGGTTGGATAATATTAACATCTCCTTGGGAAGGAGAGTCAATATTATCCTTTTCTTGCATCATGATATCCTCCCTAGGAGGAGATATTTTAGGAGAATGACAAACCACATGTTTGTGACATGCAAGGATTGGTTATTCTAAAATGACTTCGTCACAAGTAGGGGAATGATCAATGATGGGATGATTAGGATAGGGTTATATTTGACTGTCAAAAGTCTCATTCTCTTGTTCCATACTATCTACCCTAGTAGGAGAGCTAGCTTCAACACAGATAGGGGAGGCATCTAGGGAAGGACCGCTATGATTTTCAAATAGGTTGTACCAAATGGTAGGAGAATCTGGGAAGGGAGGACCAAGATTCTCATGAATTGTAATAGGTGTATCTTCTAACACCGACCTATCATCATTGCATCGAGGAGAGATATGATAAGAACACGTTTGAGGACCTCATGGGTATAGAGACTAGGTAAGGGGATGATGTGAAGAATTTTTTATTGTTTAATGTTTGGTAAAGGGGGAGGGGGGGATGAGGAAGAAAAACAAGACCATCATGACCTCCAATGGTTGTATCTTATCTCACTAAGATACCTTTGTCACCAATGTGAGAGATATCAGGAGAAGAACAATTATGATTATCATCAGTATCAATGTTTGTATCCTCATCGATCAAAGATTTACTAGATGAGCTAGCACATATGAAGTCATCAAGGGCTTCATCTAACATGTCTAAGTCATCACTAATAAAGGGATTACTATTGTGAGTGGGTGTATGTGATGTTGTTAAAGTGTTGTTTTCATTTTCTAAAGAATTAGATTTAAATGATCTAGGAACTAATGCCAGAAATGAAGATTAAAAAAGTCTAATATTACCCACAAGTACCATGTATGATATTTAAAATATAACAAAATCTATGTAAACTTAAAATGCAATGCAGGTTTCAGATTTCAAAGAAGGTAATTTACTGATTACACTATACAATGATCTGAAAATGAAATGTTGGAAATGTAAAATGTAATTTAAGCAATGCATAAAATGAGCTAATCTATGCTAGATCTAATGAAATGTATATAATAGAAACACAACCCATGGATACAGATAGTTAATGACATAAAATAGAAGCATATAAATAGGTTTTTCAACTCTATAAAGGACAGTTTCAGAGGTCTAAAGGAACTAGGTCACCTAGGGTGGCGACCTAGTCCACCTGGTGATTTTTTTGAGATTTTATAGAATATTTGGTGGATTGAGGTGGTTTTTGTATTGGGTGATGCAGACCTAACATGAAAATGATTTTTTTTTAAAAATGATTAATGTTATAAGATGTAAAAATGCAACCTGTATACACTTTCACGAATGCAAAATTTAAATCCTAGAATGCAATGTAAACAATGCAAAATGCAATGCAATGCAAAGCTAGGATTCTAAAGAGGTCCAAATCAGAAAAGAGGGTGTAGGAATGTTGGTTTCACCAAAATGTAATGAATATTTTTGCACCACAAGACTCTCTAACACTTCTAGGGTTTTTCACCTAAAAGGAGAGAGGTAGGCCAAAATGCTTAGGGTTACATTCAAAGGATTAGGGTTGGGGGTTGTGATGTGTGTGATATGAAGTGTATATAAGTGAAATGAAAAGATAAAGAAACTAATTAAAAATGTAAAACCTAGGAAATGCAACTATGTTGGAAAACACATTATGATATACAAACATTAAACTAAATGACCTAAGAAAGCTTATGAAACAAGACAAAAAGACAGGAAATGAAAGGGGGGTGCACCTAGAAACTTGAAAAGGTTATAAATGTTGTTGAATATGATATTTAGGCATGCTGGGTCATTTGCACCATTTTGGGTGACCTAGTCCTTCTTTCTATGAAAATCTGTTATAACCTGTTTCTACCAAAAGAGTACTCAGATCTACATAAAACCTAGAAATGAATATGTAGTGGAACTAGGTCACCACTAATGGTGGCCTAGTCTAATTTCATATTTCAAGAGATTTGAAGGTGGAAACATAGGCTCTTGATCTGCACTTTCTACTTGTTTTGGTGTTCATATCTACAACTTTGATTCCTAGTGTGTAGGTGTCTTTTTGTGTAGATTATTAACCTAACCAATAAGGAGATGCCCTAAAAAAGTCTTCAACCCATCCTTGAGTGATCTACAAGCTTCCAAGATACCTAAATCTGCAAACACACAAATAGAGAAGGAAATGTTGATTGTTAGGTTTTAGAGGTTTTCCTTGGTCAAGCCCCTTTTAGATAATTAAATCAAATGATTAAATAAAGTAATAAAGCATGAAACAATGGAGTTTAACTTTCCATGATGTTTGATCTTGAGTTGCAGCAATGGAGGATTCAACCTTTGAGTGCTTGAGCAAGACATGTCTTGATGACTTAAAATGTAGAAACCCTAGCTTGATTGAGAAGAATAGTGGATGAGTGCTTGAGAAGATTGAGTGAGGAGGAAAAATGAGACTTTCTAGGGTGAAAAAGGTGAGAAAACCCCTTATTTATACAAGTTGTACCCGAATTTCCCCAAAATAACACCTCATAGGCCAACCTTAGGGTTTAGGAGACAAAATCCTGAAAGAATTGTAAGTTAAATTTGAATTTTATTCCACATCGGAGTAGGTTGCCCAAGGTGGCGACCTAGTCCACTTGGGCATTTTTGGTTGATTGTCAGGAATTAAAGTATGATTATTGTTAATTGTTAATATTGTCTTCTAAAACACACTAAGATAGGACCTATAAGTGCATTAAGGGGTAATTATACCATAAGAAAGGGTTGATGTAGAGATGACAAGCCTAGGAAAGTGTAAAAATGTACATTGAAAAACCTTACAACACTTTGACACAAGACTTGGAAAAAGGGGTAAAAAGAAGTCCAAAATCCATAGGCAAGGGTCCAAATGAGTGAAAAGTGTTGAAGCCTACACTTTCTGGTGACATAGCAAGTAAAACAACAAGCAAGGATGAATCATGTACATGATTTAGTTCAAATAAAGCTTCCAACCTAGCTATACCATCAATACTTATGTACTCCTCCACGATTATATCAAAATAATTTCTTCAAACCTAATTTCACATCCTTAGAATATAAATTTCAAATTTTCCTTTTGTTTAACATTCATCAACGAAACCTGCTACAAAATTATATGTTCTAAGAAAAAATCAATGATTTTTTCTTCTTGTTTACCCTAGAAAACAAAAATTTGATTTGCTTGATGACACACAACTTCAATATTTGTATGCTCAACTAGTAAGGAAAAATGGTGTCCTGAATGCAATCCTCATGAACAAAATAAAATTTCTCAAAGCCAAGACCTAAAAAAATTTCATGTCACAATATTTAGGGTTATAAGAAATTGAATCATACACACCCTCACAATCTTTTTTTCTCTCATAATAAGGAATGCATAATCTTCATCATATTAATTATCAACAAAACAAAAAAAAAAACAAATGAAAAACATAAATGATGCACTTCAACTTCCTCACCTACATTCTCAACATATATATTGTTATTTTATAATGGATCTAACCCACTAGTTTGACCATTAGGAATGACCATGTATCTCCATCAATAATGGGAGATTGATCCACAACTACAAGCATTAAATGAGCACTATTGGCCCACCCAAACATCATGTTTAAATTATTTAGTTTATAATCTAGAGGGGAAAAAAACCTACACCGAGATAGAAGTCCTCACAATACATGTCTATGCATTTATTTTCATCAAGCCTTAACTCACAAAGGAGAATATTAATAGGGACATCAAAATTTCTATGAAAATCAAGAACTAATTATCCATGCCATCTTTTAAAAAAATCCAAAATTTGGTAACAACGGACAAGATCAAATACATGTGAATCTAACTCATTGAAATTAGCAATGAAGCCTTTGTATTCATCATTGAATATAATTGTGGTTGTGACGTCCATAGTATGACTCTGTAAATGAGATGGTTAAATCTAGTCTAAACATGCATTAATCTAAATCAAACAACAAAGAATGAAGTAAATAAACTAAACAGTAAATAAAGCAATATGAAACAATCTCACCGAATATTAGTCCACCTCTTCGAATTATCTTGATTGTCCTTCTCAAATTTTCCTTCTGTAGTATATTTTCCCTCAGATTTTCATAAGTGTGCAAGTATAGCCTTGATGTATGTGATTATAGAAAAGTATCGAAGATTAATAGGTTTCTTCCAAAAGTATATAGATTTCGGGAGGAGGAATAATGACAAAGGTCAGCCAATTTATACAAAGTTGGTTTTAGAACGATCCACTTAGATTCAAAAGAGAGATCAATGATCAAAATTGATGAATGTCATGTGATTGAGATTTGTGTCAGTTAAAATGTGAGTTGGGAATTTTTTTAGAATAAATATTAAATTAAATAATAATTCAATCTGCTGTTTAGACTATTCGAAAATAAATTGAATAAGAGATCAAGATTAAATAAATGATTTAATGTTTAGTTGAAAGTCTTCGAAAATAGAAGAATTAGACTTTGAATGAAAAGGATAAACTTAGAATTCAACAATGATTTGTTCGAATGTACACATGAACTAATTAATTAAATAAATATATTTAATTAATAAATATGTGCATGCATAAGAGTTAGAACTAGATAATTGACTGATCAAGATAGAGAGTCGCTTCACAGAGATGATCAGACATCGAATCAGGAGATAACAAATGGATTTAAATAGATCTCGAGTCAAATGGTGAGTGAATAATTATTTAAGTGGGTGATAGAAGAATGTGACAAAAATAACTCTTTTTATGAATTAAATGTTTATTTAATTCAACATTTGAAATTAGAAAAGATTTAATTAAATAAACAATGATTTATTTAATTGACATTTGAAAAGGTTAATTGAATAATTAAATAATTTGAAAATAATATTTAATTATAGTCGAAATATGGTAAAAGGTAAATTAAATAATAAATTATTTAATTCGGAAAGAGAATAAATTAATTTGTGACACGATGGAATAAATAATATTTATTTAATTAATCAAAGTTGAATAAGGGTTATAACGAATTAATTAAATAATAAAGGTTATTTAATTAATAGATGAAAGAATGTGTATAGGAAATGATTAAATAATTAACATTATTTAATCATGACCATGGACATTAGAAAATTATGTCAAAAGTGGTACTGGCAGGCCTCGACCAATTTTTAGTGTCTACAGTTTGCCCCTCTTTCATACAATGTTTTTTATTGCATTGTGTGAAAGAAAATACTTAAAAATATTCCCTAGTTGTGCCTCAGTATGACATAGGTTAGGGTATGCCCCCTTGAGAAAATTGATGAATTTTTGAAAATTTTCAAAAAATTAGGAAATAGTCCCTATAAGTCAATTTGATGGCCAAAAATGATATGGAGTTGATGGAATTGAATTTGGATGTGTTAGGGACATGTACAGGTCGATTGAAGATGGAATTTTACACAACCAATAGATAAGGTCAGAAGAAATGCCGCTTTTAACCCTTGGTATAAATAGAAATTAGGGTGAAATTCAAATCATTTGCAACCCTAAGACTTGAAGAATTGAATATTTTTCTCTGAGCTCTCGAAAAATTGTCTCTTGTTTCATACACTCATCATCGCGGATACAGGATATGGACCTTCTGATGGCCAACCAATGTGGGACCCCTGGTAAGTACCTTTGAACGACCTCTTGAATTTCTTTTTTCCCATAGTTTTAGGCAGTCAAACTTTAATTTTCAAATGTGTCATTTTTTAGTTCACCACATTTGCATTCGTATGCAATGCATTTTCTCGCAAAACGACGCAAATGCAAAATCACACCTAGGCATTTTTAGGTCGTTTAGGGAAAATACGCATTTGGTAATTTATGCTTTGGATTTGGTCTTATGCATCGCATATGAGATTAGTTTAGGCGCATGAAGGTTTGCGAAACGCATTTGCATGTAATTAGGAAATGAAAATGCATTGCATCTGCAATTTAATTTATGCATTTGCCTATTGCCTTGGGTTGTTTTTTTTGTGACACATTTGCAATATGAAACAAATATGCTTGTTTGTTCAACACATGTATGCTCATGCACCACATTTTAATTTTATGATGATGCATATGATATGTGCACCACATTTGGTTTTCAAATGATGCATTTGACTGTCAAATTTTGGGAAAAAAATCTGATAGAAAAATGAAATGATTTGACACATTGTTTGAATGCTCTTTGCAGGTTATACTAGATCTTATCTATACCTGGGAGTCGCGGTCAGATACTTTGGAGATCAAAGATCAGTTAGTGAGCGCAGAGAAATGCTTGTTATGGAGACTTTGACTTCATCACATATGCAACATGCACACTGTTCAGGCAAAGAGATATATGCTTACTGCCCTATGAGGGAGGTGGCATTCTGATAATTCTTGATTTCATTTGGCTACTGGAGAGAAAAATGTCATGTTAGAGGATGTTTATAGGATTCCTATATTTCCTATCAAAGGCGAGAGAGTGATGAATGATACCGAGAGGGGTTTTAGTGCGATTATTAGATATTATGTATATGGTGATATTCATAGTTTAGGGATAGAGCACTACAAGATTAGATGGCAGGTGTTAGTGGATAGATATGAGCGGATTGACTGTATACTATGTTCATTGAATGTTGGGATAGTTCTTCTTGAGTGTCGTGGTCATGGATTTCCTGTTAGGTGGGGGGAGATGTTAGTTGGGATTCTTGAGAGAAAGGTTGTGTATGCTTGGGGTCCCAATTTATTGGCTATTCTTTACTTCCATCTTCATGATATAGCTTATAGAGATGTACACTCACTGAGCTCCAGGATTACTCTTCTCATAGTTTGGGCATGGGAACACATTGTTGTGTTCTTTCCTCCTATTACTGCTAAGCAAGATGCAAGATTCCCTTATATTTTCTATTATGCGGGAAACATTACACAGATCCATGTCAAATATACAAGATACTAGAGACATGCATTGGACACATTAGTCCAGTTTACATCGAGACTGTACATGGATTGTGAGTGTTGGTTAGATGAGGATAGTAATTTACCTTACTATCAGAAAACATAGTACCTCATAGGGAGGACTGTTTCTAATGTTCATATTATAGAGAGACATTTTCTAGACCGTGTACTGAGATAGTTTAGTGAGGTGCAGGATGAGTCTAGAGGACGAGCAAAGTTTCCTCGATCATCTAGACAGGTTCCTTGGTGGGGGTCTATGACACCAGTGGCTACTATAGAGGCATAAATTCAAGATTTTCAGCCTTTATTGTGGGGATGAAGGGGTGGAGCAGTGGATCTAGGGACTAAAGTTTCTTATGATACTTGGTGGGCAGTACATCGTCTTGTGCCATACACAAATCTAGATCAGCCTGCACTAGTGAAGAGAAGAGGGAAAGGGTCAAGATGGTGACATAGAGGTAGAGGTGGTGGCAGGGTTGGAGGAAGAGATGGTGGCGATGATGCAAGAAGTGGTGGTGGTAGAAGTGGGAGACGAGGTCAGCGGGGATGGAGAGGTGGTCGATTAAGTGGATTATCACCTATCTGTGAGGCTGAGGTGGAGGTTGAGGATGTACCGATGTTGGATCTCGGGGGTGGAGTGGAAATCAGAGGAGAGCATGTTGCCAAGGAAGTATTAGTAGAGGAGCATGTGGAGGTGGAGGTTGGCAGAGAGACGCATGCAGAGGAGGAGGTCGAGAGAGAGTACATGGATATTGATCCCCTTGGCATACAAGAAGGTTATGGAGAGGATGATGTGGAGGAGGAGATACCTATGGAGGAGCAGGAGAGAGATCTCTAGAAAAAGATTGTAGAGAGGAGGTGGAATGAGGAGGTTCCCCAAGATAGTGCTATGGAGTCATTATAGGAGAGGATGAGAGTGCTTACCACAAAGCGGGATGCCATACAGATGGAGAGGGACTAGGTAGTAGCTTAGAAGTAGGAGATAGAGGAGCAGATTACTGAGATCATATGTCTCTATACTGGTTCATCATCTGATGGTTTTTCTCTTTAGTTAGTCAGAGAAGTGGAGAGGGCTTCCTATTATAGGGATTTTTATGAGTCACTGGTACCTGCTAAGAGATGAGCTCCTAGTTTTTCTAAGTTATGTAGCCAAAGATCATAGAGCAGGAGTTATATGAGGACACATAGCATAGAGGGTGTGGTGGGACCATTAAGGAAAGGTCCTTATGACAGGCCTCCCACCACACCGAGAGTACCTCAGCGACATAACCCTCAACATTCACCACATGGGAGTAGCAGCAGTGGGACACATTGACACTTTCATATTTGTGGACATTGTATTTTGATCTTAGAGCCTACAAGCTCCTTTTTATTTATGGATACATTCTAACATTGTACTGTGACAGACGTTATTTTGAGTGATATATATATATATGATTTTTGGAGGCATCTATATCATATGCAATTATATTTATGATGATTTTATTTATTTCGATATGATTATGCAGCTAGATGATGATATGAATTTGATGATTATGGAATTCAATGTGATGTTTATAATACATTGAGTCTGGTTTTGACTTTGTGACTATATGTGTAAGGCATGAAAAAGCTTGCTTTCAGAAAGACACATGTTGTATAAGATGTTTGAGCTTGATTTTGTTGATGTGACAAGCTACGTGAGGCTATGACAATTGATGATGTTTGTCGTCAATATAGATATATCTTTCTTAAGACATAAGTTGATTGTTCTGATAATGTGTGTGATTGTGACTTGATGAAAGTTTTGACATGTTTTCGTTGTTAATGCATGACTTGTTTTGATGCCTTGAATATTATCAGTGTGTGTGTGTGTGTTGAGTTGATATGATGCACCCTAAAGGACTGACCTAGTGTGGCCTTGGGAGTTCATCGATTGATGGCCTTGCCTAAGTTGTACACGCAGAGACCTGGTAGTTTGACTTGACTTTGACTGACATGAATGTTTGACACATATGAACCTAACTTATTTTTCAAATGATGTGTGTGATAATGAGTGTGATAAACCCTAATGGAATGACCTAGTGTGGCCTCAGGGGCTCATCAATTGATGGCCTTGTGTACATTATCCACGCAGAGACCTCGTAGTTTGACACGACCAATGAGTTTGATATATACAAAGAATGAGTCGTGATTTAATGTGTGTGATACATGAAAAACCTAGACATACGGACCTAATGCCTCAGAGGCACATCAATTGATAGCCTTGGCTATGTCCAATCATAGAGGAAACATAGTTTGACTATGTCTACAATTGACTTGACATGATTGACTCTAGCTCAGGTTTTTGGGATTTTTGATGTGATTTGATATTTTTTGTCTTATTGGAGTTCTTTGATGTTTTTAGATTTTTTTCAGGACATTTTACGACGTTTTTGAGCCTTTTTCAGAAAATTTTCTAACGGTGGAATGCTATGTACAAGGTCCATATGACACAGATCAAGGATTTTCCTCCAATCGGGAATAAGAACTATAGGATGGAGTGGGGAGACAGAGTGGACTTGATGTCAATCATTCCAAGTAATGGATAAGACAAAAATTTATTATGAGTGATGGTGAAAGTCGGATTGGAAAGATGGTAGACGAAGGAGCAGAGTCGACTACACATGGTGCCTATTTGCCAGGTTTTCACCATGGTACTTATCCATAGCACGATCGAAGTGGTTTTCACTATTGGACAAGTTATTTATCTTTCCTGTTTTATTTATTTTTACATTTTCCTTTTTGGTGTTACAAAGATGCTTGTTTTCCTAGTTTTCATCAAGGTAACAATTTTTATTTTTTATTTTTTATATTTTTCTGGTTAAAACATGGTTCTCAGAAGCTACGCACAGTATCTCTTGAAATGAAGGTTGTTGATTGGTGAAAAATGTGGTTCTCCTTCAGGGGCTGAGATTTGATACATTCCTGATGCAAAGGCTTTTGTAACAATATAAGGCCCTAACTAGTTAGGTTCAAACTTACCTAGTTTTTCTCTTTCTATCTGATTCTTAGGATTCCCCATTTAAACCAAGTCACCAATGTCGAAGTGTCGATTTATAACTTTCCTATTATAGTTGTGAAAAAGATAGTTTTGATATGATTGAAGATGATTTAATGCCTTATGTCTTTGTTCATGTAATAATTATAACTCATGCAATCTGGATACATGATACTCTTCATCGCCAATATGAACTTTCAAGGATACCCTTAGGGAAGGAATTTCAACCTCAATAGGTAAGATAGCTTCAGAACCAAATACCAAGGAATATGGAGTGGTGTGGGTGGGAGTACAAATGCTTGTGTGATAGGACCATAAGGTAGGATTAAGCTGTAGATGCTAGTCATGACCAATGTCATTCACAGTCTTTTTGAGGATTCTAATAATGGTTTTATTAGATTCCTCTGCTTGGTCGTTACCTTGTGGGTAATATGGGGTGGAAAAATGATGCTGGATATGGAATTATTCATAAAGATGGAAAAATTATTGGTTTTTGAATGGATTACCATTGTCTATGATGATGGATTGTGGTACACCATATCAAAAAATGATATAGTTTCGAATAAACTTGGATATTTGTGTGTCGGTGATGTAAGTCATGGGAATAGCCTCGATCCACTTGATGAAGTATTTGGTGGTAGTTATGATGAATTTATGGCCATTGGATTATGGAGGGTGTACCTTACCTATGAGGTCAATTCCCCATTGGGCAAAGGGCCATTGTGATATAATGGGACGAAGCTCCTGTGCTGGCATGCATATCAAATCTCTATGTATCTGATAGTGTCGACATATCTTGACAAAGATATATGAGTCCTTTTCCATTGTAGAACAATAATAACCTAATATCATAATCATTTGGGCTAAGGTAGGACTGCTAGAATGGGATCCAAATATACCCTAGTGTACCGCTCGCAAGGTTTCTTGTGCTTCTTCAGCATCGAGAAATCTAATCAAGGTGTTATCTAAGGTATGTCTATACAAGGTATCTCCGATGATGGTGTATTTGGCAGACCTACGAATAAAGGTTCTACATTGGTTGTTTGACAAGTCTAAAGGTAGGATTTGGGAATTTAAATAGTTGTTTATGTCCTCGTACCAAGGGGAAGTAGGACCAAAAATCATACACACCATCGCAGAATCGAGGGCATCATAGGCAGGGACCAAAATTTGTTCAACCAAAAACTCAAATTTAGGCACATTGCTAGGAATATCCAATAAGGAACCCATGATTGCCATAGAATTTTCTGCCCTATTTTGAATGTGTGGTATTTTTTGTAAAAGTGATGTCATCAAAGTACTACTTGAAACTATCACCCATGTGCTTTTTGGGAGAAATTTTCTCATCATCAATTTCATACTCATCATTAACTTTCCAAACTACTAGTTGAGAATCTCCATAAACATGTAAACTCTTGATTTTCCATTGGGCTGCAATTCTTAGTCTTGTCACTAGGGCTTCATATTCTGCTATGTTTTTGGTGCAAGGGAAACCAATGCTGAATGATTTAGGAATAGTATTTCCTTGAAGTGTAACAAATAGTATGCATGCTCTTAAAGCATAATTAGTACTTGACCCATCAAATTATAATTTCCATGTGGTTCTAGTGTCAACTTTGAAGATAAACTCATCAAGAAAATCTACCAGTAAAGGATGGTCTAACTTAACTAGTGCATCTGCTAATTGATCTGAAATCACTTGCCCTTTTATAGATTTCCTTTTCACATACTGGATGTCATATTCACTGAGTATCATCACCCATTTAGCCAATCAGCCTATTAATGTTGCTTTACTTAGGAGGTATTTCAAAGGATCTATTTTTGCTACCAACAAATTTTGATGGTTTAGCATATACTGCCTAAATTTTTTAGTAGCAAATACTACCGCAAGACATGCATGTTCTATGCTACTGTAGTTCAGTTCATATCCCACCAAATTATGACTGATGTAATACATTTCCCTTTCATGACCTTGATCATCATTTTGTGCAAGTAGGGCTCCTAATCCCGACTAACTTGCCAATATATAAAGTATCAAATGTTTTTCATATATAGGTGGCATTAACATAGGCAGTGTAAGAAGATATTCCTTGATTGTTTGGAAAGCTTCTTGGAATTTGGGTGTCCATGCAAACGGTGCCCCCTTCTTGAGCAAATGTTGGTATAGATGTATCTTGTCTGCTAACTATACTATGAAGCGTCTAATAGACTGTAATCTCCCTTGTAGTTTTCCTAGGTGACCGATGGTGACTGGTGGAGGCATGTCCATTGTAGCTCTTACTTTTGCAAGTTCCACTTCAATGCCTCTTCTAGAAATGATGTATCCTAGAATTTTTCCTGATTTAATGCCAAAGATAGATTTTTTTGGATTCAGTCTTAAATTGTAATTTTCTATTCTTTGGAATATCTTGTCAAGTACTTTCAAATGATCTTCTCTTGTCAATGATTTAGATATTATTTCGTCAACATAGTATTCTGTGAGAGTATGCACAAGTTCATGGAAAATATTTGTTATTGTACGTTGGTACGTAGCTCCAACATTTTTGAGCACAAAAGACATAACATTCTAGTAGTATGTTCCCCATGGAAATCTAAAAGTTCTCTTGTGTTGGTCCTCAATAGAAATTTTGATCTGATTATAGCCAGAGAAACCATCCATGAGGGATAGCATCTCATATCTTGTTGTAAGGTCCACTATCATGTCAATGTTTGGCAAAGGAAAGTCATCCTTAGAGCATGCCTTATTGATATCTCTGAATTCTATACAAATGAGGATGCCCCCAAAGGGTTTGGTTATTCGGACCAAATTAAAAATCTAGTCTTTGTAGTCTATGGACCCGATGACACCAACATCCAATAGCTTCTTAAGTTCAAATTTGACTAGTAAAGTGATTTGTAGATGCATTTTTCTTAACTTCTATTTGACTAGCTTAACACCTGGCTGTAATGGTAGATGATGAAATATAAGGTATGGATCTAGCCCAGGCATGTCAACATATGACCATGCAAATTTTATCTCTCTCTTTGTGAATAATTCTCAAAACTCTTGTTGCTCTATCTCTATCAAAGATGTTGCAAAGTATATTACTCGTAGGTATTCTTTAGTGTTTATGTTGATCTCAATAAAATCTTATACTAACATTGGTGACTTTTCCTGAGCAAGTGGGAGAATTTTCAGCCCTCCATCCTTGGGTTCCTTAGAGAGGTTTTCCTCCTCAGATGCATCCTTTATTTTTACTATTTATTTTTCCAAAGGAGCCTTTCGGTTTTCACCTAAGGACTCGTCATTTTCATCATTTTCATCTTTTTTCTTTTTCTTTTCAATTTTACGACTAGAGGTATGAACAGACTCCCCAAAATATGCTTTTTCATCCAGTTCTATGGTAAATCCAACTTTATGATCACCTCTAGGTATGCCTTATTGAAGTCACATGAACTCAGCTATCGCTTCATCGGTCTCGAATATTTCTAAGATGGGTGTACCTTGTTGATCCCAATCGATAAGTTTGGGATATATGATGGGAATGTCATCATCAGAGTTATCAAATGTGGAGGCTGACAAGTTGAGGATAGAGTGGTTGACATGGTCAAAAAAATTTTGGACTAACTCCTTTTTGTTCTTTTTCCTTTGGAAAGGTAAACTCTAATCTGGGACTATTGTAAGAGCCAAGTTGTCAGAAGATGGCTCATTCGGTGCACAAGTTGTAGGATCAAGGGTTTCCCAATATTAATGCTTATTCCATTCTTCTTTTGACAAGGAATTTTTAGGATAGGGACTAGATGGATTTGGTATGGTTTTATCATTTTTTCAAGTTCCCCAAATAACTTATCTAGGTTCATCTTGTTGGTAGAGGAAAGGGAATCCCATTCATTTTCTCTTGAGTCAGGGGATTCATAATAAACTAGGTCAAGTGTTTTTTGAGATATCTCGATGTCTTCAAAAGAACTTACTTCCTCTTGGAATGGTGACGAAGTACTAGAAATGCCAATTCTAATGAGTTAAAACCCCAACCCTATGCCTTTTGGTCATGGTGAGATAATGATTTGTTCAGTCCTTCTATTTTTATATATTACTAACCCACTATGTATGTCATATATGTTACATTACATTATCGTGAAGACTTTTCCATATTTATCCTTAGATATTTGAATAGACAATAGAGGGTATTAATTGTCTTCTTTGTACAACCATGAGGTGATTTCATCTTGGTTTGTAGCTTCTTTACTTAACTCTCCCCATTTTTTCAATTTTAGTGTAGGAGGGACATGGAACACGACTATTTATTGTCTCCTATCTATTGTGGGTAGACCATATGACTTAGGAGGAACCATTTGACTAACACAATAGGATGCTTTCATGTTGTATTCTCCATAGCCCTTATATTGGATCTTGACCTTAGGAGTGGATGATGAAATTTGTGATGTAATGGACTTGGAAAGAGTTGATGGATCAATGCACAAGGATAAGGTGGAGGATGAAGCCTCTTGATTGACTAGGACCTATCTTTGTTAAATTTCACGTAGGCTTGTGCACCATTAGAAAGGATCTGGGTCACCATCAATGGGGACCTTTGTACCATTGTACGAGAATTTAAGACACTGATGATATGTGGAAGGGATGGATTTCATGGCATGTATCCAAGGTCTACCCAATAAAAGGTTGTAGGGAAGGGTGAGATCCAAGACTTGGAAATTAGTTTCCATAACTGTAAGGCCAATCCTGATAGGGAGTGTGACAACTCCTTTAAATGATCTTTCCTCATCATCATATGCCTTAATGACTATAATCTTAGTGGTGTCGATGCATGATTCTGATAAACCTAATGCCTTAACCAGTTTCAAGGTGAAAAGGTTCAACCCTGCTCCTCCATCTACCAAGACTCATCTGACTTTGGTTTGATGAACAAGAACTTCAAGGTGTAAGGGGTCATTATGATTGGTCTTCTCAGTTGAATAATCCTACTAAGAGAATGTAGCATGATGGGAATTGGTTAAGTATCCTACCATTTATTCAAAATGATTGAAATCTATGTTGGTAGGAACTATTGGGCTTTGCAAGGCTTTGTCAAGAATGGCTTAGTGATCCAGTGATATAATCAACACTTCCAAGATGGATATATGTGTTGGGGTCTTCCCAAATTGGTCAATCAAATTATAGTTGAGCTTGGAAGATTGTGTTTGTGGTTCTGATGAAGGACCTAGAAGAGCTATCTTGGTTCTACATGTATTGACAACACATTCAAGATGCTTCTTTATGGTAATAATATTGATATTTTAATTAACAACTCAGACATGATTGATGATAGTACCTAGTTTATAATTATACTTAGCACTGTTATAATTGGCCAATGTATTATTCTTAGTTCTTGAACTAGACACCTTTCCTTTCCCATGGTCATGTAGTGGATCTGTGAAGACCTTTTGATCACTATTTTTGGTATGTTTCTACCCATTGATTTCTATGGTTCCATCTTCAACAAAATCTTGTATGATGGTTTTCAATTGTTGGTATTGTTGAAGGTTGTGTCCCTTTATTTGATGGTATTCACAATAGGCATTATCATCCCACCATGAAGGTTTGAACTATCCATGATCATATTGTTTTTGTTCTAGAGGTTTTAGGAGATTATTTTTAATCAGTTCTTTGAAAGTTGTCTTGATTGGTTCCCCCAAAGGGATAAATTCACATTTAGGAAATATCCTCTGTGGTCATTGTTATTGCGAATTTTGAACAAATTTGGTTGTTTTATTTGGATTATTAGTTTTGTCCTGATTGGAGTTGTAACCTCTAAGTGTGATGATAGGTCCTGCATGTAGGGTCTTAGCATCAACAATACCATCATTTGTTACATTCTTTTTTTCTAGACCAAAATTTGTTTCTATAGTTGGGATGGTTTTGGTGTTGAACAACTGGGTTCCTACCTAGTACCTTAATGTCTCCTTTGTCAATAAGGCCTTTATCAAGTATGATGCCTTTCTGCACCAAGTCTAGGAAAGAAGTACAACAATGTACTCTTAAGTTGCTTCTCAGTTTCGGATGAAGTTTTTCAAGGAATATCATGAATTTTTGTTTCTCTAGTATCTCAATTGGACATTGACTAGCTAAACTTCTCCATCTCTAAAAGAAAGTGGTGAAAGTTTCACCTTCTTCTTGTGTAGTGTGACAAGGTAGCTATTGTTATTTCATTGTCTATGTTGAAGGAAAAGTGTTTGAAAAAATTCTCAGCTAATTCGTCCCATGATCTTATGCCATATGGTAGTTTAGAGAACCATTCCAATGCTATCCTGACAAGGGTTCATGGAAATAGTCTCATTAAATATATGGGGTCATACAAGATGTCCAAGCATGTTGTCAAAACTTCTCTAATGTGTTCTATAGGATTCCTCCTCCCATTATACATAGGAAAATTTGGTATAATGTATCTATGTGGGAAGGGTGTCATGTATAGCACTTTGTCAAAAGGACATGGACATAAATCTTGCACTAAGATAGTTCATTTTCCTGACATAGAAATATTGTCCATTTATTGTTGAAGCATTTGCATTTGATTTTGCACAACGTCTACTTGTGTCAAGGACATGCTATTTGCATTGTTAGGATCGATGTAAGTGTTTTGAAATGCTATGTTCTATGACGGATTGCGATTTGGCAAGGGTATATATCCTATTTGAATTTTCTGATTCGGTGTAGGGATATATCCTGTCCGAATGTTTCGATTTGGTATAGGAATATTTCCTGTCATAATGTTCTGATTTGGTATAGGAATATTTCCTATTAGAATTTTTTGTGTAACCCCTATTTGTGGAATGGCAGTATGTGGTATATCTATGTTCATTCCAACTTTGGATCTTTTACTAGTAGTTTTTGTGCCAAAGGGGTTTGATGAAGATGCTCCTGTAGTGAATTGTAAACCTTGTGTTATGTTGAATGGGGTTGTGTTTAAAATTTTCGATGTTTGAGTAGGTATGCCATTTGGTATTGTTGTGGTAATTTGAGGAACAAAGGCACTTGAAGTCATGGTTTGTCTTGGTTGAGTAGATGTTGATTTAAAAGTGTGAACATCAAATCATGGTGGTAGTGTGGCACCTTCTACTAGCAAATTTGCTAGATATTGTTGGGGATCATTTTCCAAACACTCATCCATAAAGGATGCAAAATTAGGATCTTGCACAACAATGTCTATGTCTTGAGTAAAAAAAATTCTATGTGTGTCTCTAGTGATGTATTTTTCAAGAAAATTTTTGTGTGGTATCTGTTTCCGTGATGGATGGTTTCTGAAAGGATTGATGAATTCATTGGGGTCTGAAATTTCTCTTTTTTTCTTCTTAGCCCTTGTTTCAACCATGAAATTGTTGCTCAAAATGGGTAATGCAAAACTATGTCTAGAAATTGATATGTTCTATTTCTATATTTTTTGGATTTTTTGAATATAGAATATGTCACTAAAATCAAGGATTTCTAATATGACATATACTAGGATGAGGTATGCTAGGATGGATTATATGCAAAAAAATTGAAAAGACTATGTTGGTAAATGATTATAAGTGGGTTTAACCTACCACCTATGGAATAATCCAAAGCCATGACTTAACCTTACCAAGGAACCTAATGTAGGATAAAGACAACTGATAAGGTGAATTTCCCAAACTAGACTGATGAGCTGGAAGGATTCACTAGTAAGACAATAATGACTAGGTTGAATCATAATGACAAATCAAAGCATGAATGTATCCAATAATGCATAAAGCTGTTCTATTCTATGATATGCAAATTCCTATGGGGTAACTAAGTTTTTGCAATTAGGATGACTATCTCTAAGATGTAAATGACACCTAAACAATGCAAGGTTTTTTTTTGAGCAATTTTCTAGTTTCTGTCAAAGATTGACCGTAAGAAAGAAAAGTGAAAAAGACAGTTTGGTTTTTGATTGAGTTTTTAGTTTTCAAGATTTTTGCTGACAATCAATTGTGACTCAGGTTGTAGATGCATTGATAAAGTTGACAGATGTGTTTCTAGTTTCAAATGCGACCAACTAATAAAATCTAGTCTCGAATGTTGACAGACAAATGCAACCTTCTTAGACATATGCAGTTTAAGTTATGACATATATGACTCACAAATTAGTTGTGACTCATGTAGCAGATGCGACTCAATATCTAAACTTTGTGATAACTAAATTTGTTGAAAAACACATGTGGTTATTTGGTTGATAGTTGCAACTTGTAATGACACATGTGGATTTCAACTAGACAGTTGTGACTTAGTTTACAATTATGGTTTTCTGATGAGAAAATTATGACTGACTCTGTTTTATGATAAGTTTTTTTCAAATAACACAAAAAAAATCACAAATACAAAGTGTTTTTAGTTTTGACATGAATGAATTTGTTAAATTCAGATGACAATTACATCCTCTGCTTTTATAGACAGTATTTACTAAGTTCTTACTTGGGTTTCCCTAGCTACGTATATTCAAGGTGGATGACTAGTAGCTTGACCCCACTGGCTCCCCTCCATGACACTCACTTATACAAGGCAATCAAGATACTATACCCATGAAACTCACATGACATACATTTCATCTCTACACATGAACTGCAAGAAAGTAAGATGGCTTCATAGGTTTGAACTGTTGCACTAATAAATAGATTGGGATTTTGGTAAAAATACAACTTTTTTAGTAAGGGAATTCCATTTGTGGGGCACCATCCATGCGGCGAGAGAACATTGTTTCCCTTCTCATTGGAATAGTGTGCATTATTTTTGGGGTTTCCCCCAAAATTCCACTTTTATATACCGACTAGAAGTCACTAGTGACAAGCGTGTTACTAGTCCAATTCATCTTGGGGTGAGTACTTTTTTCCCATCAAGACAAGCCCAAGTTCTAGAGTCAATAACTGGTTCTCTTACACCGAAGATCATATGAATGTAGAAGGGGAGAGGATACTTCGATATACTGAATTGTAAGGGTTATTACCAAGTGTTGTTTCTCACCAAAAAAAGCAGACATTTGTTAATTTTAAGACAAATGACAATTATCTAACTATCAAACACAAAAGTTCATTTTAAATTTTTAAAGTCTTTGACAACAGGTCCTGCATGCAATTTGTTAGTAGTTCTGTTGGTCTTCATCATTTTTCCTACAAGAAAATAGGTTTTATTTTAAATATCTTCTACGCTTCATCCTACAAAAAAATTGTTATCCACCTAAGTCACATGCTGCAAATGAAAGATTAGCAAAAAAAAAAACAAAAAAATTAAAATAATTAAAAAATACAGAAATTGAATTTCGAAAGTGTTACTAGCGAGATGCGTCATTTTAACCCGCAGATGCATCACATGGTTATCATTCAAATGTGTTGCGATAAGTCTCAAATGCATCTCGTGATGTCAGATGCATTGCACAAAATTTCAGTTGTAGTTCGTGAAATCAGATGTGACATTTCATCAGTCAAATGCGTTTTTCTGTACGATACCTACAAAAAAATTCAAAAAAATGGAATGGATTTGCGAAGATTGAAGTGTCTTCACATTGGGTTCACCAAATGTGACATAGATAAAATGACTTTGCAAGCGAGATTGTTAAATCTAATCTAAACCTGCATTAATCTAGATCAAACAACAAAGAACAAAGTAAATAAGGCAATATGAAACAATCTCACCGAATATTAGTCCACCTCTTCGAATTATCTTGATTGTCCTTCTCAAATTTTCCTTCTGTAGTATATTTTCCCTCAGATTTTCATAAGTGTGCAAGTATAGCCTTGATGTATGTGATTATAGAAAAATATCGAAGATTAACAAGTTTCTTCCAAAATTATATAGATTTCAGGAGGAGTAATGACAAAAAGTCATCCAATTTGTAGAAAGCTGGTTTTCAAACGATCAACTCAAATTCAAAAGAGAGATCAATGAAAAAAACTAATGAATGTCATGCGATTGATATTTGTTTCAGTTAGAATGTGAGTTGGGAGATTCTGCAGGATAAAGATTAAATTAAATAATAATTTAATTTGGTGTTAGACTGTTTCAAAATAAACTGAATAAGAGATCAAGATTAAATAAATAATTAAATCTTTAGTTGAATTTCTTCGAAAATAGAATAATTAGACTTTCAATGAAAAGGATAAAGTTAGAATTCAACAATGATCTATTCGAATACACACATGAATTAATTAATTAAATAAAGATATTTAATTAATAAATATGTGCATGCATAAGACCTCAAACTAAATAATTGATTGATCAAGACAGAGAGTCTCTTCACAGAGATGATTAGACATCGAATCAGGAGATAACTAGCGGATTTAAATAGATCTCGATTCAGATGGTGAGTGAATAATTAGTTAAGTGGGTGATATAAGAATGTGACAAAAATAACTCTTTTTATGAATTAATTGTTTATTTAATTCAACAATCGAAATTAGATAAGATTTAATTAAGTAAATAATGATTTATTTAATTGACATTTGAAAAGGTTAATTGAATAATTAAATAATTTGAAAAGAATATTTAATTATAGTTGAAATATGATAAAAGGTAAATTAAGTAGTAGATTATTTACTTAAAAAAGATAATTAATTAATTAGTGATGTAATTAGATAAATATGATTTTTTTAATTAATCAAAGTTGAATAAGGCTCATAATGAATTAATTAAATAATTAAAGGTTATTTAATTAATAGATGAAATAATGTGTATAGCAAATAATTAAATAATTAACATTATTTACGTGACCATGAACATTAGAAAATTATGTCGAAAGTGGTACTCGTAGGCCTAGACCAATTTTCAGTGTCTACAGTGGTAATAAGTTAGGCCTTGTAGACACTTAAAATTATCTTGAATGATATTACACACTTGAATTTGATTACTAACATCGATTCATCCTGAAATTCATCCAAAATACAACTAAAACTAAATACCCATTACAAAATAGCCAAAGAGGCAGACAAGGAACTCATGAGAAGTGAGAAACCCAAAAACTAAAACTAAAACTAAAGATGAAATAGTTTGACCAACGAAAACAATAAGGAAAGCACATAGAGCTAGGACCAATAGAGAACCACATGATAGCTACAGGTTCCCCAACAACTTGAGACTAGTGATCACATTCAACTCATGAGACATAAATTGGAGCTTCTTTTCAAAAGTCACACACCCCTACTGAATGACCCGAGTATTCACCGTGACATCACGAGTTGAGGTATCTACCATTTTACCCTTCTTTTGCATATGACCATCCTCCAAACCAACCACAACCTATTTCCCTTGGCACTTTCTTAATTCATTCTAAAAAACCTGAAGGGTGAGGGTAGTTTTCTTCACAATTTCTTTACTATAATCAGTGATGAACCTGATGCATTTTATGGTTTTCTCCTAGTTCTGATGGATAACATCAATCTTAGTTAGTAAATTATTTTTTTCTTCCTTAATACCAAAAATGGCACACAAATCTCCCAACTTGTTTTCCCACCTTGCCCACTTCTCAAATGACTTGGCTAGAGAAGAAATCATGTCCCAAGGCTCCTTTTTCTCCACCTCCCCTGTCCATGGGACCTACTACTCGAGAACCTTGCCCTCTAGAATTTGGATTCTTTATTTAATCATGACCAACTTGCCCAAGATCTACTTCATGATATCCCTATGGATGTTAATGGTCTTCAATATTTCATTGATTTTTTTATTGAGGAGTTTAGTAGGGCCACAAATAAACCTAGGTTCAGTGCCGATTTTATCCAGATTGATACACAACTTGGGATAATTTTGTATGTTAGAGTTAGAAATAGGGGGTGTTGGGAACATTATAGATATTCACATGATCAAAATAGTGCAAAGGAGAGTTGCTTGGGTGGGATTCCATGACACATCATCATTTGAGTTGTTGGACTCCCTTGACCTAGAAGTAGAAATATGTGTGGGTTCCGACAAAGGGTTGCATTTGATGGGGTCAGGGGTTTTTTTCATTCATAGGGTCTTCACTTTGGGCATGGGTGCTACAATGAATGGTAGGATAGGTTTCATCTATAGTGATATATGGGTTGGGGTCCATAGAGGGATTGGTTGGGTCATGAATGGTCAAAGTGTTCTTTCAAATAGAGGTAGGAGAGGGGAGGTAGAATGAAACTTGTAGAGATGATAAATAAGGCCTTGATGGATGTGTAATTTCTTGCATTTATCATGGACACATCTAACAAATTTCTCAAGTGAGGATAAAAGGTAAAAGGGGAAGTTCATTTTGACATTATACCTAAGATGATTAAGCATAGGGAAAAGATAAGCATCAAAGTGGAGGAAACACCCTTAAGCGTGACATACCTCATTAGGAGTTTAGCTATTTTTTATCCAAACACCAGGCAGGTCTGCATGATTAAATCCATTTTGAAATCTATTCACCCTCTCTCCCTCTTTCAAAAAATGTTCCATGTCTTCCTAGTAATGGATTTTTGACTTAAAAGGATGCAAATGCCTTCCAGAGAGAGCCCTATCACAATCACAATTATCTCAAAAGTCACCATGAAGGAGATCCTTGCAACAATAACTGTTCCATCCACCCAAGAATTAGTGAACTCCAAAGAAATCTTGGGGTCATGCCCCTTCATCCCCTACACAATGGAATCCAGCTTGCCTCATTCTAGAATGTCCCAAACCTCCTTGTCTTACTTCCATCTGTTGTAACTCGTAGATTCATCATGAACCAAATCACCCCCCATCGCTAAAATCACAAAATTCAGAGCAAGGTAACACCAACTGTAGAAATGGATATATGAAAACCAAAGCTGCAAGTAAATGTAAATATGAAAAGATTGATTAGCAAGCTTAAGTTTTCATAATTGAGGAGCATGGCAACTATAAATAAGAGCTGACATCGTATCCAACTCAATCTCATTTGGATAGTAATTTATCATCATGTTGGATTAATGAACCTAACATGGGATATGGAGGATATTATCCCATATTACTAAATTTGGAGAAAAGCTCCAAGATTTTCTAATGTATCGACAACTTTATTGTTGCTCCTATACATGTGATTAGCATTATAGTTCCCAATGGAAATTATGATATTGCGATTTGAGGCCATAGGGTCCTAGAGAGTCCAGCAGGCAAATGATTTCCCTATCAGCATGAGATGTTTTTAGAGTCCCCTTCTATAGCCAAATTTGAGACCCTAGCTTGCATGGAAATTTGAATGTCATGGAAGGCCACTGCCACCTCATCAAAACTAGATGATTGAACCCCGAAGTTGATCATTTAAGAAAAAATAATTTCCCCCGATGGTAATGGTTGACCCCATCCCCACCTAGGTTTTGTCGAGCCTTCAAAGTTGAGCTTCAACCAACCAAGCTCGCAGGGGACCCCTTTTTTGACTATTTAATTAAATAATCCTAGTGACATTGTTTAAAGGGATGCAGAGCAGAGTGACATTTGAAACAAAATTGATTAAGGTTCTCATATACCAGATTCTAAGCCCACAAGCCATTGATTGATTTGATATCAATAACAAGAGAAAGAGATTTGGAAACATCTAGAGGATGCAAAATCTAACTAGGAGAGAGGGATTGGATAAAATATCCATGTCGTGATGCAAGAAAATCCCCAATTCGTTGCACAAAATTTCAACAATATGAGGCTCTCTATATTCCAGAGGCAACCCTTGAAGCTGAACCCAAAAAGGAATGAATTTTCCTAATGCTACCGATGGATCAAAATTAGGAGTCCAAAGGGTGGAAAATAAACCATGCCCTTCAAAGATCCAAGCCTTCTTTCTAAATACAACATTCCTTGAATCTCTGTCTGAAAATATGACAACAACAAAACCTTGACCCTTATCTAAGAAGAATACCTGATTAGAGCCCTCCCAATGCTGATAGACCCAATTCTTCAATAAAGATAGATCTGGGGAAAAATTCCAAAACTTACACATCAGTGCTACATCCTTGAGATCTTGAGTTTGATGAGAAAGAATAACCTCTGGGAGAATAATAGAAGAACGAGCATCAAGCAATGAGCACTTAGGAACCCAATATTTACCAAGGTTAACTTTCCCATGCTTCTGCCCTTTCGATTACTTCTGATATTTTGAGGGGTTTGATGAAACCCTTGGTCACAAGAGCACTGGAGGGGATGGAGGAGAGCACAAAGGGATGTTGCTGGGGAAGGAAGCGGGCGAGCGCAATGGGATATTATTATGAAAAGTAGCAAGGAGAATGCATGCTTTTGGAATGAAGGGACATTGACCAATGTGAATATTGTTTGGATAGGATGCCGAAAAATTACCAGAGACTACCTCAACAAAGGAATGATATGAGAGATTTGGAAAGCCCGACTCAGACCCACAAATGTCAAAAGAAGGTTGTACTTTACACACAATAGATTTTGAAGGATGACGAGAATAGGTAGAAGGACTTGCACCAATATCGCGTGCCCTAGTACAAAGAGAACCCCGAGACACTCCTTGATTCATACCCCGAGGGGCTTGAAAACAACCATTGGAAGGCCGAAAGAGATGAGAACGAGAGGAATTTTTTGAAAAATTCTCGTTGGCGCGAGAAAAATTGTCCATCTCACCAAAAAAAAATGTTTGTGGCAAAGTCCATTCCTATACCATGGGTGAGTGGAGCAGGAACTAAAACACTATTTACCGACCCACACCTTACCCACTACAAAGCAGAGTCGAACCTGTGACCTCAAGGAATGCGAACCCGAAGCCCAAGCCAACTCCGCTACAAGTGGTGGCCTATTTTAAGTTCACTATTAATTCTTCTATTTTTATCATATTTCCTCTTAATTAAATAAAGATATCCTAAAGTTTTTATTTAATTATCATATCCCTTCTTATTAAATAAGAAAATATCAAATATTTGTTTTATTGAATTAAATATCTTATTTTTCTGAATTTAAATAAATCAAAATATTTAAATAAAGGCATAAAAGAAAATTTTGTCTATTCCCTCACCAATAAAATTAGATATTTAATATCTAATTAATTCAACTGGTATTCATGGGAAGATTTGGAGACAAATTGGAGACAGATTGGAAATCAATCTCTTAATCCTCTTCCATCAATTCTTCCTATTATCTTGCCTGGTGTTTTCATGGGTAGGAACTAGTTCCAAAATCTTCTCCAACTTCTTCATCTCTCACCATTCAATCGTCTAGATTGAATCCAATTTTTTTGCTGCCCCTGTACAAATCTTCTACCGAGAAAACTATAAATACAACCTCATTCAACAGTAAATGGATCCAAAATATCCCAACTTTGTGCAATATTACTCTACAAAAAATAGAGAAATTAAGCAATCAAGCATCTTAGTATCATATAAATCATAGCAATTTAGAATCATAATCATGGTTGCATCATAGATTAATGTAGCTTTATCATCATACTTTCATGTCAATTTAGATTGCAGTAACTTTATTTTATCAATTAGATACCATCAATCATCACATCATTGCATTTAGCATCATTCCATTCTATAGATTGGAATTTTAATAGTCACAAGTGCTTAACAAATCTGAGAGCCCTTTTTGATTTAATAAATCTTTGGAGATAGGAAACAATGAGGCGCTTTCAAGTTTTCTATGTTTTTAAACTATTTTATCTGTAGAATCTTGATATAACATTTCATTAAGAAGTGTATTTACATTGTTACTTATTCACACTTACAGATTCAAATGAAAGCTACTCCACTATTTTACCTTAAAAACAAGATTCAAGGCCTTAAACTACTGTACATGCCATACAAGTTAATGAACAACTATAAAAAATCATAAAATCACTAAAATAGGGACTTTATTGATTGTAAATCTTCAAGAATACAAAATATCTTTGTTTTTCTTAACCTTACATGCTTTATATCACCTCTATAATCACCTAATGACCTCTTTGAGACTTTGAATACATTACATATGACCTTCACATGACCTTTTTCACATTTTTTACATTTCAAAATTCAAAGTTTGCAAATTTTCCTATTGAAGAAATTTAGAGAACAAGGTGCTACTGCACCAAACATGAACTCCAAAATTATAGTATTTGAGAAAATCTCATTAAAAGTAAATATCATTTCAATTAAATCTCATTGCAATGCCTTAGGTACTTTGTTCTCATAAATATTTTACAATGTAACTCATACATTTGATATTCTCTTTAAATGTATACATCATAGGTGTTTATTATGAGGCTAACTTCAATTGAGTAACTTGAGATTCCCTCGCTAAGCTTCACACAATCTTGTATAATGGCTTGAAATTAGAATTGAGATTTTTCAAGATCATCAAAACAAGGATGTTGCATTTCTTTTTTGGCTGAGATTCTCTTTGATGGCTCATAAATCAATATTTTCTGCAATGAGAGACCAATCAATTTTTAGTAGTTTACTTACAAATATGCAAAGTAAAAGAGAAAAAGAAAAAGCATCCAAAAATGGAAATAAAATGAAAATAGATGGCAGGCACTTACAGATAGGCAGGCAGGTCTCACAACTTATTCGCTCCTGGTCATACATCTTCATTGGGAATTCCAACATACCTATTCCACACAACACCTCTCATGAATAGAGTAAGTTGAAATTTGAGATGCTCTTATAATTTCTACATCATAGCTGCTCATGATAAGGTTAAATTCAAATGATTAACTTGAAATTCGCTCAGAAAGCTTTGCACACACTTTTGTAATGGCTTAAAATCATGACTAAGATTTATCAAGATCATCAAAATAAGGATGTTTCATTGCTTTTATGGCTAGCATTCTCTACGAGGGGACACCAATCAATGTTTAGTAGGTTACATAAAAATAGACAAAGTAAAAGAATATGATAGAATTGGCATCAAAAAATTAATGTTCATATAAGTATAAATTAATAAGAACCAATGTGCATATACTTACAAATAAATCCAACGAACCATTCGGGTTTGGTCTACTCTTTATTGTATCAAATATTGCCTCATGGTCAGACTCATGGACCTTCCACAAGGTCTTGTTCAAAGGTCTACACCCATATTTGGTCAAATGAGCATTGGATGCCACGAAAAGGTTTGAATAATGAAGAATCTTATGATGCATTGTAAAGTCCTGAAACAACCAATGTTTAACACTCAAATGTGGGTACCTTCTAAACCACAACTGAGCCTGTAGGGTATTTGATGTTTATTTATCTATAACTAGGGCCTCCAATTTATTTTTGACCTCAACACAATGACACAAGTAATATTCCATTCCCTTTTCATTAGCTTCATCTGCAATAACTGCATAAACATGCCTTGCAATGATATGTGCAGCAAATTTCTTGAAATTAGTCAAAATTATGAATACACTATAAAGTAAGACAACAATATGGAATTTCAACAACTAAGAAAGTAGATATATCACATGGTTGAACTAGACCTGATACATGGTCAAATTCAACCGATGATTCCATTCGTGTTAGTTCCAATGTCATCAAAGGGTGATACATCTGAAGTGGGCTAAGATAACTTGTCGACCATTTTTCAACCCACTCCCCTGACTCAAAATCATTCCAGGATTGCATTGTACATGAAGAATAAAATCATGCCATATTTCATGTATAGATACTCTATGAGCCTATATTTGAGCTAAGGAAAGAGTGTACCTCACTTGATCATGTCAGTGTACAATAGTCCTCATATGGTGCAATGTTAGTATCATCCATCAACCAAAAAAATATATGAACTGAAGATGTACCTTCATTACCTAGACCCATTCAAGCATTACAATAGTTGATGATTGATCTTGCATCTGTGAAATTTGCATTGTCTTTATACTTTAACCCTTCTCATGCTAATGCTCTTTTAACGCATGCTCCTACACCATCATGCTCCCCCTCTCCATGCCCAACCTCACAAAATTTCCACATATGTTGAACACCTATAATGACATGCATCCTACACAACTAGTAGAACATGCACGAGTTCTTGAACTGTCCTACACAGTTATCCAACCATATTATATGTTGGTCATATGTTATGCCCCTTTGAGCCAAACCACTGTAGAACATATGGAAGCAACCTTGCATGAACTCTGGAGAATGTGTACAATCATCAGTAATGTAAAAGTGGTACTCTCTCAATACCTTCCTTTGGTCATTTGTACTATTAGATGCATGAATGAATTCTATATGCACAAATATCAAAACCTGTGTGGAGTTGTAATAATTTGATTACACCTCACACTGTGATTGTAGAGTGTAGTTCTCTGCAAAGTCAACCACTGATACTATGTTGCTAATTGGAAAGGTGTCCTTGCATAGCTTGGATTGCATGTCCAACCATCAGGCTCTATGGGTATGCATTGCATACTCATATAGTATATTGTCATGAAACATGGACATAAACTAGTACATGAGAATCTTCTCAATAACCAAATCACACCTTTTTGCTTGAAACCCATTTTTGTAGTGTATGCCACTATTTTACACTTCCTGAATTCTACTAGTTTATGTCCCACCTCGTCTGTGCCTTCCATATGTTAACATACTCGCTTACGCTAGAAGCCACTACAACACTCGCATGAACCATACAAGCATGTTGTCCTATAGAATATTTGGCCATCCTCTATTTCACATTTTTTTTTATAAGAACTCTCTTGAAGATTTTGTTGGGGCTTCTATGCCACAATCCTGCAAAACATTGTTAGTATGCAAATCTAAACATATAGAACGATATACATCATAATGGTTAGAGAATTCAATATGTAGTCTACAAAAACAAGTAGTGTATGTCTGATTTATCTTGACATAAAAAGGTTTAAGCATTTCAAAAAATATTTGATAGATACTAATTTGAGGATAATCATTTTCAAATTTATGAAAAAATTCAGTTTGAGTCATATCCAAAAAATTCTTTGGATGTGGTTCACAGTTTCGACTACCGATTCTCCTTCTTAGCACATCCCTTTGATTCAGAGATGGCCTTGTGTTATTCTTCCAATACTCTTAAATTAGTGTTCTCAAGGCTTTGACAACTTCTTTATCTTTTCATGGCAGTATCCTCAAGAATGCCCATAATTCATTTGAATCAATGCCCTCAATTCTTTGTCGCCTTTGAATGGATCTTGATAAAAAAATTCTAATAATTCCCGTTTGTTCACTCATCTTTCTAACAAGACGAGCTCTCATTGTTTGAAATCTTACCAAAGTTGATGTAATGAGACATCCGGTGACATTACTATCCTTTGAGCATGAGGTCTCATCAATACTCTCATAAGCATCCTTTAGACTCTTCACAATAGTGTCCTCACTTGATGCATTCGATGTTCTCAACCCAAGATTCTTCATGATGTTCCTATACTTTACACCCCTCATCATTTCAAAAAATAGTTGACATCTTGTGGTCTCATTTAGCATTTCAAAGAAGAATTTCCAAATCTTATCAGCATATCTTCTACAAGTGCGTGTTGAAATCTTACCTTCCATGTGCTGCAAAATCTCATCATCAATATTAATCAAATACTTTGGATTTATACAAAAAATTATAGGTGGTGTTATCCTAGGTATATACATCTCAACATTAGGAATTTAACCAATATTTAATTGAGGTGGGCTAGGTTGTGTACCTTTGATCAAGGTTGGAGAAGAAGACATACCTTGAGGTTCACATGGAGATGATGGCATACCTTCTTCGTCAAATCCGAGTGATGATGGAATCTCAACTTGAGATGTGTTGGATTGTATCCAACAAGATTTACTTGCACTAGATGGTGTCCCTCCATATTCACTTGTGGTAGATTGTTTCCCTCCATATTAGCGTGTGCTTAATGGTGTCCCTTCATATACACTTGTCGTGGAGGGTGTGTCTCCAACTATGGTATTTGAATTTGTCTTACCATGATGCTTTTGCATTCATGCCTTTTTTGCTGCCAATCCCTTTTCTCTTTTTGATGGTTGAGGTTCCTCTTAAATTGACTTGTTTTCATTAATCGTTTCCAATTTCTTCTTTTCAAGATATGCCGCCACCCAAACTCTCTCCTTTTCTTTGAAGGTTTTGTTCTCTTTGTCTATTAGTTTCCACTTTGTTAATTTCTTCGGCATGGTGGATAATTTTAGTTGTAGCATGTTAATGAGATGAATATTAGTTCCTCAAAATGTACCCATTCAAGTTAATCAAAATATATGTCATTCAAGGCTTCATAAAGAATACTTACAATCATCCTATACAAGAGTTAACCTAGCATAGACAAAGGTCACATGATGTTTTTCAATCTAGAATGCCTTAAAGAAATGTGGTAATGTGGCATGCCATGATTGCAAGATAGGCTCAAAATGGAAGCATGAAAAAGCATATAAAATTTCAACCTATGTCATGTATATATGTATACAAAATGTGGAAGCATACATGGTGCGGGAGCACCATTGAATGAAAATTATCAATTAAAGAAGTTGTTGTCTAGGCTTTAGGATTTTGGAATGTTTGCATTAAATAAGGTCAATAAGACCATTTTACATTGTAATGAGTCATTTTTTATGTATCCTAGGTGTTTAGAAGGTTTAGATTTCAAAATTGCAAAAAAAAATTGTAAGTTGCCAATTGTGCAAAAGGGAAAAATTGTAAAGTTGTAAAAAGCAAATTTTGAGGAAGGAAAATGGTCATACCATTTTAAATGTCAGTTGAAGGCATTAGGACAATTATTTTTTTGGAAAAAATCATATATATGCTAGAGAAAATCGATGCAAAGACTGATTTAGAAGATTTGAAGGAAGATTGAATTGAAAAATCATTGTTTTTCAAATGTTCTATATTTCTCTGTCTTTTGTATCCTTGGTTTGGACCGTACATAGAGGTTTTGAATATAAATATTCTTGAATCACTTTGGGGCATGTTTTAATAGTGTTTTTCATTTGATTTGAGAATTTAACTCCAATTATATTGGTAGTTTGGATTGAATCTCTTGCTGCAAGTTTGTGTGCCCTAATTAAAGGGTTTTGAAGGTCTCAATTATGTAAATTGGCCAATTCCACTCATTGTGATTACTATAATTGGTGGAATGGGTCTACATCATCAATAAAAATTTAAGGGAATGTTGTCTGTGTGCAAGGGAGGTCTAAAACGGTGTTGGGCATGAAGCCCTAGAGTGAAATTTTGAGTTTTCCATGAGATTTTGAGTGGTTTTGATATGCTAAAGTTTGTTTTGTGTTGGGGAAGCATGGTTTCTTGTTGAATTGAGTTTGTGCAGGACATTTTAGACCTTTTTCAAGTATTCATAAAATTGTGTGAAGGTTGGATAAGTGTTTTTCAATAAACCACTAGTTTCTTGGGTAAAAGGGAGGGTTATGTGATTTGGAACTTTTGTCAGTGATTTTATGAAAAACAATGGCGAAATCCTTGGTTTCATAACATATATACTTCTGCCCTATTGATTTTGGTGTTTTTGAAAATTATTGAAGATAAGGTTCTCTGTAAAAGAGGCCTAATTGGTGTATAAATCCAATTTTGATGAAGTTCTAGAAAAGAATCCTATTGTGGATTGTATGAATTGTTGTTGTTGGTTGATTTTGTGTTGAGTTGTGTTACAGGATCTCCCCTGATTGCAACAATACACAAGGTAATTCAATTTTTAAATAACAAAATGCCTCAAAGAGATGTGGTTTTGGTGTACTAGGGGGGTTTGAGAGTCTAACAAGGTTCATTATAAATACTCCACGATCTAGACTCTGTATTTTGGTGGAGTTGGTTATTTTTGGGCTGTGTAAGGTGTGTGCATGTTTTTTTGTGCAGGGGAGAACAATAATCCATCATTTGGTTGTTTTCCTCTCAAGAAATACAAAAGGTGACTCCTTGTGAAAAATGATGTTATGACTACAAGAATTAAAGACCCTGATGGATTAGTGGTCTATTTCAATGAATAACATGTTTATTATAGTGTCTAGGATGTCTGGATAAATTTTGGTAGTTACCTTCCATGATTTGTTGTTATTTTGCCATGTAACTTGCAACATTGAAGAGTGAATTAATGAATCATGAACAAATTGAATGGTTCTGAATTTCTAATCAATTTTATGTTGTGTTACAATCAATATTATGATGGTTAATCTATTTTTTATTCTAACAAAGAGTTGAAGCCAATGTTCTAATGTTTTGTGGAAATATGAAATCAAGTGAAATTGAAGGATTTTGATGAAAAGATGACTGAGTTTGTTGGCTGATCTTCTTCAATTTAAGTTAGGGTCATAGGTAACCTTGATGATTTGTGGATCCTGGTAGATGCTCTGCATCAAGTTTAAAAATTTAATTGGCAAGTGTATATAATTTTGTAATTTAAAAAGTGCATTGACAACCTAAGGTTATAATGAAAAACAAACAATGATCGACATGGAATATGCAAAATAAAAAAAGTGAAAGCAAGCCATAGTAGAATGAAAGAAAAAGTGTAAAGACTTCACATACCTAAAAAACCATACTTTCAAATGGAGGAGTTCAACCCAATTATGTAGCCTTAGCTTCTTATTTATTCAAACTCCTCAACAACATGACTTTTTTAAAAGCTTGTTCCCCTCCAAACTTCACATGTATATCAATTTTCAAGGGAATTCAAAATTGAATTTATATTATATGTCTTTCAACATGAAAAATCTTATATTTCATGCAAAGGTGGTAGAAAGATCATGGAAAAGGTTGTGGAATGTGAAAAAAATGCTTTCACACTTCACAACATCATCAAAAAGCTACTTTTTGTCAGAGCATGTGCATAACTAGGAGAATATGCAAAATGTGGGGCTTGAGATCACACGTATATTGAGATTTTTACCATTTTTAGTGGAAGACAAAACAAACTCGCATTATAACATGAGCATTTTATTTCTTGCTAAAATGAACATATCTCTACTTCTTCAAAATGCACTCACATTATATGAAATATGGCTTTTCTAATAAATTTATTCTCTCCCTCTTTGTCTATAGCTCTATCCTAATTTTATATCTCTCCTTTGTACCCTTATATTAGAGGATATAGAGGTGAGTGTGTTTGTGAGAGAGAGAGAGAGAGATATATAGGTAGCGGGAGGGGGAGGAGAGATATATAGTAGAGAGGGAGGTAGGGTTGAGGGTTTACAATTTTTATTGTTTAAGGGGTTATGTTAAGGGTAGAGGGTGTATGGTTGAGAGAAAGAGAGTGGGAGAAAGAGGGAGTGGGAGAGAGATAAAGGGTGGAGGGTTAAGAAATGGAGAGGGAGAGAGAGGGAGAGAGGGAGAGAGGGAGAGGGAGAGTGGGAGAAAGAGAGAGTGGGACTGATTGAACAATGAGAGAGAGACCTAAGAGAGGAAGAGGGGGTGGGAGAGAGATAGAGGGTAGAGGGTTAAGAGAGGGAGAGGGAGAAAGAGGGATAGACAGGGAGAGAGGGAGGGAGAGGGAGAGTGGGATAAAGAGAGAGTGCAAGTGATTGAACAATGAGAGAGAGACCTAAGAGAGGGAGAGGGGGTGGGAGAGAGATATAGGGTAGAGGGTTAAGAGAGGGAGGGGGGAAAGAGGGAGAGAGGGAGTGGGAGAAAGAGAGTGGGAGTGATTGAACAACGACATAGATACCTCAGAGAGTTAGAGGGGGTGGGAGAGAGACATAGGGTAGAGGGTTAAGAGAGGGAGAGGGAGAAATAGGGGGAGAGATGGAGAGAAGGAGGGAGAGGGAAAGTGGGAGAAAGATAGAGTGGGAGTGATTGAACAACAAGAGAGAGAGGGAGTGGGAGAGAGATAAAGGGTAGAGGGTTAAGAGAGGGAGAGGGAGAAAGAGGGAGAGAGAGGGAGAGAGGAAGGGAGAGGGAGAGTGGGAGAAAGAGAGAGTGGGAGTGATTAAACAATGAGAGAGAGACCTAAGAGAGGGAGAGGGCATGGGAGAGAGATATATGGTAGAGGGTTAAGAGAGGGAGAGGGAGAAAGAGGAAGACAGGGAGGGAGAAGGAGAGTAGGAGAAAGAGAGAGTTGGAGTGATTGAACAATGAGAGTGAGAACTAAGAGAGGGAGAGGGGGTGGGAGAGAGATAGAGGATAGAGGATTTAAATTATTAAGGGTTAAGGATAGAGGGGAGAGAGAGAGGGAGTGGGAGAGAGATAGAGGGTAGAGGGTTAAGAGTTAAGGGTTTAAGAGATAAGGTTTAAAGGGTTAAGGGTTAGAGGTTTAAGAGTTAATGGTTCAAAGGGTTAAGGGTTAATGGTTTAAGGGTTAAGGGTTTAAAGGGGTAAGGGTAAAGGATAGAGGGGAGAGAGGGAGAGGGAGAGAGATAGAGGGTATAGGGTTCAGAGTTAAGGGTTTAAAGGGTTAAGGGTTATGGGTTTAAGGGTTAAGGGTTTAAATGGTTAATGGTTAAGGAAAGATGGGAGAGATATAGGAGTGAGAGAGAGAGGGAGAGAGGGAGAGAGAGAGGTAGAGAGAGAGAAAGAGGGAGAAAGAGGGAGAAAGAGGGAGAGGGAGAGAGTGAGGGAGATGGAGAGTGAGAGAACAATGAGAGAGAGGCCTAAGAGAGGGAGAGGGGGTAGGAGGGAGTTATTGAACCCTAATCTCTCAAAACCTATACCATTTTAATCCCTCAAACCTCAACCCTCAACCCTTAAACCATAATCCATTAACCCTCAACTCTTAAACCCTAATCCCTCAACCCTTATTAGCTCTTAATCCCTCAACCCTCAACCCTTAAACCCTAATTCCTCAACCCCTATATCCTCTTAATCCCTCAACCCTCAACCCTCAACCCTTAAACCCTAATACCTCAACCCCTATACCCTCTTAATACCTCAACCCTCAACCCTTAAAACCTAATTTGTCAACCCCTATAACCTCTTAATCCCTCAACCCTTAACCTCAACCCTTAAACCCTAATCCCTCAACACCTATACTCTCTTAATCCCTCAACCCTCAACCCTAATCCCCTAACCCTATACACTAAATAATATACCCTCAACCTTAAACCATCAACCCTCAAACCCTCTACCCTTAAACCCTAAACCCTTAAACCCTCTACACTAGATAATATACCCTAAAAATACCCTAACCCTATACACTAAATAATATACCATCAACCTTAAACCATCAACCCTCAAACCCTCTACCCTATAAACCCTTAAAATCTCAACCCTAAACCCTCTACCCTTAAACCCTAAACCCTCAAACCCTCTACATTAGACCCTCAACCCTAATCCCCTAACCCTATACACTAAATAATATACCCTCAACCTTAAACCATCAACCCTCAAACCCTCTACCCTCTACCCTATAAACTCTTAAAATCTCAACCCTAAACCCTCTACCCTTAAACCCTAAACCCTTAAACCCTCTAACCTCTAACGGCAATCCTCTACTCTCTACCCTTAACCCTAATCCCCCAACCCTTAAACCCTTAAATCCACTTGGTAAACTGTCTACCCTAATCCCTCAACCCTCTTGACCCTTAATCCCTCAACCCTTAAAACCTAATACCTCAGCCCCTATACCCTCTTAATCCCTAAACCCTCAACCCTCAACCCTTAAACCCTAATTCCTCAACCCCTCAACCCTCAACCCTCAACCCTTAACCCCTAATTCTTGAACCCCTATATCCTCTTAATCCCTCAACCCTCAATATTAAACCCTTAAACCTTAATCCCTCAATCCCTATACACTCTTAATTCATCAACCCTTAAACCCTATTCCCTCAACCCCTATACCGTCCACCCTATACATTGGATCCTCAACCCTATACACGTAATCATCTACCCTCAACCTTAATCGTCTACCCTCTACCCTCAACCCTAATACCTCAACCCTTAGACCCACTTAGTAAACTCTCTACTCTAATCCCTCAACCCCTATACCCTCTACCATATACATTCTACCCTCAAACCTAATCCCCCCAACCCTATACCATCAATCATCCACCCTCAACCCTCAACCCTCATACCCTCTACCCTCTACCCTCTACCCTATGCATTAAACACGCAACCCTCGATTCTCAACCCTCAATCCTTAATCCCTCAATCCTCAACCCTCAAACCCTAAACCCTCAACCACGATACCCTCTACCCTATACATTGGAATCTTAACCCTAATCCTTCAACCATATGTACCACAACCCTAATCCATCAACCCTATACCCTCGACCCAATACCCTAATCCCTCAACCCTATAGGTCATCAAACCTATACCCTCTATTCTCAACCCTCTACCCTATACATTGGATCCTCAACCCTTGTATATCTATATCCCACCCTCATATTTTCTCCTTCTCTCTATCCATCCATCCCTCCCTCTATACACTAATCCATCAACCCTAAAACCTAAACCCTTAAACACAAAACCCTCAACCCTCAACCCTCAATCCTAAACCCGCAACCCTCAACCCTCAAACCTCAACCTCAACTCTCAACCCTTAATCCCTAAATGCTTAAACCCTCTACCCGCTACCCTCTACCCTCTACCCTCAACCCTTAACCCAATACTTTCTACCCATAACCCTAATCCCTCAACCCTTACACCCTTAAATCCAATAAAACTCTCTACCCTAGTCCCCAAACCCTCAACCCTCTACCCTTGACCCCTAAACCCTAATCCCTCAACCCCTATAACCTCTACCCTATACATTGGACCCTCAACCCTAATCCCTTGACCCTATACCCTATACCCTCAATCCACAACCCTCAACCTCAAACCCTCAATCCTCAACTCTGAAACCTCAATCCTTAAACCCTAAACCCTTAAACCCTCTACCCTCTACCCTCTACCCTCTATCCTCTACCCTCTACCCTCTACATTAAACCCTCAACCGTCAATTCTCAACCCTCAACCTTTAATCTATCAACCCTCAATCCTTAAACCTTGAAACATGAACCCCTATACCCTCTACTCTCTACATTGGACCTTGAACCTAATCCTTCAACCATATACCCTCAAACCTATACCCTAAATCCTCTACCCTCAACCCTAGACCCTTAAACCTTCTACTCTATACCCTCAACCCAATACCCTCTACCATCGACCCTATTCCCTCAACCCTCAACCCTTAAACCATGATACCATAGAAACCATCAGCCCTATAGGTCCTCCACCCTAATCCCTCAGCCCTACATCCTCAACCCCTATCACTTTATCTCTATCTATACATCTCACCTCTCCCTCCCTCCCTCTCTCCTACCCTCTCTAAGTTTTTCTATCTACCCTCTCTCTCTTTCTACGTGCCTCTTGATCAATCAATCCCTACCACCCTCTCCCGATCCCTCTAGCCATCTCTGTATGTCCTTCCAAATCTCTCACACTCCCTCTATCTCACTCTCTCTCATGTCTCTCCCTCCCATCCCCTCTCTCTCTCAGGTCTCTCACTCTAGAAACCTACCTAGGTAACTCTCTCTCTCTCTATCTCTCTCCCCTCTCTCTATCTATCCTTCCCACCCTACCTAGATAAGTCCCTCTCACTCCACCCCCATCTTTCTATACATCTATTAGGTCACTTCCTCCCACACCCTCTCGCTCTCCTAGGTCTCTCACTCTCACTCCCTCTCTCTCCCACTCCCTCTCTCACACTCCCTCTCACTACCTACCTCTGAAGTCTCTCCCTCTAACCCCCCTCACACTCTCAAGTCTCTCCCTTTAACACCCTACCTACAAAACTCTCTCTTTCTCTCTGTCTCTATCTCTCCCAGCCCCCCCCCTCTCTCTCTCCCCCTACCTCTATCCCTCCCAACCTACCTATCTAAGTCCCTCTCACTCCAAACCCTTCTCTCCCACTCCCTCTCTCTTAAACTCTCACTTCCACCCCCTCTCCCTCTCTCTAGACTCTCTCTCTCTCTCTCTCTTAAAATTCTCCCTCCCTCTAAAGACATACGTAAATACATACATACAAGCATAATACATATGTACATACAATCCTACAAGCATACAAGCATACATACATACATACATGTTTAGATACAATATTACATACATATAGGCATACATACAATATACATGCATTGATACATACAAACATATGTACATACATACAAACATGCATACATGCATACATACATGACATCCAGGCATACATGTACATAAAAATATACAAACATATCAAAATACATTCAATAGGCTGCAATTAAACATAAAGGAGGACATAACATGAGTGCATTATAATGTGCTCACGTTATGTCTTAGTTCACGTCTTTCCCACAAAAGCAAAAAACCATGTCAAAACTGAGATATAACGCGAGCATGTTATATCTTTCTTTGGGAATCCTTAAGCCTTAGGATTGGTATTGTCCTTAGAATACCAACCCAAATTGTTGGAGAGAATTCCCAATGACCATAGACATGTTTTTGCAAATTCTACAATATTTCACATAATCGAGTTTGTGCTCACCGTCAAGATTCCATGTGGTTCAATGTCAAACAAATCGAACATCTGGGTAATGTTATGTTATCTCTTAGCTATCCAACGATGTAATTTTTTTCACTTTCTAACAATGTTAAGCCTTTCATCCATAATTTATTTTGTTTTTATGTCTCTTTTTTTGGAGAAAAGCAGTGTTTGGTGATTTTTTCATTATAAATTAACCGCTCATCGAAATTTCAAATAAATTAAATTTTTAGAAACTCGACTCCACTCTAAAATTTTTTATTTTATTTTTAAAAAAATTCAATTACTTTCCAAATTTTGTAGGGGCAACACGGCCAAAATTCTATTTTTTAGGAAGTGTCCACTTCAAAAATTAGTAAAAAATCAAATATTCATTAAAAAATTATTAGAAAAATAGTGCATCAACTACATAATATTAGATAACTTCTGACTATTGTGATTTTAAAAATACTAAAAAAAATTTCACCACACGAGGGTCGTACAAGAGTTGCTATGTTATGTTTTTTTTGACAAAAACGACACCAATTTGGGTGTGTCCCTATTTTGAACTCCTTAATCTCAACCATTTTAAAATTAAATTAGTATTTTAGAATGTAGAATCGGAGCACTTATATCCTTATTTTTGTTCCATCTCAAAATTTTGAGTGTAACTATCCTCAATTTCACGTCCAAGGTCAGTATTTCCCAATTTCAGAAAAACATTGTCCATTTAAGTCCCCTTTTTGGGAACCATCTTTGTGCACTTACCCGAATAGGTAATATAAATTTTATAAATTTATGATTCTACCTATAATTCCATTAATACAACTATGTGTTTATTTATTGATATTTAAAGAGATACATTATAATATCTTTGGAAAACATTTTTGGCCTTCTAGATAATTAAATCATCAGCAACTTGTCAAGAATCAAATGTTTCGTTTGAGGACACAAACTATTTATCATCCAATTTTATATTTTGTCCTCCTAGGAATGGTAAGTGTAAAATACTACAACAATAATTAGTCTAAGAGATAGTCAGTCAAGACCCCTCAATGCTTTGGTATCTACGGTGTGTGTATTTCATTTATTTTGGACTAAAATTTTTATCCAATAAGGGTATATTTAGGGGTTTACCAATTGTAGTAGAACTTAATGGTATATGTGAATCTTTCATTTTAAGAAAGAAACATAGGTATCATTTTCAATCAAGGAATTGTAGAGAGGAAATATCACCATTGGAGCTTATGCATATAGATTTGTGTGACCCTATACAAAATTTGACAATAGGAAAGATTCAATATTTTATGACCTTCATAGATGACTATAGTCATAAGACATGGGTCTACTTATTCAAACATAAGTTTGAAACCTTTGAAAATTTCAGGGTGTTTAAGGCCCAGGATGAGAAGGAAAGTGAACATTTTATCAAGGTCCTTTGATATAAAGGGGGAGAGTATACCTCTAAACAATTTTTTTTTTTTGCAAGAATTAAGGTATCAAGGAATAAACAACTAGCTACACTCCACAAAAAATAGAGTATCTAATGGAAAAAATAGGAGCATCATGGATATGACAAGAATAATCTTGAAATCCAAGGGACTTCCAAATGAATATTGTGGTGAAGTTGTTAGAATAATAGTCTACATTTGATAATTTTGAGTGCCACAAAGGGTGTATGTGATAAGATTCCACAAGATGCATACATAAAGTGCTACTAGACTATAGAATGCCTTAAAGTGTTTGGGTGCATGGAATATACATTTTTCCAAAGGATAAGAGATAAAAGCTAGATGGAAAAGGTAAAAAAGTGTATCTTTTTAGGATATAATGAAGAGTCAAAGGCATATAGAATGTATAACCTTGTCAACATGGAAATTATGATTAGAAATGATGTTGAGTCATCTAATAATGAGTCATAGAACTGTATGGTGGATAAATCTATGAGTATTATAGTTAAGGTGGCTATTGATGATGGAGAGAATAAAGAGAAAAAAGGTGCATTTATAGTAGGTATCAAGCCCAAAATTTAGTTTCAGAGATCACTTATAGTAGATAGGGAGATTAATAGAAAACTCTAGAGTTCACAAGTAGTAGTTTGGAATTCTGCTAGACAACTTCATATACCTACACAAGTGTAGCTTTAAAGAAAAGACAACTCCAAATACTTTCTGCATAGTCAAGAACTAGTAGCAATGAGAGTTGAAACCCCACTCTTGCATCCCTAATTTCAAGAAAGAAAAATATTTTGAGAGTTTTTTATCAAAATGAAAGGTATGATAAAGAATTAGGTGAAAATTTAAATTTTACATTATTTTCTTATATTGATCCAACTTATTTTGAAGAATTTATGAAAGAAAAGAAATTGTGTAGGGCCATGGATGAGGAAATAGATAAAATAGAGAGAAATAAATCATGGGAGCTAACTAATTTGTCTCTTGGTCACAAATTATTGGGTGAAGTAGGTCTATAAGACTAAAAGAAATGTTGAAGAAAGAATAGAAAGACATAAATTAAGGTTGGTTGCTAAAGGTTGCAAATAATAGTTTGGGAGAGATTTTGATGAAGCATACACTTTAGTTGAAAGAATAAAAACCATATATGCAGTCTAAGCAATAAAAAAATAGAATAATTGGAATATGTATCAAATGAATGCAAAGTCAACCTTCTTGAGTAGAGTGGTGAAAGAATAAGTGTATGTTGAGTAGCCACCAAGATATGAATTTCAAAGAAAATAAAATAAGGTAAATAGGTTAATAAATATCTTTATGGGCTTAAGAAATTACCATATGAATGGTACAATAGGATTAACTCATAATTTTTGAGGAATGGATTTATTTGAAATTATGGTGAGCCCACTGTCTACATCAAGGCAAGTGATGGTAAGGCTTTAATTTTTTTATTTTATGTATATAATTTATTTTTACATGGAATGATGATTTCCTCATTCCAGATTTTAAAGAGGCCATAAAAAGAGAGTTGAGATGATAAACTTGGGTCTTCTAATATATTTTATAGAAATAGAGGTAAATAAGATGAAGTATGGTATTTTATGTCTCAAGAAAATTATACTATAGAGACTTTAAAAAGGTTTAGAATATAGAATGAAATCAGACCAACACCAACAACCACATGTATGAAATTAAGCAAGAAAGATTCCAACAACAATGTGTTCATCCAACTCTCTACAAGAGAATTATTAGATGTGTGACATGTTTGACAAGAAGTAGGCTCGATATAATGCATGAAATAAGCATGATTTCCAAATTCATGGAGACACAAAAGGACAAAGATTGGAAAGTAGGTAAAATAATCTTGAGGTATGTTGATGCCACCAAAGAATATGGAATTTTCTATACTACAATAAATGAGTTTTGGTTGGTTGGATACACTACCACTGATTGGGAAAGAAGTAAATATGATAGAAAAATAGTGTCAAGATATGTGTTCCATTTAGGTTCAAAATTAATTTCATGTGCTTGTAATAAATAACCCATAGTTACTCTTTCCATAGTTAAATATTAATATATAGAAACAAATGTAGTAGCATGTTAGACTATTTGTATATGGAGAATCTTGAGGCTTTTTTAAAAGAAGAACATGAATATGGTATGACCATATTTCATGATAATTATCATCAATAGCCTTGAAAAATAATATAACATTTCATGGATGAAGAAAGAACATAAAGATTTAAATTATCATTTCATAAGGGAGATAGTTCAACATGGTGAAATCAAAGTCAAGTTTGCATGTATAAGAAACAAATCATATACATTTTCATAAAGGCACTTATAAGAGATAGTTTTGAGCACATGAGAAAAAGATTGGGCATTATGGATATAGTAGTAGTCTCTTTCTAGATCTTTGAAGAAGCTTCAAAATTCATGTATAATGAGCTCCAAAGAGCTCTATATTTGAAAGTTTTTTCACCAAAAATACAAAAGTGGTATGAGAGTGAGTTGAGATTAAGGGGGTGTGCTAGAAATGATATAATCCTATGTCAAATAATCAATTGTGATGGAACTACCCTCACCTCTAACCATGATCTCTTAGATCTTAACCCTCACATTCCTCCTAAAACCACCAACCCACATTAAATTTTGGGGGCTTTGTTTATGATGCACATATTGAGGATTTTTGAATAAATATTTTTTATTTGGGGGGAAAATTAAAGTTGGTAGGTAAGTTGGAAATTTGAAGAGAAAAAAAAAATAAGGAAAAAAATAAATAATTATTATTAGAGAAAAGAAGAAGTATGAACTACAATAATAAATTTTGTGAAGGAGAACAAAGGATAGAAGAGGAAGGAATGTTGTGCAACAAGAAGTAACTCAAAAGAAGAAAATTAGTTACAACTCTAGAGAGAGTGGTGATACACAACAACTCCAAATGGTTGTAGAAAAAATAGTTACATGTAGTATTAGTAAAATTACCTATAATATTTTGAAATCTAAATATGAAACTTTTGTAAATAATATTTTTGGATTGAAAAAAAAATTAGATATTTTGTGTATTTTTTATTGTTGTTTTCCTCAATTGGTCTCCATAGTGTGTTGTTTTGTCTTTCATTAGTTTAGTAGGGAAGGGATATGATCCCATGGCTACATCCAAAAGAAAAAAAGGAACCAGACGAAGGTGGGAAATAACACCATCAGGAAGAACTGAGAAACAACAAGCAGAGTGGTGTGTAGGCCATCATTTAACATAGTAACCATAGTCTAGCAAATATTAATAAAGAAAAAAATTATCTACTAGAAAAATTAAACCTATGTAAACCATTAATTATATCAAAAGTGTCCCAGGTAATATTAAACCATAATAGAGCTATAAAATAATATATTAGTTTGAGAGTTGGAACCAAAAAGACAAAAAATGGAAAGCAGTCATAATAAGCAACAACAAGAATCCATTACTTGGCCTTCTTAAGAAGTTCCCCATATTCTCCAATGAGAGAGATGTATTCCCTTCATTCAAGTTCCTCGATCTCATCCAATATCTTTAACACATCTAGCTTCCCCTATTTTTTCAGATTCATGGCTATTCTTGTTTCTCTAGAAACAACTCCAATCATCGCCCTCCTCATTAGTCTATTAGTTACCTTCATAAGCATAACTAGAGATTTCTCCATGTCATCAAATTGAACCAACAAAAAGGCCAATCTAATCTTTAGAAATTCAATGCTAGAGTCATCATCATTAGTCTCCATTCCCATATTCCTAGCATCCTACACATTCTCACAATAATTCTTTAGTTCCTCAACCTTCTCAATTTGGTCCTCCTCTTCCTCATCCTTTTCAACATCTATATCCTTTCCCCCCATATCATAAGAAAAATTCTTGAAATCCATATCCTCTGAATAATCTTCCTCTTGAGCTTCAAACTCTTTGAATTCCAACTCTTCCTCTTCACAACCAGAAATTTTTTGTTTGCCTTTCTTGTCCTTAGAGGCTGCTTTAGCCAGACGAGCAGACCTTCTACCACCGCTTCCACAACTGCCTTTCCCCTACAATCCACATTCAACTCCTCATCATGCATACCTTCCTTAGATATATTAATGATATCACTTGGGCTAATATCTATTTTTATTTTCTTCGGCTTGGGAAGGTCCACCAACTATAAAGGTGAGTGTTTTCTCTTCTTAGGCCTAGCCTTGAAGATTTGTATCTCATACACACCTTTTTCCTCAACTTTCTGCACCATAGGAGTAGAGGGGTTCGAGACATTGGTCACAAGGGACGAGCTCTTAGCAATAATTAGCACCCTCTTGGCAATAACATAGGGAGATGGGCAGGGGTTAGGAACCATAATAGGAATTTCTTCAAGAGGAGGTTCCTCATTTAGAGGATTAACCTCTATTTTTATGTGATTTATTTGGGTTTTATCTCAATATCTAAGGTATGCCTATTCTAGAGTCACCTCCTATTGTGCATTTTTGAACACATGCCCCACTGAAAGTGGGGGACCTCTCTTGGCCTGCCTTTTTGTCATGTTTATGTGGCTTGCCCCCTCTTTGAGCTTATCTTTTAAAATCTTGGGGTTTTGGTCTTTGGTGATTGCCTTGATTTTTGGGTGCCTTTGTGTTGAGTTCCTCATGGTTTTGGAGTCTTGTGGATGTCCTCTGTGGGGTGGTCTTCTTTTTCCTTCTATTTTTCCCCTTGGTGTTTTTGTTTGGGTCCTAAGGGTTGGTTTTCTCCCTTAGGTTTCCCTTGTTTTCCTTGTTTCATTTTGTTTTGCCGGAGGCAGAACCGAGATGGGGCTTAACTTTGAACTTTGGCTAATTTCTCGGTTCTATTCCCATTCTCGTTCCAGCTCTGCTTCCCCCTCTTCTACTTTCTTTTCCATTTTGTTCATTTTTATCCTAAGGGTCACTTTCCTCCCTTAGGTTTTCTTTGTTTCGCCTTCCCTTTTGTTTTGTCGGAGGCAAGATTGGGATGGGAATGAATTGTGAACTTTGTCTAACTTCATAGTTTGATTTTCGTTCCCGTTCCGGCTCTGCCTCCCGCGTTCTTGTTTTCTCATTGCTTTGTTTTTCTTCGGCCTTCAAGTTGGTTTTCCTCCCTTGGGTTTTTTCTCCACTTTGCTTTGTATTTTGTTTTTCGAAGGTGGAATAGGGATGGGGATGAATTATTAAATTTGACTAAGTTCATGGTCCGATCTCCATTCCTGTTTTGGCTCTGCTTCCCATGTCTTTGTCATTTTGCAATGTTCGGCCTTTGGGTTGGCTTCTTTCCTCTTCATTCTCGTTTCAACTCAACTTCCATCGGGGATTGCTTTGTTTTTACCTCCGCTTATCTTCCTTTTGTTTTTCATTTTGGTCCCTTTTCTACCTCCATTTTTTCCTGTTTCCCTTCCTTTCCCATTCCCATTCTGTCTCTGCCTCTTCCTATCTCTGGCTTTGCCACCACCAGGGTTTATGCTTGATTTTCTTGCCTTAGGAACTCTTTTGGATCTTCTTGGATGTTGATGATGTTTTGGGAATTAATGGTGTCTCGTTTGAATGTAGGTTGGATTGGGTTGCGATTGTTGGGTGTAATTTGAAGATTTGGTGTGATTTGTAGGTGCAATTAGGTACACTTTGCGGCAGCTATCACGAAACCCATTCCCACATGCAAGGACGATTTCATTGGTGGCTATTCATGGTAGGAAGCCCTTATTTGAAGGGGCTCAACATGGTTTTTTTTCAATATAAGTCATTCATTTGACTAGCTCGGGTCCGATCGGTGGCTCATATCCATGCTAGTGTTTTCATACGCATTGTTGTTTGTGCGAGTGAAGTCTTTTGGTGGGTGTGGCTTGAGGATGTAATCCGCTGAAGTTGTGTGATCCTAGTTCAATCTGATGGAGGTCCTTGCTGCATTTAATGCTAGACGATGAGTTATTGCTGGATTTTGGGACTGATTTGATTGGTGGTTGAGCTTCCTTATAACCCTGGCTCTGTTTCATGTGAGCTTGTTAATCTATAAGTATGGCACTCTGCCTCATTTGTAAAGGTTTAGTTGGAATTGGCTAGATTCAATTCAAATTGGAAGAATAAGTCAGGAGACTTGTAATCAGTAGATATAGTAGTAGAGTAGCATATTAGAAGATTAAAAAAATATTTTTTACATTTTCAAGCAAGTGTTGTAATAGACTAGAATTGTTGCAAATGTGATGCTTTAATACAAACTATAGACATTGTGTTATGACTGGTTCCTTCTTTGCATTGAATAATCTTGCATGTTTCTTGTTCTATCTTTCAAATCGTTTGGATATGTTTTAATATATCTTAGGTTTAGCTAGTAATGCTGGTGATTTAATGCTTGGAGTGTTGTAGCAATCCCTGGTTCATATTTTGGGTAGCTTCTTGATTTTAGGAATGTTGTGCAAGGTAAACCTATACCTCATATTCATGTGCTTAGTTCAACTGTATATATTCATTCAGTCTTATTGAATGAATCCCTATAGCCTGAAAAATATTTATCACCTTAGAATATTGCACTGCTTTCTGCAAGATTGTAGGTATAGCCTGAGTCGACCAAAACCTAGTTTAAGGGATTGGTCCATTCCAAGTATTTCATCATTTGCATGGTTAATCTTAGACGTAGTGTTAACATTAGGACTTCTGAAACCCTCATATTTTGTTGTTTCTTAATTTATATGGTTAGAACTAGAAATTTGAGCATCACTATATCTTAAAATCTGATGAGTTTAGAGCTTCCAGCATTTGCACATAAGATCCCTTGTGATTACCAACATTTTCATATTTTATCACTGATTTTGTTCTACTGCATTGTTATGACCTCACACTCATGAGACCTTGGGGTTATCTCTTTGATCATAGAGACCAACCTTTGAAGAGAGATAGGATAACTTCTTATATAGTTTGAGTTGTTGATGTGCATAAACACCAAACAACAAGATTGGTGCTAGAAGGAGGGCCTAAACAAGAAAGTTGGTGTGTTTTCTCAACACCATTTCTCCTAAGAGGCTCAAAAGGAGAACCAGATCTATACCAAGAGAATAAGAAGAGTTTCAAGAATAGCCACCTCCAACTAGGTCAAGAAGGACCAGAATAAGGGAGGAACCATCATCCAATCCATCATTTCCACCAACACCACCTCCATCCACTACGTCTTCATCCTATTCTAAGACTACTTCCATTCCACAACCCCAACCAATAATCCATCAACCATTACCACCTCCACCAATGGCTTTCTTGGTGAATAACCCATCACCTCTAACATTCAACAACTAAAATGTTGTGCCCAAGAACCCTAAGCATTTTTTTTCTAAGTTTCACATGAATGACCCAAATAAGACATTAGATGAGAATATTAGGATCTTTCAGACTTGTTTGAGAGATATAGGGATTAATCATGAGGATGTTGCATGTAGAATTTTCCTCTATTCTCTAGGAGAGGAGGCCTTTTATTGGTATAAGCATTTACCAGCTGAGTCCATCTCTAACTGGGCTGAGCTTGAGGCTACATTCCTGCTGAAATTTAAGATTCCCATTAGTGCTAATGAGCTATATATGCAGTTTACTGGGGTAAAAAGAGATGCTAATGAGCCTATAGGATCAGTCAACAATAGGCTCCACCGAGCATACACTAGACTTCAAATACCTTATGCTAGAAATAAGGACACTTCCCTAGAGGTCTACTTCAAATCCCTTGACAACCTTACATCCACCTTCCTTAAGTGGAGAACTAATCCCCCGAATACTTTTCTCACTGCATATGTAGAGGCTATTAAGGTTAGTATAAACTTGAGACAACACTTGTTTGGACCTCAACTATCTCTTGGACCATTTTCTCACCCAAGCCAAATCCAATCTCTCAATTAGGCTCTGAACAATCACATTACTATCATGAATCCTATTCTACAGTCGCCTCTGGTCCATCACTCGTTTTATCCAATAAATCAGTTCCAACCAATACCCGGTTATCCCTAGCAAAATGCTAACCATTCCCTCCATTCGTAGTCACAAGCTAGTTTCCCTACATATTTGAAGAACTCAAAATTTTTGAATCAGTCCACTGGTTCTAGAGGAGTGTCAAGGTATTCCCCAAACATTGTGAATCCAATCCCTTACAACAATCCTAATAAGGAAAGGTTAGATGAGCTGACTGAGCAAGTGAAGAAGTTGAACATGGAGGTAACCTATTTGAGGAACTAGAAAAATCAACTCCAAGCTAACCAGAAGAGCATGCAATCAACTTATAATAGAGGGAAACACTATGACCGAAATCAAAAATTTGAAAGAGGATAAGGTTCTGGTTAGAACTTTGATAGAAGTCAACAAGGTGGACAAAGTTATGAAAGAAGATAGCCACCTAGGCAGAATAGGTCATCAAAAGCTGGCCCTAACAATGGAGGAGTCCTTACTCCACTAGATCAACCTTCCAATCTAGAGAAACCTTGAGGTGGGGTGTACTTAGCAGAATATTCTTTGTCTTGATGGTGTAGGCTTCATAAGACGATTCAACACTCTAAGCTTGAGTGCCCTGAATTTCAAACTATTGCTTCCATTTTTCAATATGAAGTTGAAAACAACTCCACTGGCCAAGAATTGGTACCCTCAAATCCTTATGATTCCCTAGCCTTGGTGTTGAATCATGCTCCTTTCCCAAGAGATGAGGAGAATGAACCAAAAGAGGGGTCAAGTAGCTAGAATGGAGAGGCTGAAAAAGTGCTTGATGAAGATGAAATCTCTTAGTTGTTTGATGAAGAAACTGAGAATGACAATGGCCCATCAGATGAATGACAGGGTGAAGTTGAAGAAGTGAAAAAAATTCAGCAACCTGTCAAAAAGTATGACCTGAGGAGCAAGCTCCACAAAAATCAACAAGATGGAGGACTGTTGACTACATCTGCCCCTCCACACAATTTTGCTACTCCACTAGATCCACATGCTAATAACAATCCATCTTACCCTCAAGTGCCAAAATGATACCTCTCAAAGGAAGGAAAAATAGATATTTCCAAAGTAAGCAACGTTGATGCAGCAAAGGATAAGAAGACTCGTCATTCTATGGAGCTCCACACTAAAATGAATGTGGAACAGCTGGGAGAATATGTCACTGAGGAACTCAAAAAATTAAAGGTGATACTTTCTTCTTTTGAGTTATTAAGAGTTCCTGAAATTAGAAATGTACTCCTTGGGTCCTTTAAATCAAGTATAGCAACACTAGGAGTAGCAACCAATGAGGCAATTGCAAGGCGTCGTGATTCACAAATACCCAAAGGTCCTTGTCAATCACAACTCGAGGATAGGGGTGTATAAAAAGATAAGGGACAGGTTGCACAAGCTGACTCACAATTGAATTTATTCCAAGGCAAAATGGAAACCCCTCCTTTTCTGATCTCTATCCGTATATTTGGTAAAAATCTGCACAATTTCCTACTGGATTAAGGGGCATCCACAAATTTTATGCCATTTGTTGTATGTAGGTCTCTTGGTATTACCCCTACCACCTCTCAAAATAAGGTCACCCAATTAGACAAAAAATAATTGAACATGATTACCATGCAAGTTTACTTAGATCCTAAAGTGCAACAAGTACTTAATATTTAGGTAGCTGACATTCCTAACACTTATGGTCTGATCTTGCATAGATATTTTACCAAGGCACTAAATGGATACACATCCATAGATCATTCTCACATGTGGCTGCCTTGGAAAGGAGTCCCAAATAAAATCAGAATTGAGAGAGAACCAAGAATGAAGTATGTCATTACTAAATATCAGAATACTTCAAATGAGATATTGGTTTCAGAAGTCAATATTGGGAACTATGTCATAGCCTCTCCTTGTTTTGGACACAAAAGAAATCTTTGTGTTGCAAGGCTCTTCTGGTGAATCCACATCAGAAGCCAGTAGCTCTGAAGTGCAAATTGAACAAACAAAAGAACCTAGTGATCAGGCAGATAGAAAACTCAATTTTTTGGATGACTTCCTAGAGTTTATCTGGAAATGTATAGAAGATCAGATTCAGCCAGGTCAAAATACAAAACTTTCAAGAATTTCTTCTTCCTAATTCATGTAGAGTTCACGATGCTCCTCATTTTGAACTGGAATGTTGCTTGTGTCAAACTGTAGTAAAATAGATACAAAGGTACATTTACACAACCCCGACTATTGAGTCAAACATACGAAGCATTCAAAATAGTCAAAAAGGGAAGGATCCAAAACCTCCTGAAAAGCCTCTAGGTAATAGTAAGGACAAAGGTATCTCAATAAAATTAGGAGCTAATGACTGTTGGACATTAAGGTTTGATGGATCCAAATCCAAGCAAGGTGTTGGGGTATGGCTGGAGTTGATCAGTCCTAAAGGTAAAACCTACTTTGCTTCTCACAAATGCCAATTTCAGTGCACTAACAATGTAGCCGAGTATGAAGCTCTAGTTCATGGGCTATTAATGACATTAAGAAACAAGGTTAAAATCCTGCAAGTGTTTGGAGATTCTGAGCTAGTGGTTAGGAAAATAAGGAAACAATACTCATGTCATGATAGAAGGATGGCCAATTATAGACACAAAATTTGGGATCTTATTGAACGATTTGATGCTTTCAACATTCAGCTAATACCTCAGAGTAGGAATCAAACTGTTGATTCTCTGGGACAAGTATCAAGTACCTTGCAACCCTTATCACTTTCAAGCTTAAAAAATTTCACCGTGGAACTTGTTCAAGTACCCTTAATGCCTAACAATGTCACCAATTTTTGGGTATTCGAAGATGATAAGAATATTCTTGATTTTATCACTAGTTTTGATGTATTTTCTTCGCAATTAATTGATGAGGTTCAACCTCAAGAAGCTGAAATTGACCTAGAAGGAGTCCTCAATCTGAAAACTAATACCATCCCAAGAGGCATGGTACAATTTGAGAGGATCTTTGATTTGGATAGGATAAGAGATCAAGAGCAGAAAATGAAAAGGGAATCCCTCAACTGTCAGTGTGAAACATACAAGTTGGGGACCCAAAGTGATGTCAATAATGTCTTTATTGGTAAGGTGTGCACTCCATAGGAGAGGAAAGGAATTATTGATGCATTTCACACATATCAGGATGTGATAGCCTAGATTTATGATGATTTGAGGACATATGACACTTTGATCATTACACATACTATCCCCCTCAAGTCCAATGTTAAGCCATTTAGGAAAAGAAAAAGACCAATTAATGCTTTGCTGGAGCCCATTATTTAGAAGGAAGTGTAGAAGATACTCTTAGCACAAATCATATGTCTAGTAAGACACTCAACATGGGTTGCAAATTTGGTCTTGACGAGGAAGAAAAATAGAGCATTAGAAAAGGATAAGTATCTAGTCCCTTCACTGGATGAGGTGCTCCAGGTTGTCAATGGATCTCAAATTATTTCCTATCTGGATGGGTACTTTGGATACAATCAAGTCATGTTTCAATATGAGGATAGGCACAAGACTGCCTTCACCACAAAATGGGGAACCTTTTCTTACTAGAGAATTCCCTTTGGATTAATCAATGTTGGAGCTACATTCCAAAGAGCTATGGATATTTCCTTCAAGGACCTCATTCGCAAGTGCATAATCATCTATATGGATTATTTGACAGTCTTTTCCAAGAGGAGAAGTGATCATGTTTAAGATTTAGGCAAAGTATTCCAGAAGTGTGGGGAATTTGGTATTTTTCTTAATCCAAAGAAGTGCATCTTTGGAGTCACTGAGGGGAAGCTGTTAGGACATGTTATTTCAGAACAAGGTATTTCCACTGATCCAAAACGAGTGGAGGCAATATTGAAAATTCAACCCCCTGCAAGCAAGAAAGAAATGAAGTCATTCTTTGGCAAGATTAACTTTGTCAAAAAATTTATCATTGCATTTGAAGAAATAGTCAAGCCCTTGAATGCCATGTTGAAACAAGAAGCAAAGGTTTAATGGAATAAAGAGGTTAAGGAATAATTTTCAGAAATAAAGAGAGCTATTGTTGAGGCCCCTATTTTGGTAAGTCCTGATTATGCTAAGCCCTTCTACATCTATTCATTTTCTTTTGATCACTCATGTGTGGGCTTCTTGACACAAAAGTCTGATTAAGGTAATGAACATCCCATAGCATTCATGAGTGCACCTTTGAAAGATGCTGAATTGAGGTATCCTAGTGTTGAAAAGTAGGCCTATGCCTTGATCTGAATTGTAAAGAAATTTAGGCACTATATACTGAGAAACAAGGTCTTTGTTATAGTCCCTGATCCTACAGTCAAGTTGTTGTTGATGCAAATTGAGTTGGGTGAACGTAGAGCCAAGTGGGTAACTATGTTATAGGAATATGATATTGAAATTCAACCCATAAAGCTGGTAAGAGGGTAGGGACTAACCAAGACAATGGAAGAAATGGGTCTTGACCTTGTTGCCCAACATTATAATCTTGAATTTGTGTCCCGAGGAGACTGGTATGATAGCATTATCTACTACTTGTTGAATCAACAATGTCCCAAGCACCTTAATGTCGTACACAGGAGAGATCTACATTTGAAGAGTGGTATTTTTATGATGAAGGGAGTTGTCTTATACAAGAAAAATCATGAAGGTGTCTACCTAAGATGCCTAGGGAAGGAAGTAGCTGGGAGAGTAATGACTGACTTTCATGATAAATATGGGACAGGTCATGGTTCAACACCTTCCACTGTAAATCAGGTTCTAAGGGCAGGCTACTATTGGCCTACCTTGTTCAAGGAAACACATCACCATGTGATAAATTTCCATGTGTGTCAGACTACAACAAATAGGGAGAGGTGTGTTGCTCTTCCACTTTGGCCTTTTATAGAGGTAAAACCATTTGCACAATGGAGAATGGACTTCATAAGTCCAATCAACCCATCTTCCTCTGCAGCCCACAAGTATATTCTTACCATAATTGATTGTTTTAATAGGTATACTAAAGCTCTAGCATGCAAACAATTCACTTATGAAGTAGTAATCAATTTCATGGAATTGGGTGTTATTAATCGCTTCGGTTGTTGACTGGCTATAGTTTGTGACAATGGTTTTTCATTTGCATCATTAAAGTTTTCTAACTAGGCTTATGACCATGGAGTTTCCATAAAATTTGCATCCAATTACTATCCACTGGGGAATGGTTTGGCCGATTCTTCCAATAAAAACCTTTTGAAAGTCATCTAGAAACTACTAGAAAAGAATCCCAAGGATTCACATACCCAACTCAAATTTTTTCTTTGGGCGGACCGTACTAGAAGGAAAACATCCTTAGGAACCTCTCCTTATCACTTAGTGTATGGCTTGGAACTTATCTTTCCCATCCAGTTGAAGATCCGTACCCTACAATTCATCAATGAATATTATGATGGAGAGGATAAGCATGAATCTCGTTTAACTGAATTGTTACACCTAGAAGAGAGAAGAGATGAAGCCCTAGAAAACTTTTCCAAACATCAGGGTATAGTGAAAAGATGGTTTGATAGGAGAGCCAAGGTGAATACCTTTAGAATATCTGACTTGGTTCTCTACTGGGATAAAGCCCATGACAAGAAGGGGGAGCATGGAAAATTTGAAAAACTTTGGCTTGACCCTTATCAAATTGCAGAGATTCTAGCAGATAATGCCTTCTATTTGAAAACCCTCACTGGAGGAGATATCACACTACCTATCAATGGGTAGTATTTGAAGAATTATTTTTGGTCCTGAGTTGTTCTCAACTCTATCCCTCTACATAAGTAGGTTAGGTTTCCTTTATGATTTTTTGCTTATTTCTTTGTTTGGGTTTCTTTTGGTTTTCTCTACTTGTCTGCTACTCCAGTTTTGGTTTACTTTGGTCAGCTTGGGTTGGTTTTCCCTGTTGTTCTATTGATTGCTTTGGGGTTGTCCTACTTTCCTCCAGGCTTGTTGCATCTATACAACCAACTACTTGTCTGGGTCCACTCTAGGATTTCTTTTACAGACTCTTATCATCTTTTCAAAGTCATTCAAACTTGGAGATTTCCTTCATCTGATGTTGCATCATGGGCTGGGAGTTAGTATCACTTGACTAAGCTGAATTCTGGAATGCATTTGGGTCTTATATCTTCACACAAATCTTAAGGGTTTCAAGGTTGCATATGGTCTTTAGGAGGTTTGACTAGGAGAAAAAATATTAAATTCTACTCCATTGTCATTGTGGTTCTCATCCTTGAGTGTGGGCTTCATTGCCTGCAAGGTGAAAAGTAAAGCTTTAAAAGAAAATCTCAAAAGACAATATCAAAAGAAAGGAAAAGAAAATATTGAAAACCAAAATTTTCACCTTTTCAAGGGTATCCTAGTATCTCTACTAGGGCTATGGACACCTAGCTAGCATTAGAGCTATGCTAGGGAGGGTCACAATGATAACCTCACTGGGGCTATGGACGATTGATTGATAGTGAGGCTCTATCTAGATTGATTTTGGAGTTAGGATCCGTAGGTAGCCCTGTAGACTGAGTTTGGTCCTTGCTACAAGCTAGGAAAGGGAAATGAATGCATATGCACACACTTCGACCCTGGTACAGGAAATGCTTCCTTGTTAGTGATTTTTGAAACCTTGTCTATTTGTAACCTGATGCTTGGATTGAAACCAAATATTTTGAGTTCTTGATGCCAGATTTTCTTAGAAATGCTCTGGACCATTTCCTGAGTAGAGTCACCATTTTTTGTGCAATTTTTCACACATACCCCACTAAAAGTGGGGACCCTCTCTTGGCCTTCCCTTTTGGCCTATTTATGTGGCTTGCCCCCTCTTTGATCTTATCTTTGAAAATCTTGGGGTTTTGGTCTTTGGTTCTTGCCTTGATTTGTGGGTGCCTTTGTGTTGAGTTCCTGATGGTTTTGAAGTCTTGCAAATGTCCTCTATTGGGTGTTATTCTTTTGCCTTCATTTTTTCCCCTTGGTATTTTTCTTTGGGTCCTAAGGGTTGGTTTTCTCCCTTAGTTTTCCCTTGTTTACTCTTGTTCTATTGGAGGAAGAACCGGGATGGGGCTTAATTTTTAACTTTGGCTAAGTTATCGGTTTTGTTCCCATTCTTGTTCCGGCTTCACTTCCCCCTCTTCTGATTTCTTCTCCATTTTGTTCATTTTTGTCCTAAGGGTCACTTTCCTTCATTAGGTTTTCTTTGTTTCGCCTTCCCTTTCATTTTGTCAGAGGCAGGGCTAGGATGGGAATGAATTGTGAACTTTGGCTAGGTTCACAGTCTGGTTTCCATTCCCATTTCGGCTCCACCTCTCATGTTCTTGTTTTCTCATTTCTTTATTTGTCTTCGGCCTTCAGGTTGGTTTCCCTCCCTTGGCTTTTTTCTCCGCTTTGCTTCATGTGTCATTTTTCAGAGGTGGAACCAGGACGGGAATGAATTGTGAACTTTGGCTAAGTTCACATTTCTATTTCCATTCCCATTCTGGATCTGCTTCCTGTGTCTTTGTCATTTTGTTGTGTTCAGCCTTCGGGTTGGAAGCATTCCTCTCCATTCCCGTTCTGACTCTTCTTCGACTGGGGTTGGCTTTCTTTCGGCCTCCGCCTATCTTCCTTCCTTTTTTGTTTTGGTCCCTTTTCCCCCTCCACTTTCTCTTTTTTTTGTTCCTTTCCCATTCCCGTTCCATCTTTGCCTCCACCGGTCTTTAGCTCTGCCTTCACCTTGGTTTATGCTTGATTTTCTTTCCTTAGGAACTCTTTTGGATCTTCTCATATTTTGATGATGTTTTGGGCATTAATGGTGTCCCGTTTATATGTAAGTTGGATCAGGCTAGGATTGCTGGGTGTACTTTGTGGTTGCTATCATGAAACCCATTCCCACATGCAAGGTCCATTTGGTTGGTGGCCATTAATGGTAGGAAGCCATGATTTAAAGGGGCTCAACTTGGTTTTATTTGATTTGATCCATTCATTTTCCCAGCTCGGGTCCGATCAGTGGCTCATATCCATGCTGGTGTTTTCACGTGCATTGTTGTTCATGCGGGTGAAGTCTTTTGGTGGGTGTGGCTCAAGGATGTGTTCCTCTAAGATTATGTGATCCTAGTTCAATCTGATGGAGGTCCTTGCCGCATTCAATGCTAGATGGTGAGTTTTTGTTGGTTGTCAGGGCTGATTTGATTGGTGGCCGAGCTTCCTTGTAACCTTAGCTCTACTTCATGGCGGCCTGTTAATCTATAAGTATGGCACTCTGCCTCATTTTTAAAGGTTCGGTTGAAATTGGATAGGTTTGATTCAGATTGGAAGACTAATTCAAAAGACTTGTAATCAATAGATTTAGCAGTAGAGTAGCATGTTGTGAATGTGATGATTTAATACAAAGTGTATACATTGCGTTATGACTTGTGCCTTCTTTGCATTGAATAATCTTGCATGTTTCTTGTTCTATATTTCAAATTGCTTGAATATGTTTGAATATATCTTAGGTTTAGTTAGTAATGCTAGTGATTTAATGCTTGGAGTGTTGTAGCAATCTATGGTTCATATTTTGGGCAGCTTCTTGATTGTGGGAATGTTGTGCAAGGTCAACATGTACCTCATATTCATGTGCTTAGTTTAACTGTATATATTCATTCAGTCTTATTGAATGAATGCCTACAGCCTGAAAAATATTTAACATCTTAGAAGATTTCACTGCTTTCTTCAAGATTGTAGGTATAGCCTGAGTTAACCAAAAACTATTTTAAGGGATTGGTCCATTCCAAGTATTTCATCATTTGCATGGTTAATCTTAGAAGTAGTGTTAACATTAGGACTTCTGGAAACCCTCATCTTTTGATGTTTCTTTATTTATATGGTTAGAACTAGAAACTTGAGCATCACCATATCTTAAAATCTGATGAGTTTAGAGCTTCCAACATTTGTATGTAGGACCCCTTGTGATTACAAGCATTTTCACATTTTATCATTGAGTTTTTTCTACTGTATTCTTATGACCTGGCACCCATGAGACGTTGGGGTTATCTCTTTGATCATAGAGACCAAAATTTCGAGAGAGATAGGATAAATTTTATTCTGTCTGATTTTTTGATGTGCAAAAACACCAAACAACACCTCCACCTTCCAAATATGATGTTCACATAGTTTTCTTTGTTGATGAACTAGATAGGTGAGAAGACATTGCTATTTTATAAATATTTATTTTTAGAATACTTGTTTGATCCTAAAGGTTTTAAATTTAATATATGATCCAATATAAACCACTAAAATTATGGGCCTTTTGGAAAATCACATAATCAAGTATTATCTCTAGTTAATTTGATCTTATTGGTTAGTGAAATCAACATGATTATTCTAATGGATAAAAAAATTATTACAAGAGTGATAGAACATGAATAATTAGAAAATAATAATTTATAAACCATAGGTTTAGTAGATGTGGTTGAAAATTATTTAAGTAAAATAGTTCAACTTTCCTTAGCCTTAATAGATTTTGGCCATGTTGAGATTTCTAGTAAGTGTGAGATTATGTAAAACATTCTAGTAAGGGTTTTTACTTTTCTATAATCAATACATAATTGTAGCTTTATATGGTTAACAATTCAATGTGAATTATTTTCACCTAGATATACTTCTTCTCCCAAAGAATGGTAGGAATAAAATCACTCCTTATGAGGATTCATTTGATATCAACAATGCAAGTCAATTAACCGTGGTTTGTAAGAACTAACATTATAAAAAATAAATAATACTTCGTCATCTTAATCAAATAATTTTTTGACGGATTGAAAAGATAAATGACACCTAATACAAAAACATCCAAGTGTTCTTTCTATTTAATGGATGTATTTGAGATTGAGCACAAGCATGCAAGGATAATGTTTTTAACCAAATACTTAACTAATTATGGAAGAGATTAGATAATTTTCTTAGCTATTATTTTTCTTCTTGTGATGAAATTGTTACAAAATTCAATGATAACTTTTCTTGTCCAAGAACTTTTCAATATAAAAATACTTGAAGGATATCCCATGTTTATTTTAATAATATATTTGTAGATATTTTTAAAATATCCCTACGGAAAAATTTCTAAGAAATCTGAATGTATGAGCTTATTTTGTGATGCACTTGAACCAAGGTTGAGATTACTTCTCAAGGAGATATAGCATACAAGAATCCAACAAGCCTAGTATTGGGTTGGAACTATTGGAGAAATTAGAGGAGCATCAAATATATTTTAAATGTTATACCGTCAATTATTGATGGTAATAAGTTGATTATTTTAGATGAGTAGTTTGAGGGAGTAATTACTAATGTTGGTTCTCATATAAAGGATTCTATAAATGTATGCTCAGTTAAAGTAAAGCTAAATGATCATTTATCTAATAATGTTTATGTTTATGATATTATAGACCTAAATTTTTAGTCTAATGGATGAGTTATTAAGGTGAAAATCAAACGCCAAGTTGATACTTATTACTATTTATTTGGTTTGAGGTGTGTCAATTTCCCCATGTATCACACATAAGAGATATATGAGAAAGAGGAGGAAGAAGAGGAAATTAATAAACTTAACTAAAATAGTAAATTTTATTCAACAAGCTATAGTGAGTAATACAAATGAGTGAAAACTTGAAGAACTTAGTTCTTCACTTGAGGCGACTTTTGCAAATCAACACCAAATAGATGAAGATATCAAGGACTAGAATGACTATAGGATATGCTTAAAATAGATTTAATAAATAAGCACTAGAAAATTTTAAGCAAAAAAATGTGATAAGTGTTAGTCATACCCCTATAGGATTTGTGAACATATTCCTATTCTATGAAAAAATGGGAGCTTTGGAATAGGGTATAAAAAATTGTCAAAATATTATTACAAGTGAATTTTGTTAGGCATTGTATTTTCATGCCGCTTTGTATAAATTCATGCAAAATGTTGAAGGATATGCAAGGAATGTGAACTATTTGACAATCTATCTCAAAGAAATACGATCTCATGGAATAGTAATTCCACAATTTTTGTATCATCCTTCCAACCTATACTGAATGAGAGCTTTAGAACAAGGGATGGACTTTCATAAAATTATAATCTAAATTATAGTTTTGTCCCATGTTATTTCTACAAGTTCTCTAGTAGACATGTATAAAAAACATGGAGCTAAAATGATGGTAGTTAGAATTTAAGGATTTAAATTTGGTTGTTGCAAGGAAGCATTTCTCATTTATAGATCACTACAACTAGTAATTTCTTGTCTAAACAACTCACATTAACTATGGTAAATTAGGATTTATACCTTAGGTTATTTAGGAAGTTGATAAAATTGTATAGCTCTATGTATTTACTATACCTGACAAAGGTAAACTATGACTCTAATTTTATTGACCTAAAATTGTTGACACTATTATGTTCTTTAGAGATTAAAAAAGGTGATATGATTTCCTGTATTATATTTTAATCTTAGAAGGGATGCCTACTAATTTAGGGATTTATTTTGTGTAGGGGATTTTTCCTAGTCTACAATGGTACATTATTATTGTATTTTATGGTAAACTAGATTAAGGAAAATGGTTGGATCTATTTTTTTTATATTTTTAGAATATTGTAGATCTTGTTTTATGTTCTTGTAATATTTTAGGATCCTAAATGCCACAAGTATTTTTCATTATTTAAATTTTAAGCTAACAACAATATTTTTTGAAGTAAATCCTAATGCTTATTCAAGGATTGAACCACAAGCTTAAACGTGGACCAAAAATTCTTAGAATTCCTTTAAGTTAATAGGTGAGAATTAATATTTGTTAATTAATTGAATTGATCAAGAGATGTCACTTATTCTTTAGGGAACTTACATGATTTTTTTTTGGCCAAATCTAGCAAAACATTAAAACTAAACTTGTGGGTTTTTTCTTTTCACTGATTATCTTAAAACTTGATCACAATTTTATTTTGATGAAGTGAAGGATAAATTAATACATTAAGTCATTGAATATGATGGATTTTTAATCAATTTCTCTAATCATTGTGTTCTTTTAGGATAAACCGTGGCTAGTGAAAAATCTTAAGTTATGCTTTAGCACACTATGATTCTTAAACCCAAATGAGCTAATGGAAAAAGGGAAGTAGTATCAAAAGAAAGAAAAAGAGAAAAGGAAAAATATTGAAACATTAAGCTAATGGGAGCATGTGGGTAACTCCATCAAGGCTATGGATGCATGGCTAGTAATGGAGTAATATTCATTAGAATCACAACGATAACCTCGTCAGGGCTATGGATGCCTGACCGATAGTGAGGGAAATGTCAAGGATGCTTTTGAAATAAGGATTACTATGTAACCCGTTACGACCAATTCTAAGAATTCCAATGAGCTTATGAGTTGGAAATAAATGCATTTGCACACACTTGTGATTGAAAGGAAAAGTGTCTCGATGCAATTTAGGATTCCTTTCCTTTATGAGTACACCTTTTAACCTATGGGTAAGTTAATTTGATTTAATTAGATATTTTAGATTTAGAATGGGTATTTATCTTTGGAATGTTCAGGAACATTCCTCACGTGGGGTCCACATTGAAAATGGGGACCCCCTCTTTGGTCTTGTCTAGTGTCTTGGCGTTAGAGCTAGTTGTAGTGTTAGCTTTAGTTTCTCTAAGTCTCTTTCAAAGCAGTGGTGGGTAGGGAAACCGAGAATCTAGATTTGAGTCAAAATTTGTCAAGATTTGGGATAGCTAAGTAAGTCAAGTCAGTACTCGAGAGGTCAAATGAAGTTTTTGATGCCACAGGAATGTTCAAAAGGGATGTTGGAGTAAAAATGACTATTATCTGGGTCAATTTAGACAACATTCTTTTCCGGGAAAATCTACTTTTTTCTTGCATTTTTATTTTTTGAAAGCTTTGTTTTTAGAATTTTTGGACCAATCAGGGATTTACTACTTTTAGAAAATTTTCTTTTTTCTTTTTCTATTTCTAGAAAGTTCCAAGGTTAGGGTTTTGAAAGTGGACATTTTAAGGAAGGAAAATCTATAAAGTCCACCCCAAGCAAGAATAAATCTTCCTAAAGCCATCAAGTTCACCCATGCTGAAAATCCAATTGAACTCTAGAGAAATCTAGTTGAAGAGGAAATCCAATTCGAAGTGGATGAAATTATCTAAGGAAAGTGATGAAAATGCACTTGAAACCACAAGAAATCCATGTTGAAATTCTCAAGAGATCCAAAGATACCCCTAAGAGAAGAAATCCAATTGAAATGATAAGAAATCCAGTTGGGGGGCATATTTCCCATGAGAAAGTCCATAAAATTGCCTAAGGCATGAAGTTTACTTGGGAGAGAAGGGAAAAATCTAAGTTCAAAATCAAAAATTCCACATAGAGGTTGACTTTCCTAAGTTCATATCTTTGGGAAGTAAAGCAAAGTTAACTCAAGTTTTTTTTGGAAACTTCACAAGCAAGAAAAAAGGAGGAGAAATACAAGGAGTGCACCCAAGAAGAAATAAGAAAATGATACCACAAGGATAAGTTTTATTCTTCTTTTTCTAAATAGGCATCCAATGAGAAGGTGAGTCTAATTTCTTAAAAAAGGAAATAATTTTCTTATAAAATAAGTGCTTGAAGCCTCTTTTTCATTCAACACAAGTATATAATTCATCTCAAGAGGTTGTAGGAAAACCATGAGAAATTACAACCAAAATCATAGGCGCCTCTCTTAGCTAAAGAAGTGAAATACACCTACAAATTCCAGGTTTTAATCAAGAAAGTTAGGCTTCTACAGGTTCACAAGCTATAGATTTGGAGAATATTGAAAAATAAATAAGGGTTTAAATCTTAAGTTTGCAAACAAATTATTTTTTGTTTGCATTTTGTATAGGATAAATCATGATTTTTAAATTGCTAATCAATCCTTGCAGTCAAGTTGAAGTTCTAGAATTTTAAATCAGTTTATTTCACCATTAATGCACTCACCTAGCCTCAGGGTTTTAAGAATAATACTTCCTTTATAGTTTATGCATGCTTTCTAATTTCGAGCTTCATATAGGTGCCATGTCTACATTCAAGAATGTGGGAGAAAGAATTGGAAAGAATCAAGTCAAGGATGTTCTCAGAGGGTTTTATCTAGAATCCTAGCTATCATCTAAATGGAGGAAGGTTGGAGACACCAACTTTGAGAATTTCAATGTGATCCAACACAAGAGAATAAAATTTGGCACCCAAAATGAAATGCCTATACCCATATCAACACACATGATCAAATGTGGACTTCATCAAGCAACAGGATTTCCACCCATGGTTTAGTGTAGTGAATTGATGGTTGAATTCGCTATAAGATATGATCCAAAAGCATGATCCATCAAGGAATCTAATGCGATAACTTTGGCTTATTTCACTGAAGACTCAGGTAGGGAGGTGTTTGGAATTCCTTGTCACCACAAGATGTTGAATAGAACTCAAGAAGAATCACAAGAAATGTTTGATCAAAAAATGAGGCATGTATAGATATAGTCAATAGTAATTGGGTGAAGGAACAAAATAAACATCACTCCAACTTACCCAAGAGGCTGACTTAAACTGATTTCAAAGAATAATATAGCAATATGATCCATATGCTAAATAGAGTTATGGGTACTCCTCAAGCGGAAGTCTTTGAGGTTTGGATGTTCCCATCTCTGGAAGAAGTCATATTAGGAATGGAAATGATAAACTGGGCTAAATTAATAAGTGATAATATTGACATCCAACTGAGAAATCTAGAGAAAATAAATACCTTCTACATGAGTTCTTACGTGGTGTACATCCTAGCCCAGTTCACAAAGTATAGATGATTGATTTGTAAAGGAGAAATAGTCCTTCAAGAAAAACAATTCTTTGTATATGATTGTTACCCTCAACTATAGTTTCATCATAAAGAAAAATACAAGATAACTAAAGATCCATTTCTCATGTACATCGCTTGGCTACTTCAAGAAAGAATCCATAAGAGGTTATATAATGAGCCTATGACGTTACTAGAAATGTTTAGGTCATGGTTTATTCAGTTTCCAACCTTCACATACTTAAGGATCCATGGACCTGCGAAAGCTCCATACAAACTCCCATGGTACCCCATGGATAAGGCGGTATTGCTTGAGGTTACAAGACAATTGGTTCACTTGAACTCCATCCAAAAGAAAGAACATAAGCTAGGAGTGCATTTTCCTATTGTAATAGGGAAGATGTTGGAAGTTTTCCCTTCAATACGCCCAAGCTTTTGAATGATGTTCCACCAATAGAAAGTATGCATGACTTGTTGGAAAAGATTGGTAAAGTTAAAATACTAAAGAAACCTAAGAAGTATTCTCAAATCACTAGAGATGGTACAAGATCTAGGATCCAAAATGTAGTTGTTCCAAAATTTGATAAGCTTAGGGAAAAAACTACCCCTATGGATTATGAAGTTACAACACTTGAACTTGGGCATACCACAATTGAGCAGAATTTTCATGAGTTAGTTGATACTTCAAGGGATATTAAAGAAAATTTTGACAAAATAGAGGAGAAGAAAGAAAGATTAGAAGTGGATAATTTAATATTAATAGAATTTATATAGAAAATGATAGCCCCACTAAGATAAAAGAATGAGGCCTTCATTCTGCCTTCTTCCCTTCCTCAAGAATTTGTTGATAGTATTGAAGCAATGAGAGTTACAAGTCAAGCGACTAGAAGATGGGTCAAAAATATCTCAAAGAAAGTGGATAAATTCCTAGAGAAATATGTTCAAACTTATGATAAATCAGTTATTTTTGTAACTTAAATTCGATAGATAGAAGAGAATTGGGAGGATTTTCAAAATGTAGAAGACAAGGTGATACCTCGCCTAAAGGCATTAAAGGAAATATCTATACAAGTCTTGATTCAGGAGAACGTTATTGATGATGGAGCTTCTTATGACTTCAATAGATGGCATTGTTCCTTTCTAGCAGAAAAGAGAATATATGATCAGAAGAAAGAGGAATGTGTTGGTATGCGAAACTCTCTTGAAAAGGTACAACTCAAGATCCTCTCATCATTTTAAGGATTGACAAGACATGAGGCCAATTCTAAAAATGGTTTGAACTTGGAAGACTTGAAGGAAAATGTGCAATGTGTTTATTTCAAGGAAATGGAGGCTATTAATGAAAATTAGCTAGATGATATGTTACCTCTCTTGATCTATATGAACAACTTTCAGTGGCAAGAGGATAAGTGGGAAGACACTTTTGCTCAATGTATTGAAGCCTTAGATGTAATTGGAGTACAAATAGAATTCTTACTAAACATATAAATGGAGGAATTTAGTTTAGTAATGACCTAGTTCAATGCACAACCAAAGAACAAGCCCAAGGGGATTGCATTTTAGAATCTAGCTTTCTTTATTAGCTTGCATGGTGTCAATGTCTTTCATGCTCCAAGTGGTTCTTTTTCCTTGTGCCAGGTGTCACAAAAGCTAGTTAAGCTTTTCTAAATTAGGGTTTATGAGAATAATCTTGGCTATTGATCTTAGATCAATCTAGGCTGTTGCTTTGTAATTGGGGTTCCCATATAAACCCTTCTCATTTCATTTGTTCAAGGAGACTTGTGAAATTGTTGCTAGAGCATTATCAAAATAATAATTAGACTCATTGATGATAATTTGTTAGTTTGAAAGTATGCATGGTTTCATATTTCCTCAATAGAATAGATTTTTTTTTCCACAATTTGAAATGAATGAAGGATTGATAGTGTTGATAATGGGGTATGTGCAGGATCATCATGGAAAAAATAGGCCCTTAAGTGGCAATAAATTTTAGAAAATCAAAGTTAGGCAACTTGACGTAAAATCTTGAATAAGTTATGTATATTATTTCAAAAATATGTAAGAATAGAATCTGTAGAAAATTGAATGTAGTTTCTAAACTATTAGGTTTATTTTAATTTTTTAAAATCCATTTGGTGAAAATTTGAAATTTCAATGCAGGAGTACTTAAACTTTAGGGAGAAAAAAGAAGTAGGTGTATGTCTGACCACCCTAACCACAATAAAATGATAACATTCTTTTATAATATTTTATATATAAGTAGGGAACTCATGTCCCGATGTGATACATATTATTTTTGATCTTTTCCAAGTAAATAATTGATTATGAATTTTTTATTACAACTTAAAAAAAATATAAAAAACTCATGTCTAACAACCTTAACTTGGTCAAAACTTCATGAAATTCAATTCTTTTTTTTTTAATCCTATAGTATGTGAAGCATAGAATGTGGAAAATATTTTGGATTCAAAAAATGTGATGTCGTTTGAAAGCTATAGATTTATTTCAATCATCCTATCAATCAGGACTTTAGTCATAATTCAAATAGAAAATGAACAATAATTATTTATTAAATTCAAAGTAAAGAATAATTTATATTGGTGGAAATTTTAGAATCTCCTTTAAAAACCCTTTTCATTTCATCAATTTTGGGTAAAAAAAAAGTTGTCAGCCACATGGGCCATCATATCACTTAGATATCGCCACTTTTTGGCCCATCATGATCCTGCACATACCCAATGGTGAAATTCATTTATAAATTTTTTAAATTGAATGATGTTCAATTTGATGTGTAAGGTTAGTATGAACTTTTAAATTGCTAATCTTGAACTCTATTACTTATGTTCATTGTTCGAATTGAAGATGAATTTGAGCAATAGGATATAATTCGTGAATCCCATTGAAGATTTCATTATCGTTTTCTAGTTGTAGTTGTGCTTGGAAAAAAAAAGATAGGTTTTAATTTTACCATCCAACACTTGTCTCTTGAATTCCTGTGAATAGTTTATAATTAGCCTAGCCTCTAAAGCCCTTATCCTTTTCTATTTTATTTTCAAAATTGACGGTAGTACGATCTCATAACTCATAAGACAATTATATCCGTATTTCAAAGTGTTGAAAAGTTGCTAAATTCTTAAAGTAAGAAGGATTGAACCAACAAATTGAGCATAAGGCCCCCCCTTGCAATAGCAGAAAAACATAGAAAAAACAACTGAGACTATCCTATATGCACAAGGAACCTTGGAGTCTACATTTTGATCACTTAGCTTAGAACATTGGAAAATTTGTTCAAGAGAGAGTAGGATATTTCATTGGGTGTTTTATTCTAATGCTGGACAAGGTCACAAAACCCACATCAATTTGGCAATGCAAGGAGGTGGGTCAACATCCAAAGGTTGGGTATTCAAAAGATTGTAATAACCAAAAACTTGACATGGATCAAGCTGGTTCTACCGCATAGGGGTATATTTCTAGTATTGGAACCAAATCTTTGGTTTTAAGATGAGCAAGAAGACATTATATCTCAATTAAACACTCTTGGCTGGAAAACCAAGAGAAGTGTCACATAGTATATGTGAACTCAGTTTGTGTTAGAGGAAGAAGAGAAAGCCCAACGTATTGAGTTCACTATCCACAAATATTTTCGTATCCAAATTTTAGAAGCCCTTCAACAAGTTCCTCAATAGAAAATTGAATAGCTCCTGAAGCAGTTCTCGGACATCCCCGATAGGCTTGAAGGAAGACACCCTAGATCGAATTGGTTCTTTCTCACCAAATAAATTTTGAAGAGTTACTAGATCCACTCTAGCTTCTTTCAAAGAATTTATAGATTTCACCTTATAGAAATAGATGGAGATATAAAATAGAAGCATCACAAGAGGGAACATCAAGTGCAGTTGACCCTGGTGAAGAAGAAATTTTTTATTTCTTCCAAACCTCACCGCCGCGTACTCCAATTCTGAGTACTACTCAAATAAATAATCAACAAGATCCAGTAGCTGCACAACCAATTCAACCAATTGAAATAAATCAACCAAATGTTCCAATGATGTGGTGTCCTCAAAATGTGTCCCCTTTCACTACATTTGCTAATTATTATGAGATGCCAAAAAATTTGAAACATTTATGCTCCAAGTTCCAAGTCGGCGATGTTAATTAGAAAGCTAATGAACACATCAATTTTTTTGAAGATACTCTCCAAAATACATATATCCATTATGAAGATGTAGCTTGTTGATTATTCCCATGCTCCCTAGGGGATGAAGCGTATTATTGGTATGTAAAATTACTAGTGACTTCAGTCCAAACCTAACAATAGTTAAAGGATGTCTTCTTAGCAAAGCTCAAATTGCTATCTAGCCCATCTGAACTTTACAAATAGTTCATTGAAGTAAAAGGATAAGAGAATGAAATAATCAGTTCCTTTAGCAACAGGTTTCATAAGGCATATACAAGGTTACGTGATCCATATTACTTGAATGATGTCACAAAATTACCAATTTATTATGCCGCCCTGGATAGTCTTACATCTATGTTCATGAGAAGAGCTAATCCAACTCCAATCAATCTCAAGGAAGTTTATGCAGAAGTAATCAAGGTTAATGTTGATTTAGGTTATAATGTTACCAGACCACTCAATCACTTAGGGTACGCTGCTATGCAAAACCAAATATCAAGGATCAATCAAGCATTAGCCCATCACATGCTAGTAATGAATTCTATTCCAACTCCCAATAATAAATTGGTAACTCATCCAGGAGGTCCCCTTTCTCAAGCACAACCTTCATAGCCTGTGTATTTTCAAAATACATCAACATCTACAAAAACACAAGAAGAAATTTAAGAAAAGATTAAAGAATTGATCGAACAGGTAAATAAATTGTTTATTGAGGTAACTCATTTGAGAAATTAGAATAATCAACTTCAAAACACTCAAAGGAATCCACAAGGATACCAAGGAAATTATCAAGGTTACTAAGGGAACCAATAGGGGTACCGACATACTCCTCAAGGAAATCAAGGTCATTAGAATTATCAAAATTACCAAGGCCAACCAAGTAATCAAGCTTATCAAAGCAATGCTCAAGGGTACTATTGTAAAGTGAAGAATAAGAGGAATGATTAAATTACTTTCACCACTATATTCAAATGGAATAACATGCATCAATAAATCAAGTATATCAAATCAAGGTTGTGCCTTCACTAGATTTAGCCATGTAGGCTTACACAAGAATTATCATCTCAACAATACATGAAAATTAAACTATTGTAATGTAAATTAAGCAAATAGCAAGATCATCAATGCATCCAAAAAGAAACCATAACACAAAGAATTTTATGAGTGGAAAACCCTCGTAGGGATGAAAAACCACTCATAAATTTGCCTCATTGGAATAATGAAATGCCTCACTGGTAGAGTCTTACTAGCTACAAAATCTCAATGGTAACAAACTGCCTTATCAACAATGATATAAAATGTGTTTCTGGCAATGATTATATTATCTCCATTTCATGATCCTTTACTACTTCAATATACATTTCTAAATAATAAAGCAAACAACTAAAGAGGGTCACATGGTACTTGTACTTATCAGTTATCTTCTTAACACTTCCACATTTCATATGTTATTATTCATAACAACTGGAAACTTAATATATAAATAGCCCATTGTCCTACATGTAATTACAAGATAATTTTTCTAGTTTCACCAATGCATCATCCTTGCACATGAAATTATGGTAATGCCCATATTATCATAAATCACTCCAAATTATTGGAAAATGAGACAATTCTACCTCCAACGACCTCTCAAATATCACACAAGTATACCGAAAAACATAAGACAATCACATAAAGCTTCATGAAAGTAATCCTAGGCTTGCTAGAATACACACATGCCTATGCAACAATAATGCTTACTTCTAAGCTCATTGATTCATAGAGGTTTCATCAATAAGAGAATAATACTATAAAATATTTAAGAAGGTATAGCTCATGTATGTATGAGAATACATATATGAGTATACATTCTTATGCAAATAAATCTCAAGATCAACTAAGTGAGGGAATTCCTAATTTCTCCGTATGTGCATGATAACCATGAGGCATGGGAAGAGCGTCATCATTAAACTTAAACTTTAATAAGGTAAGGTGTGATTTAACATTTATTTATCTTTTTATAAAATCCATAATTGATTCACATTACATAAAATACATTGATTAATTGCAACCTACATCTATATAGATCAAGTGTTATAAAATATCTCAAATTCCATATTCAATTCTTTAATTTTGTCCTCCTATATGACTCTCACACTTTGATTATTTTTCTTTAAAAGAATATATTAAAGATATATATTTTTTAAATATAATAACTTAATTTGATTTATTTGCTTTGTTAAATTTTTATTCTTTCAAAAGTGCTCTTATATATTTCCAGGGTTTGCTATTTGATTTCATAAAAGATTAGTTTACAAGAAAGTAACTCTACATCTGGTTTCATATTTTACCATGATCTTGTTTAATTCATTCCTCCATACAACAATGAATAAAAACAATTAAAGTACATATTCTCATTTCCATTTGCTTATAGATAGAACAGTATTTTCAATTTAAAAGAATTAGTCAAAATATAAAAAGTGTACATAGTTTTGTGGTGAGTCACAAAATTGAAATGTCTATGTTTTAAGAGTTAAGCTTGCTCACTTACGTAAAAGCGTAAGAATATATATATGTATTTACTTATTTAAATTATATTCATAAATTAATCAAGAAATTATAACAATATTGTAAGTTTGATTTAATCAGTTATTCTCTTTGAGTTTTAAATTTTTCTCTCATCATATTATAAGTAAATTCATATTTATACATATACTAACACACACACGTACACATATATATATTTCTATATATGTATATATATAAATAAATGTGAGAGTATATACAAATATAAATGGATAGTACAAAAAGTTAAGTTTCAGCTGAAAGACTTCTTTTTAAAATACTATTTAATCAATAATATAATCTTTTCCAGATGCAAGCACAAATATACTATATATAAAAATCTTTTATCAGAATAATTCAATAAATTTATATATAAATATATATATACACTTTTCAAGAAATTATAGATATATATAACTACAACCAACAATATTTATATTTGTTTTAAAAACTGCTGACATCTACTTCTCAACATGTTTTATCTTATACTTCAAACAACATACTCAATATACACAAATATATCTATTCTCATACATTATTATAACGATTTTCATACACAGAAAAAAAAAGTAATTATAAATCAAACTACAGGCAGGCCCACGCCCCACCCCTTATGGGGGTGCGCTTCCTATAGAGATGGATAGAAATAGTTTTAATGACAATTACCCACTGTATTTTACACTTAGGATATGTATAGTGGGCTGCAGTTAAAATTGTAGTACAAAAATGAATGAAAATGCTGAGTATGTGAATGTCAGAACCTTGGAAAAACCAGTATTTATCCAAAGATTCCTCACACTAGTTTATCTAGGATTTTCTTGAGGAAATATCATACCAAAATCAAGAATGCAATTTCCTCACTGGTTAGTCTACATGGAACAACTTAAAACTCACAATTCCCATGGCTGGATATTTGCTTAAAATCACACTCCCTCTTCATGGAATCTTGCTAGCATTGAACATACATGTATATTTGGAAGAAAAAAAAAAGATTTTTAAACAAAATGAGATATTTAAATGATTACATGAGAAAGAGCAAAGATTATTAATGATCATAACAAAATGTTTATCTCAATTTATCAAATTTAGTGCAAGACAAACTTGCACAGGTAATATTTTTAGATATTATTAAAAATTAGCAGATTAATCACTGCTCATTATACATCACCATATAAACACATAAATACCACCAACACAAGTATCTGCAAAATTTCAAAGAAAAATACTTTTGACAGAATGCAGATTTGAAAGTGATTTAAATGAAAAAGAGAAGAGATTACTTATGATTATAACAGGATGTGAACCTTAAATTATAAAAATCAGTGTTAAGATAGGCTTCACGGGTCATCTCTTAAATTTGTATATACATATATTTTTAAAAAGAATTTTCTTTTAAATAAAAACAATAAAAATAATATCAATGATCTTTTTTATTATATCAATCTATCCATCACGGGAATATTTACAAATAATAATATGTATATACAAATATACAGATTCGTATATGTATTTATATAATATTATTATTTAAGCTCAGAAAATATTCAATTTAAATATGAAAATAGGAGGATTTACAATTTTCACAGGCATGATTCAACTAACATTGAGCATAAATTTTAACTTTTAAACTCCAATGCAAGATTACAATCATTCGGGGATTCAATAGAAGAGATTTTATTTTCCTTAATACATAAAATTTCACACACATTTGAAATCAAAACACAATGGAGGAGGATTTAAAAACCTGGAAATCGCTTCCTGAAGATTTCCTTCTTGTTTCTCTAATAGTCTAGTGGAGGCACCATTTCCTGTGGATGCCACTAATGGACCAATTGAAGAGACAGAATATTATTATTTTCCACCGATGTATAATAGCATATTGGTAGAAGGCATAAAAGAGGTACAAGCATTTCAACAGACAGTGAACAACCAGCCAAGAGTTTATCAAAGGAAGAATCAAGAGCCTTTGACTTCAACCATTCCTCCACACAACTTTCAAACTCCACCACATCTGAATGCAAGCAATAATCCACCTTTTCCAAGAGATGTGCTATAGTACAAGTAAGGTGGTAATGCTAGTAACTCTACTCCTCTTTAAGATGAATTAAAAAGATAAAACAATATGTGACAAAGGATGTGAAGAAGATCAAGGTGAGCATGTCATTGTTCAAATTAATGAAAGTGTCGGAGGTAAGGGATACATTTCTTGAAATCATGAGAGATACAATGGAAAATCCAGCCAACATAGTTCATAATACTGCAAATACCACACACAATATAAACTTTGTTCAAGATGTGCAACCACAACTTACTAGAAAACAACCACAGTCAGTAAATGTTTCTCAAGGGTATCTGAATTTTAAAGCAACTTGAGGAATCTATGAAGTGAAAGAAGGTAATGGGATGCAATATTAGAAGACAATTAAAATTGAGCAAGTAATTCAAAATTCAAAGGAAAGTAAGATGGAGGATTCAACGAGAGATGCAAAAGCTCCACAAGTTGAGAAGACTAATAAGATGAAAGCAAGGGAGATAGAAGCTGGTGTAAAAAAGGAAAGCCCTGTAGTATTTTATCAAGGAAAAGATGAGCCAACTCCTTTCCTCTTTTTGCTTCATATTTTCAATAAGCTCCTACATAATTATCTGGTTGATTCAAGAGAATCCAGCAATGTGATGCTTCTAGTTGTATGTCGCATATTGGTTTTGACTCCTACAAAGAAAAACAAGAAGGTAACACAGTTGGATAAGACAAAGGTCCTAGTTGCATGGGAGTTAAACAGTATCCATATGCAACTATTAATTGATCCAAGGATTCAACAATTCATCGACATATCTGTAGTTGATATCCCAAATGGATATGGAATGGTTTTGGGAAGAGATTGGACTCATAGGTTGAATGGTTACTTCTCTACTGACTTCTCGCACATGTTGTTACCATGGAAGGGCATCTATAACCAGATTAAAATTGAAAGCACACCAAGACTTAAGCTGATGATCACCGAATATCGAGAAAACAATGAAATTTTATTTTGTGAAACATATATGGTTCAATATAGACCAAAGGCACAAGAGAAGTTCATGTTGCATTGCTCAAACAACTAGGAATATTCACAAGAAATTTCACACTCAACAAAAGTTCTTGTTGAGAGTGCCCATGATCTATCACCAGATGAAGGTGAAATCATGTTTAAAATTTTTAGATGATATGTTCTCAAAAGTGTAAGACAAGAAAAAGAATTGGGAAGTTGTTCTTCTGTACAAGATTTATTATTGTCCAATTGGTGCCGAATTCATGTTTAAAATTTTTAGGAGATTTGTTCTCAAAAGTGTAAGACAGGAAAAAGAATTGGGAAGTTGTTCTTCTGTACAAGATTTATTATTGTCCAATTGGTGTCAAATTCATAATTCCTTTCATTTTGAATTCTTGTGCACAATGTGTAAGATAGATTTAGACCAAGTTCACAAAAGAATTTACCAAGTCCCAGGAGATGAGTAATTTAATTTGATAGTAGAAGATGAAGATAGTGACTCTAATAAAGAGAATTTACCAAAAGAAGAAAATACTCAAGGAGAGAAAAAAATTTAGATAGATCATCCAATTTTGAAAGTTCAAAAGAAAGAAATACTCAACCCTGAATAACTACAAGATCTAGAGAAATTTTTGACTCTGAGGTTTGATGGTTCAAAGTCTAAGAAGGGAAGTGGAGCTAGTTATGAATTGGTTACTCCATCAAGTGAGACTAACCTAGTTGCACTAAGGTTATGATTCCCATGCACCAATACTATGATAGATTATGAATCATTGATTCATGGATTGCGACATGTGATTGAAAAAGGATTCAAGATTTTGCATGTTTATGAGGATTCAAAAATTATCATAAAAGAAGTAAGAAATAAGTATGCTTGCCACGATATGAGGTTTTCAAGATACAAAAATCAAGTTTGGGATCACATTGAAGGTTTTGATGCTTTCAATATCAAATCCATACATCATTCCCAAAATGAAGTGGCCAATTCATTGGCACAATCAACAAGCTCATTGGAACCACTTGCGATGAATTCTTTGAAGAAATTTATAGTAGAAATCACCTAAATACCACCAGTTCGTGACAGTATCACAAATTTTCAAGTATTTGATGATGAAAAACATATTATGGATTTCTTAACAAATTCTGACATCTTCCTCACATAGATCATCGATGAAGAAGAAGAAAGAGGAGAAGCTAAATTTGATGCGGATGATATAATGAATTTGAAGACCAATACCATCCCAAGGGGAATGATAAAACGTGAGAGGATCTTTGATTAGGACCAGATCCATGCAATCAAATACCAGAGGAATGAGGGAGGCCAATGTGAAGCAGTAAATCTATGAATGAAAGATGAAGTTAAGAATGTTCTCATTTGAAAAGTGTGCACACCTGAACAAAAGGAATGCATAATCAAACGCCTAAAATAATTTTTAGAAGTTATTGCCTAGAGTTATGATTATCTAAATACATATGAAACATCCATCATTACGCATACAATTTCCCTCAAGACAGGTAGAAAACCGTCTAGGAAACATCAGAGGTCAATAAACCCTTTATTAGAGCCCTTTATCTTCTAGGAAGTAAAAAAAATACCGTCAACGAGAATTATCTTTCTAGTACACCATTCAACGTGGGTCACCGACCTAGTACTAGTTGGCAAGAAGAATGGATAGATATGACTATGTATATATTTTAAAAATCTTAATAAGGCTTTAGAAAAGGATAATTACCCCTTTCTATCATTGGACGAAGTGTTGCAAGTTGTAAATAGGTCTCAGATGATGTCATTTCTTAAAGGATATTCAGGGTACAATCACGTGTTAGTAGAACATGAGAATAGACTTAAGACCACATTCACAACAAAGTGGGGTATATTTTCAAACAAAAGAATGCAATTTGGGTTAATCAATGTTGGAGCCACATTTCAAAGGGCTATGGATATCACCTTCAAATTCCTTGTGGGAAATTGCATCATTGTCTACATGGATGACCTTATAGTATTTTCCAAGAAAAGGGAAAGTCATGTTGAAGACCAAAGGAAAATATTTCAAAGGTGTAAAAGGTATGGAATTTCATTGAACCCAAAGAAGTGCATATTTAGAGTGACCGATGGAAAGATAATAGGCCATGTGATTATAGAGAAAGGGACCCTTATCGACCTTGATCAAGTAGAAGCTATATCAAGGATCATCTTTCCAGCAAGTCAAAAAGAATTAAGGTCTTTCTTTGGATAGATCAATTTTGTAAGAAAATTAATAATAGGATTTGCTGAAATAGTTAGGCCTCTAAATTAAATGTTGAAGAAGACTACAAAAATAGAGTGGACGGATCCAGAAAAGATGGCCTTGGAGAAATTAAACAATCTATAATTGAGGTTCCTATCTTCATCAACCCTAACTACACGAAGCCTTTTTACCTCTATTATTTTGCATTGAAACATTCTTATGCTGCAATGCTCACTCAAAAAATAAATGAAAAGGATGAACACCCCAGAGCTTTCATGAGTGCACCATTTAAGGATGAAAAATTGAGATACTCAAATGTAGAAAAATGGGTATATGATTTATTCAAGGCAATCAAAAAAATTTGACATTAAATTTTGAGAAGAAAAGTCTTCGTAGTGGTCGCGAATGTAGTTGTCAAAACCGTCTTGATGTAAAATGAATTAGGAGAAAGAACAGGCAAGTGGGTTACCATTATTCAAGAGTATGACATAGAAATCCAACCAATGAATAATTTTCATGGCCAAGCCTTAACACAAACCATTGTAGTAGGGCCAAGACTAGTACAATAGGTTTATGAATTACAAGACGTATCTCTAGATGAGTGGTACAATGATATGACCTATTTTTTTCTCAACCACAGGTGCCCAAGTCATCTAAATCTAGTACAAAAGAGGGCCTTAAGAATGAAAATATAAAGATACATGTTACAAGGATCAATATTATATAGAAGGAACCATGAGGGAGTTAACCTGAGATGCGTTGGAAATGAGGAATCCAGATAGATAATGGATCATTTTCATTCTAGGTTTGGGATAGGTCATGGAGGAGGATTAACAACAACACATGAAGTCTTAGTGGTAGGCTAATATTGACCTACATTATTTAAAGATGGATATGACCATGTGAAGACTTTACACACATGCCAAGTAACTTATGTCTGAGAGAAAAATCCAACTATGCCTCTTCAACCTGTCATAGAAGTAAGACCTTTTACGAAGTGGGGACTTGAATTTATTGGTATGATCAACCTACCTTCTTCTATGCATCAAAGGTATATTCTTATCATGATTATTTCACAAGGTGGTTGGAAGATCAAGCTATGAATTTATGCACAACTAATGTTGTAATTAGGGTATGTGCAAGATCATCATGGAAAAAATAGGTCCTTAAGTGGCAATAAAATTCAGAAAATCAGAGTTAGGCAACTTGACATAAAAATTTGAGTAAGTTATCTATATTATTTAAAAAATATGTAAGAATAGAATTTGTATAAAATTGAATTTACTTTCTAAAATACTTGGTTTATTTAAAAAGAAAAAAATCTATTTGGTGAAAATTTGAAATTTCAATTAAGTAGTACTTAAATTTCAGGGAAAAAATAAGAAGTAGGTGTTTGTCTGACCACCCTAATCACAATAAAATGATAATATTTTTTATAAGATTTTAGATATAAGTAGGGGAATCATTTCCCTATGTGATGCATATTTATTTGTAATTTGTTTCCAGGTAAATAATTAATTATGATTTTTTTATTACAAATTTTAAAAAATATAAAAACTCATATGTCTAACCACTTAACTTGGTCAAAAATTCATGAAATTCATTTTTATTTATTTTTAATACTATAGTATGCAAAGTATAGAATGTGACACGTGTTTCGGATTCAAAAAATGCTATACTTATTGAAATTTATAGATGTTTTTCAATCAACTTATCAATTAGAACTTTAGTTGTAATTCAAATAGAAAATGAATAATAACTATTTATTAAATTCAAAGTAAAGAATAATTTATATTGGTGGAAATATGAGAATCTCCTTTAAAAACCCTTTTCATGTCATCATTTTTAGGTAAAAAAAAGTCGTCGGCCACATGGGCCATCATATCACTTAGATATCACCACTTTTTGGCCCATCATGATCCTGCACATACCCATTAAATTTTTAGAAGAAAACATTATCACTAGATTTGGTTGTCCTCATACTCTGGTATGTGATAATGGTCTTGCATTTTATTATTTAGAATTTTCTAACTTGGCATTCACTTTAAAATTTTCGTCAAATTATTGTTGTAGATAGGGAAAATGTACAAGTTCATTTTGGCACACCTGATCTCGATTACTAACAACATTTCCTCTCAAATAAATTTCTCAGCATTTCATCAATTTCTATCCTTTAATTCAATAAATCACTATTTATTGGATTAAGTCTATCACCTCCTTTGATTAAATTAAATAGTTTAATTTAATTAACTCTACATTGTTGTTTAATTAAATAAATCATTTTATTTGATTAAGATTAAAATCCCTCAAGTCTTCTCATTAAATTAAATAAATTAAACCTTATTTGATTTAATCTAACATATTCCTCCTTAGTTAAATAAATCAAAATAATTCATTTAATTAACCATTTCCTCTCAATTTTGGACTTAAATCAATTCATAAATCTAAGTCTAAATTGTCACATCACCTAATTCTTCATTAAGTTAATCAAAACATTGATTAAGTTAATCTCTCTCATTAAAATCTTCTAGAGAATGCAAGTTGCACAATAAATCAATTAATTTGATTTACTAAATTCTCTATTTTCCCTCACAAAGCATCAAAAAGAGAATATTCCTCTTTTGAATTCAAAAAGTCCAACTGGACTTGGTCCTTCCAACAAGGCATTAAAAGCCTCTTACATGTCTTTGACCTTGAGCCAAGTGACAATAAATTCATTTCTTTTCCCTCTTCAACATGTCATTTCTCAAGTTTGAAATGCCACCTAATTGCATTTATTGGCACATTGGCCAAAACTTGCTCATTCCTCATCCAATCACATTTGGACAAGTGGCACAATGCCATTGAACTATCTTTTATCCCACATTGCTTATTTTCATTCATTCTTCCAAGATTGAAATCTATAAATTGGAGACTCTTCTCCTCAATCTTCATCCACAACTCATATGCAAAGTTACTCTCTCCACATTGAGAGCTAATTTTGCCAATTTCATCCAATCATCCACCTTATTTGAGATTTTGCAACAAGGTTATGCTCAAATCTCTTTGGAGATTTGACCATTTCTATCATTCAATCAAGCATTTGCAATTAGGAATTGGGAAAGGGCCAATTGCAACATACCATTGGCACCAATTCCCCCATGGAATCATCATGTTATTAGCTTAATTAGATTGAGTTTCTTTCATTTGAAATTTACTTGTGTTCTTCATTTCCTAGTTAAGTTTGAATAAATGGATTTTTATGGGGAATCCCTCATTGTTTGCATGCATTCTTGAACTAACACTAACAATGTTTGACTTCTTTTGTGCATATGCAGGTTTAGGGGTTCACATTTTGGCGCTAGAAGGAGGGATTCAAGCTTTTTGACACATTTTTCCTCAAATTTCTATGGTTTTCTTCACGTTTTTCTTCATACACAGGAAACTGCACCGCGTACCAGACACGCACGTTGTATTGCACTACGGCCTCATACATGGCGCTATATTGCACGCACCTTCCGAAGCCCATGGCACCATATAGCACCACAATTGCTTCCCGCTCATCAAATTTGAAATTTTGCCAAACATCGCCGCTGCCAAACTCCACTGTGTGTAAACTCCGCCGCACCCGCGGTCTCTGTTTCTGCAGAGCACCGCATACAGATCGACCACACGGCATTGTATAGCACCGCCTGTGTGTTTTAAATAGCACTGCACCCGCTTAAGGAGCACCGCATTTGCTAAACTCTGCCGCAAGATCAGTTTGGTTTTTTAAAATTTGAATATTTTTTTTAATATTAACCTAATTTGGTGTTTTTTCCTTTTTTCACTCTCTATTTTTTCTGTTATTTTGCAGGATGGAGGCAAAAGGAGAAGTTCATAGTCATGTTGTCTTCACAAACCCAAAGTGTTTCTAAACACTAAAAGTGTTCTTTAACACTTCTTGAGAAAAAAATTTAGTCTTTGGCCTTAGGAAAAAATAACTTTACTTTGGGCTTTAAAAAATGTTTAAATTTTCATGTTCATCTTGTGCAAAGTGTTTCTAAACACTTAAGTGTTCTTCAACACTTCTTGAAAATTTGTTAAAATCTTTGACCTTAGGCTACTAATTTTTCATTTGGATCTAAAAAGAACAAACAAACTTTGTTTTTTAAAGTTGTCAAGGGGCTAAAAAGAATTTTAGACACTTACTAGTTTTCAATTTGGATTTAAAATTGGACAAAGAAAACTTCATATTTTATTTTGGTGATTCTAAAATGAACTCATCATTGCTTTGAAGGATAAAATTGAACATGTGTCTTTTATGTTTTGCAAAATTTTTAACAAATTAACATCATTAAAATGCATATGCGCTTCTCTCGTGCTTTATAGCGATCTTGAGAATCAAAAGAATTTTAGTGATATTAACTTGTCGAAAAGATTGCCTCCACATTTGATTTGGGCACTTAAAATTGAACAAAACATGCAAGTGTGAGCACGATATATTGTGGAGGTTCTCCCCTTTGTTTTTCAAAAAGGGTTGTGTGAACGACGCGATATGTTAGCTCACTTTTGTGAATGACCCAATCGGGAACACGTTAAAGCCAAGCGACTTCCACTCGGGATATAAGTGTGGATATTGGAACAAAGGCCAGTATCATGAGGATTATTCTGACAAGATGGATAGCAATGGAATCTCGCCGATGTTAGATAATTCCCCATGAACGGAATACCCGAATTAGAACCCCTTGTTTAGAAAAAGGCCAAAACCTTGTCTATCTTGTTGGTGCAAAAGGTTATGTCCTTTGAAGCCACCCCACATAACATGCGGTCTTGTTGTGGAAATGGAAAGTATGCCATGGGAGTCATGGGTACTAATGCTTGGATGACCCGAATAAGTGAGTGTCGTGGAGGGGAACCAGTGTGGTCAAGCATTTAGCCATTCGCACAAGATATGCCCAGCTGGATTTATCCAAGTGGGAACCCAACAAGGTATTGCCTCATCAACCTAGGAGTGTAAAAGTGATTGGAAAAAACACATTGCTTGATCTTGAAAACATTTTGAAAAACGAACATAGAGAAAAACCTTAAAATTTCAAACACCTTGTGGGAAACAAATACCTATTGACGAACTTTCCCACTCTTGATTTCCCTGGGAATCACATTCCTAGAGGTTTCTAAGTGTACAAGTTCTACCATCATTTTTTTCCAATAAGGATAAACATAGGGAACTTTTTCCCTATTTTCCTCGATTTCCACACAAAGGACCTTGTGGGATGAGAAAGAAAATGGGACACTAGATATATAGTTTGAAAACCTAAGCAAGCAAGTGTCTTGGATAAAAAAAGAACCTCATTTAACCAAGATAAAGAGACAAATTGGATTACACATGTGTTTTCTAACATGATTTCCCACAAGATCAAAATCCCAAAACCAAGGTTTAAGAAGCTTAGTCTGAAGGCTCGTGAGGAGCATCTTGAGAGACTTTTCAAGTTCAGAATATAGCGTGTTCTTCAACACCGAGGTCTTGTAAGAAGAAGTGTTATCTAGGTCAAGTCTAGGATCAAATTCAATCACATTCATCCATCTCTCAACCATCAAAATCAGTCAAAAATCACCTCACCAACAGCTCTTGGAAACTTTGTAAACATCTTTTATGCTAAACTCTTAGGCGAAATCAAACCACTTTGTTTGACTTAACACAACTAGTCAAACCATCATCCTATACACGAGTTCTCTCTTGGATAATGCAACTTCCTAGGGTTTACAAGTTCATCTTGTTTGGCTTAACACACCTAGCCAAATTATCAAATCATCACCTCATTTGACTTGATGCATTTAGTCAGACTACCATCTTGTAGGAGTTCACTCTTGGATAACACAACTTCCTAGAGCTTTACGATTACATTTATCACTCTTGTTTGACTTAACACATCTAGTCAAACCATCAATCCAATCACGATCAATCAAAGTCCTAAAAAGTTGAGCATTTCTTTCAAAGTTTCTTTAAGAGTTCCATTCATCCATATCACTCATCTTTCATTTATCTCATCCACATCATCACTTTGATCCTTCAATTATCCTAGTTCTTCGCTTCTTTGAACCTAAGGTTTAGATTGATCTAAAGAATTAGAGGTTCATCTCTTACATTCTTGAAAATTGATCTTCATTTTATGGTTCAAACTCAACACAAGAGGGACATGGAATATAAATTTGATCCATCCATCATGAGCAATTTGAGTCAATAAAACTATCCAAGTCTCACATTGCCATTTGATTATCGAAACTCACATTTATGCATTTCAAACATGGCATCATTATCTCCTCCAAAATTCAACGATACGAATGTGAGTATGCCCAATCTAGAGTTTGGAACACCTTTCCCAATGATAGATTTAAATCCAAGTCCAAATTTGCAAATCTATCAACCAAACACTCAATGCATGAGTTTTCCAAACAACATTATCCCACCAAATCCATACATGCCAAAGACAAGTTTTTCAAACATGACCATTTTGAATCCGCACTTGGTAAACTTTGGGGTAGACATGTTTGCAAATCCCATCAATGTGGTTCAAAATCCAAGCAATATGTTGACGAATCTAGGTATTGATCTAAGTCAAGGTAACACCATGCAAAATCAAAGTTACCTAAATCAAGGCAATATGATTCCCAACCAGAACAAGGTTCAATTTCAATCTATCATGCTGAATCAAAACATCATACCAAATCATCCAATTTTTCCATCGGTATCATAACAATAGGTGGCAACCATTCAAGAAACCCCAAAAATCAACACCATTCCAAAACCACCACCACCACCACCAAAACACAACATGACCAATTCATTCTTGATCATGTTGCAAGCTGCACAAGAAGCTTCCCGCAAAAAGGCACTCCAAGCCCAACAAGCCGCACAAGTTGTGCAAGCGGCTCAAGTAGCTCGACAAGCTCAAGCTCAAGCTCAAGCCCGATAGGGGCAAGTAGAATTTCGGGAATTATTGCAAGCAATCCATCAACAAGTGCATCAACAAGTAGCTCAACAACAAGCCCAACAAAAAGCATTGTTGGATCAACAACAACAAGACGAACAATAAGCTTTATTGGCACAACAGCAGCACGACCAACAACAAGTGTTGTTGGCTCAACAGAAAACACAAGCCTTACTCCCACAACAAATCTTGCAACTGATTCCCAGCACAATCATTCAAAATGATGATCAAGATCCTTTGACCAATGACAATGTTGAAAATGTCTCTACATCACCTAATGAGTTAGAAGACATATCTCAAGAATTTGTTCCAAAGCATGATCAACATCTTTCACTAAGGTCTAGCAATGATCCTCTCCAAAACATATGGCCATCCTTTGACCTCATGACATTTGAGAATCTTCCTATGCCTAATGAAGATATCCAAGAAAGAAATCCATTCTTTGAAATTGACCCATGTCAAGAACTTGATCCAAAGCATGTCGAAAGCAATTTCAAAATCACTCAAGATCGAGAATTTGTATCTCCAAGATACTACAATGATATAATGGACACTCTCCTATCTATACAAGATGTTGCAAATGATGACCACATCCACATAGGACATCCTCCTCCATCTACCCATGAGATGCTTTCTTCGGATGGACACGTGGATGATCTTCATTCAAAACAAGAGTCTCATACTCTTGAAATCATTACCAATGAACAACAGTCTCCTACTCTTAACATTTGTACACATGATCAAGATATAGGGAAATCCAGAGACATATCAGAAATGTGTCAGAAAGAAGGTTTCTACATAAGTTGTGAATTAGAAACATCATGTGAAAGAATATCAAGAATAAATCATGAGGAAGACTTTTGCAAGTACAAAGAAGCATCAACACCTCTTGGAGGAGCACTACAATCTAATATCTCACAAGATCAAGCTAAAGATATCAATCAGGCATTCATCTCACATATGGAGGATCCCATCACTTATAAAGTTGGATCACTTACCTTTGTAAGGGAAAATCATCTTATCAATGAAAGAGCTATGACATTTGAAGATCCTCCATAGACTAGAGAAGGAGAAACACCTTGTTCCCAAGGTAAATCATATCCTATGGCAAATAAATTGTTTCGGTAGATGAATTATCAAGGCAGAGGATTAGGCCTACATGAATAGGGTATCCTAGAACCAGTGCAAATTTTTGGCAATCCTAAACATCAAGGCCTTGGTTATTCGACAATCAAGGGATCTCAACATATCAGTAATACTTCCACAAAACTGGGGGCAACTTCATCTTGAGCAAACGTCAACATAGGGAGCACAAAGGATCCTTATGATGAAATTCATGCCAATACTACAACCCATCATATGAGGAATCTTCATACACCCATCACCCCATCCACGAATTGGGACCAACATGAAAAGAAAAACTTGAATAGAAGCATGAAGAATGGTATCAAAGAAAAAGAAGCTAAGAAGCATATCAGACATATCAAATACAAGTGGATACCAAAAAATACAAAGAAAGATTATCCCTATCAAACTCCATCAGTCAAAGAAACTATGGGGCAAAATCAAAAAGGGAAAAGTATCCATCAAAGATGTCGCCAAAAGCGAAAACATGCTTCTCAAGTGATATATGAAGTGTATCAAGTAGTTGGTCCAAATTCCATGCACACTTCCATATCCACCCATTATTGCTCATCTTCCCAAGTTTGGAGAGTCAAAGGTTCCAAACTATCAACCAATCCATCTTTTATACCTAAACACACTCCATCCGTGCCTCCATGCATGATATCCAATTCTCACATTGACCGTGTATTGGCAGCGACCCTTCATCATAAGGATTCAAAAGGCACTCTATCACGATGTGTTCACAAAGACAAAGTTAACTTCGGTATTAGCAAAGCAGAGCAAGGATCTCAAAAGTTGCATTGAAGTGCACGTATCTTAGCAAAGCAAATTCTTCAAGCAGGATACCGATGGAACGTTATGATAGAAGCATCAACATCAACACCACTAGGTGGTTCAACATTAGCTTAAAATATCTGAGAAAATACAAAAAAATTAGAAAAATGTCTTGAAAAAATGGTCACCTTGATGAAAACCTGGCAAACAGGCATCTTGGTGACAACAAAAAAATCAAAATATACAAAAAATCCAAAAAAAAATTCAAAAAAAGGATTGAAAACAGTAAAGAAAAAAATCATCCTCTAGCGAAAACCACTTCGGTGGCACTTTGGATAGGTACCATGATGAAAACCTGGCAAATAGGCGTCATGTGTAGAATCGAGCATCTACGTGTGCCAGTTCAAGAAAAAGCATGTTATCGCATCCATAATAAACCCGACATTCCATCCATATCATCCGTTTATCCAAGAACCACTTATCCAACCCATTTTCATATATTTGCATCCATCTTCCACCTTATCTAGATCTTGATAAAGGTTTGGTAAATGCTTCACACTCACTTATGGTAAGCATCTTGACATGGGTCATTTTCATTGATCCCATCCTATCCAAACATTATCTAAGCCTTGAAGCATTATCTGAATGAGCATCCTATGTTCGAACTTATCTTATCGCAAGATAATTCATATCCATTCATCCAAGAATCTACCCATGGCCGTTCAAACATTGCTAGACACTAGGGGTAGATATTTACATCTTGCTTCGAGAATAAATCTTGATCTATATCTTCCCACTTATGTGGTGATCTGAGCATTGGAAAAAATGAAATCTTATTGGTTAAAACATTTGTGAAGCACCAAGTCAAATCACTAGCCCATGGCATGTTTTGACAAAAATACATTCCTTATCATGCTTTATCTTTCATCGAACATCAATCCAATAATCAATATCAATTGCATCTAATGTGTACGTCATCATCACATCAAATCATCAAAACAATTTTGTTCCAAACCAAGCTTCATCAATCTTGATCAACCGAATCCAATCAATCATCACCTTGTTTGACTTAACACACTTAGTCAAACTATCATCTTGTGCATGAGTTTACTCTAGGATAACACAACTTCCTTGGGTTTAGAAGTTCATTATCATCTTTGTTTGGCTTAACACACTTAGGCAAATTATCAAATCCATAATCACCTTGTTTGGCTTAACACACCTAGCCAAATTATCATTTTTGAATGAGTTTACTTTGGGATAACACAACTTCCTAGAATTTACAAGTGCATTATCACTATTGTTTGACTTAACACACTTAGTCAAACTATCCATCCATCAATCTGATTGATCAACATTAAGCTTGGTTTTCAACAAAATCTCAAAATAGAGCATTGATATTATCACATATCATATCCAAATCATCAAAATCATGCGAAAAATTCAAAAACATTAAAAAAATTCATCAAAAAACTCAAAAACATTCAAAAAAAATTTTAAAAATCAAAAACATCTAAATCATTCAAAAATCCAAAAACATGTCAAAATATCAAAAAATCTTCAAAATTCATCATTTAGTCTTGTTAGTCTTCCACCTTGTCGAACTACGTTGTCTTTGAGGTTGAACGTAGGCAAGTTTGATCTTTGATCATCCCTCGAGACGTTTAGGGTCAGTCCTTTAGGCGTCCGTCGCATTGACAATCCGTTTGCCCATCCATCTTTTCATTAAGTCAAATTTGTCGTCATTCAAACTACATGGTCTTTGTGTGTATAACGTAGGAAAGGCTAATCTATGGATCAGCTTTCAAGACCCCTAGGATAGGTCTTTAGGTTGGTTTATTCATCGTAAATCTTGAAAATCCAAAAACATTGACAAATGTGAAAATACCAAAAATAGCCTCAAAAAATTTGAAAATCCAAAATGGTGCATCCATTTCATTTTCGCTTTCACCCGTGATCGTCTCACTCATAATAAATCAATCATCGCCTTCACCCTTTGGTGAGTCAGTCAGAAGCAAGTCTAGCAGGTTCCAAAGTGAACACCTAATCGTCAGAGTCTCAAGTCTAGAATAGTAAGCAAGCAAGTTAGTCACCTCGGAGTATCAATAGCTTATCACCCAATCAGTCTCACCAAAACCCTAATCACTACATGTCCTAGGATGAATCTTTCTTGTGATGGGCATAAGCATTAGGTAACCCTCATAGTAGTTAGTATTGGCTAGTGGTATGAAGAACATTAGCCTGCTTGTTTACTCTTTTTTGGTCTTTGTTGACTTATCTTAGTTTGCACTCATTCTAAGGACCTCTCGATGATTCCTAAACAAAATAGGTTTAGAGAGAAAGGAATGGGGCAAGGATCATTATCCTTTTTATCTGCTATGCTTGTGGGATACTCTTGTAAAATAACTTAGTTGTACATGTTTTGTTCGGTTTATAGGAAGGATATTTTAGGTATCTTCTTGACCACATAGGAAAGCTCGCTTTCTTGTTTTTTGGCCCAAGATATTTAGAATTTTTGAACTATATCTTGAATGAAGTATGCATGCTAAGTGTGAACAAGAACACTCCTATCTGATTTTCAAGTCAAAGTTCATCACACTAGGTACCATGCCATCCTGGTCCTTTATACCTTGATGCATCGTACCTATGTGTGTTATCAAACATAACGCAATTGGCCCCTTTGAAAATCCCAACTCCTAGCAATGCAAATCATCATCATCATTGGTAATAATGTGAACTTGTGTGGATTCTCCTTCCATCCATTTTATTCTTCTTATTCTTCTATCTTTTCTAACATTTATATCTAAAATCAGTGTTTTGTATCAAAATATACATGAGGCTACCCATGGCTGATGACTGTCTATACATCATCAGAATTGTCTACATCAAAGAATTATCTTACGTACTCTGATCAATAGAACCACTCCTCTCCCATTTTATCATGATCTCAATTGGAAAATCATACATTTCCACTCGATCTCTCGAGGGGGCAGTATACCAGCATAATCCTTCCGTTGGGGCAACAGCGGGACATCTAAAAAAATCAAAATTTTTTTGAACTTTGATCACAACAGTTATTCTTTGAACCAATGCAACAAGTACATTGCTTCGAAGAGGGGCCAAATGTAGATAGGGAAAATGTACAAGTTTGTTTTGGCACACCTGATCTCGATTACTAATAACATTTCCTCTGAGATCAATTTCTCAGCATTTCATCAATTTCTATCCTTTAATTCAATAAATCACTATTTATTGGATTAAGTCGATCACCTCCTTTGATTAAAGTAATCAGTTTAATTTAATTTAATTAAAATCCCTAAAGTCTTCTCATTAAATTAAACCTTATTTGATTTAATCTAACATATTCCTCCTTAGTTAAATAAATCAAAATAATTTATTTAATTAATCATTTCCTCTCAATTTTGGACTTAAATCAATTCATAAATCTAAGTCTAAATTGTCACATCACCTAATTCTTCATTAAGTTAATCAAAACATTGATAAAGTTAATCTCTTCCATTAAAATCTTCTAGAGAATGCAAGTTGCACAATAAACCAATTTATTTGATGTACTAAATTCTCTATTTTCCCTCACAAAGCATCAAAAAGTCCAACTGGACTTGGTCCTTCCAACAAGGCATTAAAAGCCTCTTACATGTCTTTGACCTTGAGCCAAGTGACAATAAATTCATTTCTTTTCCCTCTTCAACATGTCATTTCTCAAGTTTGAAATGCCACCTAATTGCATTTATTGGCACATTGGCCAAAACTTGCTCATTCCTCATCCAATCACATTTGGACAAGTGGCACAATGCCATTGAACTATCTTTTATCCCACATTGCTTATTTTCATTCATTCTTCCAAGATTGAAATCTATAAATTGGAGACTCTTCTCCTCAATTTTCATCCACAACTCATATGCAAAGTTACTCTCTCCACATTGAGAGCTAATTTTGGCTAATTTCATCCAATCATCCACCACATATTGAGATTTTGCAACAAGGTTATGCTCAAATCTCTTTGGAGATTTGACCATTTCTCTAATCAATCAACATTTGCAATTAGGAATTGGGAAAGGGCCAATTGCAACATACCATTGGCACCAATTCCCCCATATAATCATCATGTTATTAGCTTAATTAGGATTGAGTTTCTTTCATTTGAAATTTACTTGTGTTCTTCATTTCCTAGTTAAGTTTGAATAAATCGATTTTTTTTGGGGAATCTCTCATTGTTTGCATGCATTCTTGAACTAACACTAACAATGTTTGACTTCTTTGTGCATATATAGGTTTAGGGGTTCACATTTGTCCCCAAGGGGTTCACATTTTTTTTTTAACATTATCAAGAAGTTGTTGGACAAGAATCCAAGGGACTAGCATACACAGCTAAAATTATCTTTTTGGGCGGATAGAGTAAGAGTGAAAAGTTCATTGGGGACATCACCCTATCATCTAGTGTATGGATACAACCCTGTGTTTCCAATGCAATTAAGGATTCCAACTTTACAATTTATGCAATAACTTCTAGATCAAGAGGAAAGAGTTAAAAAAATATTTTCACAATTATTTCTTTTGGAAGTAAAAAGAGACCAAACATTGGAAAATTTTGAAAAACATCAAGGTGTTGTAAAGAGATGATTCAATCGGTGAGAGAAAGTGAAAGAATTCAAAATCTTTGATCTTGTCCTTTATTGGGACAAATCCCATAAACGAAGAGGAGACCATGGAAAGTTTGAAAACCTATGCCTGGGTCCTTATAAAATTTCAAAAAAAACTAGAGATAATGCATTTAGACTGAACACATTAACTAGAGAAGATGTCCCATTGTCGGTTAATGGACAATTTCTCAAACATTATTTTTGATTTTAAGTTCCTAGTGAATCCTGCTCTTTTACATAGTTAGGTTAGATTTCTTCCAGTCACATCTTATTTTAGTTTTATTTGTTTATTTTAGTTTTGGTCTTAGTTTAGTTTATTTTCTTTCCTAGTTTAGCTTGGCTTAGTCTTAAATAAAGGGATTTGAATTTGTAAAAAGTGTGATAATGTTTCAAGCACACACTAGTTTTATTCCACAAAGAAATGTATGGGTCATTCATTTGATAAATTTTTATTAGGGATCTTGGAATCCAAGGTTAATTCTTTCAAGTTCGTCCTCAAGATAGGATTTATACTTGGCTAGAAAGGGAATCATCCATTGTGTCTTGACACTGAGTCTTGAAAATCACTCTATTTTTACACATATGTAATCAATTGCTCAAAGTTATTTTGTTCTTTTAGGAGAACTGTGGTTGGTGAAAAATCTTAAGTCCTCCTTCAGCGCCACTATGATTCTTAAACCTAAATGAGCTTCACTACTTATGAGTCAATTGAAGAATATGGAAAAAGAGAAGCAATATCAAAAGAAAGAAAAAGAGAAAATGAAAAATATTGAAACATTTGGCTAATGGGAGCATGCAGGTAACTCCATTGGGGCTATTGGAGCCTAGCTATATCAATGGAGAAATATTCACTAGAATGAATGCAATAACCTCATCGAGGCTATAGATTCCTGACTGATAGCGAGGAAAATTTCCAGGATGATTTTGAAGTAAGGATTACTAAGTAACCCATTACGACCAATTCTAGGAATTCTAATGATCTTATGAGTTGGAAATAAATGAATCTGCACACTTTTAATTGAAAAGAAAAGTGTCTTGATCCAATTTAGGCTTCCTTTCCTTTCCGAGTACACCTTTTAACCTATGGGTAAGTTAATTTGATTTAATCAAAGATTTCATATTCAGAATGGGTCTTTATCTTTGGAATGTTCAGGAGCATTCCTCACATGGAGTCACTAGATGTTGTGACCTAATCACACATCACCCCATTACAAATGGGGTCCCCCTCTTTGTTCTTGTCTTGTTTCTTTGTGTTAGATTTGGTTCTAGTGTTAGCTTCATTTGCTCTGAGTATCTTTCAAAGCAATGGTGGGTAGGCAAACCCAAGGTCTGGATTTGAGTAAAAATTTGTCAATATTTGGGATAGCTGAGTAGGTCAAGTCAGTATTGCAGAGGATAAATGAAGTTTTTTATTCCACATGCATGTTCATAATTGTTGTTGGAGTCAAAATGACCATTCTCTAGGTCAATTTGGACAACTTTCTTTTTCAGGAAAAAATTGTCTTTTCTTGCTTTCTACTTTTTCTAAAGCTTCGCTTTTGAAATTTTGGGACCAATCGGGGATTTAAGTTTTTTAGAAAAGAATTTTTTTTTCTTTTTTCTATTTTTAGACATTTCTAGGGTTAGGGTTTCGAAAGTGGAAATGTTAAGGCAGGAAAACCTATAAAGTCTACCCCAAGAAAGAATAAATCTTCCTCAAGCCATGAAGATTTCCTATGGTGAAAATCTAGCTAAACTCTTGAGAAATCTAGTTCAAAAGGAAGTCCAATTTGAAGTGGATCAAATTCTCTAAGGAAAATGATGAAAATCCAATTGAAACCACAAAAAATCCATGTTGAAATTCTCAATAGATCCAAAGATACCCCTAAGAGAAGAAATTCAATTGAAATGATAAGAAATCTAGTTGGGGGTTGTATTTCCCATGAGGAAGTCCATTAAATTTCCTATGGAATGAAGTTTACTTGGGAGAGAAGGGAAAAATCCAGTTGAAAATGCAAACTTTCATATAGAGGTTGACTTACCTAAGTTCATATCTTTGACAAGTAAAGCAAAGTTAACTCAAGTTTTATTGGAAACTTCACAAGCAAGCTAAAAGGGGGAGAAAAACAAGGAGTGCACCCAAGAAGAAATCAAAAAAGGAGATCATAACCTCATAAGTTTTATTCTTATTTTTTTTAAATAAGAATCCAATGAGAAGGTGAGTTGAATTTCTTACAAAAGGAAACATTTTTCCTATAAAAGAATCACTTGAAGCCTCTTTTTCATTCAACACAAGTACAAAATTCTTCTCAAGAAGTTGCAGCACAACCATGAGAAATTACAAGCAAGCTCATAGGTACCTCTCTTAGTTGAATAAGTGAAATACATTTACAAATTGTAGGTTTTAATTAGGAAATTTAGGTTTCTATAGGTTCACAAGCTACAGATTTGGAGAATATTGAAAAATAAATAAGGATTTAAATCTTAAGTTAGCAGACCTGCAGTTAAATTCTAGCTTGAGACTTTAAAATTCCAATAATTTTTTTTAATTTCTTTGAAAATTATCGAAGGCACAAGGATTGGTAATGATAATTTATTTTTGTTTGCATTCATTGTAGGAAAAATCATGATTTTTTGAATTTCTAGTCAATCCTTGCAGTCAAGTTGAAGTTCAGGAATTTTAAATTAGTTTATTTCACCATTAATGCACTCACCTAGCCTCAGGGTTTTAAGCATAACACTTCCTTTAAATAATTTATGCATGATTTCTAATTTCAAGCTTCATACAAGTGCCATGTCTACATCAAAGAATGCAGGAGAAGGAATTAGGAAGAATTAAGTCAAGGATGTTCTCAAAGGGTTTTATCTAGAATTTTAGCTATCATCTAAATAGAGGAAGGTTGGAGACACAAAATTTGAGAAATTCAATGTAATCCAACACAACAGAGGAATTTTTGGCACCCAAAATGAAATGCCTACACCCATAGCAACACACATGATCAAATGTGGACTTCATCAAGAAACAGGATCTCCACCTATGGTTCAGTGTAGTGAATTAATGGTTGAATACACCAGAAGATATGATCCATAAGCATGATCTATCAAGGCATCTAATGGGATAAATTTATCTTATTTAACTGAAGAATCAATTAGGGATGTGTTTAGTATTCCTCGTTGCCACAAGATGTTGAATAGAACTCAAGAGGAATCACAAGAAATATTTGATCAAGCTAAGGAGGCCTATATGGATATAGTCAACACTAATTGGGTCAAGGAACCAAAGAAACATCGCTCCAAGTTACCCAAGTGGTTGATTTGCACTTAATTCAAAGAGGAATATATAAATATAATACATATGCTAAAAAAAGTTATGGGTACTCCTCAAGGGGAATTCTTTGAGGTTTGGATGTTCCCATATGTGAAAGAATTCATATTAGGAATAGAAATAATAAACTAGGCTAAATTGATAAGTGATAATATTGGCATCCATCTTAGAAATCTAGAGAAGAAAAAGACCTACATGAGTTCTTATGTGGTGTACATCCTAGCCCAATTCAAAAAGTATAGAGGATTGATCTATAAAGGAGACGTAGGTCTTGAGAAAAACCAATTCAAGGTATATGATACCCTAAACTACAACTGCATGATAAAGACAATTACAAGATAACTAATGATGCATTTCTCATTTACATAACTCGATTACTTCAAGGAGGAATCCATAAAAGGTTATCTAATGAGGCTATGGTGTTACTTGAAAAGTTTGGGTCATGGTTCATTCAGTTTCCAACCTTCACATACTTAAGGATCCATAGATTTGCAGAAGTTCCATACAAACTCCCATGGTATCACATGGATAAGGTTGTCCTGCTTGAGGTTACAAGATAGCTGGTTCACTTGATCACCATCTAGAAAAAAAACATAAGCTAGGAGTTGATTTTCCTATTGTAATAGGGAAGATGTTGAAATTTTGTCCTTCACTACAAGCAACCAAGACAATCAAATAAAAATTGCAGTTTAATAAATTGTGCATGTACAAACCAAGGTCATATTTTGATATGTACTTGAGTTTTTTTTGGAAAGAATTCACTTAATGTAATGCAAATAAAAGACTATTGTTCCAACTTAGGAGATGAGTACGGAGTAAGAAAGAATGTTTGGTCTATAATTCTAGTAGATCTTGTGAGGAAGTGTGACTTGTTCCCCATTCTAGGCCAAGTGAAAGACAACAGAGAGTATGTGTATCCCCAGTTTGGACAAGAAAAGAATAAGCCCATATTATTGCCAAATTGGACACAACCTAAGTTAGCAGACCTAAATGAGTTAATGAAAGATATCATAGCTAGTTCCAAGGAGTGGGTGTATCACTAAATTAATAGACTAAGAAAGGAAGGTATCTCCCTTACTATGCATAACTAAATAGTATAAGAGTTCCCTCTAGTTAGGGTGAGGCAACTGAATTTAGTAGAGGAAAGGATGGTCTAAGTGAAATTCCAACTTCAAGCAAAAGGAAAGTAATGACTAAAGATATTAAAATAAAATCGAAAGAAGTAGAAAGGCAAGAGTCTGATCTCAAGAAGAAAAAGGTTAGTACAAATCCATCATCTTCAAGCACACCATCCATCAGGGTAATGGAAGAAGCATTTATTGTTGAAGGTGAATCAGATCATGAACAAGGAGCTGAACTTCAAATTTTAAAGCATCTAGAACATCTTCAGGAACAAACCTTCATAGTTTATATGGAGGGAGAGGACACACTTATGATTGAAGACATAGGAGATACTGAGATCTTGGAAGCCAATGAAGAATTGAGCAGAGAGATAATGTTTTCCTTAAAAGGGATAAATGATGATATTTAGCTAGAGGATGGGATGGAATTATCTACTATACCAAATTGCTTGATCAAAAGCCTAATAAAGAAGCCTAAGCTAGTGAATAAGTTTTCACCAATCGAAAATATGCAAGAATTCTTGGAAAGGATTGGTAAAGTTAAATTACTGAAGAAACCTAAGAACTATTCTCAAATCACTAGAGATGGTATAGGATCTAGGATCTTACAAGTAGTTTTTCTTGTAGGATTTTATGGTGAACTCGTCAAAAAACCCAAAGATCACCTGCAAGACAAAATAAATTCCACAAGAGAGAAATGGTAGAAATATTATGGTATCATTAAGATGCAAGAATGCCAAATTGAATATGGAAAAGTACATATGAAGCCTTGCTGATATAGGAAAGGTTGAGATGTATTAGCTAATATGATGTTGACTTGTTTCATGATCTAACAACATGTGACAACATGAGAACCCTAACTAACTACCTAGGGAATGATGATAAGATAGAGATAAGTTCTAGAAAAGAAAACTCATCTTCTAAAAGGAATCTTATCTCCTACAAGCATGGAAAGGGTAATGACCCCATTATTAAATGATTTATCTAATAATGCAACCTAGGACTTAACTAATTAAATATTATCCCTAAGTAAACTTATGTAAGTGTAATTAAATAATTAATTACACCAACACCCCCTATAAGTGAAACTTAGGAAGGAGGTTATGATGCAAACTATATAAAGAAGCAACGATAGTTCCCAGATACTAGGCCATGTTAGGTACCCATTTACAATGAAAATAGAAATGATGCAATAAATCTCTTGCAAGCGAAGAAAAGGAGAAAACTCAGTGGGACAAAACTCCTCTCCAAAAGAGAGAAAACAAACAAAACAAACATGATGTAAGGAGGACTCAATGATAGTTCTAAAGCTTGATAAGACTAGGGACAAAACTACCCCTATGGATTAAGAAGTTACAACACTTGAACTTGGTCCAGCCATAATTGAGTAGGATTTTCATGAGTTAGTTGATACTTCAAGGGCTATTAAAGAAAAATTTGACAAAATAGAGGAAAAGAAAGAAAAATTAGAAGTCATGGAGAATTTAATATTAATAGAAGTTATCTAGCAAATGATAGCCCCACTAAGGCAAGATAATGAGGCCTTCATTTCACCTTCTTACCTTCCTCAAGAATCTATTGACAATATTGAAGCAATGAGAGTTACAAGTCAAGAAACCAAAAGATGGGTCAAAAATACCTCAAAGCAAGTGGAGAAATTCTTGGGGAAATGTGTTTGAACTTAAATGATAAATTAGTTATGCTTGTAGCTGAAATTCACTAGATAGAAGAGAATTGGGAGGATTTTAAAAATGTAGATGACAAGGTGATACCTCACCTAAATGCATTAAAGGAAATATATTTGAAAGTCTTTATTCATGAGAATTTTATTGATGATGGATCTTCTTATGACTTCAATAGATGGTATTGTTCCTTTCTAGCAAAAAGGAGAATATACAATCAAATGAAAGAGGAATGTGCTAGTATGCAAAACTCTCTTGAAAAGACACAACTCAAGATCCTCACATCATTTGAACTATTGACATGATAGGATACCAATTCTGCAAATGGTTTGGACTTGGAAGACTTAAAGGAAAATGTGCATTATGTTTATTTCAAGGAAATGGAGGCTATTAATGAAAATCAGCTAGATGATATGTTATCTCTCATGATCTATATGAAAAAAATTTAGCAGTGAGAGGGTAAGTGGGAAGACAATTTTGCTCAATGTATTGAAGCCTTGGATTTAATTGGATTACAACTAGATACATTACCGAACATATCAATGGAGGAACTCAGTTTAGTAATGACCAGGTTCATTGCATTCACAACCAGAGAACAAGACAAAGGGAATTGCATTTTGAAATCAAGCTTTATTGATTAGCTTGCAAGGTGACAGTGTATTTCATGCTCCAAGTGGTTATTCTTCCTTGTGCCATGTGTCATAGAAGTTAGTTATGCTTTTTCTAAACTAGGTTTTTTGAGAATAATCTTGGTTGTTGATCTTAGATCAATCTAGGCCATTTCTTTGTAATTGGGGTGCATATATAAACCATTCTCATTTAATTTGTTCAAGGAGACTTATGAAATTGTTGCTAGAGTGTGATCAAACTAATAATTAGACTCATTTATGAGAATTTGTTAGTTTCAAAGTTTGCATGGTTTCATATTTCCTCAATAGAATAGATTTTTTTTCCACAATTTTAAATGAACGAAGGCTTGATAGTGTTGATAATGGTGAATTTTGTTCATACCTTCTGTGATCCTTTTAAAATGCCATTTTCCTAATGTGAGATTCTAGATAAAAACTAATAGTGCAACAAGAGGAAATAACAAGATAAAAGGGCACCTCAATGATTAGCCTAAGAAACAGATAGAATGAAAGCAAGATAAAAAAATTGATTGTTGTTTGTTATACCTTCTATGATGCTCTTTCCTTGGTTGGCCCTTGATCTTGACGAGTTGTGTGCTCCTTGGATGAAAAACTATGTTGGATATGAAAAATGATATGCAAAGTGGATGAGGATGTGATGATTATGAGATGAGAGTTCAAATGGAAAATTGACAAGATTCTGGTAGCAAAAGACTCGATCCTTAAAATGGGAGAAATGAGGGGGTATTTATAGGATAATTAGAATTCTCTAGAGAATTCAACGGTTGAGATTGATCCAATAAGATCAAGATGAAGGGCTATGGTGAGTTGAGGACTCACAAGCCCTCACATCTTGACATGTGGAATGTGAGATGTCTTAGGGTGGAATGATGTGGAAATGAGGTGGAAGAAAAGTACATGAGGTGGATGAAGGACAAGTACCTTTGAGGTACCTTGGGGGATGAGAAGATTTCCTCAAAAAAGAACTTTTTGTCCCCAAATGAGGATGAAAGAGACATTTGAGGAACTTTAGAATTCCTCAAAAATCTCCATGGGAAAAGATGAATTGGTTGGAAGAATAAATATAAATTAAAAATTTACATTCATTGGAGAGTTTATTGGATAAAAGAAGGTCTCCAAAAAGCTGTAGATTTGTCACATGTGGGTGATGTGACAAGTCCAAGGTTCTAGAAGTTTTTGGCACATGTAAAGTGACAAGTCAAGCCTTCTAGAATCTTGCATGGGGATGGGGAAGACCTTGGAAAGACAAAAGTGAATTAAAAATTCACATGGGAAAGAGAGGAGCCTTGGGAAAATAAATGTGAATTAAAAATTCACATGGGAAAGAGAGTCCAAGCTAAAAATGGTAAGTGGGAAGGTTGATCAGAAAAGGTAAGCTAAATGTGGCTAATGATTCTGATTAAAGTTGTGCAAACACAGGATTAGGATAATTAATGAGAGATTAGAGGCAAGTGGGAAATTATGGAGGATGTGACACTTAATCTTGATTAAGTGGTGCATATCCTAATCATAGATTAATTAATTTAATCTGGACTAAAAGAGGGTTATGGAGAATGTGACAAGGAGAGAGAAAAAGGGGAATTAAAAATTGATTTTAATCCAAATGGGTTAAAAGACTAAATTAAATAATTTGTCATATTTATTTAATTTAGAGAAGAAAAGGGATAAGGTAAAGTATTTAATTTATTTAATTACATACTTTAGGAAATTTAGGCAGAAAATGAAATAATGATAAAATAAATTATTTAATCACTATTAATGAAATAGATGGATAGAGTAGACGATTTTGATCATATAGAAGTGATAAAATTTGGATGTCTACATTTTGTCCCTCTTCGAAGTACAGTTAGAATAACCGTTCTTGGAAGAAAAGAAAGTGCAGATGAATCTATAGAGGAAGTGACTGGAAGATGATGCCACAACATGAGGAGAAGGATCTAAGATGCCCAATTAGTGGGAAATGGATTAAGATGCCCCAATCCTAGAACGGATTGACTATGGCAGGGAAAATTGGTAAATGTGAAGGGTATGCCCCCTCGAGAGGGCGACGGTGGAAAAGAGAGGGGTCCCAAGCGACCTCTCGATAGGAATAAATGGATGGTATGGTTGGAAAGAGCACAAAAAATTAGGCAAGTTTTTTGTTTGAACAAATTCAAACGGAAAAACAGTTTACAAATGGCAGCCCCAGGAAGGGAAGGGATTAGTTTGAGAAAAAAAAGGTAAATAAGAAGTAAAAAAATACCCCTTAAAGAGGGAGGGAAAAGAGAGGGGTCCCAAAAAAATCTCTTGATAGGAAGAAAAAAAAGGGTATTGTTGGAAAGAGCTCAAAAAAATAAGCAAGTTTTCCTTTTGAATGAAGTCGATCTGACGCACGGTTTGCAAATGGTGGCCCCGGGAAGAAAAGGGAAAAAATGTGGTGTAGAGGGATGGATTTGCCCCACTGCAAAAGGGAAAATTTGCCCCGGAAAGAGGGAAGATCTGCCCCGCTGCGGGGGAAAGTCCACCTCGCTGTAGGGGCAAGTCTGCCCTAGTGCGGGGGTTAGTCTACCCCACCGCAAGGGCGAGTCCACCCCGCTGCGGGGGCAGATCAGCCCTATGGCCAGCGGTACCGACACCGCCTTCAGCCAGCGAAGCTGCCTCCGGTTGGGGGTGTGTCTACCCCACTGCGGGGGTGGATCTAGCTTGCCACGTGGGAAAGTTAGCCTCGCTATGGGGGAAAGTCTGCTCTGTCGTGGGGGAGAGTCTGCCCCAATGTGGGGGCAGATCTACCTCGTGGCCAGCAGTGGCGACGCCGCCTTCGGTCGATAGAGCCGCCTCTGGCTAGGGGCGTGTCTGCCCCGCTGCAGGGGAAAATCCGCCCCATCACAAGGGAAAGTCTACCCCATTGCATGGCGAGTCTGCCCCACTGTGGAGGCGGATCCACCCTACCACAAGGGCAAGTTCACTGCAGGGGTGGGTCCGCCTCAACCCGAAAAGAAAAGGGGGGGGGGAGTGATGGTGGAAGAGATGGGGGAAAGGATGAGAGATGAGATGATGAAAGGGGATATTTAAATGATGATGATAAGAAATGATGATAAGCAATGGGAGGTAAAGGTGAGAAAATGTGGAGTCAATGACACAAATGATAATGCCCCCAGTCAAGCTGTAGAAGTTTGGATACTCCCTCTGGTTTGTTGCAAAAGTGCAGTTACGCCCTCCTGATTGCTGTAGAAGTACGGATACGCCCTTCTGATTGTTTCAAAAGTATAGATATGCCCTCTTGAGTGCTGCAAAAGTGCGGATATTCCCTTTTGAGTGTTGCAGAAGTGCGGATACGACCTCCTAATTACTGCAAAAGTGCAGATACACCCTCCAATTTACTGCAGAGGGGCGGATATGCCCTAGTTTACATACTTTTTTTGACATGCAAGGCTAGGAACAAGACCAAGAGTGTGATTAGAGCATTTTTCCTAGATTGAATGGATTAAGATGGGATGGGGATGCAAGATGGTTAAATGAAATGATGGGGGACAAGATGCTTAGAATAACCAATTGATGGTTCTAAGAAGATTGAAGAGATGATGATAAGAGATTGGATGGATAGGGGAGAGAAATTGATGAAGGATTATGAATTGGTGGGGGATTTTGTTGGATATGAGGATGAGGGATACATGCAAGATGACGGAATGGAAAATGAAATGCAATCCTAATGCAATTTTCCATCCGTAGAGCACTGATTTTTGCTATAGCATAAGACATCGGGTGTCAAGGTATGTAAACCAAGACGAATTAGTGTCTAATGCATAAAACAAACACAATAAACAAGAAGGCTATCCCAACACCCCAAAGTCGTGATGACTTTGGTTGGGATTGGTATTGGAATAACCACAATCACAAAAGGATGCCCCAGTATAACACAAGACCTCAAGGATCTTGGTAGGTACTACATGGGACAACCAAGAAGACAAAAACAAAGAAATGAGCAAGATATGCCCCTATGTTGACTAGTCAAAGCACACCATGATATGATGGATCAAGGTGACCATGAAAAGTGATGATAGGGAGCTCAAATGATAAACAAAATCCAAAAGCATCAAAAGATCACAATCAATTTCAAATGTCCTTTGCCATAGGATCAAGATGATGGATGGGGTTGATGTGGTCTGTTAGGAAGGATACATCCTATTGAGACCGATGATGGATAGTAAACTAAAAGATCGATATGATGTAGGATACGAGAAACTGATTGGATCTTGTGATACAGATGACCGTTGTTTGTAAGCACTATCTAGGATAGGGACATACTTGATGACACAACAAGATGACAAGATGACAAGTTAACAGGACTAAGACACCCTAAAGACCTAGGGGCTCAAAGGTTGATCAAATATCAACCTTGCCTACGTGAAAGCGTAGAGCCCTCGTAGTTCAAGATAAAAGACCATGGATAAAAGTGGAAAGAGGACAATAAAGACCTTGATGGATGACAAAGACCAAATGGAAAAAAAGCCTAGGGGCCTAATCAAATGATGGACCTTGCCTACATGAAAGCGTAGTTCGACACAAGGCCAAAGACAAAATATGGAAGAGGACAAGATAGACAAAAGGCAGAACCCTGAGGGTAATCAAATTATCAACCTTGCCTATGTGAAAGCACAGGGGCAATGTAGTTCGACACAAGGCCAAAGACATACGATGGAGGATGACAAGACAGAACCTTGGGGGTAGATCAAATGATCGACCTTTCCTACATGAGAGCGTAGGGGCAACGTAGTTCGACAAGAGACCAATGACGGACAATGGAATGATCATGATGAGAAGACACATGAGGGATGGTTATGTGATGAGCCAGGATAGACTATGTGGATGGGATGGTTGATATGCTGGATGTGGGTTATGTGAAGCTCAGGGATGGGATAGTTATGTATATTATTAGAAGATGAATTGGGAGGATGAGAGGATGTATAGATGAATGATGAAGAGTGATAATATATCAGAAAGATGTAGGAAATAGATAGGAGTGATTTTTAGTGAGATAGCATGGCATTGAATTTCATGAGGGTATCCTATAGCTAGATACCCATGACAAGGGATTATGAGATAGGAGGAAAAAGAAGTAAATGGATGGATGGATAAAAATGGGGAGATAGAAAGATGTGAGGATAGGTGGATAGAAGGATTGGAAGGATGGAATGGATTATTGGATGGATAAATGGATGGGGAGGTAAGGATGGGCAAGATGGGGAGATGGAGAGGATTACTTGGCGAAATAGATGGACGATGTCTCCAAGGACCCAATTGCAAATAAGGAGATGCCCCCACTCTAGATGTTTCATGCATGACGAGGAAATAGGGGTAGCAAGATGGGTTGATAAGGGAGTGAGATGGACAATGGAAGATAGATAGAGGTGGACAGGATGCATGGACAATGGAAGATAGAGAGAGGTGGATAGGATGCACGAATAATGGAAGATAGAGAGAGGTGGATAAGGAATATGATAGTGTATCGATGAGGGGAATATATGCCAAGAGGTGTCCAAAGCATGTATATAGGTTTTCCCCTACATGTATCAAGATCACAAAGAAGATGGAGGGAGTGGGATAAATGAGATAGGATGGATAGGATGCGGAAGATAGGTAGATGTAGGAGATGGAGGAAAGGAATGTGCAAGTGGATGTTGCCCCCAATCATGAAAGGAGACTAGATGGGGAATTTATGCATGATGCCTGTTTGCCAGGTTTTCATCATGGCACTAATCCAAGGCACTTGTTTGCCAAGTTTTCACCATTGGACGAACGATTTTCTCTTTACTATTTTTTTTTTCTTTTTTTCTCTTTTTCTGACTTTTTTTGATTTTTTGACTTTTTATTTTTTTATTTTTTTGCTTTTTTCGGACTAGGATGTGGATGAAGATGGATAAATATAGGGAGATGGATATGTGGATTTTAGAGGATAGTTGATAAGGATATGGATGAAGGAATCAAGCATCAAGTTCCATATAAGGTAATAAGAGACCATGTGTAAAGTGACCATTGGATGTTGGTAAAACCTTATTAGAATGGATGGATTATGCAAGAGGATGGATTAAATGGATTTGATGGGGGAGATAAAGGGGATAGTGGATAGGATGTTGGAAAGTTTATGGATGGAATGATGGAGTGGATGTGTGATGGGGGAAGGTGTTCAGGACCAACATTGGAACATGTGATGGTGGATGCGAAAAGATAGGTGGATGAATGGATGGAGAGTGTGGCAATAATGGAGGCATTGGGATAGTGAATTTTGGGATGTAGGGACCCAAAGCAGATTTAAGAGATGGAGGAGGTGAATGATTTTGTGGGGAAATAACAACTTTGGATGTCATTATGGACTTTTCAATTTAAGGTATGGCACCTTTTTTCTTCGGGATCCACATGGTTTTTATTTTTGCTTCAGTGGGCCTTTGTGGCCTTTTGGATTGATGGGGATTTTGGACTTGATTTTTATTTTCTTCAACATATTTGTGGAAGGGGACATGAGGAGCTTTAGATTCATGTGGATGTGTGGATTTATGCATTGTTTCTTTGGCATCCCAAGTGTGTTTATTAGCAATGGGATGGGTACAAGGAGATGGATGATGTGGAGTAATGGAGGTAGGGTTATGATGATTATGTGTAGATGGAGAATGTGTAGGTATGTGCCTTTGTTCATCCTGATTAGGAGTTATGTAGGTAGGATTGTTATGTTGTGTACGAGGGAGAGGGGGTGGATGTATGAAAGGATGAATAGGATAAGATGGAGGGGGTGATTTTGGGATATAAGGACCAAAAATGGATGGTGTATGTGGAGGATATGTGGGGTGTGATGGAGGGATATAAGAACCCATAGTAGATGGAGGATGAGAAATGATGGATGGAGGGACATAAGGACCCAAAATGGATTGAGAGGATGAGGGAGGAAGATGGATGGTTGTTTTTAGGTAATATGATGGAGGAGGGGGGATGGTGGAATATGACTTGGTAGAATGATGGGAAGTACCTCTTGTGCCTTTAGAAGAGGATCATTTAGGATGTATGAAGGTTGTACCAACATATTTAGAGTGCGAGTTTTGGGAGACATATCCAAGACCATGTGTGCCTGGGTGTTCTTGGACTTGAATGGGTTCTAATATACTTTACTCATGAAGGCCTAAACATTTTCCTTGATAGTTCATGTTCTCAAGCATATGATCTATGGTAGGATGCTTATTCTTTTGGAAACATGATACGAGTGTGTTAGCAGGTGGTGGAGGAAATGTGGTGCATAGATGTTGTTTTGCTTCTACAAGAAGACCACCATGGACACATGTAATATTACCAAGGAGATACAAAAGTGGCATTGGGATGGTAAGACTAGATGGTGATGAAGGATCATGCGATGGAGATGAGGAGATAGCAACATCAAGAGGAATGGGTGATAAGGGATCATGAGAGGAATTGGGGAGTACAATGGGATCTAGATTTATGGTAGTGGATGATAAGGGCTCAGGAGATGGAGTGATTGGATCTTGAATGCAAAGGGGATCATGGGATGGAGTGGAGGAGATAGTGTGATCTTGAGATGGGGTGGATGGGAGGATAGGATCATGACTTGGTTGAGGATATGGATCATGAGATGAAATGGATGGAAGACTATGTTCTTGAGATAGAGTAGATGTGATGGAGTGATCTTGATTTGGAGGGGATATGCTTGTATTCCTTGGATCAGGATCTTGGTGTGACTTATCTTGTGTGGGATGTATGATGATGGAAGAGTGTTGGAGGGACTCCTCAATTGGGGGAGATAGGAAGATGGAGGATTCATGAAGGTCATTGGATTGAATTTTGTGAATATTAGGACTACGAGGAGGGGATTGGATGTCTTCAATGGATTGGGTGGATCTAGTAGTAGAATATGAGGATTGAATGGATTCGATGGGTTTGACTAGCTCAATCATTTGGATGGTGTTAGGAATGGTGATGGGAGGGATAGGTGTAGGATGGACGAGGGCCTCATTACTAGTGATAGTACATGATAGAGTGGTAGGGCATGGTGTCTCTTCTTCCATGAATCCTTGGGTGAGATTTGGAAGGGATGTAGGATTAGGTAGAGCGATGGGAATGGATGGAGGATTAGGATTAGGGATTGGTGGATTAGGATTAGACATGGGGATGTGATTGGATGGAGGACTAGGAGGAGATGGAGGATTAGGATGAGATGAAGGGATGGGATTGGATGGAGGATTAGGGATTGGTGGATTAGGATTAGATGAGGGGATTGGATTAGGATGAGATGAAGGGATGGGATTGGATGGAGGATTAGGATTAGATGAGGGGATTGGAATGGATGGAGGATTAGTCATTGGTGGATAAGGATTAGATGTGGGGATGAGAACGGATGGAGGACTAGGAGGAGATGGAGGATTATGATTAGAGGAGTGGATGGGATTGGATGTAGGACTAGGAGGAGATGGAGGATTAGGATTAGATGTGGGTATGGGATTGGATGTAGGATTAGGATTAAGAATTGGAGGCTTATATGAGTGGATGTGTCGATGAGGATTAGATGTATAACTAGGAGGAGATGGAGGATTATGATTAGGTGAGTGGATGGGATTGGATGTAGGAATAGGAGGAGATGGAGGATTAGGATTAGATGTGGGTATGGGATTGGATGTAGGATTAGGATTAAGAATTGGTGGCTTATATGAGTGGATGTGTGGATGAGGATTAGATTTAGATCTAGGAGGATATGGAGGATTATGATTAGATGAGTGGATGGGATTAGATGGAGGACTAGGAGTAGTTGAAGGACGAGGTGGGTTATGTTTAGATGGAGGATTAAGATATAATGCGGTGAAAGGGGGAGTGATGTAGGAGGATGTGGATGTGGGACTAGATTGGGAAGATTGGGATGGTGAGTGATAGTAGGAAGATGTAGGTGAAGGATTAGAATGGGGAGATGTGGAATTAATGTAAGGGTATTGGGATGGGGGATTGTGATAGGAATGTGTGGATGTTGGATTAGAATAGGAAGATTGAGGTGGTGGACCACCATAGGAAGACATGTGTGGTGGGTTGGCATAGGAGGATATGGATGGTAGATTAGGATGAGAGGATTGAGATGGTGGATTAGGATAGGAGGAATATTGGGATGGGGGATTTTGATAGGAAGGTGTAGGTGTTGGATTAGGATGGGAAGATTGGGATGTGGGATTAAGGTAGTGGTATTGGGATTGTTCATGATGATAAGGATAAGAGGATGTGGATGTTGGATAGGAAACAGGTTGAAAGGGAGGACATGATGAATATGTTGATGGTGAGGATGTTGGATATCCCTTGTCAATGGTAACATAAGAGCCATTATTATATGCGGATGAAGGCATGGTGGGATAGTTCGAAGAAGTAGTGGGATTTTGGAAGGTGGTTGGAGAGAGCTTGCTAGCAATGATAGCGTCAAGGGGATCTATATAAAAATCTTCATGATCAACAAGATTTTCATTATCGTCGTCAATGGAGTTAGGATTCCCCTTGAATATTATTATTGGTCGTGTGAGAGGGGGATATAGATTCATGATGGATATAGATTAGAAGGAAAGAATAGATGATGGATAGAAAACTAGGATGTATTGGAAGCTCATATGAGGTTTGGATGAAAGCTCAGATTGGGATTGGATGATGGGTCAATTGATGATTGGATAAGGATTGGTTGATGGATCAATTGATGATGTATTAATTTGATGATTTGGATACAGATTGGATTGGATCAATTGATGATGTATCAATTGGATGATTTGGATTTGGATTGATTTGATTGGATCAATTGATGATGTATCAATTGGATGATTTGGATTTAGATTGATTTGATTGGATCAATCGATGATATATCAATTTGATTATTTGGATTTGGATTGATTTGATTGGATCAATTGATGATATATCAATTTGATAATTTTTATTTGGATTGATTTGATTGGATCAATTAATGATATATCAATTTGATGATTTGGATTTGGATTGATTTGATTGGATCAATTGATGATATATCAATTTGATGATTTATATTTGGATTGATTTGATTGGATCAATTGATGATATATCAATTGGATGATTTGGATGAGGATTGATTTGATTGGAGGGGATCCTAACACCTGATTTGGAAATCACCCTAAGTGACTTATGACGTTGGTTGATCGATTTGACCTAGCTAAATCAATGATCACGGCACCGAATCTACCTTGAGATGGAAGGGGATTGATTTGAGCCAATGATGTTGACTTACAACACAAATTTTCCTCAAGATAGAAGTGGATTGATTAGGTTGAAGACAAGGATTGATTATGTAGGATAATGATCAACTTAACGCCTTGGTGAATTCGGGAAATAACTCCTAAAACAAGGTTTAAGGGATTTTGTGTTGAGAGATGATGATGAATGCAAATGGAAGATGTGTTGTTGAAGATGTTTAGGTCTCACGATAAGGTGGGTATCCCAAATGGTGAAATGATCAATGTGAATGCGGTAAATGGATGTTTTTAGAAAGCTTAAATAGAGTTTTGGAATGATCAAATGGATGTTTGGATTGGTTAGATGAGCGTTTAGGATGATAAAATGGTCAAATGGAGACTTTGGGATTTCAAATGGGGGTTTAGAATGATAAAATGGATGAAATTGTCCATTCAGAGGGCATATCTGCACTTCTGTAGTGAAAAGTGTTGAACCAAGGGGGCGTATCCGCACTTCTGCAGTAAAAACTGCTGAAACAGGGGGCGTATCTGCACTTCTCTAGTAAAAAGTGCTGAAAAAGGGGGGCATATCCACACATCTATAGTAAAAAGTTCTGAAACAGGGGAGGCGCATCCGCACTTCTGTAGTAAAAAGTGCTGAAAAAGGGCTGCATATCCGCACTTCTATAGTAAAAAGTGTTGAAACAGGGGGAAAATCCACCCCTCTGTAGGAACAGTGACTTGGTTTGGAAATAAGAGATTATGGAAAGGACTTGGAATGACTCAATGGAGGTTTTTGACTTATCAAAATTTATTGGTTTTCACAGAAAGACACTTTGAACAAGCACAATCCTATAATTAGTATTAAGGGGTATAGCTAGCAAAGGTCTTACTCTAGGATGAACAAGGTTTCTTTGGAGTCCTCGATATACACTCGGTACGTGAGGCACAACCATGAACACCAGTCCATCACAAGTATGAGTCAAGAGCCCCAGCGAGATACTAAAAGGCTTGGACCAACTCTTCACATCTATCTAGGTATCACCCTAGCTTGAACGCTTCGCCAATTACGACGCAACTGGATTGGGGTACAAATTTGGCTCTCCCCCCTTTATATACCCTATCGATATGCGTGGTTGGGATTGTTTCTTGGGGTGATGAAATCCCCAAGGAGGTCTCGCTAAGAAGAAGACACTAATCATTTCCCACTACCCCCTTTGGATCCACACAAAGTGCAAAGGAGGAAGGTGAAAACAAACTAATGCTGCCTTAGGCTAAAAAAAATAAAACAGACACAGCAAGCAGAAAATTTTACTTTCCCCTACTTATACTAAGTAAATAGATAAAGTAGTAAGGAAAGACTTCAAAAATCAGAATAAAACAAAGGCCCTGCAAGCAAATGTTAGTTGTTTTATCTCTTTTTCTTTTTGATTTTCAGCAAAACACTCAAGATATCAGCAAGAAATCTGACTTCACCCACCAACAAATAGGGTTAGAGGATTAGAGCACAAAACAACAAAAGAGAGAGACAAAAATGAAGCTAAAATGCACTTTTTAACCTTCCTAAATATGTTGTTAAGGGAAAATCCGCCCCTCTGCAATGAAAAATGTTGAATCATGTGGAAAAATTTGCCCCTCTGCAACAAACAGTTAGCAAAAATATCGGATCGTGAGGGCATATCCACACTTTTGCATAAAACAATTAGGAAAAATGTTGAACTGTGGGGGCGTATCCGCACTTCTACAGAAAACAGTTAGGAAAAACGTTGGACTACAGGGACATATCCGCACTTATGCAGGGGCGTATCTACACTTCTATAGAAAAAAAGTTAGCAAAACATTGGATTGCAGGGGCATATCTGCACTTCTGCAGAAAAATAGTCAACAAAACGTTGGATTGCAGGGGCATATCCACACTTCTGCAGGGGCGTATCCACACTTCTGTAGAAACACAGTCAGTAAAATGTTGGATTGCAAGGTGTATCCGCACTTCTGTAGTAGAAACTATCAGAAATGTTAGATCGTGAGGTCGTATCTACCCCTCTGCAGCGCCAGGGAGGGAAAATCTACCCCTCTATGACTTGAACTTGCAAACAAGCTAAACAACAAAAAACTTGAAAGAAAGAAACCCCTCTGTGGGTCCCACCGGGCGTGCCAAAAATATGATCCTTTTAAAATGTCATGTTCCTAATGTGAGATGCTAGATAAAAATTAATAGTCCAACAAGAGGAAATAACAAGATAAAAGGGCACTTCAATGATTAGCCTAAGAAATAGATAACATGAAAGCAAGATAAACAAATTGATTGTTGTTTCTTATACCTTCTATGTTGCTCTTTCCTTGGTTGGCCCTTGACATTGAAGAGTTGTGTGCTCCTTGGATGATAAGCTATGTTGGATATGCAAAATGATATGCAAAGTGGATGAGGATGTAATGATTATGAGATGAGAGTTCAAATGGAAAATTGACAAAAGTTTGGTAGCAAAAGACTTGATCCTTAAAATGGGAGAAATGAGGGGGTATTTATAGGATAATTGTAATCCTCTAGATAATTCAACGGTTGAGATTGATCCAACAAGATCAAGATGAAGGGCTATGGTGAGTTGAGGACTCACAAGCCCTCACATCTTGACATGTGGAATGTGAGATGTCTTAGGGTGGAATGAGGTGGAAATGAGGTGGAAGAAAACTAAATTAAGTGGAAGAGAAGTACATGAAGTGGATGAAGGACAAGTACCTTTGAGGTACCTTGGGGGATGAGAAGATTTCTTCAAAAAAGAAATTCTTATCCCCAAATGAGGATGAAAGAGACATTTGAGGAATTTTAGAATTCCTCAAAAATATCCATGGGAAAAGAGCAATTGGTTGGAAGAGTAAATGTAAACTAAAAATTTACATTTATTGGAGAGTTTATTGGATAAAAGAAGGTCTCCAAAAAGTGAGAGATTTATCACATGTGGGTGATGTGACAAGTCCAAGGTTCTAGAAGTCTTTGGCACATGTAAAGTGACAAGTCAAGCCTTCTAGAATCTCGCATGGGGATGGGGAAGACATTGGAAAGACAAAAGTGAATTAAAAATTCACATGGGGAAGATAGGAGCCTTGGGAAAATAAATGTGAATTAGAAATTCACATGGAAAAGAGAGTCCAAGCTAAAAATGGTAAGTGGAAAGGTTGATCAGAAAAGGTAAGCTAAATGTGGCTAATGATTTTGATTAAGGTTGTGCAAACACTTGATTACGATAATTAATAAGAGATTAGAGGCAAGTGGGAGATTATGGAGGATGTGACACTTAATCTTGATTAAGTGGTGCACATCTTAATCATAGATTAATTAATTTAATCTGGACTAAAAGAGGGTTATGGAGAATGTGACAAGGAGAGAGAAAAAGGGGAATTAAAAATTGATTTTAATCCAAATGGGTTAAAAGACTAAATTAAATAATTTGTCGTATTTATTTAATTTAGAGAAGAAAAGGGATAAGGTAAAGTATTTAAATTATTTAATTACATACTTTAAGAACCTTAGGCAGAAAATAAAATAATGATTAAATAAATTATTTAATCACTATTATTGAAATAGATGGATAGAGTAGATGATTTTGATCATATGGAAGTGATCAAATTTGGTTGTCTACACCTTTTTGAATGATGCTCAATTTGATGTGTAAGGTTAGTCTGAACTTTTAAATTGCTAAACTTGAACTCTATTACTTATTTTCATGAATCCCATTGAAGATTGCATCATCTTTGTCTAGTTATATTTGTACTTGGAAAAACAAAGATAGGTTTTAATTTTATCATCCAACACTTCTCTCTTGAATTCCTTGGAATAGTTTAGAATTACCCTAGCCTCTAAAGCCCTTATCGTTTTCTATTTTATTTTCAAAATTGATAGGAGTAAGATCTCAGCACTCATAAGAAAATTGTATTTGTATTTCAAAGTGTTGAAAATTTGTTGCTAAAGTCTTAAACTAAGAAGGATTGAACCAAAAATTTGAGAATAAGTCCCCCTTTCAATACCATAGAAAAACCAACAAAGACTGTCCTATATGCACAAGGAACCTTGGAGTCTAAATTATGATCACTTAGCTCAGCACATTGGAAACTATGTTCAAGAGAGACTAGGATATTTCATTAGTTATTTTATTCTAATTTTGATTGATGTCAAGAAACCCACATCAACACTTACATGAGTTATTTTTTGGCCAAGTTTAGCAAAAAACTACGGCTAGACTTGTGGGTTTTTTCTTTCACAAATAATCTTAAAACTTGATCACAATTTTATTTTGATGAAATGAAGGCTAAATTAATACACTATTAATTTTTCTTAGAACTCGCACTTTACCCTCTTTGTAGATTAACCCAAGGTTCAATAGAAACATTGAGATAAATAAATAAGGTTTAAGGGTTGAATATCCATTTACCTATAGAGAATGCTACCCTATATTCACCCATATTAACAATAGTTGAATCATTTTATGTCTTTGAAACCTTCTTTGACATCAACTATAGTCCATTCTTTTGCATATGATGTGGGATCACTTCATATTGATGATGCATTAATGTTGTTCACATATATCCAAACCCCTCAAAGATATGATATTGAACAAAGCAACCAATTGTTCCTAAGAAATTGATAAAGGCACCATATAGGTAAACCAGTAAACCAACATGCAAAAAAAATTAAAGAACTTATTTTATTTTTCACATATCCTTGTAATCCTTGATATGATTGTTGAAAATTTATTTTTTATCAATTATTTTAGATATTACTAAATTTTACATTTTGAAACATGAAATAGATATTTAAATTTATTTTTTATACATATGCTCAAGTAATTTATGCAATTTTGAAAATTCCTATTATGAGATGGTAGTTAGTGCTCAAAATTTTATTTTTCATCAACTTAATAATAACCTTTTATCAAGTGTTATGCTTTGATATTGTCTACTATTTTATTTCCTCCTCTCTTTAAGGCCCCAATAAAATTGTAATTTTTATTGTTAATAGCTAACCCTAGCTTTGGGAAAGTGGGGTTTCCTTACAAAATAGTTTCTAGTTTGTTTCTTGTGGAAGAAACAAAAAAACATTCTTGAATAACATAGTCAATTGATTTTGATTTTGTTTAAACCATATTAGATACTTGCTAAATGATTCAAACATATGTTACCAAACTATAAATTTTCATTTGATGTTTATAAAGTTTATTTATCAATAAATGAAAATATCTTTGATTGATCTAAAATAATTTTATCAATGACAAATTTAAACATAAGAAATATTACCTAATATAAATGGTTTAGACATATGTTATCAAATTATACTTTGAAACTATTATATAAATTTAATGTTTCTAATGTTTGTAAAGTGTATTTATCATTAAGCAACAATTCTTAAATGGAAACTCAAATAATAAGATATCACCTTCTATATTTTTTTTGTATCTATCAAATCAATTCTTTAGGATTAATAAATTAATTTATTTATATGAAATTGTGTATACATTTTAAAAAATACTATTGATAAATTTTATAATCAATTACTAATGAATATTATATAAAAATATAAATAAGATAGATTGACTTATTCACTAAACAAAAATACATGAAATACATTTCAAGAATACTGACTAAGTATTAGATTGAAAAATTATTAAAAATATATAATATTAACTATTTAATAACACTTTGTACTAATTTATTGTTGGTCTATAAGGATTGTCTTTATGATCTCAGAGGTGAACTAGCGCATATGTTGCTGGTTAAAATAGAGGTAAAGAGAAACTTGGGTAAGAATTTTATTCTTTGTAAAGATATTTCCATGCTTATTTGAATAAGAGAGTTAAAAATACATCACAAATTTATTTATTTTTTAAATTATATTTTCTGAGTTATTATAAAATTTAAATAATATAAATCTGCTATTTTTCTTAAAAAATATAAATTTGTAGAAAATATAATTTTTCAGATTTTAAATAAATTAAAGATGATTATAACTCTTAAGACGTAAAATTATAAAAAGAGGTTTGGAGGGTATAGCCTAAAATCATTTTGTTGGATAAATGTTACAAATATAAACATTACTTTAGCAAAAAAAAAATAGGTTTGTTTGGTGGAAGAAGTTTTAGCTCTTTAGATTTTAGGTATGTAAATCAAATCATAATATCTATATGAAGAAAGTCCAAGTTGAGACTATTTTTTTTATTAATGGTCCTCATATAAAGCTCATTAATGATTCAAAATTAGATCTAAAAACATACATTTCATGTAAGTTATTTGAGTGAGTTGAATAATTTTTTGTTTGTGTGAACCCCAATCCTAGACCTGCACAAACATGGCAAACAAACACATTGGTAAGCTCATATGCAAGATAAGACAAGGATTCCCCATGAAATCCATATGCAGTGCTTAAGAATAGTAAAATGAACAAACATGAAAAGATAAATGAAATCTTAATTAAGCAATGCAAACTCTTGATCCCATGGGGGAGTTGGTGCCAATTGGTTTGTCGAAATTGGCCCTTTCCGAACTCCTTTGTAAGATTAGTGATAATTTGTGGATGATTGAAGCTCTTTGATGAAATTTTGGCATAACCTTGCTATGAAATCATGAAAATGATAAACACTTAGTATGAAATGGATAGAGCTAGTTCTCAATATGGAGAGAGTAACTTTGCTCTAGATTTTGGATGAAGAATTAGAGGAAGAGTCTCATTTATAGATTTCCAAATTAGAAAAAAGAGTGAAATTGAGTAGTGTGGGATCATTCAATATCCAATGGCCAAGTTTCACTTGTCAATATGTGAATGGTTGAAGGTTGTGCACATTTTGATCAAAATGTCAATAAATGATATGAGGTAGAATTTCAAAATAGTGAAATGATATGTTGGAGAGGGAAGAAAATCGAGTTATGGCCACTTGTCTCAAAGAAAAAGGACTTGTAAGGTGAAATAAATTCCTTGTTGGAAGGACCAAGCCCCCTTGCATGTGAATTCAAATATGAGGGAATATTCCTCTTTTATGCCATGTGAGAGAAAATGAGAGATTTAATAAATCAAAGTAATTAATTTATTGTGCAAGTTGCATTCTCTAGAGAATGTGACATGGATTAAAATTAAATTAATCAAAGTTTAATTAATTTAATGGGGAATGAGGAGATGTGAAAATTTAGACTTAAATTTATGAATTGATTTAAATCAAATTGAGAGGAAGGATTTAATTAAACAAATATTTTGATTTATTTAACTAAAGGGGATAATGTTAGGTTAAATCAAATAAGGTTTAATTTATTTAATTTAATAAGAGGTTTAGAGATTTAAATAAAATGAATTATTTAAATGAACAGAGACAAAGGATTAATTAAATTAAATTGATTAATTTAATCAACAAGGGAGATTGACCTAATTCAATAAATAATGATTTATCTAATTAAGAGATGAAAAAGTGGTGATAAGCTAAGAGTATGATTCATGAAGAAATGATGTTAGTAATCAAGATCAAGTGTGTTGGTCAATTTTCCATGTCTACATTTTTCCCCTCTTTGAAGCAATGCACTTGTTGCATTGGTTCAAAGAATAAATTGTTGTGGTCAAATTTCAAAATTTCTCAATTTTTTTGAATGCCCCACTGTTGCCCTAGCGGAAGAATTATGCTAATATGTTGCACCCTCGATAGATCAGACGATTTTTTTTTTGGGGATGATCTTGTGAAAAAGAGGACAAGTTGCTTGACAGGTCCAAAAGTGACCAAGGATGTCAAAAAAATGCATTAAAATGCCAAAAAAGATGCAACATGGCCCTTGATTGGACAAAAACGGGATCAAGGGACAAAAACCCTAGCTGGATGGTCGAATTAGGTAAAAAACCCTCAATTTGAAGGCTTAAATAGACCTTGAGAGGTCACTTTCAATTCATTTGCACACTTAGCCTTTAAAAAATTTCGCACTTTGAGCTCTAAGTTTCAATCAAGATGGCACAACAATAACTTCCCATGCATGTGTTAGAGAGGGTACAAGTGCACTAGTGGCTAACCAACATAGGACCCGTGGTATGTACCCCTATCCTAGCTTTTTATTTTATCATTTTAGGTGCATTTAATAGGGTTTAGGTCAACTTTAGGTTAAACAGCGGTATATAACGCCATTGCAAATGCTCAATCGACATTGTGCAACCTTAAACTATGCCACATATGAGAATAGTGTTGCCATGGGCCAGTTAGGAGATTAGAGTTTCTTGTCAAACTCAACCGCATATGAAAAGTCGATCGCGTGACGTCGTTTGAAACTAGGGTTTCGGCACAAAGTCAGCCACATATGCAAGTTGGACCACACAGTGCACTTTGGAGTTTAGAATTTGGAAAAATCTTCCACGGCGACACTATTTGGAACTTTCCAAACTGGGCTACTTTTTCAAATAGCTCCACTTTTTTTGTTTCAAATGTGAAAAGATGACTCAAGAGGCATAGTTTTTTACAAGACTTGACGCGATGGTTTCTCTTGTGTAGGAGGAACTTGACATACTACACTCGAGCGCACATAGATGGTTGGTGCTTAGGAGATTATAGGGTATGCACATATTCCTCAAGGAGAAGCTTCGTATGCTTGGCCTTTGGTTCATTGTGTACGTTCCTCCTGTTCGGACTCACTTGGGTATGATGACAGCTTTGGCCGAGCGGTGGCATAGTGAGACCTCCTCCTTCCAGCTTCCTACTAGTGAGGCAACTACTACTCTCAAGAATGTTTGGCGAATCCTACGATTGTCTATTCATAGAGCAAGAGTGATTTATAACCTAGATGTCAATAGGGATGCTTGCAAAGATACCGGGGTACAGTGCCCACCTACACATTGATTGTTGCAGCTATCATTTTAGGTCTTGTTGCACTAGATCAACGAGGCCAATATTTTAGTCCAAGCTAAGGACTAGCATGGGAGTGGATGGTCATCCATAGGGAGTGCTTTTCTTGGGGGCCAGTGATGTTGGCTTCCTTATATAGGGATTTGCATGAGTTTTCATACCTTGACAGTAGGGCCCTTAGGGTCGGAGTTACTTTTCTGCATTTTTAGGCATGGGAGCGGATTCCAATGGTCCATCTAGTTCTCACACTGATTGTTCTAGATATCAATGATATTGTTGTTTGGTGGTATGGGGGAGCTCGTATTCACTTCACCAACATAGGGAGTGGTGGCATTGCACATTGGCGATGAGCACTCGATGAGATGTGAGAGTTTGTTTGGAGGCCCTCAATGGGTATAGGACCATGGTACAACGATCATGAGTAGTTATTCTTTGCTCATTAGGACAGGTGGATGCAAGGCCACGAGCACACTATGATAGAGCGCTACCTTCCAGATAGGGTGGCTCGACAATTCAGTGAGGTTTAGGATAAGCTAGATGACTAGTATGTGGTGATCTTCGCCCATTCGTCATGAGAGACAACATGGGGTCAACCCACTCCAGCGCTAGAGGCAGTAGCCTCGTTTAGGCAGCTAGTGGCTAGGCCATGTCCATATGATCAGGGGCCAACAGATGTAGGGGTTACACAAGCCTAGAGAGCTTGGTTCAAACCTCCCTTAAGATTAAGAGTTCTAGGCACAGTTCTCCCATGGTGGAGGCTGAGAGGTAGATCAGCTAGCAGGGGCAGAGGATAGGGAGGCAAAGGCGATGGTGACAAAGATGGTGATGGGGACAGGGGAGGAGGTGGCCCTCCTCCACATCAGACACCACCACGGGCTCCGACACCACCACATGACTAGGCACCACCATGAGACTAGGAACCGCCACAAGTACGGGTACAAGATGGTTAGCCCAGAGATGGGGATAGAGCCATCCATCAATAGCAAGCACCAAGGCAGCCAAATCATAGAGATGCACTAATCCAATAGTTACAAGATTAGATTCAGATATTGATAGTGGAGAGAGATTAGGCTTGACAAAATATTTTTAGTGTTACTGCTGAGAGGGACTAGGCTCGATCTGAGAGGGATTAGGAGGTCAGTCGGAGGTGATAGCTAGAGAGTACAACCTCATCTTCCCAGGGCCAGACAGTATCCTTGAGAGCATATCGGGAGGTGGTGAGAGAGGTCAAGTACTATCGGTAGCACTATAGGCAGGCAGTTCCAAAAATATGCTGTGTGCAAGACTTTTCTTAGCAGATAAGGATTAGGCCACTAGAGGATCATAGTGACAGGCTAGAGGGTGAGGGGCACAACCAACAAGACTAGCCCTTTGATCAGATGAAGTTGTCCATTTTTTGATTCATGGGATTTGATTATTGCCCCTATTGTATCATGTACTCTAATGTATACACTTGATCTGATTTTTCTATCATGAGAGTTGTAATATTTTGATGATATATATGAGATGGTCCTACTTATGAGATGCTCTATGATGTATGGTGTATGAATGCATTTCTATTTCCTATGTACAATGAGATGTTTATGAAATGTTCTATGTTTATGCAATATGATGTATGTTTCTATATGATGATTATGGATGCATTTATTTTGGTACTTTTCTATGTATTTTGATGACAATCGTATCCATGCAATGTATGCTAATGATTATGTATCGATATGTAAATGAAAAATGATATGTGATTGATTATGTAGTGATAATGGATGCTAATGATTTATATTATGCCCTTAATGATTCATATAATGTATGACTGTAATGCAATGATTTCTTAAAATACTTAGAATAAAAAATCTATATTATTCTTCATAACTTAAGATGGTGATAATGTGAGATGATATGATGTGGTATGATCTATATGATATGCATTTATGTTGATGATTTGTGGATGCAGGGCAGATGCATTAGCGATGTTTTGATTAACTATCATGGTACTATGTTAGTATGGAAAGAAGATAGAAGAAAGAATATCCAACAAGTCATTAATATGATGATGATTTTCAAACTTGGAGTCAAGATTTTCAAAGGGCTAATTACTTTATGTTTGATAACACACATAGGTATGATGCATCAAGGTATAAAGAATCACCATGGCGTTGTACCTAGTGTGATGGAATTTTACTTGACAATCATATAGGAGTATTCCTATTCACATTTAGCATACAAAACCTTGTTCAGGATGTGGTTGAAATATTCTAAGCACCTTGGGCCAAGACATAGAAAAGAAAACCTTCCTATGTGGTCAACAAGATACCTAAAACATCCTTCCCACAAACCAAACAAAGCACGCATGACTAATTTATTTCACAAGTGTATTCCAAAAGAATAGAAGATAAAAATATAATGATCGTTGCTTCATTCCTTTCTCTCTAAACCTATTTTTGTTTAGCAATCATCAAGAGGTCCTTGGAATGAGCACAAAATAAGATAAGTCAAAAAGACCAAATAAAATAAACAAACATGCTAATGTTCTTCATACCACTAGCCAAGACTAAAATACTATGGGGTACCTGATGCTTATGTCCATCATGGGAAGGATACATCCTAGGACATGTTGTGATCAGGGTTTTGATGAAATTGATTGGATGATAAACTATAGATATTATGAGTTGATCAACTTGCTTGCTTACTGACCTAGACTTGAGACTTCTGATGATTAAGGTGTTGACTCTTGAGCCTACTAGAATTGCTCTTGACTCGCTCACCAAAGGATGAAGGTGATGATGATTGATTAGGAATGATGATTATCGAGGGTGAAAGTGAGATGAGATGGATGCACCATTTTGGTTTTTTCCAAATTTTTGGATATTTTTGGTGTTTTTGAAATGTTTTGAGGCTGTTTTGATTTTCGGATTTTTCCATTTTTTTGGATTTTTGAGATTTATGACCAAGAGACTAACATAAAGACCTATCGTAGGGGTCTTCCGAGCTGATCCCTAGATGATATTTTCCTACATTATATATACTAAGACCACGTAGTGTGACTAGCAAAAAAATTAACTCAATGATGAGAAAGATGGGCAAACGGCTTGCCAGATTGTTGCGATAGACACCTAAAGGACTGACCTAGGGTGTCTCGAGGGATGATCATAGATCAACCTTGCCTACATTCAAACTCGGAGACAACATAGTTCAACAACCATGACAGACTGATACAACATTGATTTTTTAGCTTTTTTGATGAATTTTTTGATGATTTTGGATTTTTTTGAAATTTTAGGAAGATCAAGAGAATATACATGAACCCGACCCAATGCAGGTATAGGAACATGCACCCAGCGTGATACGATAGATTACTTCAATAAAGGCAGGACAAAATGACCTTAGGGATATGCCAAGTAGTGCTAGAGTGGAACATGATACGAGCACAAGATCAATTTATGGTACGGTTGCGAATGAATGATGGAAGGATAGATGGAATGTAATGGATTAGTGAGTGCGTGGAATAATCTGTGAGGATCTTGGTGGACGGAGAGTGATTTATTTATACTTGGTGCCTCTTTTCCAATTTTTCACCAAGGTACTTGTCCAAAGCACCACCGAAGTGGTTTTCACTAGAGGACAATTTTTTTCTTTACTATTTTCAATCCTTTTTCTGATTTTTTTGGATTTTTGTATGTTTTTGTTTTTTTTTTTTGTTTTCACCAAGAGGCCTATTTTCTAGGTTTTTATTAGGGTGACCATTTTTTCATGACATTTTCTATTTTTTTGTATTTTTGGTTTTATACCTTGCTAGTTTTTTAGGCATAAAACTTTTTGAGATGGGAGTTGTTTAGGGGCTCCTACAGAGGCTTGCCTTCTAGTGTTGACAACTAATATGCCCCTGACTTATAACTTGAGCTGATGACAAAAGGTCCCAACCATTTGGGCTCAAATTTTCCTTTTCTTTCTATATTTGGCACGTTCTTCTGATTTTAGTTTAGCACAAGTTCGTTGACTTGGAAGGTGTGTCTCCTAATCTTCCTTTTGGAGTTGTGCTTTAGGAAGTTTTGATACACCTATAGATGGTTCAGGGCATCTATGTGTTGTTCATCTAATTACTCCAGCTCATTTAACATTAAAAACTGATATTCCTCATCTGTAATGAGCTTCTACAGTGATATCCTTAATGATGGGAGCTCGATCTCAATTGGGAGGATGGCTTATGATCCTAGACCAGGAACAATGGGGTGGCACATGTTGGCATGTGGATGCTGGTACGATAGGTCCATGAGGTGGGATTTAGCTGTAGATGTTAGTCATGACCAAATTCATGGACTATTTTCTTAAGGATTTTAAAGATAGTTTTATTAGTGGCTTCTACCTAGCCATTGCCTTGGAGATAGTACGAAGTGGAAAAACAATGCTCGATTCTGAATTTATGGAAAAGGTCTTGCACATCCTAATTCTTGAAATTTGTCCCATTATCAAAGATAATGGATTGAGGGACACTGTATTGAAAAATAAGATAGTTTAGGATGAACTTGGATATCCTCTTTCCAGTTATGTAAGTATTGGAATTGTTTCGACCCACTTGGTAAAGTACTCCGTGGTGGTGATGATGAATTTTTGGCCATTGCATGAAGTGGGTGCGATTTTTCCTATGAGATCGAGCCCCCACTGTGAGAAGGGTCATGGTGTAACAATAGGATGAAGTTCCTAAGTTGGTGCATAAATAAGGTCTCCATGCTTTTGGCATTGTAAAAACTTTCTAACAAAGTTGAGTGCCTCTCTTTCCATTGTTGGCCAATAGTACTTGGTTCTCAACAATTTCTTAGCTAAGGCTATACCACTTGAGTGTGAACTACAAGTGCCATTGTGTACCTCAGTCAAAGCAGTTAGGGATTCCTCAAGATTTAAAAAATGCAATAGGGTTATTTCAATGCTCCTACAATAGATGATTTATCCTAGGACAACAAAACATAAAGACCTTTTGACAAAGGCTCGTTTAAGCTTTGGGGTTATGTCAGCTGGGAGGACTCCTATTCTTAAGTAGGTGTAGATGTCATGATACCACGAATCAATGGGACCAACAATTTCGCACACGAATTCAAACTTTGGTACCTCAAATGTCGATACAAGAAGCTGCTCTACAAAGAATTCATGTTTTGGGACATTGCGAGGGATATCCAGTAAGAATCCAATTGTTTCCATGGCGTCAATTGCTCTATCGTAGCCTTTGGTATCTACTCAAAGGTGATATCAATGAATGATTCTTTGAGACTATCTACTAACTTCTTGTATGGTTTTAGCTTATCATCCTTAGTTTATTACTCACCGTTGACTTGGTTGACAATAAGCTATAAATCCCCATAAACCTTTAGTGCCATGATTTGCCACTGTGCTGCAATCTTGAGACCTATGCTTAAAGCCTTGTTCTCTGCAATGTTGTTAGTGCAAGGGAATGCCAATTTGTAGGATCTAGGTATACAATTCCCTTGTGGGGTGATGAAGAAAACACTAGATCCTGATCCATGTTGTGTATATGATCCATCGAAGTAGAGTTTCTAGTGGTCGGCTATGCTAAGATTAAAGATGGATTCATTTGGAAACTCTTATATGAGTGGATTCTCTAAATAGATTGGAGCCTCTACTAGTTGGTCTACTATTTCTTGTCCTTTCATGGCCTTGTGCTCTATATATTCATTATCATGTTCTGTCAATATCATAACCCATTTTGTTGTTCGTCCTGTGAGAGTGGCCTTAGAGATCAAGTACTTTAAGAAATCTATTTTTGCAATCAACTTGATTTGATGAGCCCACATGTAGTGTCTGAATTTTTGGGCTGCAAAAAAAAATGCTAGGTAAGATTTTTCTATTGGTGTGTAGTTGAGGTCATGCCCTACCATTGTCCTGTTGATGTAGTATATTGCTCTTTATCTCCCATTTTCATCATCTTGAGCTAGTAAAGCATCGAGAGCTACCACGGTTACTGAAATATACAGGATTAATGGCTTTCCTGGTGGCATCAAAACTGGTTGCATGAGTAGATATTCTTTGATTTTTGATGAGGGTGCAACCCGAGACACAGAAAATCATATAGAAAAACTAACAAATCTTATTATTTTCAAAGTATGAAATTCTTACATGCAGAGGAACCCCAATCCCCGAGTTCTGCAATACATGCAAATTACAGAAAAGAAATTATAGAAATTCCCCTATTCGCAACATGCAATCTTCTTTCCCAAAAAACTACCCACAAAAATCAGAAACTACCCCATAAATAGCCCAATTCTCCGTTTGGAGCCAAAAACAACATTCTAATTATGCACAAACTTCTGGAATCCCTAACTCAAGATCTAACTGTCAGATCTTCAATGATAATACCTTTTCAGAAAGGTCTTGCGAAAATGAAGTGCAAAAAAATGGGGCCTAAAGGCTAACCACTTTTGTTTTCCGCCAATTTTTGGGCCCATCCGGAGCCTTTACGTCCCTCAAAATTAGCTCCAGAGATTTTGTAGGGCAAAAAGCAGAAACTGAAACTTGAATAACTTTTGAACCGGGAACGATCTTGACCTGATTCTTTCACCAAAGTGTTTATTATTCTGTCCTGAAGCTTCCCTTAAATTTCTATCTCCTTACGCCTTCAAAATCATACTTGCTAAAAATAGTAGTCGACCAGAAAAAGCAGAAAACCAATTCTGAAAGTTGGGAATTCTTCTTCGACGAAAAGGGTATCCAGAAATGCAAAAACATATACAAAACAATCTAAATGAAAGTAAATATATTTTTGGGTGATGTAGGATTGCCCTTACACCACTGGATGCTCCTGCATCAATTTTACTAAACCCCTGGTCACACTTGTCATCCCACTTGTATGCTACTCCCTTGTGGAGTAGATGAGAATACAGGATCTGTTTATCCGCTAGTTGTGCTATGAATCTTCAGATGGATTGGAGCCTTCCATGTACAACTCTCAGCTGTTTTAGTGTCTTTTGTGCTTCCATGTCGAGGATCGCCCTATTTTTAGCGGGATCCACTTCTATTCCTCTCATTGATACTATATATCACTTGAGTTTTCTTGATTGGACACCAAAAACATATTTCTTGGGGTTAAGTCTAACCTTGTATTTCTCCAATTTGTCAAAGATGGCACTTAGAGCTGTTGTATGATCTTGTCTTTTCCTTGACTTCACCAATATAGCCCTCCTTCTAGTGCCAGCATGAGATCCCCAATCTTAGACCTGCATAAACATGGAAAACAAACACATTAATAATCTCATATGCAACATAAGACAAGGATTCCCCATGAAATCCATATACAATGCTTAATAATAGGAAAATGAAGAACAAACATGAAAATATAAATGAAATCCTAATTAAGCAATGCAAACTCTTGATCCCATGGGGGAGTTGGTGCCAATTGGTGTGTCAAAATTGGCCCTTTCCCAACTCCTTTGTAAGCTTTGTGATAATTTATGGATGATTGAATCTCCTTGATGAAATTTTGGCATAACCTTGCTATGAAATCATGAAAATGATGAACACATAGTATGAAATGGATAGTGCTAGTTCTCAATGTGGAGAGAGTAACTTTGCTATATATTATGGATGAATAATGAGAGGAAGATTCTCTCATTTATAGATTTACAAACTAGAAAAGAGCGTGAAATTGAACAATGTGGGATCATTCAATATCCAATGGCCAAGTGCCACTTGTCAAGATGTGAATGGTTGAAGGTTGTGCATATTTGATCAAAGTGCCAATAAATGATATTAGGTAGAATTTAAAAATAGTGAAATGACATGTTGGAGAGGGAAGAAAATGGAGAAATGGCCACTTGGCTTAAGTCAAAAGGATTTGTACGGTCAAATAAATGCCTTGTTAGAATGACCAAGCCCACTTAAATTTGAATTCAAATTTGAGGGAATATTCCTCTTTTATGCCATGTGAGGGGAAATAGGAGATTTAATAAATCAAAATAATTGATTTATTGTGAAAGATGCATTCTCTAGATAATATGACATGGATTAAGATTAAATTAATCAAATTTTAATTAATTTAATGGGGAATTAGAAGATGTGACAATTTAGACTTAAATTTATGAATTGAATTAAATAAAATTGAGAGGAAGGATTTAATTAAATAAATGTTTTGATTTATTTAACAAAAAGGGATAATGTTAGATTAAATCAAAGAAAGCTTAATTTATTCAATTTAATAAGAAGACATTAGAGATTTAAATAAAATGAATTATTTAAATGAACAAAGATAAAGGATTAATTAAATTAAATTGATTAATTTAATCAACAAGGGAGAAAGACCTAATTAAATAAATGATTATTTATCTAATTAAGAGATGAAAAAGTGATGATAAGCTGAGAGTATGATTCAAAAAGAAATGACATTAATAATCAAGATCAAGTGCATTTGTCAATTTTCCATGTCTACAATTTGTAGGTTTGTAGACTTTATGATTCATTTATTCATTTCACAATAAAAATATACAATAGATCTCTTAGAAAAGTTTAGAATGATTGATTGCAAATGTGACTCTCTCTTGTTTCAACATATAGTCAATTTGATTGAAGATTACACTTCCAAGGAGGTAGATGCCACTATTGTTGGTAACTTTGTTTACCTAACTCATACTAGACAAAGAATTTTTTTTATAATAAATTTAGTATCTAGATTTATACAAAAACCCAAAGAAAATCGTGACTTGTCTACAACAAGAATTTTGTGATATATTTATGAAGAAATTTACTATTATTTCTACTATGGTTACAAGTCTTCACTTTTTTATTAAAATTTGTAGATAAGTTTGGGATAACTATAATAATGATAGAAAATCTATAGGTGGTTTTATGTTTAATCTTGGTTTAGGTTTCATTATATGGACTAGAAAAACCAAACAACTACTTCATTATCTTCTTGTGGGGTAGAGTATAGAGAGACAAAGGAGAAAGGTAAAAAAATATTTTGTAATATCATACAGGAGCTTAGCCTTCTCCAATACTCTTCTAAAATAATATTTTGTGGTAATTGAAGTACCATACAAGTTTCTAATAGTTATACTTTTCTTGTTAAAATCAAACATTTAAAATTTGATGTCCATTGCATCCAATATCTTATTCAATCTCATTTGGTTAATTTTCTATACTACTTTAGATAATTTTAAACATATGAAAACTTTTTGACATTATAGAGATAAAGATTAAGGTGGGATACTAGTATAATATTCACCTCTACTTTGTACTTTTTTTATTTTGTAATTTTTCCTAATCAAACTTAAGAAGGGATGTTAGTGAAAAATGATTGTCTAGATTTTTTTTTAATTTAGTAGAACTCTTTCAAAAATGGAACTTTCTAGATTTTAGAATTGCTAGAAACTATTAGAAATCTTAAGATATCAGAATCCTCTAGACCTAAACAATTTTTTAGGTATATATGAAATTGTAAAAATAGGTTTGGCTACCTATTTAAGTACAAAGGTGTCACATCCTTCATTTTGGGAGAGAAAAACAAATAGAACGAATTAGAATTATTCTATAAAAAAGAAGAGGACGAAAAGGAGAGTTACAAAAAAAGCATTTGTTCTAGTAGGGGAATTAAATGGATTAGAAAGATATTGGTGGAAAATATAAAAAAAAGGAGAATGTTGATTACGGGAGGAGGTGGTTCCATTCCAATAATAATGGATGAGAACCTTGTGAAGAGCATGGAAATCCTTCAATGCATTAAATAATTTTTTTTTAGTATTATAGTTGCACGATAGAGACAAAATTGATTTATTTAAAAGCTTTTAAAATTTTTCAAGAAAATATAATTGATGACTATAAAACTCATAACTCCATAACCTTTGAAGAAATCCTCCCTTCCCATGCTAAAATGATATATTTCAATTATTCTATGAACATCTATCAAGCCTAAAGGATAGGGGAATTTTTTTAGAGAAGTAGGGGTAGTAGTCTTTTATATACAACTTTGTGGCAAGAGATACAAGGAATTTTTCTATTATAAATTCATGTGGTGTCTACAAAAGCCTCTTTATAGTAACAATAAATTTACCCACAACTATGATAATTTCGCACTTTCAAGTACTTGGTTGAGGATGGATTTTATTATTGTTTTGTTATATATGAATATTTTGGCAAGGAAGTACTAATGGCTATTTTAGAATTTATTGATGGATTTAAGAAGAGATGTTGGTGGAAAAAATGATACAACTATTAAGCCTGACTTGAATGAGTAGTTTGGTTCAAAATTGAAGGAGCATATGTAATATGAGGTGGGTCATCTAGAAGAGATTAGTAAACTTTCAAAAGGGAGAGGTAATGACATATTTTAATGTCTAAACTAGAAATATATTCATCACCATTCCTAGAGTTAAGTATAATAATATTTCATATAGTATTGAGCTCTAAATATCCACTCTCATAGCTTAAAATAAATTCAACAGGGGATGGTTTAGGGAAGTACCTCTTTGATTTGGGGTTGCTCCTAAATATGATCATCACTCTCTCTTTAGTGTGCTTCTTGTAGAAGTTGGAATTTTTATTAAATGGCTATGAACGCATCTATTCAATTAATGTCTCTATCATATAGGTCTATCATATAGGTCTAAGATAAAAAAGAGATAATCCTTCATAATTATAATTATCTACTCTAAGGTTTGTTGTGTTTGGAATTCCAAAATATACTTCCACCTTGGATGAAATTTTACATTCACTATCATTCTAGAACTTATATTGAGCTGAATGAGGGAGAATGGCCAGGCTAATATTATCTAACTATAGCAACTAGTGTTTGTGTATTGAGCCCTATAGCCTAGATTCATCGATCAAAGATGATTATGGGAAGGTATAGATTAGCTTAATAACCTAATAAGGCCCATTATTCAAAGAAATAAGTACATTAAAAACTTGGATATGAATGAGTTACAAATAGATACTAACTTAAGTTTAATGATTATTTGAACTCAAGCCATTATGATTTGAGGGTGTGAATAAATTTTGTATGTATGGATGATATGCTCAATCTAGTTATATACCTATCTTTGTGTTAGGTTTAGGAATAAGTCATTAGGATGGCCTTTGCTAGCTCTGGGAAATTAATGGTAATTATTACCAATATGAAATGGATTTTTTTCTTTATGACTATTTGGTGGTTACTTGGGTGCTAATCCTTACGATAATTACAATACACCAAAAATATTTATACGTAGAAGTAGAATTTTGTCTATTATTACTTTTTTAGGTTTAAGTTTTGTCTAATGATAATGTGTTTCCAAATAATAATTGAATGGAATAAATGGCCTTTGATACTACTTTGTAAGTTTTTATTTATGTCTATGTGTTTGGATAGGTCAGACCATCTCATATGGGTCTAATTTGTTTCTTATGTGTGTTTAAATTGACCCTAAGACCTATCAAGAAATTGATTAGTTTAATTGACCCCTTTAGGGTAAGCTAACCAAAATAATTAGTTGAGGGTGTAAACCATTTAGATAATACATTTTAGATCATAGTAATTATAATCTTTAATTGTCATGTCCATTTTGCTAATCAAGTGTTTGGGGTTAGGTTTGTGACCCAATGTGTACCTAAAAATCATGGGTGTAGGATAATCCATATACCATTTATGAATAATACTTTGGGGGTTAAGGCTACAACCTGATCATACCAAAAAAAAGTAAGATAAGGATTAGGGTGCAGGCTAATGCATACCACGATAAAAGAATGGGGAGGAATGATAGAAATAATTTAGCACATGGAATGGAAAGAATCAATAGATGTAGGAAAGTATATAATGTGATGTATAGGGTTTACTTTTGTGCCTTGGTCCCATTTTGGATCTTGGATGACCTGTTATTCTTCTAGAAGGGTAGCATATAAAGTTAAGGAACTTTATTATTGTAATAATCATGCTATGTAATTGATGGGAACCTATTCTTGATAGATCTTATCTGGATGAAAACCCATAGGATACTATCATTAGTGGAAAAAATCCCATTGGTCACTAGAATAAAAGGACAAAAACCCTTGGGTTGTTTGGGAGAATTCTCACTCAAGGATTGTATTAGAGCTTCAAGGGGTTTTAGGAAAGTTCATTTGTTTTATTAATCATTTTTGTTGTAATTTTTTTTGTTTTTTATTTTTTTTGTATTGTATTAACTATAATAATAGTCCCATTAACTATGGAACTCGTAAGTATATCAATGTATGAGAAATTAATTTTTTTGATTCACTTGTGTAATATTGTCTATGTTAATATGCTATTTGAGTATGGTTAATTCTTATTGTTCATGATTCAAATATGATTATGTTTCAAGTATGTTATCTTTATTGAGTTTTTTATCTTGTAGGGTAAAAGTTATCTTTTAATGTAGTAGTTCATGGGAAACTAGAGAGGAAGATCTATAGATTCACTTCAAGATATCTTTGATCACATTCTAAATAAAATGGGAAAATATTAAAATATTTATGTTGGGATAAATTTTTGGAAGAAAGGAAGATAAAAGAACAACATATACACCCACAAAAAGAGGATGAAATAAAGAGGTATCTCATTGAATATAATTCTCTAGATCTAACTATACATCATGACTTCTATTTCTTTGAATACCATGAGTTTGAATTAAGGGAATAGGTATAGGAGGAGAAGGCATGAGGATAAACTTCACAAAGAGGGTTTCACAATGGAACAATGGGATATACATGACAAGAGGAATTTGAATAAAGAGACTTTATGACTACATAAGAAGAGGGAGAAAAAAAGACGAAGACTCATAATTCGCTAAGGAGGTGATCAAGGAGTTGCAGCTAAATGAATCAATTTTGAAAAAGGGGGAGCCTAGGATAGTGGAGCCTTAATAGTGAAAAGTACATGAGAGACAAAATCATAATAGGAGGTCAAGAAATAATTTTTCATAGTAGAGAGAAACAAAAAATAGAGACACAAGATGTCATTGAGGAAGAAAAAGAGGATACCTCGATGAAAAAAGCAATTGTGGTCTAGGATCAACACAACATTTCCACTATCAAAGAGTTGATATTATGTGTTGAAGACGTGTCAATAATCCAAGAAACATCCTCCCGATATTTGGTATGGAAGTAATTGCACTTTATAATGATTATTCACAATGTATGGGAATGATTGGACCATATGATGATGATTTGTAATATATTGGTTATGATTTTGTGAATAATTATTTGACTTTGATTGACCCCTATGAAGATGATTTACAAGTTGATCATGAAAACCCTAATAATATTGGAGAGATGGAGGTTATACCCTATAGATTTGGGCATGGGGGTCCCTTTGTTCAGGATCAAGGACATTTACATGTAATGGTGTGGGATCCAATATAGTATGTTTTTGTTGGAGATACTCTCACTATTGGTTGTATAATTTTCATCCATATATGATGTCAAAACAATTTTTAAGCTTAAAAATGAACAAGCATGAGGTATGTGGTGACTTATATTTTGGGACTCAAATTTTGATTGATCCTCTTGATAAGATCTCTCAGATTTATCGAATTATTGATAAATATTTGCAACATGATAAAGAGTTACCAAAAATGGGTCACAAAATTTGCTGCCCCTTTTCCCTTTCAAAAATTAGTGACATAAGGGAAGGGAAATCAATGATTATATAAAATGGCTGGATAGAAGGTGATCAAGAAAAAAATGAATTCTTTTGCTCTAAGATTAATGAGATTGTTGTTGGGTTAGAGTGTGGTTAGGAAAATAAGACTTTTGGTTAACACATGATAGATATAAGAGAGACTAAGATGGATATTGAGGAACAATGGACACATTCACCAAGTTGTCACTTCACTAAACCTGAAGATCAAATGAAGAAAGTCACCCTAGGAAGTTCGATGTTAAATAAAGATAAGAAAAATGAGTGTCATTTTGATGGTCAATATTTTGTGACTAAATCCGGTATGATGTTCTAGTTTTGGAGCTACATGTAAATTGTAGGGTTCATAAAGAATGAGACACCCCAAATTCTAAGCATCACACAAGATAATCGATTGGTCACTATTTCAGGTGAACAAATGATATGTGAAGACTTTTATGTGGAGTTTCAATGGACCATGTATATAAACCTATTCAAAGGTGAGTCATCTATCACTGGATAACTTGGTCTACCTTGGAACAAGAATGTGTGAATATTTGTTTTTAAAGGCTACCATTGAGCAAAGAATCTCATCATGAGTTGAGGAGGCATGGTGTTTCCATTTAAGCAGCAAGAGGAATCACAAGGATATTCCAAGGATAATTTTTTATGCATGTTAGGGTAGCATGATAA